>CM053784.1:443431689-444049189 GCA_028749045.1 Cupressus sempervirens
TTCTTTTGCATTTACATATTCCAATCTAACTTATATATTCTACACCAACTCTCTTAAGAAGTGATATTTTATAGCAATGTGCTTTGTTTTGGTATGCATCACTGGATTCTTTGATATATTGATTTCACTGGTGTTATCACAGTATATGACTATCGGATCGTTGATCTCTATCTTCATTCCATCCAAAAATTGTTTGAACCAAACAATATTAGAACAATTAACTACTATGACCACATATTCTACCTCTTTTGTGGATTGAGAGATGCAATTTTGTTTCTTTCTTGTCCAAGACACTAGTCTTTTACCAAGAAAGAATGCTCCACCACTAGTGCTTTTTTTGTCATCAAGACTTTTTACCCAATTAGCATCAGTAAATACCTTCAATTCCAAATTGTCTCCAAGTTTATATCATAAGCCATAGTCTTCAGTACCTTTCAGATATGTCATGATTCTCTTGATTTCCATCATGTGATTTTCTCTAGGATTTGCTGAGAATCTTGTCACCATTCCAACTACTAGAGCAATATTAGACCTTCTATGTACTACATACTACAATTTTTCAATCATTGATCTTTATGTGGTCTGATCTACATCTTTGGAATCATCATTCTTGGAAAGCTTATGTCCAATAGAGATAGGGGTTCTAGTTGGTCTTGAATCTTCCATTCCAAAGTTCATCAGTATCTCCTTGATATACTTAGATTGAGTGATGTAGATACCATTATTATTCTGTTGTATTTGCAACCCAACAAATAATTTTATCTCACCAAACATGGACATCTATAATTATTTACTCATTTCTTCTAAAAATGCTTTGCACAGTTGATCATTTCCTATGAATAAGGTATCATCAACAAATATTTCTGCCAACACAATCTTCTTGTTTGGTCCTTCCTTGATATATAGACTACTATTATCATTTGTTCTTTAAAAGAAAATCTGTACCAAGTAATTATGAAGTCTTTCATACTATTGGTGTAAATATGTATTTACTATTTATACTTACTTAATTACTTAGGTTAATGCATTATTTTATTATTTATGTAGGTGAGAAACTTAGGAGTTTGTGTACTCTCATGAGTTGTCATGTTGACAACATAGAAGTACACAACTCTAATTCAACACATGATGTCTACAACACTGGGGTTTGCATCATTCATTGAGTTGTCATGTAGACAACATAGTAATTCACACTCCCTTTTTAGCACATGTTGTTTACAACACTAATTTGCATGATAGACCATTGTAGGCTTATCCTCTCATTATCACACTTACTTTCATGCTTAATGGAGGATAACCCATATCTGGTGGATATGTGCCTAGTTGTATGACTTATCATGATGCTAATTCTTAGGCATTCTAGATGCATCTCAGAGGCCTTTATATATAAGCACTCCTATTGTACTTTCATTGATATTGAATTGAATACATATCGATATTCTAATCATACTCGTTCTCGTCTACAATTGTGCTTATGTTTGAGTTCTTTGTTCTTGGGTGAATTTTGTCCTAAGGAAAATTCTTACATGGTATTAGAGCTTGGAAAATTTCTCTTCATATAGGTGTTCAAGACTGTTCATGCTTCAACACCTCAACTTGAATTCAAAGAATCAACAAAAATTGGGAGCATCTAGAGCCAAATCTAACCTAGCTATTGCATCTAGAACATTGATTCGGTGAAGATCAACCATAAATTTGGCAAACCTAGGCCAAAGTTGATTGAGAGGTTATTTTTTTTTGCAAATCGACACCCAAAGGCCTCAATTTGCAAAACAGGTATGGTCATTATTTGATTTGCAATTAATTTTTAGATCTGATTATTTCTTTGTATTTTCAAATTCTGCTATTTTCAAATTTTTTTTTTGCCCAGTTAGGTGTGCAGATTTTTTTTTTTTTTGCATAGGTACTGGGCAATCACACCCTAACCCTATGTAGAGAATATTCTACTAATAATATTCTATTTCATATTGGCAGGCTTCATTACAACTACATGCAGCGATCACCAGAATACATCACAAATCTAACTAAGTACCATCAGCCTTCACAAGGTAGCGACCCATCTTACAACCTCCAACAACTCCTTTTATTTATTCATTGCAGGTTATGTGTTTTAAATAGAGCACGAGATCCCCGCACATCCCTTGTGGGACTAATCCCATGCTTTATTGGCGATTATATACAATTTGGCAGAGCTCCCAACCATTTTTTCTTTCTCAGCCCCCATTGTTGTGCATACTACCAATCACATACACCTCAAAAAGTTTTGTTATGGCACAAAAACCTTTCTCTAGTGTGAGATCCTAATTTTGGTACTGTTGCAGAGTTTCTAACGACTTTTGTAGAGTTTTTGGTGCCCATTTGACAGCCACCACATGGAATGTGATTCAAAAACCATGTCACCACATAGACCCCTTGCACACATACCACATGACAACCTAGAATAGTGACACTTGACCCCCCACACTATGAGTCACAGACCTATCCACGACTACCTCACAACCCTGTATGATACTACCATGTGGAACAACCATAATGCTTGCCACATAGACTGGCCAAGTTAGCACATGACTTAGCCTACCATGTCATTATTTTTATATTGCACATGTGTCAAAAATTTGTATGTCCATATAGTACAATATGCCTAGTCAGCTACCACGCCACCCTGGCATGCTGATTTTTTGCCTATGTTAGCATTTCATGGAAAAAAATTTGATGACCATTTGACCATCATTTCTAGGAATTTTCTAACTATAGTGATGACTATTTGATCATCAAATTTAAGATAGTAGTTTTCTACCCAGACCCTTCTTCAGATGCACTTTTGATTTGGTAGCCCAACTTTGAGAGGCCATAACTCAACCATTCAGACTCCAAATCAGGTGCAATTTTTAGAAATTTTGGGTAGAATTTCCTAAAGTTTTTAGTAGTGATGTTCTTTTCTAGTTTTGGTGCAACTATTTTTTAGAATTTGCATTTTTTAGTGATTGTACCTATTCAATCCTACATTTTGCAACTTCAAATGCTCTGTACAGGCTCATCTGGACACTTTTTAAGGTTCTATTCTTTTTGAAACTGCATTATTTTTTGTCTACTTTCTAGATCTATAGTTATATTCTAGGATTGTGTGGAAAAAAATCTCACTTTCAAAATTAGGGCATTTTTCACATTGTATTGCTTGATTACTTTTTAGAATTGTTGTATATTTGAGCTACAGTGCTTAGTGGCAGATTTGGGCCTCAAGTGGTAGTTGTAAAAAAAATAATTTAGAAGTCCACTTTGTACTATTTGAAAAGTGCCCTATTGTACACACACTACATATAAAGTGCCAAAATCGTCTTTTTTGGGGGGGTCTTTTGATTGAGTGAAAAGGGCTGTATTTATTGTGTATTTTGTCTCTCTATTGTGCTCTTTTTCTTTTTTGCATCATGGGTTCACCTAAATGTCCACTTCTAACTTCACACAATTATTCTACATGGAAAGATATTGTATGGAGTAGATTAATGGCAAAAGGTCTAAATCTTTATGTTGATGGTACAATTCCAAAACCCATTGATGCTAAAGAACTCATTGATTGGAAAATTATAGACAATCAGGCATTAGGAATTATTAGGAGTTGTGTACATAGAGATCTCTTCTTCAACATTGCCAGTTTCATGGAATTGAAACTTGCATGGGACAAACTTGAATATTGTATGGTAAGGTGGATGAGGAAAAAGGTTTCTAGATTGAGGATGATCTAATTCTTTTGGATCCAAAGAACTTTGACACAATTCAAGATTACATCAACAAAGCCAATGAGTATAAGGGACTACATAAAGATTATGGAAATCCCATGAAGGATGACAAATTGATTCATCACATCCTAAAGAGGCTACCTTCAAAGTATTCCTCCTTTGTTTTGAGGTATAATACTCATAGGTTAACCACGGGAAGTGCTTTCTAGAAGCCTACATTTGATGCATTTTTAGAGATGTTGATTGTTGAACAATCTCACTTGATAGACTTTGATACTTCTCATGACATCAAAGACCAAAGAATTGGTAGCTAGTGATGAGCACCAATTAAGTCAAGGAGGAAGAAGTTCTAACAATAACAAGAAGAACAATTGGAAGAAAAAATCACAATCGGAGACATAACAATCCTCCTCACAGCAAGCAAATTCTTCATCCAACAAGAAGAGAAGTAATGAAAAGAAGGATAAACTTTTTTATGCATATTGCAAAAAGCCAAATCATGATGAGCATCATTTCAAAACTAAGTGAATTGATGAGTTGGAAAACCTACTCAAGAAGAACAAAATTAAAGTGATAGGTACTTCCAAGGATTCAACTCCACCCACTTCAAAGGGAAAAGGGAAAGAACTTATGGCAAATACAAGTTCTTCAAAATGGATTCTTGACTCAGGTGCCTCCTATCATATGGGTTCTTCAAAGGGAGACTTTTCTTCATTGAAGCAGTCACAGGTATCACACATCTTCATAGAAGATGATACAAAAATGGAAATTGAAGGGAAAGGACATGTGAAATGGAAAATGGGGAATTCAAAGATTTTCTCTATGTTCTAAACCTTAGCTCCGATCTCCTCTCAGTTTACCAAATCACTTACCTTGGAGATGGCAATAAGGTTGAGTTCCTTTCAAATTTAGTGATGGTGTGCAATCTTAGAGATGATTCATTGCTTATAGTGGGGAAAGTCAATCATGACAAGAGGCTTTATTCCTTCTCCCACTTTTTGCTTAAGTCTCCTTCACATGCCTTGTTAACTCAATCCAATTCATAAATCAAACTATGGCATGAGTGGTTTGGTCATCTTGCCTTCTGCTATCTTCAAAACCTTTTCTCCAAACACATGGTCAAAGGTCTACCTAACATAAGCTTTTCTAAGGGTGAATTTTCATCATGTTTAGTGGATATGCAGCTCAAGGAGAAGTATGATAAAGGGAAGTCTTTAAGAGCACTAGTTGTTCTCTAGTTGGTTCAAATGGTTTTAGTAGGTCCTTTTGTAGTGACTTTAGTCAACCAAGGCCACTACATCCTTACTTTTGTTGATGATTTTTCATGCTTCACATGGGTCTTCTTCCTTCATCAGAAGAATGAAGTGGTTGATAAGCTTCAAGCCTTTAAGACTCATGTTTAATAAAAATCAAGGAAAGCCATCAAGGTTCTTCAAATAGATAATGAAAGGAAATACATGGACATAAGACTTAAAGAATTTTGCAAACTTGAGGGAATTGATCTTCAGAATCCACCAACATTCAGTCTACACAAGACATATGTTGTAGCACTAAGGATTAAAACTCTTAAGACCATGGCAAGTTGCATGATAAAAGCCAAGTCTCTTGATCCAACACTTGAAGTTGAAGCCATTAGTAGTGCTACTCACATACTTAACAGGTCTCCTCATAATGCCCTAGATGTGAAGACTCCTTTTGAGGCATGGTGTGGTAGAAAACTAGTAGTGATTCACTTCAAAGTCTTCAATTGTCCAACATGGGTAAACATATCTTTCAGGGGGTACAAGGCACCAACACCTAGGCCTTGTACTTTTATTGGATATGAAGATGATGCTAAGGTATATAGACTAATGGATCCAGAGACTCATGAGATTTTTGTGGAGAAGGATGTTCACTTTGAGGAAAGTTCACCCAACTTATCCTCTACTCCTCTTCACACTTCATACACTATGGAAGCTGATAGTGACACCAATGATAGTGCTTCAATAGATTTAGATACATGGGGTTCTATCAAAAATTGCAGTGAGAGGTCATCACATTAGTATAGCCCACATGCATACAATGCCATAGTGATAGGTCCAACACAATAGGGTACACTTTGTCTTGTAGCTCTAGAAAAAGAAGGTGACTACATGGAAGACATTGGAGGTTTATTTGTGGAGTCACACACCATAGATTTGGGAGTATCCTTGATGATTTACATCTTCTCTTTGATGAAGATGATCCTTCTATAGTTGTTGTGAGGGCTCACTCTAATCCTCATGTCCATTCTCTACATGATCAATCTTTATAGGTTGAAATGATTGTGGATCCTTATGAACAATAGTTGTCAAAGGACTTTATCAGTTGAGGAGACTGATGGCTCAATGGGATAGGTTCAACAGATATCCTTGCCAAATTTGCATTCATTCTTTTCAGCAGTATTGGAAGGGGTGACCACGACCATTGACACGGGGACACTTGAGTAGGTTTTAGGGCCACCATACATCTTCAGTATTGTACCTCTACCATTGTTTCTTCCAAAGGAGAATAACATCATTCAACACTCATGGACTAACTTCTTCCTTGGAGCAACAATCACTGGTCAGCATTCTTCATTGGGGGGAACCACCTTGTCTCTCTTTCTCTTCTTTCTTATTGGGGGGGGGGGGGGGGGTGGACTTTTTCCTCTGATGAGGTTTTTTTCTTCTCATTCTTCACTATTGTATATAATAGATGTATGTCATAATGGGGAGGTCTTGATTACTCCATCCATCCATGCATCTTATCTTTTGATCTCTCTTTTTGGGGGAGGGTTTTTCCCATGAGGTTTTCCCTCTTTCTTCACTTTATGAGAGATTTCATTTCATTATGTACATGGGTACCTAACATGGCCTAGTAGCTAGGACCCATCTTGCATTTCATCTTAGTTTTCGTAAGCTTTAGGGAATTCCCCTAAGTTGCACTTAAGGGAGGGTGTTGGTGTAAATATGTATTTACTGTTTACACTTACTTAAGTATACTTAGGTTAATGCATTATTTTATTATTTATTTAGGCAAGACACTTAGGAGTTTGCGTACTCTCATGAGTTATAATGTTGACAACAAAAAAGTACACAACTCTAATTCAACACATGGTGTCTACAACACTGGAGTTTGCATCATTCACTAAGTTGTCATGTAGACAACACAGTAATTTGCACTCCCTTTTTAGCACATGTTGTCTACAACATTAATTTGCATGATACACCATTATAGGCTTATCTTGTCATCATCACACTTACTTTCATGCTTAATGGAGGATAACCCATATTTGGTGGACATGTGCCTAATTGTATGACTTATCATGATACTAATTCTTAGGCATTCTAGATGCATCTTAGAGGCCTTTATACGTAGTCACTCTTAGTGTATTTTCATTTATATTAAATTGAATACATATCAATATTTTGATCATACTCTTTCTGATCTATAGTTGTGCTTGTGTCTGAGTTCTTTGTTCTTGGGTGAATTTTTCCCTAAGGAAAATTCTTACCCATACCAAGCTTTGGGAGCTTGCTTGAGACTATATAATGCTTTGTGTAACTTTCAAACCATGTCTCTTTTGCTAGAATATACAAGACCTTTTGGTTGTTCAATGTAGACTTCCTCATCAAGAATTCCATTCAAGAATGTAGATTTAACATCCATTTGATATACTTTAAATCCTTTGTGTTTTGCATATGCTAGTAAAGTTCAAACACCTTCTAATCTTGCCATATGAGCAAAAATCTCACCATAATCAATACCTTCTTCTTGAGAATAATCATTACATACCAATCTTGCCTTATTTCTTGAAACTTTTCCATTTTCATTCAACTTATTTCTAAATACCCACTTTGTGCCAATTACATTTGTATCTTTAGGTCTAGGAAAAAGGGTCCAAATTTTTCTCTTTTCTATTTTTTCTATCTCTTCATTCATTGTTTCAATCCAACTTTCATTTTCTAGGGCATCTTTAACATTTCTAGGTTCAAATTTAGCAAGTAAACATGTACCTTTTAATTTGCTTCTTCTCATTGTTCCATTAGATTTGTCTCCAATGATCTGATCAGGTACATGATGCCTTCTGACATATATTGCTAATGTAGGCTCTTTTGGTTTTGAATGAGTTCCACTATTTTCATCGAGAACTTCAGTATCAAGCTTGAGTTCTACTATCTATGACTCAGGTTCATCATACTCAGTTTGAACTAGCTCAATAGCCTCTGACTATGATTTAGGTCCTTTAGACTATGACTTGGGTTGCATTGTTTTCAACTTTGTAACTGTTGGAGATTTTGGGGACTCAGGAGATGAAACCTCCTTTATTTTAGATAGGTTTGGCAAGGTATCAGGTTCATAGTAAAAAAATATTCCTCTGGCTCCTTGTTGCTTTCTTCTTCACTCTTTTCTACAAATTCATCAATTCTAACATGTGTACTTTATATTATTTTATGAGTAGAAAAATTTAAACATTGTAATGCTTTACTTCTATAGGAGTATCGTAGAAATATGCCTTCATCACCTTTTACATCAAATTTTTGTTTTCTAGGCTTTTTCAAGATATAACATTTGTTGCCAAATAGTTTCAAGTAACTTACATTAGGTTTGTAACCATACCATAGTTGATAAGGAGTTTATTTGAATCTTTCTTCAACTGTACTCTATTCAAGGTATGAACTGTAGTGTTGATAGCTTCCTTCTAGTATTTGAGAGCAACATTCTTTTCAATCATTAGGGTTCTTGTACAATCCATGATGGATTTGTTTCTTCTTTCAACTATACCATTCTGCTATGATGTACCAAGGGCTGGTACTTCTCTTTTAATTCCTCTTTCAATGCTGAAACTATTGAATTCATTGGAGATGAATCTTCCACCTCTGTCTGATCTTAAATATTTCAACCTCTTTCTAGTTTTTCTTTTTTCTCTTGCTAGATACCAATTGAATTTTTGAAAGGCTACTAATTTTTCTTTTAGATACATTACAGTCATGATTCTAGAATAGTCATCAAGAAAAAGAATGAAATTTTTTTCTCCACTGTAACTCTATTTCAATAGGTCCACACAAGTCTGTATGAACAATTTCTTGGACCTCTTCTGATTGATAGTTTTTACTTTTGAAACTTGTCTTTCTCATCTTACCAATTTGGCAATTCTTGCATTAACCCATATCAGGCTTCTTCAAACTAGGAATAGCTCTAACTCTTCTATGTTTGCTTATCTTAACTAGATTATCAAAGTTTACATGAAATAGCCTTTTGTGCCATAACCAACCTTCTTCTACTTGAGCAATAAAACATGAACAATCACTGAGATCAAGATAAAATAGATTACCTTTTGTTGCTTGCGAGATCCAACCAGATTTCCTTTTCTATCCAATAGTTTGGCCTATCCATTCATGAATTCTATCTTGAATCCATTGTTATTCAACTTGGCCACACTTAGTAGATTATGCTTTATTCCTTCAACCCAATAAGCATTATCACATACAAGTTCTTTAGTCAATGAAATGCATCCTTATCCTTTTATGTTACAAGGTTCATTGTTTCCAAATCTCACACTACCTTTATTATAATATTCCATGTACTCAAATTTTGTTCTATCTCCAGTCATATGATGTGAATAGCCATTATCAATAATCCATATATCATTTTTTTCTAACATGAGAGATAAGTTCCGTCTTACTCCATCATCAGATTTATCTTTCATAACAATATATACCATTTCATCTTCACTGTTATTAGAATCTTTAGCTATAAAACAAGATTTCTTACCTTTGTCCTTATAGTTCTTATAGTTCTTAGAATTTTTATTTCCTTTATACTTATTCCTTTTCTTTTCATCTTTGATTTCTTTATTTTGATACCTTGCAACAATGTGACCAACTTCTTTACAAGAAAACCAGATCAGAGGAACTTTACCTTTATACTTTCCTTTGCCTTTGGAATACTTCCTTGCAAGTAGAGCTTCAACAAATTCAAGATCACTATCTAAACTTTCTTTTGATTCTTCTTCTTCACTTCCTAATTGAATGGAATTTTATTTCTTATCATTTTCTTTGAGTGATATAAAATTTATCTTTAAAAGAAGACTCAATAACTTTTAAACTAGGAACATAGTTATCAAAGTTATCTAACTTAAAAGCTGTCAATCTTCCAACTAGAGCATCCAAAGATATTTTATTATTTGGATCACATATCATTTCTTGAATAGAAGGTACTCTAATTTTTTAACTAGGAAGAAGAGTTCTAAGTACATTTCTTACAACTATTTTCTCTTCAATGTCTCCATGAGACGCTTTGATTGCACTTACACTTGCTTTGATTCTTTCCACATATTTTACAATATTCTCATCTTCTCTCATTTTCATCTAATCAAAATGACCTCTAAGACTTTCATCCTTATCTCTTCTTACATTTTCATCTCCTCCATATATGTCTTTTAGTTTGATCCACATCTCATGAGCTATCTTGTAGTCTTTGACTTCATCAAATTCAGCATAACCAAGAGCAGATGCAATATCAATCATCATGATGTTATGATTCTTCTTTATAGAAATATCTTCAACTAATAATGTTCCAGTGGGAGTCTTGTATTTAGTTTCAAGATATTTTCATCTTGAATCATTGATAATAGCTAGATGGAGCCTCATAAGTCCTTGTCATGCTACAAAATTGTCTCTGTTTAGCTTGGGGATCTCTCTTTTGTTAGACATTTTGATTTTTAGCTTAGGTCCTTGAAACCTTCTCTGCAAGCACAAAACTCTATGATACCAATGGTTGGACATATAAGAGGAGTAACTAGGAAGGGAGGGGTGAATCAGTTACTACTAAAATTAATCCTAGATTCCTTAGATATCAGTACAAAATAACAATCTAAAAATTGATCACTATTGATGCTCGATAAACAGTTATAAATGATATAACTTGGTAAGTGCTTAACATGAAAACTTTAGATGTTATCTGTGATTACCATTACTTTAACTTAGTCACAAACACATAAAGAAAATAACATGAACACATTTGACACCAAGATTTAAAATGGAAATTGAATTTAGGAAAAACCATCAATTGCAAGTAGTTACTATTTTCACTCTTTTGAAGTGAGCCCTATTAGGAGCCAACCATGTTAAAGGTTGCAAAAAACACTATTATGTGTGACCCTGTTAAATGAATTAATCACCCTATTAGGAGTGGCCTTGTTAGAACTCTTGAGCCAATTCAATAGAACTATCACCTTGTTAGAGGATTTACAAATAGTTGCTAAGCCAAAGTTTTGTTAAGAGATTTAGATCACTACTACAATGGCTAGAGAGTAACAATGAGATGAACTATTTTGAATTCAATTGAATTGCTGATTACAAATCTCTGTTATGGCTTGTACTTGATCATTCCTGGTCAAATATAGCTATTCTACTCCACAAGGATATTCTGCTTATCCTTCAAATTTTCTTCTTTTCTTCATCAGTAAATCTTCAATACATTTTCATACTTACACACTTTGAATCCACAACTTGATCTTATACATATATCTTTCATATTGTCAAGCTGGCTAATATACAACTTAGAATAATTAAGATTCATCACCTTAGTCGACTAGAACCAATAGATAAATCAATTAAGCTTAATATGCCCAAAATAAGAAAAGCCTTTGTTAGCTGACCCAACTCGGTAGACACTAAGTCAGAAGCAATTTCCTATGTTAAAAAATAGAAGCTTGGTTAACATTGCAAAATTGCAAAGATCCTTTGGTAACTGAGTGAGCTTAGTTAACACTCATTTTATATAGACTTTTCTTTGATGCCTGTGTAAACTCAGTAGATACTGCCTTCTGAACTAGGAAATCATAAGAATGCTTACTAGACATAGAAAATTGTCTTCACTACTTGAGTGAGATTGACATACACTAACTGATAATGATATGACATTTGTGTAACATCAAAGACAATACATAATTAATCAATTGTATCCAACAACAGTGTCTATCGAGTTCATTTAGGAGACAAAGGAAATTTTGTGAAAGATGAGTGTTAAATGAGCTCACTCAGTTAATGAAGAAAATATTGGATGGAACCAATGTTAACTAAGCTCACTTGGTTATCAAAGGAACTTTATGAATATGTAGTGTTAATCGAGTTCACTTGTTTTACACAAGAAAATCACTTTAAGTTAGTGTCTACTAAGCAAGGTCAGCTAACGAAGGATTTTCTTGTTTTGGCATATTGAGTTTAATTGAATTGTTTGTTGGTTCTAGCTGACTAAGGAGATGAATATTAATTATTCTAAGTTATATTCTACCTGACTTGACAATGTGAAAGATATAAATATAAGGTCAAGTTGAGAATTAGAAAAGAGAGAATAGTGGAACATAATTGAAGATTTAATAATGCTAAGAGGAAGAAAATTTGAAGGATAAGAAGAATATCCTTGATGAGCTGAAAAGATACATTTGATCAAGAAAGATCAAGTATACAAGCCATAATTGAGATCTTTGATCAACAAATTTAGTTGCATAAGAAATTAGGTCATCTCATTGTTACTCTCTAACCATTGTAGCAGTGATCTAAATCTCTTAATAGAGTTGACTTAACATCTATTTGTTAATCCTCTAACAAGATGGCATTTCTATTGAATTTTTGAATGAACTCTATCAAGGCCGCTCCTAACAAGGTGATTAAATCATCTAACAGGGTCACACCTATCAATGTGTTTTGAAACCTTTAACATGGTTGGCTCCTAACATGGCTCACTTTAGAAGAGTGAAAATTAGTAACTAGTTGCAATTGGTGGTTTTTCCCAAATTGGGTTTTCACATTAAATCTTGGTGTTTATGATGCCCAAAAATTGAGGCAAAACACACCAACAATTTTTTTTTAAAGATTAATAACACCACTAAGTTTGATATGTTTAATTGCACATTTTAAAGTATAGGTATAATGAGAAATAGATACGGGATCTCCTAACAATGTCTTGCCATTTCCATTTAAGTTTATCATCAATGAGTATGAAAAGATCATTAAATTGAGCATTTGTTAGTAAATTGATTTCAACTTTTGTTTTGTTATTGCTTTAATTTCAAGGTAATATATCATTTTTTTTAAAGAGGGGTAAATGCTTTGACCTAGAGCTATGAACTAGTGAGGCCACAAACAGGGGACCTCATCCTTGTTAGATTTGAACCTTGATGGCAAGGATAACAACTCAACAACTTAACCATCACAACATGCCACTATTGGCTTCAAGGTAATATATCATAATTAAAATAAATAAATCAAATTATCTTAAACTCGCAATACTAAACAACTATCTAGATATATATTCAACACTTAAAATTTAATCTAATAATCTAACTTAATTTTACAAACTTTACTAATCGAAATCATAATAACACTATTCTTCAAGTTAAGAATAATATATCTACTAACATTAAAATTAACTAATTAACTAATCTCTACAATTAACTTTAATTAATACTGAAATTCAACTTAACAATCACTAATTACTAACAAATTGATTTTAAATTATTTCTTTAAACAAATTAAATAAATCAACTAACGTATCTTAAAACAACATATTATACCAATAATGATACTAACTTTCCTAAAACATAAAACTTTACTAAATAATAAAATCATTTAACATTTAGATAACTAACTTTATTAAATTTAACATAAGCAAAACATATTTTCAGTCAAAACTATAATTAAATAATCAATATAGTTAAATATAACATAAACTACAATTCTACCCACCAAGCTCTGTTCCTGGCCTTTGTTTCTCAGGCTTCGGGCCTTTTTGTTTCTGGCCTTTTGAGGCAGCTTTTTTTTCTATCTTTTCTGCTTTAAGTTGTTTTCTGTTGTAAAACTTTGGGTTTCAGGATCCCTGTAAAACCTGTTTTCCTAATCAAAAAATTAAACTACAATTCTAACACTAATTTAAGCCAAATCTATTATCTTTGTATCTACCACATAAATAATTCAAAATAATATAAAATAATAATACACTAAATCTACTAGCATCCATAAATTACAACTACAACTAATTAACTAACATTAATTTATTAGATATTTTAAAATAGATAAATAAAACAAAAATTAATCAAAAATCTAAACCTATAATACTAAAATGGACTTAATCTAACTTGAAATCCCACCTCAACCCTTAATAACTAAAATATAACCATAACTTTAACTAACACTTATCATCTAATAACTAACTAAACTATAATTTAGAAATCTAATTATACTAATTTGAAACATTCAAAGAAATAATGAAACTAAACTAAACAAAAAATTAACTATTAAAGAAAATTAAAAATAACTTCACTAAATTACTACTTAAATCTTATACCAACAATAATAACAACAACTAACAAAAAAAAAAACTCACCTAAACAATACTAACCTAACTCTAAACTCTAACAATCCTAACCCCCTACACTCTAACCAACACATCTTACCATCCCCTCAAGCTTACTTCCCCAACTACCATGCGTATTATAAAGGGTGGCACACTGACAACAATCCCAAGCACTGACCAATCCTACTTCATGCATATCCTGTCCCCTCCCACATGCAAGAAAAAACCTCCACTTGCTAGGCACTAAGCAAGGTAAAAGAGGAGAAAGTTTTAAAAGCATTTATAAAAGTTAGATTTGTTTAATTTTTTTAGAAAAAAAACACCTTTACTCCCAATCTCTTGTGCCCACTAAAACCAAACCCTCCAAACATGTGGCCCAAGGATGTTTTAAGGAAAGTATGCTAGGTTATGTGAAGACATGTGGAGACAAGGAGGGAACAAAGGTGAGAATAAACTTTAAAATCCACCTGCTCTTATTCCAATTTTTTTAAAAAAAAATCTCTCATTCACCAACACTTTGATAGGTTAATTATGGGCACGTGGTCAAGGCTAAGTGTAAATTTGCTATGCAGACCCAAGTGGAGGATGTACGTGGGTACCAAGATAAAAGACAAGAGATAAAGGGAATAAATTTTTAAAACAACTAGCAAATAGAATTCACTCCGTCCCTCCAATTGATATGTTAGTCATTAATTTCCTTGAATTTGCTATAAAACTCTAGTTTGTCCATATTGATGCCTAGGGCTAAGCGGGGGGTGGGGTGTAGTAATATCATAAAGTTAATTTGGTAAGAACTTAGGTTGGCTTAGGATAGATATTTTAATTTATGTATTTATTTAATTGCTTATAAATCATTTTTGATATTAATTAAATTTAGAATTCAAATTTTCTAAGGGAATCAATCCAGAATATTCTTTTTTTTGAGTAAAGGAATAATTCATCTCTCCCATACAAATTCTAGTGAGCATTTTTGCTCTTGGAAACACATCTTTTTTTTTTGAGGCCTCTATTTTTTTTCTAAGTATGAGATTTCAATTTCATTTATTAATCAAGGCGGAGTAATTTTTTTTCTAAGATGATTATAATGAAGATGTTAATTGTAATGCTTGAACAATTGATAAGGACTATTATGCTTCCTAATACTCACGAAATTTACAAAATGAAATACCAATCATATCATTGAATCCTTTTTAACACATTTTGAGCTTTAATTGCATAAATTTATATCTATCATCATTTAATCGAATTAACATTAATCAAATGAATACAACTTGAACTATAAGAATGCCACAGGAGGGGTAAAACACCATTGCATCCATTTACCAATAAACATATATGTATAAAATGAATTACAAGAAAGATCATATGCAAGGATATTACTCAATTTATCTTTTTCTATTGAACCACCTGATTCAAAGGCTTCACCAAGAAGAAAACCTGACATCATTTCCATTCCCACAATAAGTTAAAAATAACTCTCTTTTTTTCACAGGATTTCAATCTCGAGGAGAAATCTCCCAACATAACTAAATTTTGATAACAATCCTAAATTTCCTTCTTATCCCTTAACAAGGGATCCATTTCAAATTTTTCAATACATCACAGAGATCATGGAGAGAACCAAAAATGACTGGGAGACAACCAATCATAACATGAAGACAAAAATTAGACATTCACTCCCATCCCAGGTTTGCACAACAGTTCATCATTGAACCAGACTAGGGAGAAGGTGGATTTTTCCAATAGGAGACATCTGCCACAACATCATAACATATGCCCTTTTGGGGCTAAAATCTCAAGAACTTTCATTCTTCTATAGATGCCCTTTCGAGGCTGATATCACAAGGACTTTCATTCTTTCATTTTCAAATTCCAAAACTCATACATGGTTTGTGCTAATGAGTAGGGGCCATAACACCCTATCTTCTCTCCCTCTTCTCATCCTGAGAAGAGACTCTACACTGTCAAAGTCCAACTAAAGGCTATCTCCTATACATGGCCACTTCTACCCTATCCAAGGGTGAGTAATGCTAATACACCCATACAATCCCTTCAAAATTCAAACCAAAAATACAAAGGAAAAATATTTAAGAAAATCTATTTGAATCCCTCCCAACATACTCAACACACACACAAACATTCATAAACAATAAAACTGAAACATGAAGCACAACATGAACAAAATGAGGTGAAGTATTCCTACCTTCAAAATTGGGTTATGGAAATAGAACAAGTTTGAGATGATCATTCCCTTCCTTCTCCTTCTCCTTCAATCCTATTTTTTCACTCTAAAACTAGAGGTTGGGTGAACACTCAAAACCCTCTCAAAATTGCCTCTAAATAAGATTGTAAACTCAACCACTCCCAAAAAGCAATAACTCCCCCACTTGCCTAAAGTTATAGAGGCTTCTAACCCAACTAGACATAAGGCTGACCTCAAGGTGGAGTTAAAGTTATCGAACTCATGATGAAACACTCAATTTTCGCAATAAAGCAAAAATGAGGTTTTTGGATGACCATAAAAATCAACAAAAGGGGTTAGGGGGGTAGAAAATGCCCCAAACCCATACCCATACCCCTTGAGTGCTTATATTTCATTATTTTAGGCCTTTAGGATTAATAAGGGACCTATCAAAAGCTAGAAAATTTTAGGACTATCTAACAACCTTTAAAATGCAAAATAAACACTAATCTGGATTATGGGTAGTAAATCTCGATTACTAACTTGATTAGCAAAAAGGTCACTAACCTAGTCTGACTTAGATCTTTAGGTTAGTTGGTTAACCCTAACTATCATGTTGGAATGCATAGACAATTCACGAGTGTTAAGCAACACTATAAAAACACTATTACAAAACATTAACATTTACTGATTACAGAATGATACGTTCATTCAATGCACAATACAAATAAAATACGAACAACAGGGTTTGTATCCTTCATCAGATTTAACCCTAGTTTCCACAAACGATACATAGGGTTTAGTTTCATTTCTCCATTAGATTTTCTCGACTAAAATACCCTATACACTCATTGCACACATCAGTAGCTCAAGAAAATTACATACATATATTCAAAACTTATCTGGATAGTTACACAAATCAAAACATGAATCTCTCATATAATTACTATTTAATTCATTTCTACTCACATTTAATCATCATAAATCACAAAATCAATATAACATAACTTATTCATTAATTTAGATTAAAATGCTAAAAAAATCATTGTTAGGCATGCATATACCTAACATCATAAATATTGCCATTTAAGGAATACTAAACTATCTGGAACATAAAACTTAACCATTGGGGTATCAAAATCAACACCCTTATCGTAAGGTGAAAATGCCTCGTATCATCGTTAGAGAAATTTTAATGTTTAAACAGTCGAGATAATGTAGTTTGTTCTCGAATCACTGAATATTTAAAACATGAATGTATTAGGATCTAAGTTCTTATTAGGACATCTAAACCATAAAACATTATTTCATATCCATTCTACTCTCCTACAATAGTTGTAACTGAGAGATACATATTTAATAAGTACATGCGAGGAGGGACCTCACAGTGTCAAATGTGTTCATGCTATTTCTTTTATGTGCTTGCATCTAAGTTAAAGTAATATTAATCACAATTAACATCTTAAGATTTTCATGTTAAGCATTTTCTAAGCTATTTCAGTGTATACTAAGTTACAACATTTTTATGTGTGTTTGCTGAGCATCAACAGAGTTAAGTTTTCACAAAGTTGTTTTGTATTGACATATAAGGGATCTGGGATTTATTTTACTGGCAACTGATTCACCCCTCCCCTCTTAGTTACTCCTCTTCTATTTCCAACAGTCTACATCAATTTTCCTATAAAATAGGAGAGGGAGTGTTGGGTCTCTTAGTATGGGTCATACACATTGTGTATTGAGGTAATTAATATCATCTATTGTTTGTAAGCCTTTGCAAACTTTGTTTAATATTTTTATAAATATTTCATCTCTTTGATGCATTGTTATTTGTACACAACAACATCTTACATTCTCTTTCCAAAAATTATAAGGCATCAAATATTTGTATGATGAACCATTCTAAAAAATAACAGAGTTTGGAATATAGGTTGTGCCTAATATAGATCACCACAAAAGATTGTGTCCAAATTTCCAAAGTACGTAGTTGGCCTATGCATAATTTCTCATAGACGCGTGTCTATGTAGCATAGAAAAGTTGAACCCACTAAAGAGATCTTGTCAATCAAAATTAATCTAAGTTGGTCATAATGCTTTGACATTTTGTCAAGTGTATCACTATTGAGTGGTAAGAATTTGGATTCTTTGAAAGGAATATGAAATGTCGAATGTACTATAACATCACCAATCTTGAATGCTAATTTTCTTGTATATGTTGTAACTAGTCCTTTTGGTTTATCAAGATCATTGTCTAGAGTGTTGTTGTATACATATAATAGTGCTTGATAGATGACCTTCACTATAAAAGTCTTACCAGTCCTAGCCCCTCGATTAGAAATAGATTGATTAGATTTTTGTTATCTATTTTTTTCTTCAATACAACATCTTTAATGATTAATTGTTTCTCCTGGTTAAGCATTTGTCTAGTTTTGAAGTATTCTATATTATCAATTATTTATAGATAATTTCCTATTTCGAATCCATAATATGTTGTGGCTAAATCTTTGCTAATTGTTGTTTGTACAATATCCAAATGGATGTCATCTACTTCCTTCATCTTACACATTCTTATTGTTGCATCATTGATATTGTCTTCTAATAATTGTAAGTTGATTTCATTATCTTCTTTATCAATGTAGCCTCGTGCACTATTGAATTTATAGTAGATTTTGAATGGTTTCTTTTGATTTTCTCATCATGGAAATCATATATGGGCTCCCATGATTCAAATTTTTGTTTCAACTGAGTTTGAATGGAATAAAATAAAACAACTACTCTCTACAATAGTTTTTGACATCATTGTACCTATTGTAATTAATGAAGCATATTATACTTGGTTCTTATTTTTATTAGTTTTGTAGGCCTTTTCTATTATGTTTTGAAACAAATTATGCCAAACATATGTGGTGGATACTTTGTGGTCAGCTTATGTAGTAATTTATTACATATTTAGCTATTACATCTTCTAATTCATCTAGTTGTTTGTTTAGTTTCATGACTAGTTTGAGTACAACTATGTGATCATTTTTTGATCTTGTATCTATAAAAATATATTTTCCCAAACTTTGATTAAGGGGAAGGGATAGAACCAAATTGACTACTTGGCGTGCTGACATTTTTTGTAAGTTCAATAATGCATTTCCCAACTCATTATCCTAATTGCATCTATATTTTCTCTTTGATAGTGTTTTTATATTCTTTTGAATGCGTGTCATTGACTTGTCAACCTTTGCCATGTACGAACTATAATACATAGCAACATCATATGCATTTGGGACAAATTGAGCATACATGTTTGCTGTCTATAACATTGGTATTTGTTTGCAAAAACTGTTCTTCCATATTTCTAAAGGATTCCTTCAAAGGAATAAAGTTTCCTTGCCTAATGTCGATCTTAGGGAAATAGTGTACCCACTCTTTATTTTTTAAAATTCATGAAGAAGCATTTGAAAAGTGAAGGAATTGTCCTATTATTTGTTTTATAGAGTTGCGATAATATTAGGCGTGGTTGTTATCACAACATCCTTATCAGAAAGTGGTTCCAAATTTATTGTATATGGTAATGGAGGTGTAGGGA
Organism: Cupressus sempervirens; assembly: GCA_028749045.1. Classification (NCBI taxonomy): domain Eukaryota; kingdom Viridiplantae; phylum Streptophyta; class Pinopsida; order Cupressales; family Cupressaceae; genus Cupressus; species Cupressus sempervirens. The sequence continues at coordinate 443,451,539 of CM053784.1, forward strand.
AATTATATTTGTATTTTTTTTCAAAGTTTCATTCCATTTTCTAGTATGGTGATGCTTGTGTAAAGTAGCCGAATGGGGGTGTAATTATTCAGTGTTGCAAGTTATGTGGTCATCAATAAAGTTTATGATTTCCTTGTTACTTTGTTTACTATATATTGGTGCACTTTCAACCCAAATAAGCATATGATCATGTTCATTACCTCTATTTTGAAATTTAGTAACTTAATTAAAAAATCTTGAACTTTTCCAAAGAATGAATCTTCCTTGAATATTACTTCCTTTAGACCATTAATTCTATGTCGATAGTACCACACACATGTTATCAGATCTTTCCTCACTGGTAATTTTTTTTTGAATGTTGTTGCATTCTAATGATTCATTATTGTGTAGTCTTTTTTTACATATTTATTGAAAATTTTGAAAAGTTGTTATTAGAGGTTCCCATTTATGTTTGACACTAGTGTAAGTTAGGAAAAATGTGGGCATACCAAGCTATTGTACCATTGCAAAGACATTTTTCTTTAGTTGGTTAATCTAGTTAGGGGATGTTTTGATTCTTTTGAAATCTACATAACTAATGTTCAATTTTATAATTTCTCTAAATTTGGTTTTTGTTTTACATACTTTGGAAGAACTTTTCTACCTCTTAATTGTCCTTTTTGTATTCTGACCCAAATTGTTGACAACACTTTTTTTATCAACACTTTTATTGTTTTGAAAAAAGAAGATTAGTTCTATGTAATGCAAAATCCTGGTGATAATTCAACATAACAATTCACATTGCACCATTTTTTGGTAAATGAATTTATGTAGGATGTCTCAATTTTGTGGCTTCCCAAAGAACAGTGTGAAGAAATTCATCTCCTTTGTATATTTGTCTTTGAATATTCCAATTAGATAAAAATAATTAGTACAATAAATTTCAATGATTTTGTCCTACATGTTGTGTATAAACCTAACATTTGTGTAATCATTAATTAAAGTATCACTTGGATTGTCAGTTTCTAGTTTTTTTCTATTATTCAAAATCACTTGAATTGTTATCACTCATGTCTTCACCATGTTCATTTCCTTGTACCATTTGTAGCCAATTTTCTTTTATTTCTACATTTTGTAGTTTGTATAGTGTTTTATTGCTCAAATCAAGCAGAGCTTGCATAATAATATTTGGTTGCACCATACCTTTTTGGAAAACATTCTTATATTCTAATAATCTTTTCAAATACAAAGCAATTATTGAGGTACTTGTGAGTGATAGTGGAAGATCATTTTTATTTATGTCAATGTCAATAGGAACATCTATGATGGAACTTGTTAAACCTAGCCAAGATTTCTTGTGCCTCAATTCCTAGATTTGAGCAAATGCAATTCTTAAAGACATTAATCTCTCCTCTAGTTGTGTAAAACTTTGGATAGTCACAACTAGATTATTTGTCCTAATGTAATGAGGGACAACATATTTTGGGATAACACTTCTTGCCAAGGAAATTGCACATTTCTTTTACAAATATTCTCTTTCAAAGGTGAAAATTTACAACCTGTTAAATTATTATATGTAACTTTATGTTTATAATTTAAATTTTTTAATATCCTTCTTGAAATTAAGAAGTTGAAAAATTGTGTAATGGTATTTTTGTGTACCCTCAATTGTAACCATGTATTTTTCTATTGTCGTTAGTGATTTTTTCTTTTATGGGTGAATTTTCCTAGTCTATTTCATTTTCATTTTGTATTCAAATTCAACACCATCATTGAAACCTTCAATATTAGTAGTGGAGACTACATTTTGGTTCAAGTTAATATGTTGGTTGTGCATTAGTTTTTTTGTTGCACATAAGCTTGTTATTTTGGGGTTGTATCCAGTCTCGTTTCTATATTTATCTTTTGAGATATTGTTTGTACATTTTTTTTTTCTCTTAATGTTTTGATTGTTCAAATTTATTTTCCTGTTATCTATAATTATTATTTTTAGATTAAGAAAAAATATACTTGACTTACTAGCACATTCTCCCTGAATTTTTATAAATGGTTCAAAATGCCCACACCAAGGATTTGGATCATGGAAGAGAATGTTGTATGCAACAATTTGTAGTGTGTGTTTAAAGTCTAGATATTGTCTTCCATAAGTTTAAGACCAAAAAAAAATACAAATACGTGTCCATTTTGACAACCAGTGTATGCATAAAATATCTCCACATACACCTATTTCTTTATTATTGTTTGTTAGTTTTGTAGATAATCACATTCTTCACAAATAAGTTCTAGCATCTTTAATGCTACAGAACTCTTCCAAAATTTGAGGATGCAATTCATTTTTGTATGAATTCAAAGTTTCTTGGTCACCATTCTATACATAGGTCATGAAATAATCTATTTTTCCATTGTGAATTTGAATTGATGTGTACTTGTAATTGAGAAAAAATTCAATTGTGTCAAATAATCAATTGCCAACATTGTATTTAAAGTCATGCAATTTGTATAATCACATTCTTTGAGAGATTTGTCTATGTTTTAGGCCAAAAAATGGGGTTCATATTTAAACTCGTTCAATTCCACTTCTTGGATATTTGGAGGTTGCAAATTCTTCAATTTTTTTCTTCTTACAATTGATACAATTTCTTGTTTGTGTTTTTGAATCTTTTACTTGTAGTTTACACTCCCTTGTTCTCTTGCCATTACTTTAACAAGTATATCTCCTTGTGAATCAAAATTTTTACAGACTAATAGAATGTCTACTATGATCATAACCACTTATGTAATGAAATTGTTCCTCTTCTTGCACTATGCAAATGTGTTGTTGTAGTGAGTTTGTAGAATATGAGGTGGTAACTTGTTTGTAGATATTTGTACTTTCAAAAGTTTTTTCAATACATATATTTTCCATTTTCTTTCTAAGAAAGACACATGCCTTGTTACCAAGAAAACAATTCAAATTTAATTTAATTAATAAATCTACACTTGTAGGACAAACATTAATATATTACTTTATGCTTTTATTTTCAAAATGCACAAAGGCTACTAAATAAGGTAAAATTCTAAAACATAAATCATTATTTCTATAGAATATAATTTTATTGAACAAAAATTTCTTTACCATTAAAATTGTAGGCATTGTCAAACAAAGGAATATAGATTTCCAAGCTTTTGCAGTATTTTTTACAAAGACATTGAAACATAAACAAAACCTATACACATTTTGCATACATAATGACTAGTCCATAGGGTAAAAACAAAAAGGACATCATAAACAACAAGTTCCTATGACATATTAAAAATTAATTTTTACAAGTGCCTTTATAACTTTGTGAATGACTTCAATTTTACCATTTGAGATTCATGTAGGTCCATTTATTTCTATCCTAAGTTTAAATGTCATTGATTCTATCTTCCAAGCCCAATAGATTCCTCTTCAAGCTAGATATTTCTAGAAGAATCTGATGATATCTTGAGAAATATCTAGGTTCACCTTTGAGTGAACTTTGAAATTTTAAAGGCATTCCTATTTCATTCTTGCATATATTCTTGTCTTTAGAATCAATTTTTGAATGTGACTTTCGTACAATGGTCTATGTGCTCCTTTCAACATTAGTTTCAACTACATTTGGATTTGGCATTTTAAAACTTTTGGGAGGGGTACTGAAATTTGTAAAGGATCAGATATGTTCTCCACTTCCCACGAGCCAAATAATAGAAGAAAAAAGTTTAAATTAAATCAATTATTTTTTGGATTTTCTATAAATGATTTTTTAAATTTGAGGTAAACAAAATATAAACTAAAAGTGCACAAGGGACATACCATTGAAATGGGCAAGTTTTTGCCAAGTGTTTGATGCATCTATCAATTTATCCATACTTGGCAACAATTGGCTAATTCCATCCATTCCACATTTGGAATAAGCATTTGGGTCACTATCAAATTTTGGAAAAGGTTTAACATACTTGTCGTCTTTGTAACTGTCCACTCTACGATTTTGTAGGTCATAGTTTGGTAAGTACCTTTGAATAACATTGTCTCATAGGTCTTGGTCTCTAGGAGTATATAGTAATAAGAGAGAATTAGGTACATATTCTATAAAATTTCCAGCATGTCTTTTGTCACAAGGATCTTACATTACATTTGACCCCTTTTGGCAATATTGTCCAACAAATTTAATAAGAGAAAAGATAATAGAGAAAGAATCAGATATCATCTTAGGGCCAATTTGACTAAATATATCGTGCTCATTTGAAGATTTTCCTATGAATATATGTGAATAATCAACTAATTGAATAGAACTTGTAGTTCTAATACTCTCTAGGTTCAACTCTGCAAACCTTTGGTAGAATGCCATTTTCATTTCCAAGTGTACTAATCTAAAAGTCTAAACCGTTGGTGTTTGAGTAAGGCAATTCTGTGTTTCCTCTTATGATAAATACAACCATTTCATATATGAAGGCAACTTCCTCAATGGTCATCACAAAAGTTCCAAGCCAATTTTGTCACTTGGTTTTGGGTTCCCTTATTTTTGCAACATATCCACTCCATGGATGCCTCCTAACACCTTTATATTATCGATGGTTGAATTGTTCACTAGATTTTTTTGATATCATGTTGTTATATTCACACTTGCAATTGAATTATTGCATGATTTGTATGTTGAATTTTCCAACATTTTAGTCATCCTTGAATTCAACTCTGTAATTCAAATCAAAATCTTAAGAAAACCAAAAAAAGTATAATAATGGGTAATCCATTATAATTTTTTTTTTGAAAAAGTACCACATCAATTTGTTTTACTAATTGAATTATATCTGCCTACTATTCATAGCTACAACAAAGTGTAGCATTCTTCTATTTTATAAAATATAGGTTATTATGTTTCAATTTCTTTAAACTACATGAATTTCTCAATTATGTAAAAAATTACATAAAAGAGTATTACATTGGAAGCCAACCATAAAATGAATAAATTTTTTTTCTTCACATTAAATAAGAGTACCAAGAGAATGCATACTTTTACTACCATGACTAATTCAGGAAAAACCAGGTTACTGTCAAAGAATATAATAAAGATTTGCATGGAGGACAATTGGATGTAAGTGTCAGATTTGGATACCACTTTTATGTCTTTAAAGCATGTCCACCCTGCACTATGTGTATTTAAAATTTATATTAGTAATTACAACTTGATAATGACTCAATATGAATCAGGCCTTAACATTACAAAATAAAAGGTAAGATTGAGATGCAATATTCTAAAGACAATTGAGAACCCTTCCAATTAAAATTAAAATAGCATTTGTTACATTTATTAACATGGATTTGAAATGAAATTTTACTACATGAGAAGTTGCAATAGTATTAACTGATATTTATAAGGTCTAATGCTACAAAGTTGTTAAAAGAAACACTATACATATATGCATTACATGCTCAACCATGACAACAGACTTTGGAGAAATCTTTGACAACTTATATAAGCTCCCTACTAAAGGGAAATGTCATAGAGTATGTGGTGAGGACATAAGGTGAAGCTACAAGATGAGAAATATGCATTTGCAAGAATATCATTGTATTGCAAATTTTTGAGATTTTGGTTGCATAATGCTCACAAAAGTGTGAATGCTAAGCATACAATGCATGATCTACAATAGTTTTTTATTTATTAGTAATAACCATTTCTAGTGAATAATATGTACAATTCATAACATCACATGATCTTAGAGATTTAAGGGAGAACATGCCATCTATGAGGGCATTACCCTTTTCTACCATTTATGCATTTATATATGTGTCATATTCATCAAGAGGTTTGAAGTAATGCTTTAAATATGTGTTTGGAAACCACTTTACAATTTTACTATTTTCTAAAAGGCCCATGGAGTTACAGAGGAATTTAGAAATATTCTTTCATAATGCATTGACCTAGATTCATTTTCTAATAAATATTCATTTTCTAATAAATATTCACCAAGTACAATACACAATGTTTGTTCAACATTTGGACATTCTATGACAAACACATGTTCCAAATTTGTTGACTCAATTGCACCAATGATTGGACAATCCCACTCAGGACTTGGAATATTAATTTGTTCATACATTCTCAAAAGCCAAGATCTACCACAATGTTAAAATTGAAATTTTGAACATTTAAACATCATGGTATAGTAATGTTAGAATGAACCAAATTAGGTTATATTTTAGGAATTTCTTTTCAACTATCAAGTCAGATAATATTTTGATTTTGTAAGAAAATAAAGTCATGCAAGAAGGAACATACAAAATAAAACTTTTGATACTTGTGCAATTAAAATTGGGTGTTGTAGATGAACTTTCTTCAAAACTTGACTCCTAGATGCCTAACTAGTTCTAAAATTAATATCACAATTTCAAATTCAAGGAAAGAGTGATCTATACAAAAACAATACCCTAGTGATCATAATGGGTAAAAAATAAAGTGTGAAGGAAGAAAAGAACCTTTAAAGCAGCCTAAGCTATCTGAAATAAAATAAATTATAATACAATTTACAATCTAAAAGTAAATAAAATTTAATTTAAACAATTACTTTGTCTCATAAAACAAAAAGTTACCTAACTCTAAATTTTGAGATATAGCTCCTACATGAAATATGCATCCCCCTCTATGAAACTTGTAACACCCAAAATTTCAATACACAAATAGAGAACTTAGAAACCCTCATTAAAATAAGTCTATGAATAAATAGTTAGGAAATGACCCAACTTTCATGGTAATCTTACTAAAAATAAATTTACTGTTTAAAATATGTTTGTCTTTCATATTACTATAATGTTTAAATTTCAAGTGAGTAAAGTGATTGTCTATGATTGCTTCAAATTAACTATCCAAGTTTTTATTTTATTCTAATATACAAATCTAATATTTTAATATGGAGAAAAATGTAAGGCAATTTATTTTTCTAGAAAATTGAAATGTAATTTTGAAAAGTACCGTGTATGAACAATACTTATTCTATAAAAGAAAAAATTCACAAGCAATTGATATTTCTCTCTGAAAAATGCTTAAAGTAACACACATTCTTTACTTATTTAAAATGATATAGTGTATATTACTATTTTAAATGCTTTGAATTAACGAACAAAATTTCAATTCAACTTTCAATTTAGAGACAAATATTTTATAAAGAAAGATATATTCCAAACAAATATTCAAACAACTAACCTTTACAATGTGATAGTAATTTGTTCAAAATAGAGTACATGTGCAAAAAGTATACGAAGTTTTATCATGACTAATAAATTAGTTTTTTATTCTTTGCAAAAAGAATAACACCAAAATAAACTCAATCTACTAATTCAACTTTGGGTTTTGAGACTTACTAGATTTTTCACTTCGTAGCAAAATAGTTTTCCTTTATTAATGTGGAGATGTCCTATAATAATTAACAAAACTTGTGTATAGTGTTAAAATAAAGGCAAGCACCAACAATATGAAAATGCAAATGAAATAATTGTTTCATCTACTCTTCAACTGAAATAGACAAGGCTTCAAATTGTATAACTTGTAAAACATAAAGTGGACAACAAAGCTAGAACAGATTGCAACTAACATTCAACATATTCAATAATGTTTTCTTCTTACATTAAAAAATTGACATTATATATTTATTTATCACCAAATTCAATACATAAGACCAAAGGATTTAGGAAACCAAAATTTGCATTTACATTAAAAGGAACTTTACTAAAAATATGGTAGTTCATAGAACATTCTAGATTTGAATCTAATTAGGTCTTTTTCCATACACACAACAATAATCCTCCTAGTAAAACCTTAAACACAAAGACAATTAAACACCAAACACAATAGCAATCAACCATTTACAAAGATTCATAATGACATACAACCAAATCAGATACATTTCACAGATGAATTGGATCTCCATGAAAATATTTAAAAGTTATTTGAAAGAAAAGTTGGAAAATCCCTCAAGATTTTTTTTTTAACAAATAAAGATAAAAAGGTAGCACAAGTGGCGAAACATCACATTATATGTTGATATGCACAACTCATGTAAAGCAAAAAATAGGAAAACATGTATATTACTTAAATGCTCAAAAGAACCTTAAAATCTCCAATTTTAATATAATTAAACAATTGTCTTCTTTTAAATGTTGACCAATAAGGGCTAGTTGACTGTAAGAAGTCATATTATGAATTCCAAATTTTCGTCTCAGTAAACATTAAAAATTTGGTATAAAGGCATTCAAAATTAAGAGGCTTCACTAGATCTAAAATGAATGTCAACATTTTGAAATGAAGGAAATTGTTAAAATACACAAATCATCGAAACAAACATAAAATTTCAAATATAAAAGCATTAAAAATACATGAGTAATTTTAATTTAATTGATACCAAGTTACAAATACATTTGAACATGATGAGAACAATTAGCAACCCACACTAAAGAGTTCTCATACTTTATAGTGGTAAACAAAGAATACATATATGCTAAATAATTAGGATTTAAATGTGTAGTTACAAAATAGGAGCATGCAATCACAGATCTAGAGAATATGTTATATTTAATTTAATGGAAAATATATATATTTTAAAACCAGCTACACAAAGCTAAAACTAAAGATACTCTTACAAAAATAAATCTATTTGTACTTTAAAGAAATGAAATCATGCAACTTCTAGAGTAATAGTGCCCTCATTTCCAAATAAGGTAGAAAGGAAGTCACAACTACCTAGTAGAAATGAATACCCACACCAAGAAAAATTGAAATCAGATGACAAGGAGATAAACAAAAGTAAAAAATAAAAAAACTTTAAAAACTAATTGTATAAAGAGCATAAAATAAATATTGATTACAATCAAATCTTATATGTTATGTGTAGTTATGGAGCCCTGATAGAGATATATGGCCACATGCAAATGAGGCAAACTATTTGAAAAATGCATAAGGATTTGAAATACATGTTATATGCAAAACAATAATGATCAAACAAATCACTGTAGAAAATACTATTTCAACCCATAAACACTAGATTCAACTAAAATGAGTTCCAACAAACAATAAAGAAGTAATCAAATCTTAAAATGAACAATATAAAAGCAATAATGTACCTCAAAAAAAGCTATGTGGAGAATTCCTAAAAAGTGATGTAGAAGCACACATGAAGATAATTGGCCATCTGTTGGATGCATATGTTCATCTCTTAAAAGTTATATAGAACAAATATTCTCACAAAATGAACCTCTACATAAAAAACACATTCTCAAAAAATAAAAATTCTCTACATGGACTAATTATTGTTGTCTAAACTAGTGGAAAGAGATGATCCCAACCTACAAGACTCTGGCATGGATGGTAACTCATGGCCTAAAAGGACTCCAAAACATGTAGGTACCCTACAAAAGTATGTCATGTTGTTGAAAACATAGATATAGAGTTTCTAAATACTAAAAAGAGCACTAGAATTTTTATTTTTTTTTGTATTCTAATGGTTATGTGGCCATCATCATTTTTACTACTATTGGGTATTAGGAAATGTTAAGGAACATTTACTAATTTCTACAAAAAAAAGTGCACAACAGAAGTTAGAACAACACATCTTCTCTTGAAAAAAAACTACTACATGGCATTTTAGGAAACATAACTTCCTAGGGATATGTTTAAAGTCATCTTTACAAATATTTTAAATATTAAACATATATAAATTTAAATAAGATGATGATAACATTTCTGAGCATTTCTCTTTGTAGCTTTTGATGAAAAAAATGATTGACAAGAATGTTTAGTGAAAATGTTATTTGGACAAATTTCAGAGAGGGTGCAAAGAAGAAGCGCGATCTATAAAGAATATGTAAAAATATTATCAATGTTAATAGACATGGCCACCCCAAAATGAAAGATAGATAAGAAGAAATTACCTAGTAGATGAAAAAACTTTGAAGGAATTTGTGTCACCAACTCTATAAGAAACAAAGAACATCAAGAACAAATGTAAATATCAACTACCTAGAAAATGGACAATGCATAATTTAAAAAAAAAAATGGAATTCACATGGGATTTTGAAGCTATCGACTAATAATACAAAACATTCTCCAAGGCATTCATTGTAAGGCAAACAGATGCATAAAGACCACATTCTCCCCCCCCCACAAAAAGTGTTGTCATTTGCCACCAAAAAATGACATATTATTAATGTAATTCATAAAGCTATTAAGAATAAGGTGTCTCAACCTTGGATAATTCCTATTCTTATTATTTGTTCTGTAAATTTATTTTTTGCAAATAATATAATTAAGTGTGAGTGTACATGTCTAGTTGGCATGTTGATGTGTCACTCCACTTGTATGTGTCAACATCTTGAATTATATGTAAGGAGATCATGGATGAAACTATTATGATGGATTCCTATGACTCATAAGAGCTATCTCTAGAAGATTCAATGACAAGTGAAGATATGAAGACATGTGACAGTTGATCGTTGAGTACTATATGCTCGAGTCTCCAACTCACCTTAATACGATTATTCTTTGGAAATTTCCCTAAAAGGGAAAATGCATGATATAAGCATTTTTAGGGTTAAAAATTGGAGAGAGAGAGAGAGAGAGAGAGAGAGAGAGAGAGAATTGTTGGTATGGTATGTTTCTACTAGATTGGTCTTCTATGTCATAAAAGAACTTGCATTGCAAGTGTGTTGTAACCTTTTGTGTCGAAGATAATACATTGTGCAGGTTTTGGAGGGGTGGGGTTGTTTTACTGAAAGGTTTTTCCCCACCGACATATCTTTGTGTTTATGTGTTTTCTTTCTCTATCTATTTTCTATATCCATGGTTGACTGTAGTATTATTGTTTACATAATATCAAATACGAAATTGGAAGGATTTAATAGGAATTTGCACAATACTTTCCATAAGGAATTAGTGTAGGAAGTTCTTTCGCACCCGAGTTTCCTTACAAAAGAAAAAGATTTTGGTTAGATTTTCTCAACCATTGTTGAATGAGAAAATATAGATGACAAGAGAGTTCATATTCAAGAAATAAAATAGTACAAGATATTTGGAAAGAAGGAAACAATTATTGCACAAGCAACCACTGTATTCACAATTAGAACAATATAGCATTGGATATATTTGAAATTTGTGAATGCAATAATAAAGATATTGTGATGTTTGTTCAAGGGAACAAGCAAATATAAGTCTACTAAAACATTAATTAGGGTCTCTAGGAAAATAAATACTTGTTTGTTGGTGCATAACAGAAGAAGTGAAAACCCTATTGTTCACATGATAATCCAATTAGAAATTGAGAATAATGTAAATATATATTATATAAAATAATTAGGAAAATAAACAACTTTGGAAATAGTTTGGCAAAAATTTAATAATGCTTCACAATTGGTGGATAATAATTGAAACATAACATGTACCATGATGCTATAGTATCCTGCCATTTAGTAGGAAAAACACTAGAATTAGATATTTGGGCATCTTTCAATAGTTGTGTTAATTGTTATGCATTTAATTTCTACACTAGTTAATTGTGTCTAGTATTTTTTATTATAAAAAAATTATATTAAAAAATTATTAAAAATATATTTTTAGAATTGGATTATAAATTATTTGAGTGGTTTAGATATTTTTTATAAAGTGTGAAGAATATTCTACTTCATGTTGTTTACAAGTTAAGATAAAATCATTATTTGAGGTTATTTTTATTGCTTAAAATATTAAATTGATTAGAAGTAATTTGATTAGCTCAATCTTAGGTGAACTTTATTATGCCACCTTATGTTAGAAATCAAAAAATCATTTAGCTGCATTTGACTAAAAAATGTGACCTTTTAACATTAAAAAATTCATGTTTGTGGAAATTAGAGTCAAGTACAATTTTATTACATTTTAATTTTTTTAAACCATATAAAAAATTAAAAAAAGAAAAATAACAATAAATAGTTCTTTTATATAAAAGCTAGATACTTCTAATACTTACTCCAAACAATAATAACTTTTTTTCCCATATTTTTCATAGTATAAAAAAATTACACAAATTTTCCTTCTGATGCGTCAAATTGGGTCCTTGACCTTAATGTGCCTCTTTCACTGGCTCTTTCATCTATCAAACCTCCTGCTCCTCTAGTATTTCTTGATGGTTGGGAGTCAATTAATCCCTTGGCTCCTCCTATGGGTTAGGAGTTGGCATGGGACCATGTGCAACGACCCTCCTCTCCTATGGATGAATGTTAACTTCACACTAAATTGGTTGGATTTTGAGCATTTTTTCTACCATGATGTATTAATGATCCCTAACATCAGATTTTTGTGGGGTTTTTTTTGAGAAATATTCAAAATTGACATCCTTTTTGTATCTACCTTGTAAGTGGGTTTTTGTTTGTAAAATATAAAGACCAATATCATTACTATACATGTATATGACAATGATTCTAGGGTTTCTTCCCAATTCTTCCATGGATGAGTCATTGAATCAATTATTATTAATATAATTATGGTGATTAGTCTACTTTGGCTTAAAAAAAAAAAAAATAAAAATACACAAAACATATATATTGCTATTAGTGTAACCATTGCACCTTATTGGTGCAAGTGCTAGTGTTACTATATTTTATATATATTAATATATGTTACTATATTATAGATATATTAAATGATAACACTTGATTTAACCTTATTCTTAAACTAAATTATATCCTATCCTTAACACTAAATCAAATTTAATCCTTACATTAAATGAATCAAACACTCATTTAAATACAACAAGAAAGTCTACATAGTGCTAACACCACTTGAACATAAAATTCTAATCCAATTCATCGATAATTGTTTCTACCTATTATAAAAAATAATTACTACACCAATTCATTACACCAAACCAATTTGAAATCTATGTTAACACATATATCTAAAGTTGACTAAGCATTGTCTCTAATTTAAGCATAAAACTTGCATAAAGCATAGAATTTGATTAAAATTTATGATACAAAGAAAACAAGTCAAACTTTATGCAAAAAAAATTTAGACTATAGATTAAAATTTCATCTACCATAATAATCAAAATAAAAAACAAAACACAATCCTATTTATACCCCATTCTTCACCAAATAAAATACTATCCTCAACATCAAGAATTAATTGTCTTTGAGAAAAAAAAAATCTTTAATTACAAGTAATAAATTTGTGTAGAAATGGTTTAATAATATTGACCAGAACCTTGGAGAAAATATTATAAGTAGTGCTAGATAAACTGATAGGTCTAAAATCACCGAATTTTTTGGATCTTCAATTTTAGGAATAAGAGAAAGAAAAGTGTTATTGATATTTTTCAGAAATTTCCCTAAGTTAAAGAAGTATCTAGCTTCCATGGTAACATGATAACTCACAACACCCCATAATTCCTAAAATAAAGCAGGTAGGAATCCATCTAGGTTTAAGCTTCATAATAAGTAATAGAAAAGATAATTGTTTACACAACCTCTTCTAAGATAGGAGCCAAAATATGATCATTGCCCTCTTGTCTAATAGAATTTGGAAGGAAATATAACAATTGGTCCTCCAAAATTTGAGATCTCAATCCTCCAACCTCACTATAACATTTCATAAAGTAATAAACCAACTTACCAAATTGATAATCATAATTGATTTCTTGGTTAAGATAATCTATCAAGCTCTTTATGTTGTTTCTCTTCTGACATATACTAGAATATCTATGGAAAAAGGAAAACATTATATCCTCTTCTCAAAGTCATTAAACCTTTGACATTTGCTTCCTATAGATCTCTTCCTTATATTGTATTCTTTATTTTCTCCTCCAAGCTTCTTCTTCTTCTTCTTGTAGAGATTTCAAATAGTTAGCAGAAGCCATAAGATCATATATACTTTCAAGTCTTGAGCTTATTTCTTTCTTTCATTTTGAGAGAAGAAGATGTTCCAAACAATAGATTTATTCTAACTCTTCACCAAATTTCTAATTATTTTCATCTTTTGTGAGACTCTATACTTAACCAACTCTTAGACATATCTACTAGTTTTATACGAAAGCTTTCAAATCTAGGTGAGAAGACCACATTTTATTAAAATAGAAAGAGAGAGGGCCACACATAGGTCTACCAATATAGTGTATGAGGATAGGATTATGACTCAAGACACTTCTTGAGAGAGCCTTTAGAGTAGCATTGTAACCAATATTCTACTTAGATAAAGTAAGGATTCTTTCTAGCTTAATGTGAATGAGGTTTTATCCTTTTCTATTCACTACTACATTTAACTTCATTTTTCTACCAAAATTTTCAACCATTAACTAAATAAGTTTGGGTTGGTTAGAATGTTAAGGCAAAAAATTTGTTTTTTTACATGTAAGCCCCATGTTGGTTGAAACTTTGACCAACATGGGGTGTTGGTCAAAATTTTGACCAACACACGGCTTATACAAAAAAAAAAGAAACATTTCTCAATTTGTCTTTAGTGCTCGTGTGTTTTTTTAATTTTCACAAGGGTTTTTGAAGAGAATATGATTGGATACTATCAATGCATGATACTAGACTTACTAAATTTGGGAAAGCAATACAAATTTTGTTGTGTTTTCAAGAGTTTCCTTTGTCTGTGTGCATTGGACCACCATATGTTGTTTCATGTTATGATTAAATCTATTGCTTCCTCTGATGCTACCTTTGATTTTGTGAAATACATTGATTGTAGGTTGGATCTTAACATGCACGTACTTTTACCACCTTAGTTGATACCTTAGTTGTTGGGTCATGAAAGAATTGGGACTGATGATCGATTGCAATTATTCATTGCACATTGACGACAGTGTGATGACATAGGTTGTGTTGGGGCACTGCTCCACGTGTTGAATCTAGTCCTCACTCGTGTTAGTGAAGTCTGTGAACCCTAGATGATCGATTTGCTTCTGAAATTACACATACTTTAATGCAATCCTAGACACACTAGTAGAAGCAGATCCTATAGAGGCAAAGGTAAAAGTAGCCAACTCGACTTCAGCTCAACTTAGGGTTTTCTTCAACATATAAGAAAAATAGCAAATTGTAAGTACAAAGTGATAATAGTTTGTTGAATTTGAGATATTTAGCCTTTTTTTGAGTTGAATTTGATAGAAATCCTACTATATCCTAAAAATGTATCAACCTTCTTTGATTTTTTATTCAATTCCACTCTATCATAGTTATGTGATTTAAACCAAAGCATTCTTTTTAATTTTTTTTGTAAAGAATCTCAAATAATTGTTTTAAGGGACTCCAAACCCTCTCAAAGAATCAAGGTTTATGACATGTGGTTATTCAAACTCCTTAAGTGAAATATGTTTTATAAATGGTTTTTTATGGATCCTCTACTATCGTATAAATTCTTGATCTAATTTTGTATATGTGTTTTTGTTGATAAATAGTAGACAAATACCACTGAAAACATTTGAAAATGTTTCAAATTATACAACCTTTTTTTGATTACATTCCATTCTAGTCTATTATTGGCTCCTATAATTGTATGACAATTTTCTAATAACCAAAATTTTGTTTCTAACCCTCTCTTCTATGATCTTATTAAATTGTAAACTTGCAGAGATAAGGTTTAGCTATTTTTAAAAAATTGATGTGCTTTCTAATCCCTTTTTTCTAAAATTTAAAATTTAAATGTACTATGTTTTACTTTTAATTTTACTGAGCTTTTATGCTCTTCCCAGGTGATTTAGACTAGAAATGGTTCAATTTGCCCAAATATTTTCTTGAATTCTCATGTTTCTTTGTTATATTTGTAGGAATAATGTATTGCCTTAAAAATATTCTAGCGAATCTCTAAAATTGTGAGATTATCTTTTACTGACATTTGGTACAATTTTTTGAGAGATGTGAACAAGTAAAAATTATTGTTTACAATAAATGGGAAAAATTTATAGTTTGTGATGAAGAGAGAGAGGAAGAGAGGGGTCACAAAGTAGTATTTTTAATAAAGATTGACTATTTATTGATATAGATGTGTTAGTTTTAGTTGTGCTTAGATTATAGTTTTGATGGGGTTGTGGTGTTGTTTGCCCCTCCCACTTTTTGGTTTATTATAAAATGGGGGTTCCTACTATTTCTAAGGAAAATATTAATGATGGTTTTTTAATAATAATAATTACCCTTAGACTACCATAAGATAAAAAAAAACTACTTTAATTTAACCTTTAACCAAGTTTGAAAATTATAAGATGTGAAACTATTTTTAGAAACTATATGTATGAAATATAACTTACGGTATAAGAAAGTGAAAATATTGGTGTCTTTTATGGTTAAGATTGATTTCATTTATATAATGACAAAGAGGAAGAATGTGAACTATATAAGGAGTTATAGAGAGAGATTAAGACAATTTGATATTGTTGGCAAGTTGGATGAGTTATCATTGACATCAACATGTCTAATATGTAGTTTGGATGGCATTTATGCATTCTTTCTAATTACGCAAGATGATTAGAAGAATAGAAAAAGAAGTTTACTAAAGATGGGTAATCACACACCTCATAGGATGATGTAGAGGTTTTATGTATGGTTTATGTCAAGTTTTAGTTGCTAACATGATGATTGATCAAGATATATTGTCACAAATGGGGATTGGTTATTTTACTATTTGCAAGTGTAATTGAGTTGCACATGTACTTAAGATGATATCTTTGGTTTTGAAATTGGAAAAGTTTTAATGACATATCATTGCACCTATCATTCAAAAGGTTTTTGATTTTTAAGGGTTAGTAAGGAATTTACAAGTGTTTGAGTTGGGGGTAATAATGCTCTTGAGGTTTAGCACAAATTGTTGATAGATCCAATGTATATGATGGATTTGATTTTTTGTTTAAGCTTCATGATGCCTTATATGGATGATCTAGGATAATGTGCTTGATAAGTTGGAAAAGTACATTGATCAAGGTGTACAATGGATTCAAAGATGACTTAAAGTTCTAATCCAACATGTCAAGAAAAATTGATCAAATAGTTGAAAAGATATTGATAAAACATTTTAGGGATATTTTAACGATCTTGAGGTATTTGTGATGTATTTAAGTAATGTGTGGAAAGTGTGAATGATCCTAATGGTTTTTTTTTGCTGAGGTTTAAATATTTGAGGATTAGATTTCATTAATCTAGTTCTTGATAAGAATGGTGAATAAAGGTTTGATTTGACTGGTCGTGTGTGTATGCTAATATGTGGAATATTGCATAAAGAAGAGGTTGCTAGTGAAGTGTTGTTAAATATCTATTGAGGGATAGATTTACTATCTGAAATGTGATAGAGAGAATTGTAGTAAATGATCTCACTACACTAAAATAGAATTGACCAAGGTATAGGAAGATGCTGTAATAAAATTCATGAATTCTAGAATGGTGTTTAAAGAGTGATTACAAGTTAGATTGACCTTTGTAAGAAGAGAATACTTGTAAGTGACTTAATATGTATTCTTGAATAGAAACACATGAATTAGAAAATAATACTAGTATAAATGTTTGCATTATCCTTTTCCCAAATCCACTAGAGCCTCATTAAATTGGTTTGCAATAAATGGGGAAAATTTATAGTTTGTGATGAAATGAGGGTGCTAGATCTGAATGACCATATAGATATACTCAACCAACATGATGGACCCTTCTAGACTATCCAACCTTAGAAAAATTCAATTCAATTCAAAGACCACCAATCCACACAACTCTTTATCAAACTATTCAAAAAGCCTAGTAGGTTGTTTAGTTGACTGGTAGCAAAACAAAAAACTAAATAACTCAGACTTCTTCCAAGATACCTAACAAGGTAATGATATTTATGAATACCCTTTTCAATGCTCTAAAACATATCAATGAATTTCATACAGTTACTTTGGAAACACACCTGTTCAGCAATGATGCCCTATTTTTAATGCATAAAAATGACCCAATTTACAAAGGAAGTACCCTTTGATGATCTCCTATCAACCCCAACTCTTGGAAAATGTCTTCTTATGTCTTCAAATGATTAATTCCAAAAGGAATTAGAATCCAACACTCTACAACCTAGAAATCCCCAAATTGTGCCCTCAAACCCTTGCAATCTAGGGCTTCCTCAATCTTCTAATTCTCCACACTTTTGAGACAAATTGGTGATTGAATCACCTTTCATTCTCCATACTCAAATGTTCCAAAGCATAAAATGTATGCCTCAAGTGGACATATCATCCACTGCTACACCTTGGTGTTCAACTTTAATAACTTCATAAAAAATCTATCAAACATGAATGAGATTAAAAGCTCCACACCTTAGCAACAGCCTTGGGAGGATATTCACCCTTCAAATTTGGGTCAACACAGTACTTTAATTTGTCTTCACTCAACCTTGGAGTTTCCTATATACATAGAAAAAGAAAAGAATATATTAAATATCATTATCCCCAACTATATAAAAGTGAAATAAAACTGTACATAATGGAACCACTGTCTACACTCAACAAGCCATCAGCATAAAAAATTAAGTATGTTAATGATTTACTATAGTAGGGATGAGAAACTTCATAATACATTATCTGCAGAATCATTGCAATGTATCACCATTGATAGTGTTTTGTAATTTTTGAAAATGAAAGAAGAAAAGATGAAATATAACTTCTCCACAATATGAATTCTTGCTTAAGAAAAGTTTTGATTATTATTTTTCTCATCCAAGAGGAGACTTGGAACCAAAATATAACACTAACCCAAGTAACAAGGCTTTGCTGTCCCCTAGGCATTGTATGGTCCACTAATTTTCTTCCTATCAAAAGCTCAATTAGCACCACCCCAAAACTATTTACATCACTCTTTTAAGTTAACTGACTAGTCATAGCATACCTGAAAGGAGAATGAAAATAAAATTGTCACAACCACAACCTTGAATACTCAAAAGTTGCCTTGTCATTTTTTTAATAGGAAGCATCTAGCATAGCATTCAATTATGATCCAAATGAAAAATAGATGCAATGCTTATTTCCATCTAAAGTAATCCTGGAGACAAGTAACATCAACAACTATGGGAGCCTATTAAGTACATTGCCTGGCACAGTTACTTTTGAAACCCTTTAGTATCTATCAGATTTGGAGTAGCATGGAAGTCAATACGGTAGTTGTATTCTACAATTAGATTCATATAAACATTGGAGGCCTAAAAAATTACAAAAATATATCTAGATACATTATATTATGTTAAACTATGAAAAACTAAAGTTTTACTACTTGTTAAAAAACTCAATCACTAGTGCTAGGAATAATTTTCAAAAATTCATAGGAAGTTTAGAAATCCTGGTGAATCTTTTCAATATCAAAGTTTTACATTATGGTATTTGGTCATAATGTAGATTTATGTTTCCAATTCCACGTTTAATATGATGGAATACAAAAAATTGCAAATTCCTAAAGGAAAGAAATATTGTTTGTGAGAATTTGAGCCACTTTATTTTCAATGGAAAATATTTGTACATAAAAAGAACATTACATCCATTTGGTAAATATTATTACTAAAACTTCCCAAATAGCCTAAAATTAATTTTTTGTTAATTTCAAGCAATAACATTAATTTTTCCTAGTTACAATGTTTGCCAAATTACGAGAAAACATCTGAGGAATTTTGTTATAGAGTATAATCTAGTTTACAAGTTCTTGAAATAATGAGTATAGCCACCCCAACTTAAGAAATGAAATCATAGTAAAATAGTATTAGAAAGTGAAGGAAAAACAAAGCAAAATAGTATTAAAAAACAACGATTTGGATTGATCCAAATACAAGATTGAGAATAGCTGATTTGATTTAACTGATGCACAACTAGCATAGTATTCATCAATGGTATATCCAAGAGACACCTCCCTTAAGATGTTCCTTTGATCTTGAAAATTATGTATGGAATGGACCAACATCATCAAGTAGGATGAAATTTCAAGGAACAAAACACTTGCTACTACTGTAATAATAAAATAAACGTAAGACAACACTAAGAAACATGAGGTATTCACAAATATTAATATTTACTTACACCCTATAGAAAATTTATAAAGAAAAGAAAAGAAAAATAAAGACTCCATAGTATTATTAACTCAACAAAAAATAGTCTTTCCAGTCCTCAGATATCTTGAACCAAGGTTGCATGGGTATGCATACCCACACCTCTATGACACGTACCCACATATCCAAGTACTGGGTACTCCATGGAGAGCATCATAGCTCAAGACCTTGATTAAGAATTTCAATTTATGTTTCAATTTTTTGTCTATATATCAGCTTGTTTTTTATTAGGCGTAATTCAATATGTAATTAGTTCAAAACTTTGACACAATACTGATTAATAGTAAACTTTATCATTGTTCAAGTTAGAATTTTATCATTTGCAATATGCCATTGTCATATGACTTATTATCTTCTTGTTCATGTTTAAAGTCTTCCTATTGATGGATAAATAATTTTGAGGTGCTACATATTGATTGCTACAAAGTGAAAAGAAACACTCCAATTAGATTCTTAAATACACAAAGTCAAAAGCAACACTCCATTAGTTTCTTATATAAAGAAATTATGAGCTTCCATTTGAGTAATTGAAAAATTCCATTATTGTGATATCATTTTCAGGGTTCAACTATGTTGTCCTTCAAATCAAAATTCAAAAATTCAAAAACCCATGTTTCATGAGCAGTAGTCTCAAAAAGCTATTTGTCATGAAAATGAATGGATTCTTGAGAGATGAGTTCTTGAAATGAAAAAAATGAATGGATTCTTGAAATGGAAAGAATGAAGGGACTCTTGAAATGGAAAGAATGAATAGATTCTTAAGAGATGTGTTCTTGAAATGAGATGGGTTCTTGAAATAGGAACCTATTTCAAGAACCCATCTTTCAAATATCTATTTATTTTTATGAGAAATTGGTATAACCATAGACAATGAAATGTTTGATTATACTTAGTTTGCAGTCCTTAGGATAATGATAACTGTCTCTTAGTCCAATCTCAAATTGTATAAACCTCTTAACAAATTGATGAAAATATGATGCCCCTGTTGAACAATTTTCAAAAGGTAATGTCCATCTACCTAGAGCACACATAGATCACATCTAATTCATATTTCCTTTTATATATTACTGAAGAGCATATATTTCCTCAAGCAAAACATTTCTATACATTAATGTGTTTTGATCTTTTAGTCATCTTGATTAGTCATTGCTATCAGGATTAGTCAAGGCATGTTGTTGATATCACCTAAGTAAATTTCACCTTGCGACATCTCTTTGAGGCATTTTGCAAATAATTAATATACTTTGTCTATAACTCTACATTTCGCAAACATCTAGGCCTTCTAGAAATTATAGGATCATTTTAGTTACATTTGAAAACATTAATCAACAATTTACATATGTGCAGATATAAACATTAACTACAACATGTCCAATTTATTTGTAGATATATTTTCCTGTGAAGAAACACCACACCTGACAATATGAACCTAGAACAAAATAATTAGACAATCGTTGTATTGTGGTCTTAGTTCTAAAGAAAACTTGATAAATGTTATTGTCCTTGCAAAAAGTGTAAGGGCTTAAAGAATCGAAGAATTCTAATCACAATAGCCCAGAGTCATTGTAGGAAACATGGCCATGTTGAAGGGAGCCATGATTTTTGTCCATTGTTCAATGTGGATTTCCTACTAGAGGAACATGGAGGTGTGAATATCCAAGCTACGGATAACACTCACATGGAAGAAGATGATAATGTGCCAGAGGACATGATTGAAGAAGATGGTATTGGAGTAGGTGATGAAGAGGATCACAATGATGGTACTAGAAAATTTGATAATGATGATGAAGATGGTCTTGATATACCTTTACTTGAGAAGGTAGATGAGCCCTTATATGAAGGCTCCCAAATAACTCTACTCTTGGCTATAGTGTTGTTGGTGAACTTAAAGGTTATGAATGGTTTGTGCAATGTAGCAATGTCACATATGCTAAGGTATGCCATTTTTGTCATCTTCAATGTTAGCATACAATTACTATTCATTATATTGACAATGCATATTTGTTGCTGTAGGTTGATAGGTGAGTTTTTCTTACCACTATCAAACATTTTGCCTTGTTCATATTGAAAATTATCTACCATTATGAATCAAATTGGACTGAAGTATTAGAAAATACATGCACGTCCCAATGATCACATTCTATATCATAAACAACATGAATTTGAAATAGAATGACCTAATTGTCATATTAGTAGATATCAGTCAAATCAAATAACCAAAAATGTGCCTCACAAGGTTCTTTGGTACATTCCTATTATTCCACGTCTTCAATGATTATTTAGGTGTGCTAGCTTGGCACAATTTATGGATTACCATGCATGCAATAGAAGTCAAGATGACATTATGTAAATTTTTGCCAATGGTTCTACATTTAAAGAGATAGAAGGAACATGGTCACACTTTAAAGAAGAACCTTGTAATCTGAAGTTTTCATTGGCAGTGGAAAATGTCAATCCATATGGAGATATGAGATCTATTTACTCAAAGTGGCCTATTTTTGTTATTAACAATAATATTCCTTCTTGGATGTCCATAAAGAGGGAGCACATAATGTGAGGCCTCGCCCCGACCCATTGTAGCATAGTGATACATTACTATTATTTTGATACTCATGACTTGAGATGTCGAGACATTATCTGATGCTTTGAACATATTATATTATTTCATGTTGTGTGATGTTACTTTTAGATATTTGATGTTCATCATTTAATGTCATATGTATATGTATGTTGATGAAATAAGTAAATGTAGGATTAACACTTTGATTTAAGAGATTTCAATGGTTAAGAATTAAATAGGATGAGAGGAACCTTGATTGTTTTATAGATGTATGTTTCAATTTATGTGAATTTCTGATACATATATATACATATCTGCATGTGATTTTATGGGACTACTGATGTGTGCAATGAGTGTGCAGGATATTTTAGCCAAAAAACCCAATGGAGGAATGAAACTGATCCCTATGTGCTATTTGTGGAAACCTTTTTGTTCACAACTTATTATTTTGTGAGATGTATGAATGTATCTTTCTATGTTCAGTAAATGTTAATGTTTTTTAATTCTATTCTTTAGTGTTGCTTGACACTTGTGAATTTGCATATGCATTCCAGCATGCTAGTTAGGTTTAACCGTGTAACCTTTGCACCTAAGTTAGACTAAGTTAGTAACCTTTTTTGCTAATTTGTTTCTTAATCAAGTTTAGTCACCCCTAACTTAATCTACATTTTAGATTTGTTAGATGGTCTTAATTATTCCTAGCTTTTGTTTGGTTCCAAATCAATTCCTAAGGCTTTAAAACATGAAATATTTATACCCAAGGGGTATGGGTATGGGTTGGGGGTATTTTCCACCCCCTAAGCCCCTTTTATTGACTTTTGAGGTCATTCAAAAATTCTATTTTTTCCTTTGTGCGAAAATTAAAAGTGGTTACCATGAGTTGCATCACCTCAACTCCACTGAGTGGTTAACCTTAGGATTGGTTGAGTTAGAAACTTCTAGATTTGTAGGTGAGTGGGGGAAGTTATTTCCTTTTTTGGTGGTTGAGTTTGGATATTATTTAGAGGCCTTTCTTGGAGTAGTTTTGGTTGTTACCCAATCTCCACTTTTAGAGAGGAGTCTTGGAAGATTGAAGGCAAGGAAGGGAAAAGCTCTTCTCAAATTGATCATTTACCATTACCTCTTTGTGAAGGTAGGAGTTCTTCATCTCCCTTGTTCAGATTGTTTATGCTTGTTTCATGCTTATACTATGGTGTTGTTATTTGGATGCTTGTATGTGTGTTGGGTATGTTGGGAAGGATTGCAACCATGTTCTTGAATGATTTTCTTTCATGTTTATGTTGAAATTTTGAGTTTTCTTGTATGGGTGTTTTAGTATTACTCACCCTTGGATAGGGCAGAAGTGACCAATTTTAGGAAAGGTCTTTTTAGTTGGACTCCAACAAGTGTAGAGTCTCTTCTCAGGACAAGAAGAGGGAGAGAAGGTAGGGTGTTATGGGCCCTTACCTGTCAGCACAAACCTCGTATAAGTTTGGCATGTTAAAATGGAAGAATGAAAGTTCTTGATTTATAGTCTCAAATGGGCATCTATTTTGGTGTTGTGTCTGACTTTTTCTATTGGAAGAATCCACCTTTCCCTAGTTTTTATTCATTGTAAATCATGTTGTGAAAACCTAGTATGAATATGCATGTTTTAT
The DNA here is from genome assembly GCA_028749045.1 of Cupressus sempervirens. NCBI lineage: Eukaryota > Viridiplantae > Streptophyta > Pinopsida > Cupressales > Cupressaceae > Cupressus > Cupressus sempervirens. Next base: position 443,475,784 of record CM053784.1, read on the forward strand.
TTGTCTCTTGGTCATGCTTGTTGACACTTGATTAGATCTATTCTGTCCTCGATTCTTAGCAAAGTATTGCAAAAAATGATATGGATCCCTTGATAAGGGTCATGAAGGAAATTCAATTAATTTTTTGTAATTTTGGGATTGGAATCCTATGTAATTTGTATTTCAAAACCTTGTTGTAATGGCAACAACACTAGATTTTCTTCCTGGTTCTTTCCCGACTGAGCCTTTGAATCAGGTTTGTCAATAAAAGGGTGATTGAGTATTATTGCTTCTCATGAGATTTTTGGTATCTTTCAGTTATATGGATACACATCAAAAATAAGATGAAATGATGATGGTTCAATTTTTTGGAGTAATTATTTTGTTTCACTTATTAATTAGATCATCTTGATTTAATTAATTAAGTGGTTTATTACTCTAGTTCTTAAGCTTTCTTTTAGGTGCATATAATTAATATTTTATATTAATTATAATGCGCAAACCTAGTTAGGGTTTCGTGATTCCTTTTATAAGGATTCACCTCTTTGTATTTTTTCTTTCACTTATTGGATCATAATAGAGATTGCTCTTTGCATGTCCATAAGATGTCTCTAGCTTTTTAGCCTCCATAAATTTTTCTTTCTTCTGTTCTTTGCTTCATCCATGTGATAGGGTTATGCATGTAGGTGTTCTTGGGAGATTAGTTTTTCACCTAATCTAACATGGTATCAGAGCCATCTTGCTGCTCATTGTTCGTGTTTTGTTGAATTGTTTCAAAAGCAGGAGTTTTTCAAGGGTTTTAGAAGCTTTTTATGTGGATTTAGGGGGGACCTTTGGTTTTGGTCACTTTGGGCTCAAAAAAACATCACCATTTCGTTCAGAACATCCAAAAACCCCAAAATCCATATAAAAGTTGTCCATTTTGGACAACATTGATCTGGGAGGCAAATTTTTTGTCCAATAGGCCCGCACGACCCCTTGCATGCGTTACGAGGTAGAAAAATTTAAAAAATTGCAAAAATAAAAATAAAAAGTAGTTTTAAAATCTTGCTGGTAGTTTACTAACTGCAGTGGAACCACTGGTGGTTACCACTGCGGTCATCGCTGGCGGTTATTGTCGTGGTCACCATTGGTGGTTACCACCCAACAACCCATAGTGGCCCATAGTGGTTCCACCGCAACAGCACCTCCCACCCTCCTCTGTCTCCAGCAGCTCTGTCGCTTCCTCTGCTTTGCCTCAGCCAGCAAGGGTGGCACAATTTTTTAAATTTTTTTTTTTTTAAAATTTTTTTTTATTAAAAAAAATAATTTTTCATGCATTTTCAGAGGCCTTGTCAATTTTTCTTTCGTAACTTGAGCATACGGATGTATTTTTTTGATCCAAAAAATGCATCAAAAAGTTGGTTCTGAGATGGAGATGATGGTATAGGTGTTTTTGGTTTTTTCTATAGTTTGTTTGCCTATTTTGGTAGTCAAAGCTAGATGTTCTATTTTGCCTTCCGGGAGCCATATCTCACTCATTCAGACTCTTTTTTGGGCTTGCCAGATATCGTTGGAAAGATGGTTCTATGAGTTATTCAGTTGCAGAGGTCTTTTATCCAGATTCTACTCCAGGTTCTTTCTTCTCTAATTTTTGCACTTTTGCACTCTAGCGAATTACTTGGATTCTACAGGTCCTGGGATCTCTTCTTCTATTCTTTTGGCTCACTCTTCTTTCTGTCTTCTGAGTATTGTATGCTTCTCTTCTGTTGCATTCTTTTTTTTGTAAACACACTGAGATAAAGTGCATGCTTTTGCATATATGGGATCTTGTACACCTTGTGTTTGTTTATACTCACACTCAGTTATAAAGTGCCATGGGGGGTCATGATGTTTTGCCATTTTGTGCTCATCCACCTTTGTCAAGTGAGCGTTCCTTCCACAACATTAGCCCATGCTATGTGTCAGTGACATTGCCCTTTATCCTATGGTTGTACTTCTATTGCACTGTTGGTGTTCTTGATTCTTCTTCTTGTAGATGTTTTTGGCATTGCATTTCAGTGTTCCTATCACCCCTCTCCCTATTTAGCATTATGAGGGGGTTCACCCATTGGCTCTATTGCTTCCTTGGTTTGGTTGAGTGATCTACGTATTCAATTTTTGGTCCTATGTACTAGGCGGATGTAGAGGCTAGGAACCTATGCATTTTGGTGAGATGGTTCATCTACTATATAGACACTCATTCATTCCTACTTTTGGAGGTCACCTCTTCGATCGATCAACTCTTCAGAATTTGTCTTCTCTACCTGTTATGCACTATTTCAGTGGGGGTTCCAGTAGTTTCTTCTAACAGTGTTTGCAGCTTCATGCTTCAGAGATGCTTCATGCTCTTTCTTGTTCCTTTCTTTGGGATATTTCCTAGATTGGAGGCTTTGTTTCCTTCATCTAGTTCTTTTCCTTGTATTGGGTACCTAATCAGGCCTTGTTGCCAAGACCCATTTTTTCTGCTTTCATAGCTTTGCTAGGTTAGCTTCCTCCTGAGCTTCACTTAAGGGGGGGTGTTAGAGTAGTTATTTTGTTTCACTTATTAATTAGATCATCTTGATTTAATTAATTAAGTGGTTTATTACTCTAGTTCTTAAGCTTGCTTTTAGGTGCATATAATTAATATTTTATATTAATTATAATGCGCAAACCTAGTTAGGGTTTCGTGATTCCTTTTATAAGGATTCACCTCTTTGTATTTTTTCATTCACTTATTGGATCATAATAGAGATTGCTCTTTGCATGTCCATAAGATGTCTCTGGCTTTTTGGCCTCCATAATTTTTTCTTGCTTCTGTTCTTTGCTTCATCCATGTGACAGGGTTATGCATACAGGTGTTCCTGGGAGATTAGTTTTTCACCTAATCTAACACAATTAAGCAAAATTTCAAGTTTTCTTATATGTTGGAAACGAAAATTGTGTTATTAATGAAGGTTCAATTTTGTGATTATTGTAAACCAAAAATAAATCTTCCAATGTTATTTTAAAGTAGATATTAGATTCTTGGCTTAACTAGGTGTTAGGAAAATTCAATCACAAAAATTTGTATATATATATATATATATATATATATATATATATACCCTCCTTTGATAAAGGGGTAAAATTGGTAGTCATACTTAGACACAAAAAAATGTATCTTTATGTTTTTTTTTTGTTCTCTTAAATTTTCAACACTTAGAAAAACTTGTCAATTTTTTTTTTTACATTCCTAGAGCAAAAGCCCTCTGGATTTGGTATGGGCTTGAGATTTAATGTTATATGGCAACAGAGAATATTCCTAACAATATTCTTAAATTAAAAATTAGATATTAAAAAGTTATATATATACATATAATAACATGAAAATATATAAAAGATAATATCTATCTAACTTAATATCCTAAATATCTACCCTTGCTACCTAATAAACTTTCTTGCATTTAATCTCCTACTTGGGCATCAGTTTTGGTTATGTATGTAAAAAGGTTTTATTTAAACAAAGTCAAAATTGTCATCATAGGGGATGACGTCACCCTATCCCCTCCATAGAATTCGCAGACCCTAAGATCTGACATGCCATGTAAAAAAAGAGAGGATTAAAGTTGTTTAAGTCTTTTTCCCCTTGCAAACTTTGGTCACCACCTTTATTAAGATGGGTCTGCACATGTGATGGTCTCAGGCAGAGCGTTGTACCTTGGCCAGTGCTTGGGAAGCACTTGGGGTAGGGTGTAGGGAGAATATAGGGGGATGGTTAGAAAGTAGATTAGGTTGTTTTAGCATAGTTGTTTTATTTTATTTATTTAAGTTTAGTATTATGTTAAGAATTATTTTAAGTTTTTGTATCATGTTGTTTTAAATTATTTTATTTTAGTTTTAAGTTAGTTAGATAAAGTTTTAAATTGTTAGTATTGTGTTAGTTTAGGATAAAATTAGTATTTGTTAAAGTTAAGTTTTATTTAAATTTAGGCACTTTATTTTTGTATGTAGTTAGATTATATTTAAATTTAGTTAGTTGTCATTTAATTGAATTTAAGTTTAATAAGATTTAGTTGATGTTATTTAGAGTAGTATTAGTTAGCAAGTATTTTATTAAAGTTGTTTTAGATTTTCATTTTTGTTTTGTAAAGTTAGTTTTAATCGAGAATTGGTTAGTAATTGCTAAAATTAGATTCTAATTAAAGCAATTTAAATCAAGTATAATTATGTAGAAACGTAACAAATGCCGATATCATTTTAATAACATAAGTTCAAATTTAACGATCAAATTCAATCCTCATGTTTACAAACTTAAGAGTAATGTAGTGAATCTAATTCTTGAAATTTCATATTCAACTCTTCAACCTTAGTGTACTTCTTTATTATTAACATTTAAAAAAAAAAATTTGTCTGTGTGTGTTTTTTTTTTTGCCCTCGTATTTTTGGGCATGACACATAATGTTTCCAATGATTGTGCCAGGTATTTTTTCATTTTATATTTATCTAAATTAATTTATAAACAGTGCATGAAAATGGTCATAATAATTATGTAATGTTATTGTTCATTCAATTACTAGGTAAGTACCAAGTTAAAGATATGAACATGTATATTGAGCCCCTAATTGATGATTTGCTGAAGTTATGGAGTGACATCACTATGTATGACATCTCTAGACCAATAGGACACTGACAATTTCAATTCCATGCAATGCTTGTATGGACAATACATGATGCCCCTAGGCTAACTCATTTTTGCAGTATGTTATATTGTTAAGATCACATATTTTTGATTTGTTATAGTGCTTACATATTACTATTGTATGCTTAAGTTGCACATGATAATTGTACATGATCCAATTGTACGTGATCTTTTAGGTCTTCAAACAAAGGGAAAATTCACATGTCCAGTTTGTGGTCCGAAGATGAAATCTTGTCATTCAAGAAGTTTAGGAAAGAAAGTGTTTGATGAGTTTAGGCACTTTCTCCACAATAATCATAGGTATCAAATTGTTGAAAAATATCTTTTCAATGGGAAAGAAGAGACATCATCAAGGCCATGAAGAATGACACATCATCTATAGAAGTTGGAATACGATCGACTAAATCATCAAGGTAATGTCCAATTTGTCATTCAAAGTTTAAAATTTGTATTTTGATATTGTGTTATACTTAATAATGCTATAATTGATGCTCATGAAGGTCGTCAAGGCATCAATGACAAACTTCTTAGAGGAATGAAATGTTATCCTACTCAATTTAGTAGGTTACCATACTACAAGGATCTCTCAATTGTGCATTTGTTTGATGCTATGCATATTGGAAAGAATGTAATAGGGACACTATGAAAAATGTTGGATGGAAGGTGTGATAGAGAACAAATTGCCAAAATTGTATTGACATTCATGAATCCCATCATGCACTAAAAGATTTCATTGAATCAAATAGCAATGGAGACCGCATAAATACAAGTTCCTTTCCTTGGTTATTAATGGAGCAAAAAAGTGATGCATTAAAAGAAGTCATAAAAAAAGAAAAAATTTCAACAGGATTTGCTACAAATATAAGCAGTCTTCTATCAAAGAAAGGTAGTTTTGGGGTAGGATTGAAAACAAATGATTGGCATATCTTCATCAAGGTAAGTCATGTTCTCTATTTATAGTATATTTGAAAAATTGAATGTACTTCCTATTGCATTATTTAATAATATATTGAAATGATCATTTTTTAATAATTGCAGTACATCCTACCTCTATCCCTTCCACACTAGTTTGACAATAGTATTAAACAAGTTATATATAATCTTGAAAAATACATGAGGCTAGAAGTGTTTTTTCTTAGATTTGTAGCTTTTTATCTAAACTCTATTGTATATTTTATTTGAAATCTCATTTATGTGTTTTTTCATGTTGAATCTCTTTTAGGTGGTTATCATCTAAAGAAATTGATAATAAAGATATAAAATATTGAAAAAGAAAAATTGCATAGCTTATGTGTGAAATGCAAAAGTGTTTACCTCCAACCTTTTTCAATGCTCAAGAACACTACCTCATACATCAAGTTGAGGAGATTGAATTGTGTGGACCTTTACAAACTAGGTCAATGTGGATGGTTGAGAGGCACTTGAAATTTATGAAGGGCTTGGTTTGACAAAGAGCACATCCTAAGGGTTATATGGTAGAGAGATATATGGTATACAAGACCATGGTGTACATTAGTGAATATCTTCCAAAATTTGCACCAAATATCCATGCAGATCACATTTGAGATCCCAACTCTAATGACAAATTTGAAGGGGAGTACCTGACAGGGAAAGGTAGATTGAGGAGAGTGAGAAGTAATTATAAGTTTTTTTTTTTTGTAGTTTAAAAATTCTTATCCATCATCAATATATATAAGTTGTTTCTAACTGGTGTAATTGACTTCTTTATAGTTGGTCATGAGTGGGATGTACTACATTTGTATATTGCAAACAATTTTTGATTAGATGATGGTATGGATTCAACAGTCTCAAAAAAATGGTTGGTCATTAACATGGGATAGTGTTGCATCATTGGTTAAAGAAGCTCATCATAATGGAGATCCCAATGTTACACCAATGGTACTTGATCTAGTATATGGCTTAAGAGATACAAAGGTATGCATAAGATTACTAATCATGAGACATAAGTTTAATATCAACTCACAGATCGATGCAAATAATCTTGACATGTTTGAATAATTGCAATTCAAACACCATAAAGCTATGTACTACCATGGATATAAATTTTGCACAAAAAAGGTCGATGAAATGAAGAAAACATGTGATTCTGGGATAAGTGTTGTCTTTCCGGTTACCAATATTTCATCTAGAACTGACATACATCCTCAAAAATCTGAAAATTGATACTATGTCATTTTGAATGATATACTTGAGTGTGACTTTAATTCATTCAAAATAGTTCTATTTTTCATCAAATGGTATAGGCTATAGCTGAATCAAAATGATCCTGATAAGATTATTATTGATCATGATAGTGGATTTACTATGATTAATACAAGGTCATTTGAACCTGTTGGAGATGAGACCTATGTTCTTCCAAGTCAATGTGAGAAAGTGTTATACTTTAGTGTTCCACACAAACTAGGTTGGTCATTTGTTGTTAGACATGACCCAAGAGGAAGGCCAATAAAGTATAATGTGATGGAAGAAGAAGATATCGAAGAAGCACAAGATGAAGTAAATGATTATCAGGAACATTAATTACATAGTGATGAAGAAGAAGAAGATGATGATGATTTTGGTCATGCTGATGATAATGGTGATAATAATGAAGATGATGCTGATGATGATCATGATCATCATGATGAAGATGGTGATGATCGTGGAGATGATTCTCATGATGATGATGGTGATGAAGTTGATGATGATAGTGATGAAGATGGTGGTGGTGAGGATGATGATCAAATTGACAAGTATGATGATGGTGGTGGTGATGATGATGATGACATGGATGAAGATCATGATGATCAATGAAATGTCTAGGTAGGATCAATTTCAACTATGATGGGGTCATGTACGACAAAATTTTTCTTTCCAAACCATATGTGCAAATATAAACATTAAATAAAACATGTCAAATATTTTTTTAGATATACACATTAGTTACACAAATTTTTTGGCTAACTTAAGAAAAATGATTTACATATACAATCTACTTTATTATTAATATTCTTTTGGTAGGTCTATTACTCTAATTTCATTGCTAATTTCTAAGACTTACTAATTTTTTTCATAGGATGATATGGATGCACCATCTCAGACACCTTCAGTAGAGGTAAACATAAATATTGTAATTTTTAATGTTAATATAGAAACAAATATCATATTATTATGTTATTTTCTTTATGGCTTTGGAGTTATTTTGATGAAATTTTACTAATATTTGATGTGACAAATGATAGGAAAAAGCTAGAATGACAGTTGATCAAATCCAATATGAAATAAAAGCATCATTTTTACATGATTTCACCCTTAGTGCTGAACCTATGTTCATGGCCCAACAACTCAAACAAAGATACACTGATGAAATTGTTAACATTATCATTGAGGGTCACACAAGTGAGGAGAAAGAAGCACTAAGAAAAGAATTGAACCGTAGGGTCCAATCTTTGAAGGTAAGTAGTAATTCGACTAAAGAAATAATAGAAGTTCAATAGATGTTAATATTTTTAGTATCTTATGGATCATGATCTCTAATTTTATGTATTCTTGTATAAAAATATGTGACAGTTGTGACATCACATGGTGAACATGGTGAGGGTTGTAGCACACAACCTTCATCCAAGTAACTCTTTCTTTTTTTATTTTCATCATCATTATAACACTTACCTTTTATTTGGTGGAAGCTTCTAGCTAGTATCCCATTTGATCTTTATCCATTGAAAATGTCTTTTTAACAATATTATATTCTTAAGCTCATGATGAAGTGTGGACGCCTCCTTCAGTTGCTAGTCCAGTATTGCCTTGTGCATTGTCAGCAACAAGGTCCATGCAAACATCCTCGTCTATGCCCACTAGAATTGGTAAAACCTTGTTTTTCTATATTTTGTAATGTACTAATCATGCATTTTTTTTTGTTGGGTGGATTTTTTACTCATATACCTATCATATGTACCATATTTTATCTTCATCTTTTTCTTTTATTGATATGATAGCTCTCAATGGGTTGATGAATTATTTTTGGTATTTTTTCAAGTCATCTCTAATATATATTATGTAGGTTCTTTCTGACCAATTTTATTTTTTTATTCAATCATCAAATCTAGTTTATCTAGCAGCAATTTTTTAATAAAACTAGTTACTGTACACTCAAAAGTATCCCACTCTAAACCCTTCTATCCAAATGATTTCATGAGTTTGGAATTCTTGGATGTCAACTTAGAGCTCCCTATCCACGGTGTGCAAGAGAGTGTATTTCAAGTTCAAGGGCTCTTAGCTGAGCCTTAGGAATACTCTTCTTGCTAGTAAACCATGCAATGGGAGGTTCCAAAGACAAGATGCAAGAATGCAAATGTCTCAAGGAGTTCCTCAAGAATGCAATGCAAGTATGGAAACTAAGCTAATATGATAATGCAAAATGTAGCTATGCTAAAACATGTATGAGAGTGTTACAATCCAACTATTAGACTATATGATTTAAGCTACATGTAAAAATGAAAGCTAAGCTAAGCTAGAATGCCCTAGATGAGAGAATGTATACAAGAAAGAAAAGTTCTCCACAAAGCTCCAAAGAAATTTGTTAGAAAACTTGCAGCATAACAATACTCAAAAGATGGATTCTTTGAGGGGGAAAGCTCTCTTTTATAAAGTCGTACGAATGGTAGAGATCAAGATGAAGATGGTAGATGATCAACAGTGGAATTTGAAAAGAGGAGTTGATCCATGTGCATACACAAGTCAACCAATAGAATATAAGTTGACTTGTCATATAAGACAAAAGTCACAAAGCCTTTTCTTTTAATTGCAAAATAGAAAAAGGACTTTATGTGTGCACTTTAAGTGGGTTAGAAGAATGGGGTCTTTTATTTAATTAAAAGGGGACATGTTCTTTTAATCAAATAATAAACTTAGGATAGCATAGTCAAACTATAGGTTATAATCAAATAAATTGATTATTAGCAATTTGGTCTAGGTAAATGATTAAATTAATTTAGCCAAAATGCTGAGAAGGGGGCTAATAGTCTAGATGACCATTTTTAGGTGATTACATTTGCCCCTCTTTGAATAATGCATGATCGATCTGGGTACACATTATGTCAAAGAAAATAGAAGCCAAGAAGGCAAAAAAGAGATATAGATATCTGATTTCAAAGAACAAAATGCAGAAAGTGATAGTGAGTCCTGAATGTAAAGCCTAATAGCAGTAGTACTAAACACTAGGAAAAGATGATGTCAGAATTCAAGAAGAATGCTAACACTTAGAAAAGTAGATAGATCAAGAACAAGTGAGAAGATCAAACAAATGCTCCTAAGAAATAGATAGCTATAGCAATCAACGATACAATATTTCTGCCCCCTCGAGATCGAAATCAAAATGAGGTAAGGGATGTAGAAACTGGCTAGACATGAGAAAATTAGAATATAGCAATGTCTAAGATGATAGATAGATGATTAGAACCCAAGAATGACTATAAGAAACCAATAAAATGCCCCAGTTTGACTAGAGTTGACCTGGAAGGATATAGCATAAAAATTAGGTCAAAATGAGTAGAAAGGTGATTTTAGAAATGAAACAATGAATTGAAGTAGATATGAAGTATGGAAATGATGAAGACATGAAGAAATGAAGATGCCCCAGTGATGATTCAAAGATTAGACCTCAAAAGGTCAGCTAACTACTCAGAAGAAAGTAGAATTTTAAAAGACAATTTTGACCATCAAGATGAACTCAGATTTGGATTTTGATCTCAAAAATGAATTTAGGATGTCAAAATTATTTAAGAGGTCAAAACTTTATATAATGTGATGATAAGATAGAAAAGAGATGAAGCGAAAGATTAAGAAGGTGAAAAGACATGAACAAGAAGAAAGTAAAGAAATATATGAAAGGAGTTAGCCAATATGTCTGTGAAAAGATGAAGAGAGAGCTCTCCCCATATGCAAGAATGCAAGACTAAGCTAGAAAATGAACCTAAAATGCAAGCTAATATGAAAAGTGGTTTACCAACAAGAAGTACATAACATTTAGACTCTTAATTTCATCATTGAGCATTTATTAGGGACATCATGAGACATACAACCATCACTAGTATAACTATGAGGATATGAATATGATCGATATCAGATAGGTATGTGGAAATCAAATCTAAGCATCAGAGACATGTAAGTCAAGATAACTATGCGATTAGATTCCCTAAGTTTAATTTAGCAAGATTACACCTCTATCAAGGCATAAGCGCTAGGATAAATCCCAAGTGCGATCTTGCAAAACAGTCAAGGATGATACATTTGTAAGTAAAAATGTTAAATAGGTGAAGCATAAATGCTCACAAAACTATAGAAAAACAAAGTATACCCAAAAGCAGAATTCAAGAAAATATGCCCCATGCCCCCAGTCTTCTAGTGAATGACATCCTTGAAAGACTATTAGGGATGGAACATATCGTAAAGAAATCATCATAGACAACACACAAAGTAGATAAAGATCAACATAGCTCAGTTGTTTAAGTGTTAATGTGCGTGTGTGTAAGTCACTTGGCCATTTCTTCAAGACTTGATTCTGATAGTGAGAAATATCATGACATTAGAGACCATAGGTAAACTATTTGAAAAGTGTTGAAAAGCACTTGATGTCAAGGTGGGGGAAGTGTTGAGAAACACTATTTTGTGAGTTGTCAAATAAACCCTAATGCACAAGAATACCTCAATAGGCTAAGTAGCTATGCCCCCAAGACAAGGACAAGAAAAAATTCCAAGCCAAGAAATGTGTAGCGAAGTAGGTGATTGAGACTGATAGACATAGGTGCAAGGGTTTCAAGTAGTGCTTGTTTCTAGGTTTTCACCACTTGACATATTTTTTTATTTTTTTAGGACTTTCTTCAATTTTTTTTGTATTTTTGTATTTTTGAATTTTTTTTGGTGATACATCAAAGAAAATATTGCTAGGTTTTCACTAAGATGATCATTTTTTTAGGACATTTTCTAATTTTTAGGATTTTTTTCAGGATCATAGATATATACAAGATAGCTAAGTAGCAAGCCTCTAAGCATAAAACTTCTTCAAGTGTAGGATGCTGATAAGTTCTGCAAGCTCTTCCCCTTCAAGAGTAGACAACTGATAAGCACCATGCCCAAATGTTGCTGTGATAATGTAAGGACCCAACTAGTTAGGTTCAAATTTCCCTTTCTGCTCTCGATGTTGTTGATTTTTTGGATTCTCTCTAAGCACAAGTTCACCTACTTGAAACTCATGAGGGTGAACTTTCTTGTTATACTGAGTAGACATGTGCTTCTAATAAGCCCACATGTGATCAAAAGCAACCTTATGATGTTCATCAAGAGTCTCTAATTCTTGTACTCACATAGTTTATGGTCCTCATCAGTTATCAACCCATGTAAGGAGACTCGCAAGGAGGGGATCTCGACTTCTAATGGGAGAACAACCTTAGAGCCATAGAAAAGAGAAAAGGGTGTAGCCCCTGTAGGAGTATGAATAGAGGTTTTATAGGCCCAAAGTACCAAATTTATTTGCAAGTGCCAATCTTTCCCAAACTTGTGAACTATGCAGTGTAGGATTTTCAACAGTGTTTTATTAGAGGCCTTAGCTTGGCCATTCCCTTGGGGATAGTAAATAGAGGACTAGTGTTGCTTAATTTGAAACTTTTTGCATAACTGCTTTAAGTCCTTATTCTTGAACTACCCTCCATTATCCATAACAATAGAGGATGGGATACGATATCGAAAAATGATGTGATTCAGTATAAACATAGCAACATGTTTTCCTGTAGCAGTAGATAATGGTACAGCTTCAACCCATTTAGTGAAATACTCCATTGCTATGATGATGAATTTGTGACCGCTGGATGAGCTTAGATTAATCTTTCCTACCAAGTCAAAGGCCCATTGCTGCAGTGGCCAATATGTCACAAAAGGGATTAAATGTCGCTCGGGAGCATGTATCAAGTTACCATGGAGCTAACATTTCTAATAGGACTTCACATAGCGCACAACATTAGCTTGCATGGTGGGCTAGTAATAACCCGTCCTAAGTAGTTTTTGGGCAAGTGCAAGGCCATTAGAATATGCCCCACAAATGCCATCATGGACTTTGGGAAGTGCCTTCTCAAACTCTTCTAGCTCTAAAAACCTAAGCAACATTCCATCTAGAACTTTCCTATACAAGTCACTAGAGACCAAGGTGTAATATGAAGCATTGCAGAGGAGATGGCATTTTTGGTTGTGTGTGAGGGTTTCGAGAATAACCTGATCATGCAGGTAGGAGAAGATAGCCACGTAGTGAGAGGAATCATGACCCAAAATAGTGTAGATCACTTGGTTGTCTAAATAATCATAGGCTAGATGATGTAGTTCTTCCACTAGGAACTCAAATCGTGATTCATGTTCTTGTAGTTGGAGGATAGATGCTAAGGTAGCCATAGCATCGATAGCCTTATTTTCTACTCTAGGAATTTCCTAGAATGTCACAAAAGTGAAATAGTTCTTTAGAGCATCTATCAACTTCTTATAAGGGATCAACTTGTCATATTTTGTTTGATAGTTATTGTTCACTTGGTTTATAACAAGTCGAGAGTCTCCATAGATATGAAATTTAGTTATTCTCCATTCAAGAGCCAATTTGATTCCATTTGTGAGTGCCTCATATTTTGCAATGTTGTTTGTACATGGGAATAGGAGTTTGTAGGACTTTGGGATTGTATAACCATGAGGGGAAACAAACAAAACACCTACTCCAACTCCATTCTAAGTATGAGACCTATCAAAAAACATCTTCCATGTCCTCTCAGTAATATACATGATTGAGGCATCTGGAAACTCAATTTGCATAGGCGTTGTATCTTCGAGTGGAAAGTCAGCCAACTAGTTAGCTATGGCCTATCCTTTGATTGCCTTATGTTTGACATATTGAATGTCAAATTCAAAAATAATCATCATCCATTTAGAAAGACAACCAGTAAGTGTGGCTTTACTTAACAAATATTTCAAAGGATCTATCTTAGCAATCAAGTGGACTATATGCGCCAACATATAATGTCGAAGCTTTTGAGAGGAAAATACTACAGCAAGGCATGCCTTCTCTATACTTGTATATGTTATTTCATAAGCTACCAAAGTTTGAATGATATAGTATATGGCTCTTTCTTTACCAGTCTCATTACTTTAGGCTAAGAGTGCTCCTAGAGAAGATTTCATAGCTGAAATATACATAATCAAAGGTTTTCCCAGAATGGGTGGCATCAAAACTAGAGGTTTTGCTAAGTAGCCTTTGATTTGATCTAAACTCTATTAACAATCACTATTCCAAATATGGGTAGACCCTTTATGTAGATTTTTATTGAAAGCTTGAGCCTTATCAGCCAATTGAGAGATAAATCTTTTTATGGATTGTAGATGTCCTTGCAGACTTCTAAACTGATTGATATTCTTTGGTGGAGGCATATCCATGATAGCTTGGACTTTCTTAGGATCAACCTCAATGCCTTTTTCTGAAATGATATACCCTAGAAATTTCCTAGAAGTGACACCAAAGGCACATTTTTTTGGATTTAGCCTAAGTTGAAATTGTTCCATACGGTCCAATATCAAACTAAGGTCTCTGAGATGTCTATCTCATTTTTTAGATTTAGCCAATGTGTCATCAACATAGTCTTCCATATTTTTATGCATCATGTCATGAAAGATGGTTGTCATTGCTCTTTGATATGTAGTGCCAACATTTTTAAGCCCAAAAGGCATGACATTCTAGCAAAAGGTACCCCATGCACATGTAAAAGCTATCTTTTCTTGATCTGCTGGAGCTATCTTGATTTGGTTATACCCAAAAAATCCATCCATGAGCGAGTACATCTCATAACCTGTAGTCATGTCCAATATCATATTGATGTTTGGTAGTGGAAAGTCATCCTTGGGGCATGCTTTGTTGAGATCTCTGAAATTAGTACAAACTCGTATGGATTTTTCATGCTTAGAGATAGGTACAATGTTAGAAATCCACTTCACATAATCAATGGCCCTAATGAAGTTTGTACTTAAGAGTTTTTTTAACTCTGCCTTGACCAGTAGGGCCACATGTGGATGCATTTTTCTCAACTTATGTTTGACAGGCTTAACATTTGGTGAGATTGATAAGTGATGCATGATGAGATCTATATCAAGCCCTGGCATATTAGGGTATGTCCATGCGAAGTTGACCTTCTTGTCTTGAAAGAATTGAGCAAACTATTTCTTTTCTTTGTTTGACAAGGACCGAGCTACATGAATAATCTTAGGACATTCTTCTGTACCCAAGTTGATAGGCTATGTAGGTTCAATAAGAATTGAAGATCTATCTTGGAAATAGCTTGGTAGACTACCAAGTGCCTCATCCATAGGTGCCTCAGGGAGGTTTTCACCATTAGATACACCTTTATTTTTTCTTTTTTGAGGATCAAACACCACCACAATGTGGTTTTCGCCATCTAATCGCTTATTTTTTCATTTTATTTTTTGACTAAGGTACTTGATCTCTAATTCTATCATGTTAACCATGGGTTTGCTAGTGGAAGAGGTGATGGGTTCAATGGCATTCAGGTAACAAGCAATCTCATAGTCATTTTGGAAAGACCATATTTTAGGTCTTTGATTTTGGAGAGACCAATCTATGAGATCCGGGTGAATTAGCAAGAGTGAGGTGGAAGTTTCAATGTGATTGATATGGAAGGAGTCATCTCTAGTGACTTGTGAAGTCAAGCCTATAGAGAATGTCACAAAGGAGTCTAGCTCAGGAATAGCCCTAGAGGAACTAGCATGATCCATTGAGACATGTTGTGAGTCAAACTCATCTGACCCTATACTAGACTATTTGACTACATTTGGTTGGGTTGTATAGGCATGAATTACATCCACCCCTAGCTTTCAAGATGCGTCTAAGAGACTTTCCTACTCATACTCATGAGAATCTGTACTCTGATCCCTAGCTTTGAGACAAGCAATATTCTGTCTAATTCATCCTCTATTCATGTCCTTGGGAGTAGATTCTTCTTATTCCTATTGTTGGGAGGTAGAAGCTTCCTCATTATTATTAGTAGTAAATATTTCTTCTCTCCAAAGGAGGGAAGTGAGAGGGACAAAGTCTTTGCCTTGTGAAGTGGTAGCAATTATGGGAGGGTCATCACTCTCTGATTCGCTAGACGTGAGCAATCTTTGATCACATGTTGGTATATCATTGTCTAGCCCAAAGCCTAGACTAGCTGTGTCTTGAGTATCAGGACCTTGAGTGTGACTTAAAGGCTCAACTAGAGCATTTTTGCGACTAGTTAAGGACCCATGGCCCTGATAGCCCATTTTTGTTAGAAATTTATAGCCCTTTCCATATCTTTTAGGAGAAATAGGAGTAGTCACTATAACTTCCTCGTCTTCCTCTTCTCTATAGATCCAGTCCTTAATGGCTTGTTCTTCCTTTTCTACTTCTAGAGGTATTGATGATTGCACAAAAGTGCCAAAAAGTGTCATAGCGGAAGTAGAAGGCTTCTTTGTGGTAGTTGGTTTCCCATAGGATCAAGGGGAAACTGGTAAGGCAACAATAGAGTCCAAAGTGTACTCACCCATACCAAGACTCATCATTTTTAGTTTTTGTTTAGACTCTATGAAAGATGGTGCTGGCTCATGAGAATAGCAATTGTGTGGGACTAGCATTTCAATAGTGGACAATGTGTTGATGGACATCGAGTTGTCATTGGGGACAACTATCTCAATACCATTGAATGGGAACTTGATGCACTGATGGTACATAGAGGGAACCGCTTGCATGTCGTGAATCCATGGTCATCCCAACAACAAGTTATATGCAAGAGGTATATCTAGGACCTAGAAGACAACATCTTTTTCCATTGGACCAACTTGAATTGGTAGCACAATTAAACCCTTAGAAGGGTGTTCAACCTCATCATAGGCTTTTATGGTGATCTTTCACCTAAGATCAATGGCAAATTTTGACATGCCTAATTGTTGTATCACATTGAACGAGATAATATTTAACCCTGCACCATTGTCTATCAGGACTCGACAGACGTGGGTATGGAAGATTTGAACTTCGACGTGGAGAGCAAGGTTATGGGGATGATTGAGAGCTCAATCATCTTCTTTAGAAAAGGTGAGATAGTGAGGCAAGGAGATGTGGTTCACCATAGCTTGGAATCATTTTGCATCAATATATGTGGGAATGTTGGCAGAGTGTAAAGCTTTCTCAAGGATATCCTTGTGCAAAGGAGATAACTCTAGCAATTCAAAAATGGAGATTTGTGCTTGTGTGCATTATAGTTGGCTAACAAGATCATAGTTGGAGATCTTGAAAGTAATCAGTTGCTTAGATGATGAAGCATTTTTAGGGTCATGAGAAACTTTTAGAACAACCTTAGATTGCCCCCTAGTAATAGCGTTAAGTGGTTCACTCTGAGAAGATAAAGACTCAGCCACTCAGAGTACCACCGTGGGTCTAGTATTAGTATGGTCTTGAGGAGTTGATCATGTCCTTAAGACCACTTTTGGTTGTTCATCTTCAGTGTCATCATTTGGCCAGTTGTCATTGTTGGAGCTTGCCATACATATGTATTCAATGGGCTCAAGCATGCCTATAACATTATCAGTGTTAGCGTAAGCATAATTGATTTTGTTTTCATGATTCTTTTTGGCAGTTGCCCTTGAGGTCTCACCCTTTTCATACTCAAGTAGGGGTTGTTTAAAGGCCGTATGATCATCATTTTTCACAAGGCCATCTGTGACAACTTTTCCAGCTTCAATGAGGTCTTGAACTACGTCTTTGAGCTTGAAGCAATTTTCTATGTTATGCCCTTTACTTCGGTGATAGTTGCAAGTATAATCTTCTCTCTACGATGGTGGTCTAATGGGTGGAGCATAAGGATGTGAGTTGTCTGGCAAGGTAACCAACTTGTTTGCAATTAAAGTTTTTAAAACCACTTCATAAGGTTCAACCATAGGTGTGTAAACACGTTGCTTCTTTGCAAATTTAGAGCCTTTATTAAAGGTTTGTGGCTTTGAACCTTCCTATTGTTTCATTGCATAGATGGCATTGGAAAGATTAAACATAGGCTCCTTAGTTGTAGGAGTGTCCACTACTCCATCATTAACAACATACTTGTTCTTTTTCCAAGGTTTACCTTTGTCTTTACCATTTCTATTTTTATTCTTGTCTTTGTTTATAACAATATCACCCTTTTTGATAGCAACATCCTCAATGAAATATGCACTCTCGACCATGGTGTTGAAGGATGTGAATAATTGTTTTCTTAGATCAAAGTATAGCTCGAGTACAAGTGTATTGACAAAAATGTCAATTTTTTCAGCCTCAGAAACTTGCCGAGGATACCAAGAATATAAAGATCTCCATCATTGAAGATATGTTGCAAAAGGTTCACCCAATTTTTGTTTGATGTTGCACAAGTCCAACATAGTCACAGGATGTTGAATGTTGTATGAATATTGCTGGATGAAGCGTTGTGGAAGTTCGTCAAATTTTTTAAGAGGAGGACTCATTTTTGTGAACCATTCCATAGCTTGTCCTCTTAGAATTCTAGGAAACAAATGAATAACAAAGGTGTCTTTATGCATAAAGTCCATGCTAATAGCATAGAAATGTCTCACATGGTCGTGAGGGTCACCATTTCCATCATATTTTTCATACTTAGGAACCTCTATATCCTTAGGAAATGGTAGCATGTATAGACTCATATCAAATGGAAGAGTGCAAATTGATTCAACAAATGATGTTTTAGGTGGCTCTTTTGAAGTTTGCAGTTGTGCAAATTGTTTCCTTAGTTCCTATATTTCTTCCCTTAAGATTTCAGCCTCAGTGGGCTCTCGTTTTGGAATTATATGCTCAACATCAAAACCTTGAGGGAGTTTCCATCCCCTAGCTACCATGTATTGAAAGTATTGGTCTCCATTTTCCTCTAAAGCTCTACGCATTAGTTTTTGGGTGAAGCCATCTTGTTGAAATTTGATCACGTCTTCGCTAATTAATTCTTCATCACTATCATGATGGGATGGTTTAGATGGTGAAGGACATGCACCAACGACAGCTCTAGGAGTCCTTGGTGGCATGTGATTTCCATCATTATTCTCAAAAGGATTTTGAGGACATTTTCCTTTATGTCCTTCATAGAATGCCTGATTGTCATTGTCGACTTGTTGGTTTTCTCTTTCCATAGCGTATATAGCCTCCAAAGTCTTTTGGGTTTCATGTGCTTGTTCTTCTAAGCGACATTTAATTTCATTAGGGTGCACAATAGTGACTATATGGCTCATATCCTTGGGTGTCTTAGAGGGTGTACCAAATGGATTTTCAAAACTATAAAGTGGTTTGTGCCAAATGTTGGCCATTTGTGTTTGAGAAAATTCAAGATTCTTATCACAAGGTTGCTTGCAAGGACATTTGGGTGGTGTTTCCAATTGCTTGAAAATGAAAGGTGTATGGTCAACGTTACCAAATTGATATCTAGTTGTGACTAGAATGTAAAGATTTGTCTTTGTTTAATAGGACAAGAGAAGTATGTCAGATTTGAAGCTTTTACAACCAGGACTAGTCACTTGTCAAAGTGTAATAGATGGCTTGTCAAATAGTGCTCAAGAGCTTACAACACTAGTGACTTGAGTTGAGGGAGTGACCAAGAAGTTCAATAGCGAATCACTAGAATAGAATAATAACAAGATTTTGACAAGTGATTCATCAAGGATATTTCAAGACTTACATTCGATGGACTAAACCCATCTTTTCAACTTAGGAAAAATTCCTAACACGCTGATACACAACTAGAATCAAGGGAGACTGATGTGACATTCCTTAGACCAAAAAAATCTAACTACAAACACTATTTTGGCAAAAAGAAATAAGCTCAAATGATACTTTCTCAGGAAGCAAGTGACAGAGTGCTAGTTTTGTGCAAAAAAGATCAATTTTTGACTTAAAGTGTTTGTTTTGATTCATCAATCAGATGGTTTTTCAAGTTAGACAATGCTTTTTTTCAGTTCATATTGGTTATCAGCAAGGTTTGCAAATAGTAGGTGTTTCAACATGTCTTAAAACAATTGAACAAGGGTAAAAACAACCTTGTCAACACGCATTTGTGATATCAAAACAAGCTTCCTAGAAATTTTACCAAAGTGTTTATGTTGTAAGAACGTTAACATAGGTCAACACATTGAAAATAGTAGCCAAGAAATCTACCTTAAAGTCATAGTTCATTACTTAACAACTTGGCCCACACTTGATGCTCCTTTGCCTCACACCAAGTGGTTTCCCACAAGAGATATTGGCTTTTTCATGGAAGTGCCATAAGCACAACCAAGGGAACACATATGGTGAGTGTAAAATCTTGGGGTGATCCAGGTAGTCCACTAGGATCGATCCTTGCACCAAAAAGTTGAGTGGCTAAAAAGGGTAGTTACTAACTTAGGGTGTTTAGATAGGGCTTCTGTTCATATTGTTCCTCTTGCTCCCAATTATGGGACACCTCACCTTGTGATGAGTAACTGATCTCGCGACCACAAGAGTACCTTAAGCATTCTTGCCTAGTGATCTCCCTATGGTCAAAATCCCATAAGTGATCATACTAGGTGAAGAAAAACATTACATCTACCAAGGTTTTGTGTCCTTGATAGCCTTGAGTTTATAGTGGGTTGGAAGAGCCAGGTAATCTGCTTGCCCCCACTTGGGTCGTTCCTCTTAGCTTGTGGCCCTCTAAAGGATTCTAAACTACACAAAGAGTGGATCAACTTTTGGAAGTCAAGATTTTTGATTCACCACAAGGGTGAAGAGCATACTCTCTTATTCAAATCATTTTCTCCTAAATACGCCAAGAAGATTTAGTTGCCTCTTACTCTTGAAACCAAACGCTATGTCAAGATTTCTGATTCACCACAAGGGTGAAGAGCATACTCTCCTATCACCAAAAGATCCCAATTGTAAGTTTTAATGTGCCTAAAAAAAAAAAAATAGTATATGTCATACATGTAAAAGTAAATAACAAGAAAAATTGGGTTTTTATGCATTGGGAAGCCCTGCAAACAATCGTTAGTAGCCCTTGTGCATTTGAAGCTTTGACATGCATTCTTTTTATGCAATGTTTCAATTTTTTTCATAAGGATGGCAACTTGCAATCAAAACTTGTTAGCACCACAAGTTAGTGTGAAATAACATAAAATACTAAAATAAAACATGGTTAGTTGCCTCAAATATCCAAGTTATCTTCCAATCAAGTGTATGTAAAGAAAGTGGAAACTAATCACAAATGCTCTCATTTTTACTCTTTGCTTTTGACCTAGTCAACAAGATTTGACTTTTTTGCTATGATTTCGGATTCAAAAGTAGAAATAAAAAGAAGAGACCCCTAATAAAAATCAGAGATCTTTCCAAAAATGCAAGAAATTCAAAAAAATCTCTTCATTTGTGACCTAGGGACCCATTTGTCAAAATAGGCTAGATTTATCAAATTGGGTTTTTGATCCCTAATACGACCTCAAAAGTCAAAACAAAAAGAAAGTGCCCTCCTTAAAATTCAAAAAAAATTCTGAAAATGTAAGTTTTTCTGAAAAATATGTTGATTTGCGATCAAAAATGACTTTTTATGAAAAATAAAGAAAAAATCATAACTTCCACAAATCACATCAAAATGCTCTAAAAATTAGACTGAGATATGTTGGACACATACCCAATCTATAAAAATAATTTCAGAACCAAACTCCAAGAAGCTTAAAAGATATGATCAAATCTTTAAACCAACTAGATTTTTGGCCTTCAAACCAATCTACTTATGGGTTGGCCTTGAAACCAAAGTGATAATTCTACAAAAGAACTTGATTAGATACAATATGCTACTGTTAAAAAACCAAAGATAAGAAATGACAGAAAATGGAGCTAGAAACTTGATTCATGCCCCACGGTGGGCACTTAAAATGTACACTCAAAAGTGTCCCACTCTAAACCTTTCTATCCAAACAATTCCATGAGTTTGGAATGCTTGGATGCCGGCTTAGAGCTCCATATCCATGGAGTGAAAGAGAGTGTATTTCAAGTTCAAGGGCTCTTAGCTGAGCCTTAGGAATACTCTTCTTGCTAGTAAACCATGCAATGGGAGGTACCAAAGACAAGATGCAAGAATGCAAATGTCTCAAGGAGTTCCTTAAGAATGCAGTGCAAGTATGGAAACTAAGCTAAGATGATAATGCAAAATGCAGCTATGCTAAAACATGTATGAGAGTGTTACAATCCAACTATTAGACTATATGATTTAAGCTACATGTAAAAATGAAAGTTAAGCTAAGCTAGAATGCCATGGATGAGAGAATGTAGACAAGAAAGAGAAGTTCTCCAAAAAGCTCCAAAGAAATCTGTTAGAAAACCTGCAGCATAACAATACTCAAAAGATGGATCCTTTGAGGGGGAAAGCTCTCTCCCTTTAAAGTCATACGAATGGTAGAGATCAAGATGAAGATGGTGGATGATCAACCGTGGAATTTGAAAAGAGGAGTTGATCCATGTGCACACACAAGTCAACCAATAGAATACAAGTTGACTTCTCATATAAGACAAAAGTCACAAAGCCTTTTCTTTTAATCGTAAAATAAAAAAAGGACTTTATGTGTGCACTTTAAGTGGGTTAGAAGAATGGGGTCTTTTATTTAATTAAAAGGTGACATGTTCTTTTAATCAAATAATGAACTTAGGATAGCATAGTCAAACTATAGGTTATAATCAAATAAATTGATTATTAGCAATTTGGTCTAAGTAAATGATTAAATTAATTTAGCCAAAATGCTAAGAAGGGGGCTAATAGTCTAGATGACCATTTTTAGGTGATTATAGTTACTGTGAATTTATTTTGTGTTTACCATTTATTTAGGGTAGGACATTTTAGTAGTTTTGATTGCTTAAGAAGGGCTCTATTAAGTGATTCATCTTCATTCTTGAAGCTAATTATCAACTTTTTTGTTTATTGGATCTTGATTTTTATTTTATTTTTTGTTGGGAGAGATTGTAATTTTGATCAAAGTGTCTATGATGCCTACAATGTTTATATTGATACATCTCTATAGCTTTTTATTTAAGTTCCTATTTGACAGATCTACATTCTAGTTTGAAGTAAAAAAATTCATATGGCAACAATTTGAATACTGTGATTGGTGGCAATACTTTTGTGTGTTTTTATGTATGCATTTACCAATGAAGAAAGTGTGACTAGTGGTGTCTCTCTGTCTTTCATTTCATTTGGTGTGTGCTTTAATTGTTATGATGTTTCATTTACATTTAATAAACTTCATATTTTGATCCTTCTACATCAATGTTTGTGTATATGTTTTCTTGGAAGGATTAAATGTGTTTCCATGATAACATAGTTAGGCAGTCTTAACCAGAAGGTTCATTAATTTTACTAGACTAAACTAATACATCGTAGAACTACATTATATCACCTTTGGGACACAATTTTGCAGTTCTCTCCATAGATAAATATGTCATCCTGACAAAGAGTAGATAAACATTACCACTCAAATGGACTCCTAATGACTTCTCCTCTAGAACACATTATCTTCACTCATTCATCCTTCCTATCAAGAACTTGGATTGCATCAAACAATCCATTCAAAGCTCCTTCTAAACTCTATTTTATTGATCATCAGGACTAACTAAGTATACAAACTCACCTAAGGCTCCTTGGTAAAAATAGAAACTTGTTCAACACACCACCAAAATGAATATTTACATAGGTTACAAGGTGCATTCTTGATTCCAAAAGTTCATCACAGTTCCACCATTGGATTTCAACTTGTGGTTGCTTCTTGGTTGATTTCCTTATTTAGGCTAGAAAATTGGCAACTTCAAAATGGTTTTCAAATTAGTAATAAAACCTATCATACAAATTGCTATTATCTACACAAGAAACTAATTAAAAAAATCTACAAAAATATATGAACATATTATCCCATTCAATCCATCAAAGGTGTAGATGGTAGGTTGAATCCAAAACTATCATAGTTTTCTCTTGTTTGTTATTCACTCCAATACACCAGTCTATACTAGCAGGAGCAACTTTTAAATTACTGTAAATAAATTAAAAGCTAGGGGAAAAAATGTCAATGTAGGTAAAATGTTGGTTAGAATGTGTTTTTCAGTTAGAATATATTTTTTCACATGTTTTTTTAGCTAGAAAACCATGCATTTTATCTTTTAAGATGTCACAAAATCATGTCATTCAATTCCACTTTATGGGTCATTAGATTACCATGATGTAAAATATTTTAAATCTTCAAACTCATCATGAGGAATGACAGTAAAAGAATAGTATGCTCTATAAATGTTTTCTAATTCATTAGCGGATGTAACTAGTGATAAAAATTATGCCAGATAGATCTTACTGCAGTCCTATTTGGTGCACTAATAGATAGACCTTTAGTTGATAGAGCAATAGAGAGCAGTACTTTTGAAGTTGATCGATTTCCTAGAGCAGTCCGTGTGATTAGTACTAGTTCATATGCAGGGATGTTGTTGCTGAATAAGAAAACTATGTATTTATTAAAAGAACACAAACTTCTAGGTGCTTTAAAAATGTTATTATTTAAGGTGTAAATTTAGTTTACTTTTACATTACTCATTTTGGATTCATAATACCTTTATGTTTTTATAGGTAATAATGCTTTCTTTGATTATCTTTTTGATATGACATTGAGACTATGTGGACCCATCATACATAAAAGGCACATAGTTTCATTTCATTGCTACATAATTTTTCTTTTCTTCCATTTATTGTACTTTATTAAAGTTATTGATCTAACAATCTAATTTTTTTTAAAAGCTGGAATTTATAAGCTGTGGAATTAAAAAATCAGTTGATAACATGTTTTTAGAAAAAATTTGGAAAAAACATTTTTGACATTGGTCTACTTCTCAAAAGAGCATTAAATCATATAAAGATTATGAGGGATCAATATAGAAGGGGTCTTAAGGAGAACCCAAAGTATGACTGCCCTCCTATGATTCTACTAATGGAGTAGAATGAAATAATAGAAGATGCAAGGGAGAAAAGGCTATGTGAAAATAGATTAAATGAAGAAGCATAGGGCAAAAAAAGGTATGTCATCATAGTATTAAGTACATTGTAATCATGCACTAACTAGTGATATCTATAAATATATAATCTAAGATGTTTGAAATTGTTCATAGATTGTAGGACACATCCATGGCTACAAGAGTGAGACTACAAAAGGTTGGCTAACACAAACTTGGCTCTGGTAGCTATATGAATCTCTAGTCTCAACTTGTAAGTAGGAGCAATAAAATTTCATATTAATTTTTTTATATAATGTTGCAAAAAATTTTGTTTAATGAAACCATACATGGAAAACTAACAATATTAAGAAAAAAATACAGGGTACAAAATTCAATGTGGAGCTCACAGATGAAGATAGAAAAATTGCCTTAAAGGAAAGCTATAAAATCATGGCTGCACACCTACGCAAAGAATCTGAAAGACTTGCCCAAGAATCTAGTGCACCAAATGATATCTCATAGGTAAATTGGTTAGATGAAAAGTAAATGAAATTGAATAGTTGAGAATATTCTTTTTTGGTGTTAGTTTTGAACGTAAATTGACTGCATAACAATGTGCATAACATTTTACTGTAGCCTTGATATCCTATCACATAACCTACTTATGATGAAGGCCATGATGTGAATTATAGTGGTGGAGGTATTAATTTTCTATTGAAAATTAATTATGCAATTATGAATACAATTTAACATCTTCAATTACAATTTGATGTGTATCTTTTTTTTGAATATTTCAAAGCATGTTGAACATCATGGTGAAGGAGTGGAGAATGTTCCAAGTGTTCAACATGTTGACATGGCAGTGGATCAAAATGTTAATGTGCATGATCTAGCATTGTTAGGTAAGAAAAATGCATGTTATGTTGTACTAGTACTTAATTATAGACTTATAACAGTTAAAAAAAGAAAAAGAGTATGCCAATTTATCCTGTTTACTTGTTCTTGCAACATAGCTCCCTTTAGTGGAGTAGCCTCCTGCTCCTCCAAAGAGAAGGAGGCATTGTAATTTGACATTACATGTGCTAGAAGAGGAGGAGAATGAGGAAGATATGGATGCTCCTATGAGCATTTTTCTTAAGAGAGCTAAGAAAAAGAAGACAAAGAAATGATGTTTTAAAAATGCTCTTTGATAAACCTCGTTGGATAATGAAAGAACTTTGTTTTAAGTAATTATCTATGAATGATGCGTATTATATTGATTTTTATTTTATGTTAATGAATATTTTTATGTGTTAATGAAGTCTTAATTAGTATTGTGTATTAATTAATTTTATATCATATTAATGAATGTTATGTGATTGTATTGATTGAATGTTATAGTTCATAAATGGATGAATGAATGAATGAAGTATGTAGTTAGATGATAATGGGTAATTTAGATTGATGTTAGGGGGAGGGGGGTGAGGCTAGATGAGCTTCCACCTTCACTTTGTTGGCCTTGTTAAGTAGAGAATATTATAGTATTATTGAAACCAAGTGAAGTTCAAACTAACATAAAATGGACACTTTGGATGTGGTAGGTCTAAAATGATCCATGACTAGTGCTGACCATAACATGAATTTATGAAATACATTCTGATATCACCAATTTCAACACTCTATTCAAAGCATAGGAGTGGCCTATAGTCTTAGCATGAATTTTGAGTAATGCCTCAATCTAGATTTCCTCAAAAGTGTTTGGAAGAAGCCTTCACAAGTCTAAGACTATGAACTATCCTTGCCTTGGCCAAGAAGAACTTGCCAACTCTCTAGTATTAGGGAAAACCATAGAGTGGTGTGTCTAGTCTACAACTAGCCAATAAGTTCACAATTAAAGGAATGATCCTTCCTTCACCAAGGATTGCCAAGCGGTAATCTCAAGTGTACCAATTTGTTCAATGCTCCAATCCTTATTGTGAATCTTGTCCCAATCAATATCTAGATGAAATGGGGACACAAAGTGACTAGTAAAATGGTGAATAACACCTAAACATCTAAAAATTTCATCCTTATATCTTCCAAGGTCACTCTAATGAATCCCAACTAGTTCCATTACTTCTTGTTGAGAAATCTAAACATTGACACCCAACTGAGATTGATCCCCAAGACCAATGCATCACATGAAGAAACTACATTCCCAAGAGCCATAACAAGCATGATGCACTCTTAGTCAACCTCTTCATTTGCATATATCACAGTGGCAGTGCCCTTGGAGAGTAGCTAATCATCCTATGATGTGAAATGGTATCACCGTCAAGTTTGTAATCATCTTTCAACCCATGGCCCGAGTCATCTATCCAAGATAATACCATGTATTCTCTTTTAAGTGCAATTATAGAACCAAGTGATATTCCACCTATATCATATAATGGTATGACTACTCAACTTCCATCTCAAGAAATGGGTTATTGAAGAATTCCTAGCTCTGATTTTGTAGAGAAGGTGTAATGCTATGGTAAGGCTATAAACCAAAATTATCATCCATGTCATAAGTGACTCACCATCACTTTCATTGGTGTATAGTGGATGAAAAGAAACTTACAAAGCCCTCTACAGGTCTCCTAGAAGATAGGCTCACTACTAAGAGTGTTGGGGGGGGGGTGTTATGAAGGAGGGTTAATTAGTAGTGAACAAACTTTATAATCAAATTCAAGCTTCTTCACTTTAATCATTTTTGTACTCTAGAGCACTAACCATAACAAATGAAAATTACACTATGAAATCAATAAGCACAAGATGCAATAATGTGATGTGCAAACCTAATGAGGGGGAAAATAATGATGATAATAGCTACTATGATGTATTGTCCTAATCCAGTCTCACAAATTTTAAGGGCTTCAACCCTAAGGAGTAACAACCCCTCTCTTTAATAACTCCAACTCTTATACACCACAAGTAGGAACTTACACAATCTTACATAAGTACCAACTCAAACAATTCTAGCAACAAGTCTGTGATTTTTGGGGCTCCAACCCTACTCAACTTTATGTAAGCACCAAATTTGGTTTACATGAACAATGATACTGAGATTTAATCTTAGGATATTTAAAACAAAATATTCAAAATGATTTAATATGCATATAGGTTCTTAATCTGATAATTAACTCATAAGATATACTGACGATAACCAAAGTCTTTGTGATATTCTTTTTGAAACCAAGATGAACTAAAGTTTCAATAATTTTGCTAGTATTTTTATAAAGATATATTCAACATGAAATGCTTAGTATACTTCTAAAAAACAATCTTAGATGGAAAACATGTTTATTATCTTTTAATCAAAACTTTTTTTTATCAAAATTTGTATCATTAAGGAAACCAATATCTACGGATTTATATATTAAGGCCAAATTAAGACTTGTCAAAATATTTCACAATGTTATTTGAATATAAATCTATACCTTTCCAATCAAAGAGCTTGTCTTCATCAAACCTATCACAAGCCTATGCTCATTCTGCATCACACCTTTTGTATAAGCTCATCTCAATAGAATGTGTATAGAATCATTCCAATATCTAGTCCATGTATTAATCATCTTTATTATACCTAGACAATAGGCCTCATATCAATGTCTCGCACACAACTCTCAGTGTCATGATATAGAATGAGACATATATAGACATCTTAGATTGTCAACGGTTCTTGGGAGTTAATTAGTTCATATTAGCTAATATCATATTTATTCAAACAATGATTTTTTTTTGAAAATGTGAGTCTAACTAATTTTTTACTATAGCCAATTTTAATAGGGATTTTTGACAACATATAATATATTTAGCAAAGCTATAATCACCAGTCTTAGCAATTTTATAATATTCTTCTCTTTATATGCAGGTGCCTATCTAGAATAGTTTTTCATCACAAAGACTTATTTCTTAATTAGATGTGTCTTTTAGCAGGCTGACTAGAAGTTAAATAGCTATTTGTTGCTCACCTAATTTTCCCTATTCTCCATCATTTTTCTTTAGTACGTGATCTCTTAATTTATGAATATAAATGGCCTTCATGATACAAACTTCAAATCATATATATGTGACACTTTCTTCCTAGTTTTCTACCATCTCTACAATCGATGTCTCTAGATTAGACCATATGCACTGCTCAAGCCAACAAAACACACATAGTCGAACATAGAGACCTCCTTAGTTTCTTGTATGCTGGAGTCAATGTTTCACTTGTATGCTTCCTTTTGTGCCTGTCATCCTCTAAATTTTTTATTCAAAAAATAATTACTGTCCTGTATGCTTCCTTGTGTGCCTAACATCCTGCAACTTTTTAATTCAAAAAATCTTATCTCTTTTGTTTTTATATAGGCATCATGAAGATCAATTTAGATCAACTTGTTCTAGACATTCAGTTCCAATTACATATACAAATTCACTTCATTACTTATTATTGTTTGTAGAGATACATAATGTGAGTGGTATTTAATTCAAAATCTCTTTTACCTCTGTATTGTTTTGCAAGAAGAAGTGATAGTAATTTAGAAGAATTTATAAAGATGAAAGTGACAACGACGCGAATCAAATGACACCCATGGTATGATGATGGATTGGAAGGTTTCCATTTGGGAAGGTATTATTCTTTTTTAAAATTCTAGCTTATAGTTCATTTAAGGTTTCTATTTGGGAAGGTATTATTCTTTTTTTTTATTCTAGCTTATAGTTCATTTAAGACCTTCTTGATGAAAGGTTGAGACTATTAGCAAGAAGAGGACTTTGTTGGAGTCATCTAACAAACCTAAAATTACTGCTGATAGATCTCACACAACATAGTAGAGGTTTGTGTGTCAAAATTCCCTATTAATTGATATATGTAAAATAGAGTAAACCCTTGAGGTAGGGTAGCACCATATAATACTCCTTATGGAAGAAGGCACTCCACACAATCATACTTCACACATATCTCTTATAATGATAACCAAATTCCTTTATATATACCTTCTCTTAATAGTAGAATGGAAAAGTAAATCCTAATGAAGGCCTATGCTACTCTTGGTATGATTAATTACACAAATTATTCACATGACCCAATATAACTAATTAAAAGAATGTGTGCCATGCAAACATCTCCAACCCCCTAAATAACTTATAATATCATATCCTTATAGACTTTTTCTATTTTTTCAAGCTTTCTCATCCTCATGATGGATCATGGAGCATGATCCAAAATGGTGATGACATAAATTGCTAACACATAAATCAAGAAGTTATCAAGACACATTATTATGGACTATGGAAATTTAATGCACCTAACAACTTTTTATATATTTTTATTAGCGTAGCTAGTGATTACGCTATTGCTTTCTAGTATACAAACTAGAAACATAACTACCATTCTATAGTAGATTATAAGAGTTTCTTGAATCTCTTTTGAAGTGGATATAAATTCCTGGGCACTCATAGTACGTGAGCTAGATGTGAGATTTTACTTCCTTGTTGCAACACTTCAAGAAGTCTCAGATTATAATGCTTCCATCACCTATTGGATGTTTTCATGAATATTTTTGTGTGTTTTATCTATGCATGGAGATGATGTATCTAAAGAGTAACTTACTACCACACTTCAATGTTGTAATTAATGTTGGAAGTTGACATTGTCTCTGGATGAAATTTTTTAAGGTAAGACCCATCATTGATTTCTACTTGTCATTGAATAGAAACATTGTAATGAAGTTCAATTCAGTTTGCACCATTTTCTAAGATGAAAATAACAGATCCATGACATGTTTGTGAATTCTTGATAGCTATTTTTTGAAGTTTATACCTTGCAAGTGCTGCATTTTGTAATAGCAGATTGGACTGAGTTGTATTTGATTTAGTTTAAGTGTTTATTTTTATCATTAAGTATGAAAAAATATTCAAACCAATGAAATCTATGACATGCACTTAGCAAAAAATTTGTTTGACAAATTTACACTAAGAGGAAATGTAAAATAGTCAAAATAGGGGTAGCTTTTTATACTATTACATGACAAAAATTGTATGATGTATCTAGGTGAAACCCACTATGTCATGCTCAAAATACAAAAAATGTATTGCATGTGTGATTTATTTAAAAGATTTAAATATTCAAATCTATAAATCCAACTGGTTGCATATTGAAAATTGTATAAATAAATCCATACCAAGTATTGTAAGCATCAAATTTTTATTTATGGTTAGCTCAATAAAAAAGATAGGGCTATGAGTGATTTTTTTGTTTATCACCACTTAAGAATATATTTTGAATTTCCACTATGATTTTTGAGAGCCAATAAACCCAAATCCTCAAGTATCATAGGATTCAGGATATCATAGATAAAAATGTGTCATCTAACGCACTGTGATATCCCAGATTCCAAAATACTTGCATTCTTCATGAACAATGTAAATATTATGGCAAGAGGTGTTAGACTTTTTCGCTTATAAAAACATTGTATAATATGTCTAGTAATAAGTGAACCATAGCAAGGTTCTTGATTATAAGATGATTCATGCACTCTGTCTATCATTAATACATCAATATTCCATGCAACCAGTGTTGTTATGATACTATCTAAAAACTAACAATCCTTTGATCTCTCTAACCAAAAACATGCTGACTTCATGGAAGACCGGTGACATGATGGTCAAATAGAACCACCCATCATCATGTAACTAGTATTGATGATTGAATAAGAAATTATAAAATTGCATTCATATTCATTCTATTTCACATGTTTTATGACAGCCATACATCTCTTTATGCATCATAATCCATGTTGCATTATATAACTAGCATTACCACTACTTGCTGATGATCTCCATATTTCATATCCCCCACCAACTTATAATTCAATTCCATCATTCATGCATCTCACATCATCAAACATATCATACACAATTTCTATATTTCATGCATTATACATCTACATTCATCATTACCCTTACATTGACTAAGTCAAGTCGATAAATTAGAATATCATAATCAACTAAATTAATTTGAAAAACATAATCAACTATAACATGAAGAAGCATACATGGAATAACAAACCAATTAATGATTGAAGAGGTATGATGTGGAGAGTTACATCTCTCTTCTATTGTTAAGAGATGTAAGTGTTCAATAGTTGCAAGCATATGAGATGGAGTAGATGGAGTTTGAATTCACTCCATAAGAATGTCATTAGATATTTTTTATGTTTCTTTCTGCAAGATTCATTGGGACTTATGAAGTATTTGGGTGAGATAAATCATAAAGCCTTTAAGTGCATAAGGTTGTAGAAGGTTATTTTAAGGTACTGCATACTTCATCATGACTAACTTTCAACTTCCCTAAAATTCATCTATTTCATCAAGTTATAAATATTGCATATGCACAATATTTTATGGAGATTTCTATTGGTGAACAAAGCATGTGCAAGCATGACTTAGCTTTTGATTCATTCTATGGTTGTTATTCTTGGTTCAAGTTATTTTATGTCCAATATTTTTTGGTTTCATAATACTAGAAACCTTTTTTCTATTAAGCTATGGTGAATTCATTTGCAGCAAACATGGGTGACTGGGTTTTTGTTGTTAGGTCCACTACATCTTCTTGTTGCCTCAGTACTTCAAGGGCTAGATATAGATAAATTTTTGACAATATTTCTTGTAGAATAGCAATTTTATTTGATTCTCAACTGTGGAATTCTCATTTGTAGGTTCAAAAAGGAGATACAATAGCTGAATTTCTATGAGTTGTTCAACAATAATTTGCATCTGAGTTTAGAGAGATCCGAACTACCTCGGTAAAAAACTTACTATATGTGAAGGAGCTAATTCTACCTCATGTATGCTTGCTTTTCCTTTACCATCAATATGGTTCCACTGAATAAAATTGTCACTTTGGTATTGAGTATTAATCAACTAGAGTATAATGTCACCTATGAGACCCTCACAAAACTTGTAGAGTGTTAAATCTATTGCAAGGCTTCTGTTGGTGATATATGCTCTATTGATTACAAATAGAAAGTTTGGCTCTTACATTTTGGTTTCTTTGATGTACCACTAATGGTAAGCAACTAGAGCATTTGATTAACTTCAGAATTAGTTTTATTATGCTAATACATTTATATTGTGGAATGCAACAACACAACTTTTATGAACTAATAATTAATAAAGCAAGAGGCAAAAGTGGACCGGTAATTTTCCTACTGTATTTTTCTTATTTTCTTATAGTAGTTGATGATTTTCATTGTATTTTATTCTTTCATGATGCCTTGCTTTATTTGCTTGTATTCTAAAAATTTTTGACATGTACTTCCTCTAAAGAAGCTGTAGATATTGAATGATTTTATACCAGATATTATGACCAATTGACTTTTGCAGCTTTTCCACTTTGATGTTCATGAAGATATTCAAACTATTTCTGATGTTACAATAGAGAAGGACAAGATATTTTCTTTCATATCTATACATATTCTTTTTGTTCAAATGTTTATGGAACAATTTTCTTTACTAGTTGAAGGTATATTTTATTGCAGTCCCATGCTGGTAAGGTCATTGAATGACATTGGTATGAAAAGAACAAACACATTTTTCTTGCCTCTAGATGGGAGGCATGCTTCTGTCCCATACCCTTACAATTTTTGTGCCTAGTTATTTCACCCTAATTTTATGATAGAGACTTTATTCTCTATAGTGAGACACTAATATGATCAATTTGTTTTATTGTTCAGATATATGGTTTGACCAAAAAGTGGGAGCAATACACTATCCATGGGGATTGAATACAAGCTATATTGAACACAATGGAAGAATTGTAGTTTTTCATAGATTTCTTTTCTTAAGATGAGAAAATATTTACAGTTATGCACATCTTTAATTCCATATGTTTAGTACTTTTCTAAATGAGAAACTTGGAAGTAACTTATTTTACTTATCATTAAAGGTTGCAACCCTCATTGCTAAGCAGTAATCTGTGTAGAGGTATAAAGAAAAGAATAAGACTATATATGGGCTATATAATGAGACTTTCATCTTTAAAATAAATGTTTTTGAGAATTTTGTAACAATATTCCTTTAACTATATTTTATTCCCATACAGGTGCATGGTTGAAAGGCCATTTACCCAAAACAAATTGGGGGATGCAGCTAAGATATTGAAATATAGTGAAACATCATTCTCAAGAATTGAGATTCTAATCTTTTTTTCCTTTAGGAACACTAAAATTTACATTAATGCCCCTTGCCTTGGTGCAATTAGATGTGACATACTACAAACATTGCAAACATATGATCTAGCACTAGTACATTTGACCATAATTTTTAACCATATTCTATGATCAACAAATATTAAGTGCCTCACACCCTTGTAATTATTTCAATATTCTTAGCTTCTTTAAGGCATTCTATAAAACAATTCACGTACCATACCTATGATTTAACATTTTGCATGCATCCTGCACTCTCTCATTTGACTAATGATGGATTACAGAGAGTGATCTAAAATGATGATGCTAAAAAACACACACAATCAAATCCAAAATGAAATTGCATTACAAATGGATTGTGAAAATTTGATATTGTTAATTTTGCATGCACGTCTACCAGGACAATCACAACTTAAACATATATATATATATATAGATATATAATTACTATTATTATAATTATATATATAGATATATTATTATTATTATTATATATAATTATATATATATATATGTATATATATATATATATATATATGTATATATATATATATATATATATATGTATATATATATATATATATATATATATGTATATATATATATATATATATATATATGTATATATATATATATATATATATATGTATATATATATATATATATATATATGTATATATATATATATATATATATATATATATATATATATATATATATATATATATATATATATATATATATATATATATATGTTTAAGTTGTGATTGTCCTAGTAGACATGCATGCAAAATTAACAATATCAGATTTCTACAATCTATTTGTAATGCAAGTTCATTTTGGATTTGA
The DNA here is from genome assembly GCA_028749045.1 of Cupressus sempervirens. Lineage (NCBI taxonomy): Eukaryota > Viridiplantae > Streptophyta > Pinopsida > Cupressales > Cupressaceae > Cupressus > Cupressus sempervirens. The sequence continues at coordinate 443,510,540 of CM053784.1, forward strand.
TTGTGTATCTTTTTTAGCATCATCATTTCAGATCACTCTCTATAATCCATCATTAGTTGGATGAGAGAGTGCAGGACCCATGCAAAATGTCAAATCATAGGCAAGGCATGTGAACTATTTTATATAATGCCTAAAATTTATTTTTGACCAACCATTGGTCAAAATTTTGACCAATGGTTGGAAATTTCCTACCAATTAGTGGTCAAAATTTCCATGAATGCTTGGCAGTTTCCTACCAAGCATTGGTTGAAATTTTGACCAATGCCTGGAAGTTCTTGACCAAGGCTTGGTCAAACTTTTGAACAATTCTTGGAAGTTTTCTACCAAGCATTGGTCAAAATTTCAACCAATTCTTGGTAGAAATTGCACTAGGGCTCTAGAAAATTTTCAACTAATAGATTAGTTGAAATTTCAACCAACCAGTAAGTTCGTCAAAATTTCAATGAGAAAAACTTTGACCAATTGGTTGGTCCAAATTTTGACCAACCCGAGTCAAAATTTTGACTAATATTGGTCAAAAAATGGGGTCAAATATACTAGTGATTATTGGACCAAGTAAAAGGACGACCCATCATTTCTTTATCAAAAAGACCAACCTTGTAGAAGGAATTTGGCATATCTATCATGTTGATAGATTATTCTATTAATCTTCCCATATTTTTAGAGGGGAACTATGGCAAATTAAAATCACCATAGATCATTTATAAATATTTTTCATCACTAAGGATAAAAAAAATCTCATCCTAAATTTCCTTTCTTCAAAAGTGGGTAATAGAAACATGTACATTAAACATGTACTATACATAGTTACATAAAGTGAATATCACAACAAGTAATGAGAAAATGCAAATACATTACCTTGATCTTATTAGGGTTCTACATGGTTAAAAGACCCCCAAAGGCTCAAATATCTTCACTACTAAGGAAGTAGGAACCTAACCAAATTTTGTCAATAATATTGGAAAAAGTAGTAGTTAGTTTCACTTCTATGAGTTAAAGGATATCTATTTATAAATTAATTTAACATTTTTTAGAAGAAAAATTCTTTTTAGTATTGTTTATTCTTCTCATGTTCCATGAAAGGAACTTCATTTTGTATTTTGTGTGCTAGAATTTAGAGTCATTTTTGTTCCATTGATAATTTCCTTAGTCATCTCCTTTTGTATTGACACCCTTAATGAAGGTTGGCCTACTTTGGTGTCAAATCCCACATCCACTTTCTTAGCTCTAGTTTTTGTGTTCACCACTATTCTTCCTTTGTGCACCTAGTTGACACATAGAGAGGAATTTTTTTCTTTTTAAGCCTCAGGATATCAATTACAATCTTATTTAAAGAATCATTACCCTAAAAATAATATGATGCTTATCTTATAGGTGAGCTTAAAGAAAAATAGACAACATCTCCCTTGTTTTGAATTCCATCCTTCTGGGTAAGAACTACATATTTCACCTCACATTTAGGGGGTGGCATACAAAATCTTCCTCCAAAGACACACCAATTACCTACTTATCCTTCACAAGGAGTACATTTTCCACTTTATAATTTCTAATACTAAAGCCATGATCGATAGTTGGATCCTTCATTTTTCTATCTCCTATCTACACTTCCTTTTCAAAAACATGAGAAGAGGGTGGTCAATCATGAGAAAAGGGGGGTTGATCATCCATTTTAGGATAAGGATTTCCCATATTAGGATTTCCCATATTAGGATTTCCCATTTTAGGGCTTGTCCTTGGGAGCCTTTTATCATATTTTAGAGTCATTAATAAGTTCTAAGTTGAAACAAGTTCCAATACAAATGGATTGCTAGGAAATTTTCTTAGCTTCAACAAACCATTTGTGAAGGTATAAACCTTAACCCTCAAAGGATTCCTAGCCACTAATTGATCCTTTATACAATGTAGAGGTGGTGAACACTTATCTTTCTACTTGGGTCCCTTAGTTGCAATACATTTGTAATTAGCTAATAGATGACCCAACTTAGAACACTTTTCGATAGTAGATAGTTGCATTCTCATAAACTAGGGCTTACATCAATTTTTCCCATTTGGATTGTACAATAATAAAGTTTAGAAGAGTCTTATCGATAGCAATATTTATATAGAAACAAGAAAAAACTAACATAGATTTCACCATAGCTAAAATATCTAAATATACACAGTGACTAAATGAGTTTCTAACCCACCTAAAAAAATTCTTGTCTTTGAATTTGGGTTGGAGTTCAAGCATTCAAACCAAAGTTGTAGCCATTTTTATGAGATTATTTAGAGGTTCAAAACTTGGTTTCCATCTACATAGATCCAATAATGCCTTACATATGAAAAAAAACCTAATAGAATATTTATCAAGTCTTCATTTGCCATGAATTTGAATAAGAAAAGGCTTCCCAACATAGTACTATTAGAGATAGTGCCCTTTAGTTTCCATCTAGATTTTTCTCATCTTTGAAACATGTCAATAGTTAATCTCAAGGAGAAACAAAAACTTAAAATGATTATATCCATAAAATTATCCAATAATCAGATTTTGGTTCCTTTATGTGTTCTAACATATTTTAACTTAATATTAATGACATTATTCTCATGGGTCATATTAGAGCCTTTCTTTTTTACCCCTGAATTTAAATGACATACCTAGAAATTGACACTACTAATCCATAGAACTATGACTTGATAATATTCATTATCTACAAACCAAGGAACAGAAAGTGCAAAACTAACAAGGCCACAAGATCTCCTCCACATTCAACTTCACAAGACTTGTGAAAGTTTTCCCTTTTTAAGATTTTCACATATGGTAAACTCACACCAAGTAGTAGTTAAAGAACTACAAAATGAATGTTTCTCATACCTACAAATAAAAGGCATTCAATAATTTTTCATCTGATACAATTCCATCTAGTTTGGCTATGATTGAAAACATAGTTTAACATAAATTTTCTCCTACAAACATTGATATAAAATTTATTTCAATTTGATTTGTGTTTTAGAAAATATAAAAAGCAATGTGAACTCTAGTGCCTAATCGTGACCATAGAGTCAAACATTAAACTATCATAGGAATCCTATGAGAAAACTTGATCTAGCACATATCTAACTATTATTGCCTTGCAATAAAAATCTTTTAAATTAATCATGAAGCTCTTATTACACATCCAATAGTATACCCAAAACCATCAATATTCATTTTAAGTATTTAACTCCTCCCTAGAAGAGACCCATGAATATATATTACATTAATAGGGAAGACTATAATGATAACTTAAAATATTCTTAGTACTTCAAAATTTTATGTATTTGAATATAAATATCATATTCATAGTTATCTAAAGAAAGTATTTAATCTCTTCCTTGAAAAGGATCAATGAACACAATGCACACTACTTGAGACAACTACATGATAAAAGTAATATACCTACATAATACTGGTCAATACTTACTCAAATTAAAATCATTATACTAAATATTTTATTTTCTACTTGAAGATAAACACAAACCAATTTACATACATGAAGAACCCCTTTATAACGAACAAGAATATATGCAAGAAAAAAAGTTTCTAAATTTGATCTTGTAACTGACACATGCCCTCTCACTCATATTTGTTGAGTCATCTTTTTCTTTTAACAAAAAATACTATGCATCATTTTCTTTTAACAAGATTGGAATGGATTAGTCCCACAAGAATAGAGAAACAAAAAATGGATGAAGGGTAACAAGGGTAGCCACGTAAGGGTGATGTTGAGGAATATAGAAGATAAAAACAAAATTCTAAGAAATAAGAGGTTTCTCAAAGGCCACATGTTTCATGATAGGTTTTCTTGAAGCTTTATGGAGAACTTCTATTCTTCTCATCTCATTCTTTGCATTTTCATACTAGTTTAGATCCATTTGAAAGTAGTCTAGTTTCTTTTGCAATAGATTAGATCACCTAGTTTAATTAGTATGGCTTCGTAACATTATCATATTGTTAGCATAATTACATTGTACATTTCATTCAAGCTTAGCTCATTTCTCACATTGCATGTTTGAGAATTCCTTTTGGATATTTTTACTCTTTCATGTCCAAGGAATCTCCTATTGCATGGTTTACTAGGAAGGGTTGTGTCTCCAAGGCAAGGAGCTCTAAGCCAATATTCAAGTGTTCCAATCTATGGGATGCCTTGGATAGAAGGATTTAGATAAATGTACAAATTGAGTGTACATTTTTTTCACTCACCATGGGGTAGTAGATTATGGTTTTGCCTCTCAATTTGCACTTCTATCTTGCATTTTTCACTTTCTATTCTGCCTTTTTTTCTATGTAGTCATGATTGCTATGCAATATTTTATAAGTTTCATATGATATTTATCAATACTATTGTGAGATACTATTCTAGTAAAAGTATCATACGCCCATACAAAACTCTATCACACTAGTATACAAAGTTCTATTGCATGACCATATGGAGAAATATCACACATCATAGAAGTATCATACTCTTGTACTAAAAAGTATTGTATGATATTCTGTCGATAGAAAACTATCGCCCAACATGGAACTTGTTTCTATTTGAGCTCTTTAGTCAATTTTTTGTTTGTGATAGTTTTCTTTTTAGGTTTTTTAAATTATTACTATTTGACGAAGATTTTACTGTAGCTTTTTACCTTATTTTGGACTAACCTTCTTGTTGGACTAACATTTTTCCTTGTAGGGTTGCTCTAAACGCTTACAAAATTTCCATAAAATAATTCATATCAAAGATTTAAATGCAAAAAGGCTACTAATGGTTGTTTGCAGGGCTACCTAAAAGAATAAAAATAAATAAAGAAGTGTGCTTTATTTCCCTTATTTTAGTGTGCAAAAATATTACTTTTTGCTCATCTTGTATAGGCACATAAAACTTGCAATTGGGATCTCTCGGTTGTAGGAAAGTATGCTCTTCACCCTTGTGGTGAATTAGAAATCTTGACCGACCTTTAGATTTTGAAAGAAAGGGGCTATTGAGCTTCTTGGTGTGTTTGGGGGAAACAATTGGAATAGGAAAATATGCTCTTCACCCTTGTAGTGAATAAAAAATCTTGACCTCCAAAAGTTGATCCAATTTGTGTAGTTTAAAATTCTTTAGAGGGCTCACTCTTGAGAAATCAATAGAAATGACCCAAGTGGGGACAAGAAAACCCAACTATTCTGATCCACTATAAACTCAGGGCTATTAAGGACACAAAACTGTGATAGACATAGTGCTTATCTTTGCTTAGTGTAAGTACTTGTGGGATTGGGACCATGAGGAAATTCTAGGAAAGAATTTTTAAGGTACTCTTGTGGCTACAAGGTCTATTACTTGGCACAAGGAAATGTGTCCTATAATTGGGAGCAAGGGGAGTGCTCTAAACATAAACCCTTTCTAAACATCCTTGGTTAGATGCTACCTTATTTTTCTGCTGAACATCTTGGTGCAAAGACCAATCCCAGTGGATAACCTAAATCACCCTAAGATTTTACACTCACCATTTGTGTCCCCTTGGTTATGCTAATTATTTATCCATGAAAAAGCCAATATCTCTTGTGGGTAGCCAATTGGTGTGAGTTGAAGGGGCATCAAGTGTGGGCCAAGTTGTTGGGTAATGAGACATGACCTTAGGTATTATTTCTTGGCATGTATTTTTGAATGTGCTAGAGTCATGCAAACATTCTTGAACATCAAACATCTTGTTAATATTCATAAGATTTTTCTTTTCTAATATCCCAATTGCTTGCATTGGCAAGGTTGCTTCATCCCTTATCAAATTTCTTGAAGACATGTGTTTGTATCTCAATGACTATCAAAACTTGCTACTTTGCTATCAAAATTGAAACTATACACTACTAAAATGGTCTATTTAGTTAGAAAAATAAACTAAATCAATTCCTTTGAAAAAAATACTTCAAAATTTGTCTTTTCTATCAAATCGATAAAGTATCATATTAGTGCACAAAAAAAATCATATGATACTTTTGGTTTCTACAAAGTATCACATGAACTATTACAAAGTGTAGTATTGCTTCTTGTAAAGTGTAGCATGACCTCTTGGAAAGTGTAGTATGAGACTAAAGTATCACATGACCTCTTGTAAAGTGTAGTAGGATATTTTATTCTGTTTAATTGTCACTTGGCTTATTGTATTGTCTTGCTTGGTTGCTAAACCTAAATTTTCTCGATCCAAACTTGTTCTTGGGTTGTCTAGCATGTCTATACTTGGTTTACCATGGCTCCTTGGGTTTGCAAGTGTTAGTTCATGTTTTTTAGAGTCACCATTTTTACTCTTTATTTTTGGTTCACTCTTGTTTTCATGTTTTTATTTTGAACCATTGGTTTTGTCAATTGTCAAACTAAAAAATGAAGTTGTACTAACATTTTCATATCTACTCAACTTTGTTTTTGACCAATTCTTCCCTCAAGATAAATTGTTGACCAAGTCCTTTTTAGCCAACTTAAACGGAAAGCAATTTATTTCAAACACTATCTTGTTGTAGTTTGAAAGGTTTCTTGGTATAATAGACAAGTTTCCTTGTACTCCTTGAATGCTTTGTACCCCTTGTACCAAGTTCAAAGAACACTAAGCCATGTTGAACCTTTTGTAGAAGGAACTAGTTCATGGGTTCAATGTTTCTTTTTTTCCTCAAAGTAGCTTTCCTTGGAGGACCCACTTGACATGTTGCATGCACATGTGGCACATGAGATACACAAAAGCTAGTTGCCTCATCATGATTAATATGGTGTTTGCTGACATCATGATCTAAAAAGTGAGTACAGGCAATTAATGGTAGAAGTAAAATTGTCATTAACGGTCACACTGGAGCTTTGATTTGAGGGTGCAAAAACAAAGATTTGACACGTGTAAAGAGGGATAATCATTTAAAGTACTTGTCCCCTAATTTAATGCTAGTACCTATTTTTCCCTATCATCTTTCCTTCACGACATGCCAAAATTAATTTTGTCTGCTATGCAATTAATGATCATTTCCACCTTTACAAAATGCATGTAAAAGAAAGTTTTCTAGTTTTAAAAGAAAGGCATTAAGTTTCTTTTCTTGGTCAAAAAAAGCAGTTGTAGGAGAAAAATGGAGAAAACCAATCTTCTTTCATAGTTGAAATGGTTGTCATCCTCCAGGTAATCCTTCCATCTTCTTATTATTTTTCCTTTCGCCTGTAGGGTGAATCAGGTTTTTGGTTGTTTCCTTGCTTTTGCATTCAAAGTAGAGCTCCTAAAGTCATGAAGTCTACATTATACATATTTGGAAACACTCGTAGTTTGCAATGTAGGTCCCCCATAATAACTGATATAGACTTTCTAGGGGTTGATTTGGGAGGGGTTTTAGAAAGATTGTGTGAAAGATTGGTGCAACTTCAGGAGTGCATACATATGTACAACGTGTCTAAAAGAAATATATTGAAGAATTATGGAAGTGTTTTGTTAAATGTCAATAGAGAGAAGATGTCTAGCTTGTTTCACTTGGAAGACCTTACCCTAGCCTTATTTGTGGCTAGATTTTCTAAAAAGGAAAGTGATTATAAGAACACCATAGCAAAAGGTTGGACAAAATATTTCTATAAAGGTGGTTTAAGGTTTCCTAAAACTTCAAAGAAAAGCCTAATGACTGCTTAGGTCCAAGACATAATGGTTCTTTTACACAAAATTTGTGGTTCCCCTGATGTCTCTATTTTTGAAAATTGGATGTACTTCTACATTAAAATTGTGTTAAAAGCTTCACAATTTCTAGATTTTGCAGAATTAATTGCTAGTTCTGTCAGAGATCAGTTGAAAGGTGCTTTAAATTTGAAGAAGGATTTCTTCATGTCATCTTATTTAATGTACATGTTAGCTACCACTCAAGATTTGCAACGTTTGCCACATGAACCCTGGACTAAGGATATCACCATTTAAGTTATTTCCCTTTGTTACATAAAGATAAAGTCTTAGATGATTTTAGAAGGGTTCATAATCTTTTCTCTAGGAAATTGTGTTTTGAGATGAAAAGTTCTTTGCAACACAGATTTTCACCTGAGTCTCAAAGACTCATCCAATCTTTCAGTAGCTTATATATCCAATTCCCAAGGTTCACTTATTTGAGAGTAGGAGGTTTATATGAAGAACATATGCATCTTCCCAAATTTTCCTTTGATTGTTTCATCTTGGTAGAAGTAGCGTGATAATTAGTCTCTTTGATAAATAAGTTCTTAGTCAAAGAAGCCTGTGATATCATTTTCCTACTTAAGCTAGGCAAATTAACATGTGGAAGCATGGAAGATACAAAATGTTTAGGCTCTAACCTAGTTAAATTTGGTTTTGGTGCTTATCAATCTAGGCCAAACTTTGATAGAAAGGAATCATTTTGTTTGACACTCAGGTGAAAACTACACATGTACCAATTGTGGAAGATTTCTAGGAAGATTGTATAGATGAATTAGAAGTGAAAAGAAGAGGGTTATCTATGTTTACCATTTCCCAAATTATCCTTTTTCAATTGAAACTAGGTATAGATATTATAGACATAGAAGATGATGGGACTAACATTCTAGCTTCCCAAGAAATTGAACTTGTAAACCTTGTTGTAGATTGGGATTCTAAAGAGGAAGATGATATTCTTGAAAAAACCACATATGTGATTAAAAAGACAATGTCTTGGTTGAAATTGAAAAAGGGCACCCATGCTAATGTCAAGGTTTATTATGTTTCTAATGTTGGTCTCCCCATTGTAGGTAGTAGAAGGTCGTCAAATTTTTTTGAGAAAAAGGTTCACAACCATCCTCTTGTGCAAAAAAATTGTTCTAGTAGGAAGACTAAAATGTTGACGCTAGTAAGCCCTCACCAGGTCATTCAAGTTGATAGTGAACGAGACAAAGATCAAGGTAGAGAACTCATAGATAATAGCCAGAGAGTTCAAATGACTGTGGGTTCATCTCCTCCAAGGATGCAGACTATAGCTACTCCAAAAAGGGTTGTAGAATCAAAACAAGATGCTATCACTCCTAATTGGCTTGTGGCCTTGGTGAATAGGAAAAAGATTCTGGTTTTGGTTTCTTTCCTTGTTGATGATATTGTGAGTAAATACACTAATAAGGCTCCCAAACCTAGAAGAACCAAAATCATAGCTAGAATAACCTTTGAAAGTATGACTGGGAGGAGTATAGCTAAGGTAGCCACCTATAACCAAAATGAGGGAGCTGGCAAGCTAGACCTGAGTAACTTTGAAATTACACGTATAGGTTTAGGGGTAATGAATCATGAGACAAAAGAACACTAGGTAGAGGCATCCACAAAAAAAATTGTGCTACAATCACAGAAAGATAGAATTGAGAAGAAAAGGCTAAAAGCCAAATATAATGCAATGGTTGAATACATAAATTTATTAAAAGGACAAAGCTTGATTCCCAAGAATTAGTCACAAACTACCTTTGATTGTAATGCCCCTGAAAATCAATATCTATTGGAGGATTTGAAAAAAGGAAAAATGATGACATTTGCAATATCTAGTTGGATTAACCTGGTAACAAGTCAAGTTTATGATTATGGTAACAAGTCAAGTTTATCTGAAACTTTATGATTATGCAAATTTTATAAGTCTTTCCAATATCATATATGAATAGTATTATTCTTTTTGAAAGGAAATTGTTGAATGCTCAAAGATGTATACTTTGAATTCACTCATTATTGATTTAGTATTCAATTAGTATTGAATTTTTGAGATTCCTTGTGTGTTAGATATTTCTTTTCTTGCGATGACTACATATCAAATTTGTTTTTTTTCGAGAAGGTGATTGACAAAGAAACTATGTGTTCTCTCCTTTGTATGCATTTTTTTAAATTATAATATTATTAATTAAATTGTTCCTCCTATCAAAGAATAGATGGGAAGCCTTATTACTTTTGGTTTAAAAGTAATCTTCTTTTGAAAGATGGTTTTGATTGAAAATATAATAAGGAAGCTAAACCTTGCCAAAATTCAGAGAGGAATTGTGAATGTGAAAATTCCTCAACTATTGGGAAATTGTATTTTTCTTATGAACTTGGGCATAAAATCTTTCATTCTTTTTCTTTAATTTAAAAGACAAATCTATTCACCAACAAAAAGCTACATGTTAGAGTATGTTTTGCTAAAATGACTACCTTGATCTCTTGATTACATTGCTTGATTGGGAGAATTGTTCACTTGTCTTTACCTATCTATCTACTTAGCCACTTTTCTATTTTGGCTTCTTTCCTAGGTCTTGACTTGAGTCACTCATGTCATAATTTTCTTAGATAGTTTGTTTCACAAGTTACTCATTCATTGCTACCTCTCTTTGACAAGTGAAAACTCTACCTTTCTAGTTTGAACATCAAGTTATCTTGTGTCATGCTATTATCTTCTTCTAGTCTCTTTTACACTTGGATTTTCATCTACAACTATGGGATTAAAATCTTGTGCTACCAAATCTCAACCAAGTCTAGATGATCCTAGGTTGCTTGAGATCTTTACAGAATTGCAAAGCCTACACACTTAGTACAATAAACTTGAAGAGACCCTTGACCCTTGTTACATTAGTCTCACTGAGGGCATGGTAAAAATATACTCTAGATTTTAAAAAATGGTAGAGGAAAAAACAACATCATCATGCAATTTTCTCTCTAGTCCTCTAAATGCACACCAATCACCTTCTTTAAAGTCATCCTCTTCTTCTAGGTCTACATGGTCTACTTCAAGAAATCAATTGTCTTCACCTACTAGATCTAAAAACCTCTTTAGAAATCTAGGAAGAAAAACCTCACTACAACATTTGGGGTCAAATTGTGATGGCAATTTGTGATGGCAGTGTAATTTGTGGTGATTTTAATGTTTTTATTTTGCAATTGTCCTCGACACTATCACAATATTGATGCTGGTGTTGTAATTGTGACACTTGCATGAGTATAAACAAAAAAAAGAAAAGACTACATAAATCATTCCCCATTTGTTTTGATTGTGGAGAGTTTCATGTGAAAGAGGGTAGAGAGCTCTGAACATTATCGTGCCCTTGTGATCTCTACATTTCATTTCCATGCCCTTGCTCTAAAATTTTGTTGCCATGTCATGTCCTTGTGATCTCTATGCCCTTTCTCTAAAATTTAATGTCCATACCTTGCCCTTATGATCTCTATGTATTTTCTCTACAATTTTCTTCAAGGGCTATGTAAATGTTCTTTTCTTTTCCTTCGAAACATGTATCTCTTTATATTTCCTTCTAAAAATGTATATATTAGAGATCTTTTTAAAGATTCTTATTACATCTTAGTAGACCAAAAAATTGATCTATCTACATACATATTCTAGAATCCAAATAATAAAATAATAAAACTCACTCAACCCATGCTAAGTGACTTACCTCAAGATCCTACACAAAATAATGGAGACTAGGAAAAATGGGTAGAGTTCGCAAGAAATTTTATAAAAACATATCATAGAAGATATTTTTAGAAAGAAACTAGCCATAACCTAGTTGAATGGGTCTACTTGTTGATTAGCTAGGTTGATTACAAATTCGTATAGAACTATTATTAGATTAGGTACAATAAAATAAACAATCAACTATTCCTAGCTAGTAGGATCAAATACAATTTTCCAAGGTGATAAAATTACATATGTAGATGCATCACTTGTATGCCAAGCATAAAGCACATTCCCCAATTTATAAGGAATTTTTGGATATAAAGGCTCCATATGTTGGCCTAACAATGGAAGCCAAGGATGTAACCATGCATGTATTGGCACACTTGCCCTACGAGGATCCCAAGTATATATTGTTTCTGTTAATTAGGGCATCACTATAAGATGTAGGATGTTACAAAGTATGGAAGCTAGTAGTAACTTCTCCCATTTCTCTAGAAAATGTAGCATAGGTTCAAGGTCCCTTGGCTCCTAGAAATTTATAGCATCTATTCTCACTATTGGAAGAATAAATTCGGTGAAGAGTTGGGTGTAAGGAGTTGAAAAAGAAAGCTCTATTTTTGTATAAATGCCATAATCACAAGGCTCATACCATTGTAGAAGCCTTTACCACAACACCATTACCTTTAGACCATGCAAAGGATGTTGAAGTGGTTCCCAACCTTGAAACACTCCTATAAGTAATGGATACTTGGGATCATCACAGGGAGACTGTGCTAATACTTAAAACACTCTTATAAGAAAATGTAGATGCAATACATGAAAAATTTCACAACTTGTAGTCCTCTTGATATTTGGATTGTAAATTCTAAAAGACACTTGCAAGTGATTTCAATGTCATAGTACCTGCAACAACACTTTCCTGGATTCTATCTAGTCGCTCCCATAATACCTCTATGTTGTCTAGTTGTTGTTTCTACCACGCAGTCTCTTTCTAAAGTTTCTCCTTCTCCTTCTCTCTCATGCCTTCAATTTTTATTATCAAACTTATGAATATCTATCTCTACCATATCTAGAATCAACTTCACATTGTGTTGTAACTTTGACATAGGTGTTTGATCATCAATAACATTCATTTTAGAATTCAAGTTTTCAAGATAGGTCAACACCATCACTTGCAAACCTCTTGTATCAAGCACTTTCTATACTGTTTTAACACCATGTTCTTTATTCTAAGCTAATAGTTCTTCAGGTCCATTTTCTTGTAAAACATTAATTTTATTGAACAGTTGTAAACTCTTAGAAAGTGCATTATTGTTTTCATGTATGTATGTATATATGTATGTATGTATGTATGTGTATATTTATTGTAATGCCCACTCCTACTTGACTTTTCTATTGTATTATTGGATTCTTTTAGGTCATTTTTCTAATTATATTTTATGATTATCGGTTCTTGGTTATCGGATGAGATTAGTTGTATTTCATATTCAGTTGATATATGTGTGTGTGTGTGTGTGTGTGTGTGTGTGTGTGTTGAGTTACTTAGTGCCAGTTATTTTAGTTATTGAATGATGTTAGTTAGATGAATGATTTTTATGCAATTTCTATGGACACTTACCCGATACTTGCATGTGTATGGTGTGCGTGTATGTTTTCTTTATGTTTGATGTTTCTAATGTGGTTGAGGAAGGGAGTTGTAGTCACCTACTAGTTAGGATCTATACAATGAACCACTTCCTGCCATCGCCTATTTAGTTTAGAAAATTGTGTTTGTACATGTGTGGATTTTATGTAGATTCTAGGTACCGAGTATCGACTTCCCTAAATTGCCAGGATGAGCACACCCTGTCACAATATTTCAATGGTATAAGTGGGGAGACAACTCTTGAGTCCAAATCCTAAACCCTAAGCCAATTGTCCTATACAAGTATTTGAGTTAGTTTCACCCTTCTGAATTCATCAAGTGACATGAATTTGTGATTCTAACCCTTGAGTTTGATTACGTTCTTTGTCTTTAGTTAAGTTGTTATTTTTGGTTTTGTGGGCATGTGATGATTTTCTATTATAATTAGATCAAATTAAAAGATAATTTAATGATTTAATTTAATAAAAATTTTATAAAGAAATTTGATATTTAATTATGTTTAATTAATTGAGGAATTAATTAAATAAAAGAATTAAATTTAAAGATTTTATTAAAGTTCTATTTTTGATGTATTTATATTTATTTAATTTAATGATAATTATTTAAGAGTTTTATTTTAATAATAAACTCTATTTATTTATTTATTATTTATTAAGAGGTCATTCTAGTTTTTTTTTTGGGGGGTGGGGGTGGGGGAAGAAGATTTTTGGGAGAACAATAAGATAATTTAGAACAAAGATTTTAGGAGACAAGTTACAAGTTACACATTCAGATTTTGAGGAAAAAGATTTTTTCAAAGCTTGGGAGTAAAGTCTACATTTGGGTTTTCATTTTCTTCTTAACAAATCAACTTGGTGTTTGAAGGTAGGGGTTTAAAATCTCTTTGTGATTTATGTTGGAAAGATTGTCTTTTCTATGTTTTTATGATTATGAGTAAATTTGTTTGTGGTTACTTGTGTGTTAGTTTGAGGGTTTGAAACATGTGATTTTACTATAAATTTTATTTGATATATTTTATCAAAAATATAAAGATACTTTTAGATATTTTTTTAGATTTTATTTGACATATATAAAAATCAGATATGATTGTTTTGTACAGACATAGTCAAAGGTTGACTATCATGCTTTAACAAGGCCTATTTGAGCTTGATTTTTTAATTAGAGACACACAAACAATTACTTATAAATTTTAAAAATACATATTTATGAAAATACCTTCTTTGCAATTTTAAATAAGTCTATTATGAATACTTTTCTTGATTTTCATGAAGATCCAACAGTTCAAACAAAAGTTATGTTCTTTCTTCTAAATTGGTAACCTTCAAATTTGAATAGTGCTGCTAGAAAGATTCATATTTTACACCATTCAAATAAACTTTTCCTTAGGACTGGTAATAACAAAGAATATGTGAAATTAAATTATCTTTCCATCAATATAGGTTGAAGATCTTTACCATTTCATATGAGACTATAACATTTAAAATACCAGCTGATTTACATAGAGAAAATGTAGAAAAGCTCAATGTTATGAACTCTGAAAATGTTTATCTTTATTTTAAATATTATTGATTTAACATATAAAATATTTAATTCTAAACTTTTTAGATAATTAACAAACTAAATTTATCTAAACTTTTATAACCTTTATATAATTAGACAAAATTTTTGAAAACAATATAATCTAAATCATTTGATAGAACCTTGTATTATTTGGTGTGTGTCAAATTGAGGTTTTGTGGTATTTCTTTTGTGATGAGTTTTGGAAATTTTAATGTGGTGTTTTATTTTGAGATGGATTTTATGTGAACTACTTAGCTTTGGCCAGTTAGGATGTTTACCAGAGGCTTGGAAGTTTTGTTCTGTGATGTCATGACGATGTTTTGATCACGATCTCTTATACTCAACCATGATAATGTGTCTAGTATGTTGTATGAGGTGTTTTGATCTAGCGATTGTTATTGCTTTCCAATGTTCTTGTGTAAAACTGAGGTGAATGGTGTGACCTATCTAATATAACCTTTGAGTCTTTGATCAATTATTTTTGAATTACTTTCTAGTCACTTGTATAGGATTGAGGTGTTTATATGATTTGTTCTTGGTGATATCATATTATGATGAAGATTGGTTTATGTATACTTGATTTTGGGATAAGTCCTATTAGGATGATCATTTTGATAGAATCCATGATTATAATCAATGATTTTTTAGTACATTTTAGTTTCTTGTTTAAGAACTGATGTATGGTATGTTGTCTTTTATGATATTTTGATTTTACTGAGCTTAGGGTAGGTTATATATATGTCATATTGGGAAGTGGCTTACAATGGAGGCCGAGGCCCTAAAGAGCTGACAGTTAACCCATTGTAGGTTATTTAATAAGTGATAACATTTCATTGAATGGGTTTCAAATGAATTAACAAGATATTGGTACCATAGAAAGTCACTAAGGGGTTGGAGGATTAAAAGACTAGCTGGGTAGCCTTAGAGATGACTCATTAGTATGCCTTGTCAGTACGAAAGGATACTAGTGCCACATAAAGTAACTAGGGGGGTAGAGGATTAAAAGACTAGCCGGGTAACCCTAGAGTTGGTTTGTGCAATGACACTTTCCCACTTGCATAGTAGATTTCCTACATGCCTATGTTTTAGATGTCTATAGTAGATTTCCTACATGTCTATGTTGCCTCTAGGTTTAGATGTTATTTGTATCTTGGTACCTCTGAGTTAGATTGCTTTTAGGTTTTCCTTGATTTAGATGTTAGATTTGATTGTTGATTTTTTTTATCATATTTGGTACTTGAGACTATCTCCTTAGCATAGTGGGAGTGGACCTCTTTGGGTTCACAAGGTCGGGTGGTAGTGCTTTTTCTTATACCATTGAGATTCAACTATCAGAGGTCATTGCTGGATGTGTTTGTGCAGATGTTCCTTTCTATCTATTCTTGTATTTATATGATGGATGGTTTTACTATTGTATTGTATTTGGTTTCATAAGATCTTAAGAGATGATGTAATTTATTTCATGATGTATATTATTTTAGTCTTTCATACCCCATGACCTATATAGTGGATGATTGTGCATTCTATCTATTGCCAAGTGGCATCATATATAATTATATATTATTTAAATAGATTGATACTGGTATATTATTATTTGATGCCAATTTATTATTAATCAAACTTAAATGTGATTCAACATCATGGGATGCTTAAAAGTTGTAACCTATTTATGTGTTATTGATATATGAGTGTATGTTAATTAATTCCGCTATTCTATTATCTTTTTTGTATGTTATCTTTATCTTTAAAAAAAAAATTTAATACTTATGTAAATGTTTTTTTTCCCTTCTAAACATGTATCTCTTTATATTTCCCTCAACAGGTGAATAGAGAAGCTTCTCTTTATGTAGATGTATGTGTATATATACATACATACACACACACACACATGTGTGTGTCTGTTAATGTATGTATATATGTATATATATAAAGAGAGATATATTTTTTAAGGTGCTTATTACATCTTAGCACAATAGAAAAATTGATCTAGCTACATACATATTCCAGAATCCAAATAATAAAACAATAAAAATCACTCAACCCATTCTAAGTAACTTACCTCAAAATCTTGCACACAAATAATGGAGACCAGGAAAAATGGGAAAAGTTTACAAGAAATTAAAAAAAAACATATCATAGCAGGTATTTTTAGAAAGAAACAAGCCATAACCTAGTTAAATGGGCCTAGTTGTTGATTAGCTAGGTTGATTAAAAATCCTGTAGAACTGTCATCAGATTAGGTACAATAAAATGAACAATTAAATTTTTCCAAATATTAGGATCAAATATAGTTTTCTAAGGTAATAAAATTGCATATGAAGATGCATCACTTGCATGCCAGGCTTGAAGTGCATTCCCCAAATTATAAAAAATGGTTGCGTATAAAGGCTCCATACTGATGCAGAGGTAAGGGTGGTGAGAGTCAAAACCAAGTTAATCTCACTTAAACCTATAAGGGAAGAACAAGGTTCCAACCAATGTTTGGTCCTAAAGTAACATCCAATACCCAAATCCCTCAAATTGCTCTAGAGGCCTAATTGATTTCCCAGTAGCTCTGCAATGACACATAAGTGAACTTTCCTCTCAAAATTTCCAAAACACTCCCAAAAAAATGGTGGATTAAGATACCCATTAATCCATAATACAACGTATCATAAGAGTTCCATGTGTTCCTTTGGACCATATCTTGTTGTTACTATATTGTGGCTTAAAAATGCATGAAAAGAGGGCAATTTAACAAAGAAACTATAAGTTTTGTATTCCTAAGACCCCAAACTTTGTATAGTCTCTCCTTATGTAGTAAATGTTCCAAATCCAAAAGGAATTAGTCCCAAAACTATTGTAACCCCAAAAGCCCCAAATCAGTCTCCTGCAAACCCTTAAAGGTAGGGTTTTCTAAATCTCTACCTTCCAAGAACCTTCAAACTCAATTGAAGATTGTTTCACCTTGTCTCCAACATACCAAAGCACTTAAAATCATTAAACACTAACCTATGATGGCTAGAACTCTTGTTGTTGCTCCATAACCATGAATTTAATGCCCTTTACTTCACAAACTCCAATGGTGATCACCAATCCTTAGAAATTCTTGGCAAAGCATTGTTAGATATGATTTGTACATATTGTTACAAGATCATTCCATGAGAATAAGACTCCTAGATTCATGGAATGATCAACATTTCAAGTAGAATCTCAAATTTGTTAATAAAAATAATGAAACCCTTAAAGCAGTGACAACATAATTGAAAGGAAAGAAATTCACAAATCTTAGTGAATAATGAATTGATAAAAATATATTAAAAAAGTCTTATGGGATCATAAGACTACAATAAATCAATGATATTCAAGCCACCATGCACCAAATGCTTGAAAAATGAAGTTTTTATTGGTTCTCTTAATGTAGTTTATACAATTGATCAATCCCAATATTTCTCTCTTTGTACAATGCCTCAAAGTTGACTTAAAATCATCCCTTAAAACTATTCCAACCAATTTGGATCAGTTTCAATGCCTAATTATGCCTAAAATTAATTAAATCTAATTTCCCCCCAAAATGGAACTAACTGTTGGGATTCAAATATTTAAATTTCCCAACTTACAATGTATTGAATAAAATAACTAATTAATCAAATAAAATTTCCTATTACATCTTCAAGAAAAATTTAACAAATCCTAAACCTTTCTAAGTCTCATAAGGACCCAGTTAACTCCAATATGCTATTATGCAGATATTTCACTATCAAAGATTCGAAGGTCCTTAACATGCCCTTTAGGATTCATTACATTTTTATCATCTTTAAAGCCTTCTAAGACCATGATTGGATTCAACACATGCTAGTTGATTGGTTTAAACTCCTCCTTTCCTTTGATCCATCTTTTGTCTTCTTTAGAGATCCTTGCATGTCCTGATGCTCTTGCATCAATGAGCTGGCCCAACAATGGAAACCAAGGATGTAACCATGCATGTATTGACACACTCTCCTTGTGAGGAGCCCAAGTATCTATTTCTACTATTAATTTGGGAAACACTATATGATCCATAATGCTATGAATTATTGAAGTGAGTAGTAACTTCTCCCATGTATCCAAATAAATAGCATAGGTTTAGGGTCCCTTAGCACTTAGGAATTTGTAACAGCTATTTTCACTGCTGGAATAATAACTTCTATGAAGAGTTGAGTGTAAGGAGTTGAAGAAGAAAGTTTTTCTTTTGTGTAAATTCCATAATCACTAGGCTCATTTCCTTTCAGAAGCCTTTGCTACAATGACATTACCTCTAAACCATGCAAAGGATGTTGAAGTGTTTCCCAACCTTGGAACACTCTTATAAGTAATGGAAAAGAAAATGTAGATGCAATACATATATTACCATTATTTATGTATATGTATGTATGTATGTATATATGTATGTATGCATATATATGTTGGAAATTTAATATAGACTAGGTGACCGAGAGGGGTGGGGTGAATTAGGAACCAATAAAACTTTAAGCTTAATTCACCAATTAAACCATCACCACATAATATGATCTAGCTACATGCATGAAAGGCTGAAAGTAATAAAACATTCATAACACTTTGACACAAGATTGGTAACCTAGAAACCTTCCAAAATAGAAAGTAAAATAGGGGTGGCAATGATATTGACAAGCTTTATGACTACAGTATAAAGTTGTCCTGTTAAGGATTATAATTGACCATTTTTTATAATCTTCTTGTTAGGAGCAATAAGGAGTATTAGGTCCACCTTGTTAAAAGATTTAAAAACATACAATGAAGTACACACTATTTTAGGAGATTTGGAATGAGACTATTAAGTCCACCTTGTTAGAAGATTTGACTAATGCACCTATTAGGATAAACTGGTGATTGATCTTGGTCTACAACTTTGATTTTCTGAATGAGATTCCTTGAATTACAACAATCACCTAACTCTAATAAATAAGTCTATGCTTGTCATTATACTACTTATAGCCTTCTTCAATTTGCACTCATTTTCTTCTTACTTGTTCACATACTTGTCACATTTGGATATGATACAATGTATTTCATATATACCAATCCACTTAATTACTTTTTGGAGCTGACTACAATGCCAAATTCATTATAATTCACAAATTCAAACCACTAACTATAACTCAAGTTTTGAAGACAACTCGGTGATGTTTTGACACTTGGAAAATACTGTCAACACTTGATAGACTCTAGCACTTAGTTGATGTTGAAACTTGGTCCATACTGGTCACTTTGGGTAGTAGGAACTTGATCAACACTTTATGACTCAATAAGAACTAAGAAACTCAGTAGATACTAAATTACTTGGTTGACACTGCATGGCTCTGTCAACCTTCAATTCACTTTGTTAACACTATGAGCTTGATAGACATTGACATACTTGGTTAACACTACAAAGCTTGGTTAATACTAAGATCTTCATCACTTGTATTGGAAAGCTTGGTAGACTCTACTATACTTAGCCAATACTATAAGCTATCTGATTAGCTTGGTTGCAACTAAAACACTTGGTTAACACTACTAGTAGTATGGTAAGCTTGGTAGCAACTATAGAGCTTAGTAGTAATGAAACCAACTTACTAAGTGTTAAGTCACTAATAAACAAATTGACCTTAATGTCAAAAATCTTCCCCTTTGGCATTAGTGACAAAAACACTTATCATACCAAAAATCTAAATTCTCAAAATTAAAAGTCAAAACTTCCCTTCTTAACAATCTAGGTCTTCAACTTAGTTTTGACTGATGTTTACTACTATTGGTTGGTAACCTCTTACTCTGTTTTTACTTTGTTTTTTTGTAAATTTTTCAAAATTGCGTTTGTAATTTTTCTATTTGTACATGTTGTTCCTTTCATAATACTACTTCCCCATACATATATCTCTCCCCTATACATATACCCAGGGTATGATAATATACCAATAATATTCTCCTCCTTTTTGACATAAATGCTAAAGGTAAAAAATATTTATAAGTTAATACCAAAATTTGACAAGAAATTACTATGTACCTTCAAAATGATTGCCATGGTCTTGTCCCAATTCTCTTGCAATACCTTAGATGCATGCAAGGCTATCTATACTTCTATTATAAGTTCCATCATGTGGTCAGCAATAGATAAATTTTTGTCATGGATCAATGTCTTTACATGTGTAATATGCTTTTGTAGTGCATCCATGTTGGGAAGGATCATGCCATAAATATCTACAAGTGTGGCACTAATCCTGACTTCTTCCCTTAATAATTGTCCCTAAAGATTTGTCAAGTATCTAATCTTCAAAAAATGTGCAAAATTGTAACTGGGATCAAGTGACAATGGTTGTGCACTATTTGGATAGCTTATCTTTTATTTCCTTAGTGAAGATAGATGTATCACTTAACTTGAAAAATAAAGAAACAACATTATTTACATAAATTTCAAGTGTAGCAAGAATAGTAGATAATTTTACTTGGTCAATAGTTATCTTTTGTGCTGCCTACTCCAAAACTTTGTTTTCAAATTTTCTCTCTGCTCTTTGCAAAAGTTTTTCTTGTCCATTCAGCTCCTCATTATACTTGTGAAAAATTTCATCAAGTTGGTCCCAAATTGGTTGCTTCTCATCAACCTTAATACTTAGTGCATCAATGAATATGCCCTTGATATCTTCAAGAAAATGATTTTTATTTTTCTTATCTTCTCTAAGCTTTTGTTGTTTAGCCCTTTTCTTCCAAAGTTCACCAAGGCTATCCATCTGATCAGGAGCTAGATTGGAAAGATCCCAATCTAGTATTACAATGTCTTCCTATAGATCAATCTCTTCCTTACATGCTTCAACCTCTTAACCCTTTTCTTTCTAAATAGTAGAAGGAACACTTTAT
Organism: Cupressus sempervirens; assembly: GCA_028749045.1. NCBI lineage: Eukaryota > Viridiplantae > Streptophyta > Pinopsida > Cupressales > Cupressaceae > Cupressus > Cupressus sempervirens. Next base: position 443,531,986 of record CM053784.1, read on the forward strand.
TTTCATTTTCTCAAAACATCTAGGATTGGTTGAGGATTGACCTCAATTGTCATTACACTTATTGTGGATACACTTGGCATAGAAATAATAGTAGAATTGGTAGAAACAACAACAAAAGTAGAAGAAACAATACTAACAATAGGAATAACTTGATATTTCTCAGTAATGCCTGATGTTCAAAAGAATGGAGCCTACTTCTCGGTAAATGAAGTGAAGGAAGCTTCACTCATCATGATAGTTGGTAATGTTGCTCCAGAGTTGGGTGCTTGGTAATGTAGTGTTTACCTCAACCAACTTGGTAGAAGCCTTCTCTAAGCTAGGTTGCACTAAGGTTTTTCTTAGAGAATGAGGAAACAAGGCCATAACCTTTGCTTCTATCTTCATTGCATTATATTCCTGAATACTCTAAATCTCAAGAAGATCTCTTCCTTGATCTTCTTCATTTTCAACATCAACATTATCAATGCCATCAATTTCTTCATCATCCATTTCTTCATTGCCTTTTACCACATCTTCTTCTTCATCATCCTTTTCATTAATTTGCACAACTTGATCACTAGGTTTGTGGAACCCATAGATGTTCTTCCATGCTATGGTGTTGGACTTCACAATTGACCCAATATCCTTTGACAGGATTAACAATGCATTGAATTTTTGTGTTAGCTTTATTTTATTCTCCTTTAATGATTTCTTTACCTATTTATCATTGAGACTAAGGATGAGTTGTCTCAATGTCTATTATATGATGTCTCTTGCAACATTTACTTCATTTTCCCATATTGGCACAACTTCCTTGAAAATTACATCAGAAACTTGAGCTTTTAGCTGACCATGAGAGTTTTTCCATTTTTGCCACTAGGGCATCCTACATTTGTTTCTTCTCCTCTACACTTCTAGAGTCATACCTAAGAGACTTGAAGTATCCCATGCCACCTCCTTCTTCTAATCTTTTAAATCTTTCTAAAAATATAGGGGTAGACTTCTAAAATATTATTTGTTTAGCTTGTTCATGATGCAGGAGCATCCAGAGGTATAAGGGCAATCCTGTGTCAACCAAAAAAATGTACTTAGACTTAGTTTTTGTTTCATGTGTTTTCATTTCTGGATACCCATTTGGGTCAAATAAAGGTTCCAACTCTCACAGTTCCACTATTAGTGTTCTAGGATAGAGTATTTGAACACCTTGGGATATGTGTAAATGCCAAAAAAATAGGAGTATGTAATTGAGCCATCATTTTGGTGAACTAGAAGGTTTAAATTGGTTAGAAGATTGTAATTTTAATTTAGAGCATTCTAGAAAAAGAATCAGGTCGAAAGGCCCCACGGTTTGAAAGTTATTGCAATTTTTTAATTTTTGGAGACCTCCTAAGAATGCTTCAAAGTCAGGTTAGGGGCATTAAATGACCTTTAAAAGGGCCAAAAAAATGGGGGATGAGAGAAGCTTGTCCATAGGGCTATAGAGAACTTCGAGAGCTTTCCAGAAATGTAAACAATTCGTCAATCAGAGCTACGATTCAAAAGTTATGGCTCCCAGAAGTTCGGTTACCATTTATTTGGTTAGTGGATGCCAACTAGCACTTTCTAGAATGTATTCCTAATCCTTAACCCACTGGGGTCTATTTAAGAACATTTTTGGCATTGTAAAAGGCAGTTCGGAGTGGAGTTTGAGAGGAGGTACTAAAAGGAGAAATCATCTCTAGACTTATACTGTTGTAAGCCCTTAGGGAATGTTTTAAAGTCTATTTTCTCTGTACTGAATGTAATAGCATATTTACATAGTTAATACAATTTTCCCTTTCCTGTTGTGTCCATTCTGTGCTTGGGTCATGTCCCCATTAGTTCATCCTCTCTGAGCTTAAGTTTCCTTCTTGCCTGGGTTCGGCTGGTGAATACTACAGGGGATGATTTTTTAGGTTTTATATGATTAACTTCCCTTTTTTCTTGGGAGGCTCCTCCTCTTCCTCTACATCGTCTTCCTCACCTTCTTCTTCTTCAAGGTCATCACCTTTTCCTTAAGTTAGTATGAGAGGGGAACTTAACAATTTGGTGTTCTTTAATATTTTCTCTACCTTCGTCCTTCCTCTCTTCACTACCTAAGGTAACTTGATTTCAAGTTCAATTATGGCCTTATCCTCCTCATAGGTACCAAAATAAGGTGCCTTTGGGTCTAGATGTCCTTGGTGTCATCTATGTTAACCTTATGTCCCAAAGGTTTAACCCATGCCACTCTAGGCCTTACTGACTAGATATAGACCTTGTCATGATCAACCAGAAAAAATGTCCTATTCATAGTCCTCTACCAACTTATTTGGTATTCTAAATCTATTTTTCATTTTCTCTTTGAAGGTCTCAAAGTAGTTATCCATTATACTTTCAAACTTTTCACACATCTCTATTATAAACTCATTGATTTGATATGACACTAGTGTATCCTTTTTCCAAACCATAGTTCCTTTAGAAGGGAAAATATTTTCTACATAGAAGAATAAACAAGTAAAAAAAGAACCAAACTTATATAGGTTTTTCTTTGAGACTCAGATGTTGTCCATGTTCTTGTTGAATTGGTTCAACATTAGCTCAACAAGGTCAATAGATAGGTTATTCTTTACCACCTTTAGTGCTAGGGTGATAGCTTCGCATGATATGCTATTTAGATGGCTCAAATTGTATATCTTATGTGCAACATGAATTCTAAACTTCAACTTCATTTTTTTTCTTTGCCTTGTTCAACATTGGCAACCCAGTTATCTTGTGGATCATCTTCTTTATAATTTGGATAGGGTTATCCAGCCACAAATGCATTTTGTTAACTTAGCTAGCTTAGGATGAATCTGATCCATTTTCCTTCAAAATTCCTTGGCATATGTAGAATATGTGTCAAAAACTTCATCTCCACACGTTTATTCTTAGGTTTAAAAACACCATCCATATATAGCTCATTGTATGTCTAGTTCATCTCTAGGATTCCTAGTTCTTGAAAAGATTAGTGATAAAATGACCTGATGTCATGTATAAGAAGTACCTTTGGTGGAATTTGATATTTCACTCTAGCAAGGTCAAGTGCCTCTACAACTACTGGACTCAACTTGAATGTGAGAGCCTTGTAATCAATTCCATGAACTAACATCTCTAAACTCTTTTTCACCTTGCTGATAAAAAATACCATTCTATTCAGTTAAACTTTTGAATATGGGATAAATCTTCAACAAAAACTACTTGAATCACTTGGGGGCTTTGAAATCACTATTTTCTCTAAGCTTTGAAAATTCATAATGAAATGATTCAATAAATTTCATCCTTTTAAAAAAATTCTATCTTTATGATTTCTATTAATGCTTCATACAAATGTTCACTTGGTGACAGGTTGTCCTCTACTTGGTTTAGTCTTCAATGCTCGAAAGACACCTTCAACTGGGTATGATCTCTTGACTCAGTAGGAACTACCAACTTAGAGAGAATTTCAAACTTGGTAAAGTTGCTACAACTTGATCTAAACTTAGTACTTGGTAGAGTCACCAAATCAACATCTACATCCAAAAATTGGTAAGGATATACAACCTGATCTTTCTTATTAAGGTCTTACGACCCAACCTTTCTTAGTAAAGTCTTCAGTTGTCATCATCATTCAATGATCGTTGTGCATCTTAAATGTTGATATAGATCTTTTTATTTCTAACTAAAATTGGTAATGTATTCTTCTAAATATCAGTTCTAGTAATCTCCATGGATGACTAAGTCGAAATGGTTGAGTCACCCAACTCATTGACTTGGGTGTCAATAATTTCATGACTTTGGCTTGCATTCTCTGGAGATTTCTACACCTATTGTTGCCTCATTTATTTTATGATATTGTTAGCCTTTTCTTTCTTTTCATATTCAATTATTCCTTTGTTCATATAGTTCTTGACAAGATGTTCAAGTTCTATACATACAAAACATCTCTTTGTGGTATTTCTCTTCTTTGTGTGCTGTTTTATGCAATTTTCTCCAATGTGCCCTAACTCACCATAATAGTGACATCTACACCATGTCTTGTAATTCCAACCAAATATGGCTTTGAAAATTTGTTCTACTGGGTTTTATTTCTTGGTCTTGCACTCTAAATATTTGTGTCCGTGTTTGTTGCAATTGTGATACTTTCCTTCCAACTTGGGTTTCTCTGTGCATTCACTTTCTCTATGTTCTAGTTTGTTACAACTATAACATGTTTCACTGAACTTTGTTTTACCATTGATCCAACACTTGTTTGATGTATGACCTCTTTTTCCATAATGACTACATGTAGACCATTTTTTCTTTTCTTTTGAGCTCCTTGTTGAGATTATTTACCTTCTTCTATGTATCCTAATCCAGTGTTACCTTTGTGTTTGAATTGAGTTTTCTTATCCAGTTGATTCATGCTTTCTTGTGAATTCATTAGCCTCTCATTGGTCTACTTCTCTATGTTGAGATCATTTTTCAATCTTTCATTTTCTATTTCAAGTTGATAAGCTCTTGATTTAAATCATTGAGTTGATCAATCAGATTTATTTGCTAAAGAGATAGTTGATTAATTTTATTATCCTTTTCTTCTATTTCTTCATTGGATTCATCCTTTTGTTCCATGAATTTACATAATCAGACTGATTGAATTTCTTTTTGTCTTTTCAACTTTTTGACTTCTCCATAAAGAGTAAGATTCTTGTCAAGTAGATCTATGATTGTTGTATAAGCTTCATCTGAACTTCTTTCTTAACAAATGTCTAAAATTCTTTCTTTAGCATAGAGATTTTGATTCATCTGAGCTACAAGATATTTTCTTCTTTTCATGGATTGAGAGAGTTTCTCCATTTCTTTCTTGAGTTGATCCATGGATGATTGTAGATCCAAATTTTTATTTCCAATAGCTTTCTCTAGTCTATAGACTTGCATTGCCTCTGATCTTTTCTCAAGCTACTAAAATTTTGATATAAGAACCAAATGTTTTGATACTAATTGTTGGAAATGTAATATAGACTAGGTGACTGAGAGGGGAGGGGTGAACTAGGAACCAATAAAACTTTAAACTCAGTTCACCAATTAAATCATTACTACATAATTTGATCTAGTTGCATGCATGAAAGATTGAAAGTGATAAAACATTCATAACATTTTGACACAAGATTGGTAACCTAGAAACCTTCCAAAATAGAAAGTAAAATTGGGGTGGGGATGATACCCACAAGCTTTATGACTATAGTATAAAGTTGTCCGATTAAGGCTTATAATTTACCACTTCTATTGATCTTCCATGTTAGTAGAAATAAGGACTATTAGGTCCACCTTGTTAAAGGATTTACATACATACAATGAAGTATGCACTTTGTTAGGAGATTTGGAATGAAACCATTAAGTCCACCTTGTTAGAGGATTTTACTAATGAACCTATTAGGATGAACCAATGATTAATCTCTAATTTGCAACTTTGATTTGCTAAATGAAATTCCTTGAATTATAGTGATCACCCGACTGTGATAGATAAGTCTCTACTTTTTCTTATATTGCTTGTAGCCTTCTTCAATTTGCACACCTATGTTTCCTACTTGTTCACATACTTGTTACATTTGGATATGATATAATGTATTACATATATACCAATCCACTTAATTAACTTTTGGAGTTGTCTACAATACCAAATTCATCATAATTCACAAAGTTAGCCCACTACTATAACTCAAGTTTTGAAGAAAAATTGGTGATGTTATGACACTCGGCAAACAGTGTCAATACTTAGCAGACTCTGGAACTTGGTTGACATTGAAGCTTGGTCCATACTTATCACTTTGAGTAGTAGTAACTTGGTCAGTACTATATGACTTAGCGAACATTGAGAAACTCAATATATATTGAATTACTTGGTTGACACTACATGGCTCGGTCAACACTAAATTTAATTTGTTAACACTACAAGCTTGGTAGACATTGATATACTTGGTTAACATTGCAGAGTTTGGTTAACACTAATATCTTCATCACTTGTACTGGAAAGCTCAGTAGACTCTGCTACACTTGGCAATATTGTAAATTGTTTGATTAGCTTGGTATTAATTGAAACACTTCATTGACACTGCTAGTAGTATGATAAGATTAATAAAAATTGTAGAGGTAAATAGAAATGAAAATAACTGACTAAGTTTTAAGTCACTAAGAGAAAAATTGACCTTAATGTCAACAATATATACATATATAAATGTTGATAATTGATTGAAAAGATCATTTGAAAAGAGTATTGTTAAGAAGAATATTATTGAAGAAGACTATGTGTTTCAATCATTGTTTTATCATTGATGTCAAACCTATTATTTGCTAGTAAAAAAATTCCTTATATGTTTCAAATACTATCAATTAGTTGATTGATGAGGAGGATTTGATCAACAAGATGTAACAAAAGCACCTAGAGGAAAGGTTGAGTTATGTTTATGTAATGAAGTACAAGGGTCAGTTAAGACAATAATGACATGATGTATTGATGATGTACTTAAAGTTACAAAATGGTTGGCTACACTTAAAAAGTTTAGAAGAACAAGTTAAACAATGTTTATCTGTCAAGCTTGACTGAGTGGATAGTAGGTTCCAATCAAAGTTAGTACAAGCCAAGTAGAAAGTTAGTTGGAGCCAAGTGAAAGAAAATTCTAGTGGATGAAGAGCAAGATAGTAGATGTTGAGCACCAGTAAAATCTAGTTGATGTTGAGTGATTTTATAGTACATGTCGAGTGATGCAGTATGTGCCAAGCATCAAAGAATTGATAATGCTAAGCTGATGCATTAAGACAAAGATCAAAGATTCACCAAATAAAAGCCAACAAGTTTTTTTTCTTAAAACTTGTCAACTAGGAGGAAGATAAGATTGATGAGCTAGTGGCATAGAATTTTATGTAAACTATTTTGGAGGTGAATTCAAATGGATTCTAAGAGAAGTTTTTAGAAAAATACAAGATATGGGGTAGATACATTGTATCCTACCTAATCCATCCAAAACTTTAATTTAGATGATGAATAATGAGTGGGAAAAATATTCTAATTTCCTTTATATAGGAATGTCTAGTGATGAAGAAAAAGAGTTAGAGAGATTGGTGTCAGGTGTGAAAACCTAAGGAGGAGAAGAAATTAAGGGTTTTTCTTCATCAAGTGACCCAAGAGAAGTGTATACAGTGGCATACTAAGAAAGAAGGCTTAAGGACATGAATTCTTGAAGGGTGAACAAGCTATCAGAGCTGCAAAGAATGAAAGTCAAGAAAAATTAAGGTCTAAATAGAGATCTATAATCTACAAGTGAAGTTTTAAGTTGTATTAGATCAAAGCTCTACTGTTACTCTCTAACAATTGTATTAGTCTAGTGTATATCCTTTGGATTAAGATTGACTTAACAGTCATTGGAAAATCCTTTAACAGGCTGGCATTCCAAGTGAATGGCCTAAAGTTCTCTAACAAGGCTCACTTTTAATAAGGTGATTGTGATGGAGACACAAACAAAGACTAGAATGAACACATAGGAAAAGGGAAATATTATTATCAACAAAAAATGCCCTATGTGCTTACAATAGTATGATTCTGTTGAAAGAAATCCTCCACATAGTACCTTATCTCTAACTCCACTAAGAGCTACCTTTGCAATGCCATAAATGTTGTTAAATAAGCCCTAAATGGTTTAGGGTTAGGAATACATTCTAGAATATGCCAGTTGGCATCCACTGCCAAAATAGAAGGTTCTAGAAATTGTTGAAAATATTCAAGAAATGATAGGTTACTGAGAGGGGAGGGGTGAATCAATAACTTCAAAACTTTAAAACATTTCAGCACTTTAACCATATATACTATTCACCATTCACTCATCTAATCTACTACATATATGAGAGAAGAAAAATTTATAACATATGTACATAGTGATTTGGTGACCCAGAAACCTTCCAAATAGAAAGTAAAATTGGGGTGGGGATGATACCCACAAAACTTTGTTACTGCAGTATGAAGTTGGCTTGTTAAGGCTTACATTGATCACTTTTAGTGATCTTCCCTGTTACGAGCACAAAGAACTACTAGGTCCACCTTGTTAGAGGATTTACAAACATACACTGAAGTATGCACTCTATTAGGAGATTTATACAAAAGACTATTAAGTCTACCCTATTAAAGGATTTATAAAACTGATTCACCTATTAGGATGAAACAGTGGATCTACTTACAAACTTGATTTTCTGATTAGATCTTTGAAGTATAGATCACCTCTTGTGACTAATTAATCTTTACTACTCCTTGTAGACCTTGATGAATATTCTGCTCTTCTACTAATTCACATTTACACTTCTCAAAATATTACATGTCTCTCTTAATACTCTCGTGCACATATATTGTAAATGATATAATACATTACATATATACCATTCCAATAATTACAATTGTAAGGTTGGCTAAAACACAAGTGAACAAAATATTATTGAGTTAGCTAAATAGTAGAAAACTTGGGTTCTTCAAGTTGACTTGGTGACCTTCTGATACTCAGCATCCACTGCATTACTCGGCATCGTCATGCACTCGGTAGAAGTAGACGCTCGGTCCATACTAGCCACACAACATAGCTTGGAACTCAGTAACCATTGGAGACTCAGTAGATATAGTGTCACTCATTAAAAATTGGATCCTTCATTTACCTTGATTTCACTCGGTAAACACTATGCTTCTGTTACTTGGTAAATACTGCACTTCCATCACTCGGTAAACACTGTACTTCCATCACTCGGTAAACACTGTGAAGCTCGATGAACACTGTAAACTTGGTAGACACTGCTGGATTGCACATTCACTTAGTACCTTCATGAATGCTCAGTATGAACTACTCAACTGATGAACCTATAAGGTAACCACTGAATGCTCGATATATACTATAGACGCTTGGTGTAAACTACGAAGCTCGGTGAGTGTAGGAAATTGAGTACTGAGCTTGGTAGCTATACTGATATAGATAAGTGTTGTCACTAATGGTAATAATAACTTAATTCCAACAAAAATCACATTAGAAGTTAGTGTAAAATTATAAGAATCTAGAAATGATAGTACAACTTCTAGAAGGCATAACTTTTGAACCGTGACTCTGATTGACAAACCATTTACATTTTCAAAAAGCTCTTGAAGTGCTCTATAGCCCTATGGACTAGATTTTCTCATCCCCCATTTTTTGGCCTTGTATGAGGCCATTTAGTGCCCTATATTTGACTTTGAAGTGCTCTTAGGAGGTCTCTAGGAAAATTAAAACTGCAATAACTTTCTAACCATAAAGCCTTTCGACCTGATTCTTTTTTTGGAGTATTTTAAATTACAAGCACAATCATCCCTCCAAATTACCCCGTCTAACTCATCATAATTTTGGTTTAATTAAAAAATAACTCATTTTCTACATTTACACATATCCCAAGGTGCTTAAAAACTAATAAAACTCTAATCCAAAAAACTAATAGTGGAATTGTGAGAGTTGGAACCTTTATTTGATCCAAATGAGTATCCAAAAATGAAAATGCATTAAAAATAAACTATCTCCAAGCATATTTTTGGGTGATACAGTATTGCCCTTACACCACTGGATGTTCTTGCATTAGACACCTAGGGTAGATTGAAAAGTGACCCTATCACTTTATGGTAGAGGAAAACCCAACTAAGAAACCTTCTCTACTGATATCCAAGTTGAGTCCTTTATTGGTCATCCTTTCAACTTCAGTAGGTACTCTTCATACTGCCTATTTCTAGTACTCCTACCCACATGACTATCCATAATCTCTTCTATCTCCTCCTTAGAAGTAGGAATTGGACATGGTTCTAGCATCAACCCCTCATCTACACCATCATCATGATATTCTATTAAGTCTGCAATGTTGAAGATAGATGAAATGTGAATCCCATCTGGCAACTCCACCTCATACACATTTCCTAAGTCATGTTTCTTCAAAATTTTGTAGAGGCCAAATTTCTTCATCTTCAACTTGTTGTAAGTACCAACTGGAAACCATTCTTTCATAAGTGTACCATAACCAAATCCCCTACTTGGAATTCCTTATGTCTTCTCCTTTGATCTACCCTTGCTTTATACTATTGATTCATCTTGGTAATGTGTGCATGGACCTCCTCATGTAGGCTCTTGACATGTTCAAAAAATTCTTTTGCCATGAAACTTGTCCTCTCCCCTTGCTCCATCTTCCTTAATTTTGGTGCAGTCGTTGGGCTACTACCATACAAAATTTGGAATGGTGATCTACCAGTACTCTAATTTACAAAATTATTGTAAGCAAATTCTGCCTATGGTAGAATCAAATCCCATCCCTTAGGCTTATCTCCCACTAAACACCTCAAAAAATTTACTAGACTCCTATTTACCACTTCTATCCATCCATCAGTTTGTGGATGATGTGTAGAACTAAACTTCAATTTCATCCTCAACTTTCTCCATAAATTTCTCTAGAAATACGCCACAATTTTAGTATCTCTATCAGAACCACAAATACTAAGTCATTACCCCTTTGTGTCCTTGGAAATCTAAGAAGAAAATCCATACTTATGTCCTCCCATGGCTTTAATGGAACATGTAATGGCTGATAGAGTCTAGTATTGTGACTAAATCCCTTGGTTACTTGACATACTTGATAACTCTATACAAACTTCTTCACATCTTGTGACATTTGAGACCAAAAATAATATTCTCTAAGAATGGAAACGGTCTTATCTCAACCAAAGTGTCCTGCCATCCCCCCACTATTCTTCTCCTTGATCAAACTATAACAAAATGAAGCAAAAAAAAATTTCAAACTCAAAACAATAAATATTCATATGAAAATTTGAAATAAAAATAAAATATCAATTAGAACAGCATACCATCCTAAAGAAAATAATCTAGCCACCTAGTCCTATCTATAGTAACAAGTTCTTTACAAGCCTTCCATGCTTTAGGAAAATTAGGATCCTCAAGGTACATTTTCCCTAGTTCATCAAACCAAACCACTTCAACCAACATTACTGCTAGCAAAAACTATCTCCTACTCAATGCATCTGCAATAGTATTAGACCTTCCACTTCTATGTTTCAACACAAATGTATAGCTCTGCATGAACTCTACCCACTTCAAATGTCTCTAGTTATTTTTACCTTGGCTATTTAGGTACTACAATACCTAGTAATTAGTATATAAGACAAAGTCTTTTGGCAATAAATAATGCCTCCATTTCTTTAGGGCCTGAATGATTGCATAGAACTCCTGATCATAAACAAAATACTTCTTCTTTGCATCATTCATTTTTTCACTAAAATATGCAATAGGCTTAACTTCTTGGCTCAATATGACCCCAATAGCACTGCCACTAGCATCACAATCTACCTAGAACACTTTACTAAAATTAGGAAGTGCCAACACTAGTTGTTCTGTCACCTTTTTTTTCAATAATTCAAAACTCCTTGCAGCTACTATAGTCCACCTGAACTCTTTCCTATCCCCCCTTATTGTTTCAGCCAGGGGTGCACATATCCCACTAGAATTCTTAATGAAATTTCTGTAAAAACTAACCATACTATGAAATGATCTCACCTTAGTAGCAAACCTTGAAGTAGGTCATTCCAAGATGGCTTTTACCTTCTCTAGATCCATTTTGAGACCATCAGATGATACAACAAACCCCAAGTAGACTAACTCCTTTTTTACAAAGCTACACTTCTTCAAATTAATTAACATTTTCTCTTCCCTCAACCTTTCAAGGACTCTACAAATGTGCAACAAATGTTCATCCAAAGTCTTTCTAAAAATTAAAATATCATCCAAATAGGCAATAACAAATTTTTCCAAGAATTTCTTTAGTACCTCATTCATAAACCACATGAAGGTGCTTGGTGCTTTGGTCAGTCCAAAAGGCATGAATAACCACTCATATAGACCCTCCTTGGTCTTGAATGCAGTCTTCCACTCATCTCCCTCTTGTATCCATATCTGGTGATAGCCACTCTTGAGATCTATCTTTGTGAAGTACTGAGCCCCATTCAAGCAGTCCATAAGATCATCCATTCTTGGCTAAGGGAACTGATACTTGATGGTTATTCTATTTATAGCTTGAGATTCTATCCACATTCTCTACTCTCCATCCTTCTTTGGTGCTGGTACTATAGGTACTGCACATGGACTCAAGCTCTCTCAAATCAATCCCTTCCTTAATAGCTCTTAAACTTGTCTATTTAGCTCCTCAAGTTCAATAGGGGTCATCCTATGAGAAACCTTGTTAGGCAAACTAGCTCCAGGGATTAAATCTATCTAATGACTGATTTACCTTACTAGTGGCAACCCTTCTAAAACATTATTAGAGATGATGTCTCCATACTCACTTAATAGGCCTAAAAATTCAGGTGGAATTTCACTACTACCTTCCTTATCTTTTCTAGGAGTCAAAGTATAACACATACACTGATGTATCATACCATCCAAAAAATTTCTTCCATCAACAAGACATATCCTAGCACTATTGCATACCTTTTCACCTTCCTTTACCAAGAGCTTTAGTTTGTGGTGAACTCCATCCTTTGTTAGAGAGTATGTATTTGCATGACCATCAAGTACAAAATGCTTATCAAATTGCCTTTGTCTTCCCAATAATAAATGATAGACATCCATTGGAATAATGTCATAAAGAACTTCATCATGGTAACCCCCAATATTGAACTTCACCAAACACTGTTCACTAACCAGGACCTTATGATCATCCTTCACCTAGGAATTTCGATAGGGTTGGGGGTATTTCTCCCTCTTGAGCTTTAGCTAAGTGACCATCTCCTCAGACACCAAGTTGTCAGTGCTCCACCATCAACAATCACATCACAACACATATCCTCGCACTTATACTTGGTACGAAACAAACTCCTCCTTTATCTAGGTTCAGTCCCATCGCTTAGTAAGACCCTTTCATTTATGAGAACCACTCCTCTTTCTAAATCTTTAGAATGTGATGACTGTGCATCCTCATCCACATGATCAACCCTTGCTTGACCATCAACTTTTCTATCTATCCTTCATTATCATTGAGGGCATTCAAAGGAATGATGACCTTCTTCATTGCAGTGAAAATAGGTACCATGGAAGCCTCCTCTTCCTAATATTTTTCCACATGCTCTACCTCATCCTCTCTGATCTCCAAAGTTTTGATCATGGGAGTGGTTGAAACCCTCATTTCTCTAGTTTTTGCTAGTACCCACATCTTCATTTTTCTTTTGGGTCTCATTTCAGCCTCTAGATGATCTACTGCCACCCCTTTCTCCTTGACCATGCCCTCTTTACCTTCCTTCAAACCTTTTATTTAGCTTCTCTTCAACTCATAGGGAAAATTGGTATGCCTCTTCAATGATAGTCATTCTAACCAAACTTAACTCCTCTTGAATGCTAGGTCATAATCCACTAAGGTAATGAGCAACCTTCTCCTTATTTGCTTCTACATGCCTTGCCCTAATAAATAGTTGGTAAAATTCCTCTATATATTCCTAGATAGATTTTCCTACTTGCTTTAATCCTTGCATTTTCTTGAATAAATCAAGCTTGTAGTCAATAGGAATGAATTGCTTCTTTAGTCTATCCACCATGCAATCCCATCTTGTGATTTTCTCCTTTCCTCTTCTATTTCTTTCTAGCTAAATCTCTTGCCACCAAATTTTGGTATGGCCTTTCATTTTGGCCTTCACAAACTTAACCCTATTTGGATCTCTAATATCCTCATACTCAAAATACTCCTCTAGTTCATTGATCTAGTTGATCAACTCATTTGGGTTTAGATTTCCTGAAAACATATCCGCATCAATTTTAGGTCTTTTTCCAAGCTTAGAAATGGCCCTAAAAAGCCTCTCCTCTACCTAATTTAGGACTTCCCCTTCATATTCCCCTTCCTATCTAATATTTTCTTCTTTTTCATTCTTCCTCACTTTTGTTGCCTGTGGCAACATTTAGTCCTCTATGAATCTCCTCCTGCAATGCTTGAACTTATCTCTGGAGATCTCTAATCTCAGGAGTAACAACTCCAAACCTTGTACCATATTCCATCTATGGAGGCATCTTCTTGTCTCAAACCCAAAACCACACAGTCCTAGTGTAAATTGCCTCATATTCAGTGCTCTGTCTACACACTTAAGAAAACCTGCTCTGATACCACTTGATGGAGACACAATCAAAGACTAGAATGAACAAATAGGAAAAGGAAAATATTATTATCAATGAAAAATTCCCTATGGGATTACAATAGTATTATTTTGGAGAAATAAATCCTCCACACAGTACCTTCTCTCTAACTCCACTAAAAGTTGCCTTTATAATGCTAGAAATGTTCTTAAATAAGCCCCAAATGGTTTAGGGTTAGGAATACATGCTAGGATATGCCAATTGGCATCCACCACCAAAAAAGAAGGTTCTAGAAATCATGTTAGAATTCAATGCAAAATTAGAAGAATCCAAAAATGGTAGTCCAACTTTCGGGAGGCATAACTTTTGAGCTATAACTCTAATTGATGAACCGTTTACATTTTTAGAAAGCTCTCAAAGCACTGTATAGCCCCATGGAAAATATTTTCTTGTCTCCCATTTTTGGCCCCATATGAGGCCATTTAGTTTCCCATATCTAACTTTGAAACACTCTTAGGAGGTCTCCAGGAAAATTAAAATTGCAATAACTTTCTAATTGTAAAGCTTTTTGACCTAATTCTTTTTTTGGAGTGTTTTAAATTACAAGTGCAATCATCTCTCCAAATTAAACCCTCTAAATCATCATAATTTTGGCTCAATTAAAAAATAACTCATTTTCTATATTTACACATATTCTAGGGTGCTTAAAAACTAATAAAACTTTAACCCAAAAAACTAATAGTGGAACTGTGAGAGTTGGAACCTTTATTTGACCCAAATGGGTATCTAGAAATGAAAACACATTAAATAGAAACTATCTCTAAGAATATTTTTGGGTGATACAAGATTTCCCTTATACCACTGGATGCTCCTACATCAGATTGAAATCCCGTAATTAGGTCACATTTAATAGTGTGTATTGTAACCTTTAATAGGGTTGGCCTTTCACAAGGCATCACTTTAGAAGAGTGAAAAAGGAGTAGCATGTTACTGGTGGTTTTTTCCAAATTGGGTTTCCATGTTAAATCATTGTGTCAAATGTGTTGATGAATGTGTTGTGTTTCATGATTTACATTTCAACAATTTGATTTGATGGTAACATATAAGTTTTAGTAGATACACAATGAATGCATGCATGGGTATGAATTCTTTATGGGTTCACTGAATTGTGAAAAAGGTTTTATTTTGTACATCTGGACCTTGAATAACTAATTCACCCCCCTCTCAATTATTTTAAAGAATTTCAACAATTGGTATTAGAGCCATCTGCTTAAGATGAATAGTTTTAAGGTACTAGAAGCATAAAGATCAAGATGTCTAAATGAGAAGTACCCATGATCAAGAGAGATAACTTTTCTGTATGGAAAATTTTAATGAAGCTACACCTTAGAGGAATTGGAGATCATGCACAATCTTCCATTATAGTGGAATAATTTGATCCAACAGGAGCCCTAACTATTGAAGATATGAAGAAAAAGAATGAACATAATCAGGTGATGTTGGAGATTGCCTCTGCCCTAAGCTATGTTGAATTTGATGATATCAAAGGATGTGACACTACAAAGAATATGTGAGATGGCCTAACCACCATCTATGGAGGAGACAAAAATGTTCAAAGAGCCAAGTCTGAGAGTCTCAGAGGTAAGTTTGATGATATGAGAATGGAAGAAGGTGAGAATATTGCTCAATATGTTGCTAGGATAAAAGAAGTTGTTAGTGCAATAAAAGGTGCTACTGGTCAAATAGATGATAATACTGTGCAAAGTAAAGTCTTCAGGACATTACTACCTATTTATGCTATTAGATTTTTGTAATCCAAGAGTTGAGATGTATACTAGGAAATAATCTAACCCTTGAAGGTCTGGTAGGTAGACTCACTACTTTTGAGCTATCTAATTTTGAAAATTACAAACCAGAGAGTCTTGAATCAGCTTTCAAAGCTAAATTATTATTGATTTTGTGGAGGTAAAGTAGAAGAAGAAGAAGAAAGGAAAGATAAAATATGCATCTAATGACCATAATATAGATGAGGAAGACATTGAACAATTGGAAGCACTACGAGCAAGAAGATTTCATAGAGGAAAAGGAAAATTCAAAGGAAAATTACTCATTATTTGTTTCAATTGTAATGAAGTTGGACATATGGCTACAAGATATACACAGAAAAAGAACTAAAGAGAATGAAACAAGCACAAAAATAGAAGAAAAGATGAAGGAAAAGACTACAAAGACAAAGGCAAGAAGTCATGCTACATTGTTGATGAACATGACTTTGATGAACATGATGATGAAGTGGTATATGTTGCAATGAACGATGAATATGATGAGGATGAGATAGCTACACTTGTGACTTGTATGAAGAAGAATGAAAAATGGATCATTGATAGTGGATGCTCATATCACATGACTGGAGACAAAAGTAAAATTTTTTCCTTAACTTGTTATGATGGAAATAGTGTAAGGTTTGGTAATGATGCACCATGTTTTATAAAAGGAAAAGGGTCTATCAAACTCATAGAAAATATTTGATGTGACAATGCTTACTATGTTGAAGGATTAAATTATAACTTGTTAAGTATGTCACAATTGAATAATTTGGGATGCAAAGTTGAATTTCAAAATAAAACTGCCATGATACATGAGACAAATGGAAAGCTAATTAGAAAAGGTGATCAAACTAGAAGTAATTTGGTATATCTAGGTGTAGAGAATGCTACTTGTCTTATTACAAAATTTGATGATGTATGTGTTAGAAATATTCAGTATAAGATAGGTTATTGAGAGGGGAGGGGTGAATTAGTAACTTATAAAACTTTCAAATACTTCAGCATAAAAGCCATTCACCATTCATTCATCTAATCTACTGCATAACTGAAAGAACAAACATTCATTGTACATGTACATAGAGATTTGGTGACCCAGAAACCTTCCAAATAGAAAGTAAAATTGGGGTGGGGATAATACCCACTAAACTTAAATACTGTAGTATAAAGTTGGTCAGTTAAGGCTTACAATGATCACTTCTGATGATCTACCCTGTTAGGAGCAAGTAGGACTGCTAGATCCACCTTGTTAGAGGATTTACAAACATACACTGAAGTATGCACTCTGTTAGGAGATTTACAAAAGACTGTTAAGTCTACCCTGTTAAAGGATTTATAAATTGATTCACCTATTAGGATGAAGTAGTGGATCTTCTTGTAATCTGTTGATAAGATCCCTTTTACATTGATCACCTGATGTGATAGATATATCTTTTCTGCTCCTATGTTGACCTTGCTAAATCCCTTTCTCTCTGCTGCTAATTTGCTTTCACTTTTCTCAAAATATAGCAATACCTTTTTACATGCGAACCTTACTCTCATTTTTTTTTTATACACCATATATCTTACAAAATGATATCATACATTACATATATACCATTCATTATTTACAACTGCAAGGTCGGCCAAAATATAAGTGAACAAAACATTACTGAGTCGGCCAGATAGTAGAAAACTTGGGTTCACTGAACTGACTCGGTGACCTTCTGATACTTGGCATCCACTACATTACTCGACATCATCATGCACTTGGTAGAAGTGAAGGCTTAGTCCATACTAATCACCTGATGTAGTTCTGAACTCGGTAGCCATAGGTGACTCAGTAGATGTATTATTACTTGGTAGAAACTATCTTCTTCATTTACCTTGGTTCACTCAATAAATACTACTTTCTTTCGTTTACCTTTTTCACTCAGTAAACACTGCTGAACTTCCCATTCACTCAGTATCCTCTGGAATGCTAGGTGTGAACTATTTACCTGTTGAACTTATAAGGTAACTGCTAAATGCTCAGTGTGAATTGTAGACTAAGTGATGAGCTCGATAATCATTCAGAATCGATAAGTGTTTGAACTAATGACAAATATATCATAATTCCAACAGTATGGCTTTGGCATAAGAGATTATGTCATGTTAATTTTGATAATTTGGTTAGTATCAGTAACATGAAAAGAGGTAGAGATTTTCCTAAGTTGAAAAAACCTGATAATATAATATGCAAACAATGTGAGCTAGGCAAAATGACAAAGTCAAGCTTTAAGAGTAAAGCTTATACCTCTAAGGAAATACTAGAAATTTTTCATACTGACTTGTGTGGACCTATTGAAGTGCAAAGCTATAGATGAGATAAGCACATAATACTATTTTTTGATGATTACTCTAGGATGATGATAATCATGTTTCTAAAACAAAAATCTGTTGCTTTTAAAATTTTCAAGTGGTACTTGGCAAGAGTTGAAAAAGAAATAGGTAAAAGTGTTAAATGCTTGCGATCAAAAAGAGGAGGAGAATTCACTTCAAATGAGTTTGAGATGTTCTATAATGATAGAGGAATAAAAAGACAAACATCTGCACCTAGGACCACTCCACAAAATGAAATTGTTGAAAGAAGAAATAGGTCTATAATGGACTATGCTAGAACACTTATGATGGAGAAGAATGTTGCTCTAAAATATTGGAGAGAAGCTATAAGTATTATTGGATATACCTTGAACCATGTGCAAGTCAAGAAAGAAGTACATGAGGCTGAACCTATAAAAGAACTAGAAGAATAAAAATCTTTTGTATACTTCTATGAAGGAATGTCTACTAAAGAAGATGCTACAAATCAAGTTGCAAACCAATAACAAGTCTTAGTAAGTGCTGAGTCAAAACCTATGAATGTCGAGTTGCATTCAAGAACTGAGCTATATTTAGATGCCAAGTTGTAGAATGAAGAAAATGCACATTCTGATTCTAAGATTAGTATACATGAAAGAGATGCTGAGATAACTAATAGAGATGTGCAAAGTGACTCTTAAGTTGAGAGATAAAATGAAGTTACAAGAGCTAAGCCAACATTGTCTAAATATGTCAAAAGACATCATCCTACTAATCAAATCATTGGAAACAAATATGTAAGGCCAATGAAAAGAAATAGATTGAGAAGTGAATCATGTTTGTTAAGCATGAAGGAACATATGATAGTAAAAGATGCATTAAAATATCATGACTAGTACAAGGCTATGGAAGAAGCAATTTAGTAGATAGAGAAGAACAAAACATGGATTCTAGCTCTTAGACCAGAAGACAAGAATGTGATTGGCATCAAAGGGGTATTTAGAAACAAGCTAGATGAGAATGTTGAAGTGACAAGGAAAAAAGAAAGATTAGTTTGCAAAGGATATGCACAAGAAGAAGGAATTGACTATGGTGAGACATTTGCCCCTATTGTAAAAATGGAAGGAGTGAGAATTCTACTTGCATATGCTACATACAAAGGTTTCAAAGTTTATTAGATGGATGTTAAATCTACATTTCTAAATGGCATACTAGAAGAGGAAGTCTACATAGAATAGTCAAAATGATTTGTTGATGAAAATAATAAAAAAATGGTATGTAGACTACACAAATCCCTATATGGATTGAAGCAAGCACCAAGAGCATGGTATAAGAGACTTCATACTTATCTTGTAAAGACTAAATTTGAAAGAATTGATGATAACAATAATCTATACATGAAGATAGATAAGGAAAAAGATATACTGTTATTTGAAATATTTGTTGATGATATCATATTTGGAGGACAAGATGCTTTGTGTAAGGATTTTGCAAATCAAATGAAGCAAGAATTTGAAATGTCCATGTTTGGATAGATCAAATTCTTTGTGGAATTACAAGTATACCATATGTCATATGATATATATATCACTTAGTCAAAATATGTTAAAGAGATATTAAAGACATTTGGACTAGAGGATTCCAAACCTGTAAGTACACATATGGTGATAGGACACATGTTGTCAAAGAATGATGATTCAGTTAAGGTAAATCAAACATTATAAAGATCCATGATTAAAAAATTGTAGTATGTAGTACATAATAGACCTAATATTGCATTAGCTATGGGGATAGTTGCAAAATTCTTTGCTAATCCAAAAGAGAATCTTGATGGTTGTGAAAAGAATAATGAGATACTTGAAAGGAACATAAGAGTTTGGTTTATACTACAAGAAGAATGAAAAGTTTGAACTGACAGCATGCATTAATGCTGATTAGGCTAGAAACATTGATGAAAAAAAGAGCACCACTAGAGGAGCATTCTTCTTAGGAAAAAGACTAGTTACATGGATTAGTAAGAAGTAGAGTTATACTTCCCAAACTACTACTGAAGCAATATATGTTGTTGCTGCTATCAATTGCATAAACATTGTATGGATCAAACAAATACTTAATGGAATGAAGGAAGAAATCAAGGAACCAATTATACTTTATTGTGATAATACAAGTGCTATCAATATATCAACCAATCCAATAATGCATACAAAGACAAAGCACATTGTAATCAAGTATCACTATGTAAGAGAGCCAGTTCAAGATAAAGAGGTGAAGATGGAATATGTTAACACAAAGGAGCAAATTGTTGATATCTTCACAAAATCATTACCTAAGGATGCTTATGAGTATCTAAGAGGTAAACTAGGGGTGATACCCCTATCAAAGGCTATGTAAGAGACAAAGGGAGTTCCCTACATCAAAAAAATTGATGTTCATTTAATGAAAATGGATGCAGTGGATCTTACTTTAGGAACTGCCTAACATAATCACAAAATTGGAACTACAAATCAATCACAAGCAATGTGATAGAGGGAAAAAATCAAGAACCTACAAAATCTTATATCTGCATATATTAAAGATGTCAAGTGTTTGGTCTATGTCTTTGGCATTGTTGTCAAAGAGGGAGAAATAGCATAAACTAATCAAAAGATTAGAGAGGGAGAAAGCAATTAGAGAAAGGATTAGAACAAAGAGCAAGACATTAATCAGAGAATTAGAAGGATCATTATCAAAGGGAGATATTCTGCTAATAAATTTAGTAGGAAAGAGAGGCATAAGAAGGAAATTAGAGGGAGTTATATTTTGTAACCTAATCAGAAGATAAAAATTGTTGATAGAGGGAGAAATTTCAATACAAGTTTTCTTTTTGGTATTGTCTTACTATTTTAACCTAGTTAGTTTGGTTGAACAAGATGTTCATCATTTGATTGACTTGGTTGATTAGTTTGGTTTGCCATTAATGCCAAAGAGGGAGATTGTTAATATCTCATTGAAAAGATCATTTGAGAAGAGTATTGTTAAGAAGTAGAATGTTGAAGAAAACTATGTGTTTCAATCATTGTTTTATCACTGATGTCAAACCTACTATTTTTTGGTAAGACAATTGCTTATATGTTTCAAGTACTATCACTTAGTTGATTGATGAGGAGGATTTGATCAATAAGATGTAACAAAAGCACCTAGAGGAAAGGTTGAGTTATGATTATGTAATGAAGAACAAAGATCCGTTAAGATAGTGATGACATGATGTATTGATGATCTACTTAAGTTTACAAAATGGCTGGCTACACTTAGAAAGTTTAGAAGAACAAGTTAAACAAATTTTATCTATGAAGCTTGACTGAGTGGATAGTAGGTGCCAAGAAAAGTTAGTACAAGCCAAGCAGAAAGTCAATTGGACCTGAGTGAAAGAAAATTCTAGTGGATGCCGAGAAAGACACTAGATGTTAAGTGAAGTTTAGTTGATGCCAAGCACTAGTAAAATCCATTTGATGCTGAGTGATTTTATAGTTGATGTTGAGTGATGCAGTATGTGTTAAGCATCAAAGAATTGATAATGCCGAGCTACTACATTATGAAAAAGATCAAAGATTCACCAAATAAAAGCCAACAAGTTTGTTTTCTTGAAACTTGTGAACTTGGAGGAAGATAAGATTGATGAGCTAGTGGCATAGAATTTTATGTAAACCATTTTGGAGATGATGGATAATGAGTGGGAAAATATTCTAATTCCTTTATATAGGAATGCTTGGTCATGAAGCAAAAGAGTTAGAGAGATTGGTGTTAGGTGTAAGAACCAAAGGAGGAGAAGGAATTAAGGGTTTTACTTCATCAAGTGACCTAAGAGAAGTGTTTGCAATGGCCTACTAAACAAGAAGGCTTAAGGAGATGAATGCTTGAAGGGTGAACAAGCTATCAAAGCTACAAAGAATGAAAGCCAAGCAGAATTGAGGACTAAACAAAGATTTGTAATTTGCAAGTGAAGTTGTAAGTTATATCAAATCAAAGCTTTACTTTTACTCTCTAACAATTGTATCAATCTAGGGTAAATCCTTTGGATTAAGGTTGACTTAACTGTCATTAGAAAAATCCTTTAATAGGGTGGGATTCCAAGTGAATTTCTTAAAGTCATCTAACAAGGCTCACTTTTAATAGGGTGATTGAAATCCCTTAACCGAGTCACATTTAACAATGTGTGTTGTAACCTTTAATAGGGTTGACCTTTCACAGGGCATCACTTTAGAAGAGTGAAAAAGGACTAGCATGTTACTGGTGGTTTTTCTCAAATTGGGTTTCCATGTTAAACCATTGTGTCAAATGTGTTAATGAATGTGTTGTGTTTCATGATTTAGATTTCTACAAGTTGATTTGACAGTAACATATAAGTTTTAATAGATACACAATGAATGCATGCATGGGTATGAATGTTTTATCGATTTACTAAATTGTGAAAAAGGTTTTATTTTGTACATCTAGACCTTGAATAATTGATTCACCCCCCCTCTCAGTAATTCTAAAGAATTCCAATAGTAAATGTATATATGTGTATATATACATGCATACACACATATGTGTGTGTCTATGAATGTATATATATATATACAGAGAGATCTTGGTACAACAAAAAAATTGATCCAACTACATAAATATTCCATAATCTAAATAAATAAAAAACAAAACTCACTCAACCCATGCTAAGTGACTTACCTCAAGAACCTACACTAAAATAATGCAGACTAGGAAAAATGGGTAGAGTTTGCAAGAAATTTTACAAAAACATATCACAGTAGATACTTTTAGAAAGAAATAAGCCAAAACTTAGTTAAATTAGTCTAGTTGTTGATTAGCTAGGTTGATTACAAATTCCTGTAGAATGGTCATCATATTAGGTACAATAAAATGAATAATTAGTTGTTTCCAGCTAGTAGTATCAAATGCAATTTTTCAAGGTGATAAAATTGCATATGTAGATGTATGTATGTATATATGTATGTGTATATGTATGTATGTATGTATATATGTATGTGTATATATGTGTATTTATGTATGTATGTATATACATATATATATGTATGTATGTATATATATACAAAGAGATCTTGTGGATTGTGGAGATCTAAGATTTTTTTGCCGTGCACTTGTGATTGTTGCATTTCTTTGTCATGCCCTTGTGATCTCTATATATGTATGTATGTATATACATATATATAGATATGTATATGTATATACATATATACATACACACACACATGTGTGTGTGTGTTTATGTATGTATACATGCATATATACAGAGATCTCTTTGTATATATACATACATACATACATAAACACACACACATATGTGTGTATTTATGTATATACACACACATATATATAAAGAGGAGCTTCTCTATATATACATACATAAATACATAAACACACACACACATAGATGTGTGTGTGTGTGTATATATACACATGCATATACATAAAGAGAATCTTCTTTAATCACCTACTAGGGGGAATATAAAGAGATACATGTATAAAAGGAAAATAAAAGAACATTTACATAGGTGTCTCTTCTCCCCTCAAAGAAAATCATAGAGCAAGAGAAAATATATCACAAGGACATGATACATTAATGAAATTGTAGAATAAGGGCACAAAGATCACAAGGGCATGACAATGAAATGCAGAGATCACAAGGGCAAGGCAATGAAATATAATATCACAAGGGTATCAAAACAAAATCCTAGATCTCCACTGATCTCCACCAAGGGAATAGAAATGAAATGCAGAGATCATAGGGGCATGACAATGAAATTAAATGATCACAAGGGCATGACAAAGAAATATCTACCAACATTTAGAGCTCTCTAGCCTCTTTCACACACAACTCTCCACAATCGATCCAAACAAATGCGGAATAATTTTTGTCATTTTTTTTTTTTTCTAATACTCACTTGGGCGTCAAAATTTTGATGCAAACATAAGTATTGTGATGATTTCAAGGATAATTACAAAAAAAAATGAGAATCCACAAATTATCCTGCCATCACAAATCACCTTTGAAATTTGACCCCAAATTTTGTAGTGAGAACTTAAGTGTTTTTAAGACTTTCTATTTGAAGATAGAAAAACTCATGGTTTAGGTTCCTCCTATTGAAAAAAAATTATTTGATCTTATGATAAAGAGAAAAGTGAGAAGAAAGAAAATTTCTAATTAGATGAAGGCTTGTAACAAGTATAATTCATTTGATCCTAGTAGTTGTAGTAGCAAGAGAAGAGCTGATGTTTCTAATGATATAGTTGGTTGTAGCAGTAAGTTTGGACAAACTTCTAAGATGGTTGATGAAGAGGATTTGTGGATTAAGAATGTAGATGGGATTTATGTTTTGAATTTCTTCAAATGTTAATAAGTCCTTATGGAACACCTTGTTTTTGAAACCTTGGGTGTCTAATGTAGGTGCATCCTTGGGGTATTGAAAATCTTGCATCCTTGGGATATATGCCTTAAGCCCTACTTATAGTATCCCATTAGCAGAGTCATAGATTCATGGCTCACTTTGATCAAGATTCCTCTTCTCCTCTCTTTAGAAACCTTAGTGATCCTATGGTTTTTCATGACCCTAATCCCTCTATGTAGCACGACTATTCTCATTCATCTCATGATGGGGATGAGGGTTTAAGGGTTCCTCCTAAACAAGTTCATAAGATTGCTATTGAGATTGGTATAATGCATGATTGATTTCTTCAAGAGAATCAAAATACTGATACTATGGTTGCTTTTGATGCTCTTAAGAAAGTGATATGTAATGATGGACATGGATCTTTTGTGTGGTATTACTCACCTTGTCCACACTCAAATTAAACCTTTAGCTCAAGCTGCATATGAAATAGGAATAGCTTCATGTATCACTGGTGTTGAACCTACCTTTTCTCTTTCCAAACCTATCTCTAGCATTCCTTATGTTGTTCCTATTGTGATTACTTATATTCAACCATTTGATCCTCCTATTAGTAGTC
Source organism: Cupressus sempervirens (assembly GCA_028749045.1). Lineage (NCBI taxonomy): Eukaryota > Viridiplantae > Streptophyta > Pinopsida > Cupressales > Cupressaceae > Cupressus > Cupressus sempervirens. Next base: position 443,557,271 of record CM053784.1, read on the forward strand.
TTATTATTTCTTCTCTACCTATGAGTATTCCACCTACTTCATTTCCTATCTCACAACCTTCAGAAAAGAGTCTTCCTTACACTCATCCTAATCCTCCTACTATGGTTCCTAATATCCCACCTATAGCACCTTCTATTCTAGCTAATTTTTACACTCTTCCTAGTATGTTGAATGTGTAATTGCCACCTATTTCCTCTATTGATTCCACTGTCATTAGTATTGCTCAAATTGTTTCTTCCTTGCAACAAAAATTTGCTTCCCTTAATACAAGTTTAAAGTTCCTACATGTGATATAGATAGTCCTACAAAAAACTAATGCAGACTAGAAAAAATGAGAAAAGTTCGATGTAAATTTTACAAAAACATATCATATAGCATGATCAAATACAATTTTCCAAGGTGATAAAATTGCAAATGTAGATGTATGTATAAATGTATTTATGTATGTATGTGTATATGTATACATGTATGTATATATGTATATATGTATATATGTATGTATCTATATATGTATGTATGTGTATATTTATGTATCTATATGTATGTATATACATATATACACACATATGTGTGTATCTATGTATGTATGTGTGTATATATACATATATACAAAGATCTTGTGGATTGTGAAGATCACTAGAGATGTAGGATTTTATTTTCGTGCCCTTATGATCACTACATTTTGTTGTCATGCCATTGTGATCTCTGCATCTTGTTTTTGTGCCCTTGTGATCACTATATTTCATTGTCATGCCCTTGTGATCTCTATATATTTATGTATGAATGTATGTATGTATATACATATATACATAAATATATGTATATATATGTGTATATATATATACATAGACACATATATGTGTGTCTATGTATGTATGTATGTATGTATATAAACAAAGAGATCTTGGTACAAGAGAAAAATAATAAAATTCACTCAACACATAGCATGGCCACAGATGCAATGGCAATGCCTATTATTAAGTAGATTCCTCTTTTTCTCTCATTTTTTATGTGTTTATTTGACATGAACTATTATTTCTTAGGGGGCATTTTGTAATATTGGATTCATTTTATGTAGGAGGTGATGAGGATATTCCTAGATGTAACCATGTTAGATGTACGCGAATCACTATAGAATCATGATAAATTGCTCATGAGAAATAAAGATGGACTTCCCCTGAGAGTTGCAGGAGGTGATGAGGACATTCCAAGTACTTTAAAGATTGATCCTTTCTTAACTATTTTAGATATTAATGAGGAATTTAGATGTTAGGGGTGGAGGGGGGTGGGTGGGGCCAAATTAGCTTCCACTTTCATGTGGTTGGCCCTGATCAGTAGAGAATATTAAACTATTCTTGAGACCAAGTGAAGCTGAACATTAACTTATGACTATATGACAACTAACTGTGTGAATCTCTTGGTTTCAGGCAATCTAGAAGGAGGCCATAGTTTAATATGAAATCTCAATTCATATGCATATGACATCATGTGGAATTTAAAAATGCAACAAGTTTGCATTTTTGTTAGAGGTCTTTAATTAGGTATTTTAAGTTATAGATCATCATGAACATTGTAACTTTGACTCTTATATGCAAGGGTAATGTCCTTAGCATGCAAACAAATCAAGATGTTCTATGTGTTGGCTTGTTGAGGACATTCTCTTGGCCATATCAGCTAGAGTTCTAATGTTAATGATGGCTTATAATTTTAAAAACTTAATAGACCTATTAAATAAATGTAATTGTGCTACATTTTTTCAACTTCACCTAATGTCCATGCATATAGAACATTGTTTCATGTGCATTCTTGATTTAGAGTGGTAGAATCTTATTATGGATGTGATGGAAAGATGACACGCACTAGAAGATGGGAAAATGATGTCACTTTTGCAGGTCTAGTACCTTTTTTTTACTTTAAATATTGATCTTTTCTTAAAGATTTTAGATTTTAATAGGAAATTTAGATGTTGGGGAGGGGGCACAAATGAGCTTCCACCTTCACATAGTTGGTCCTAATTAGTAGAGAATATTAAATTATTCTTGAAACCAAGTGAAGCTCAACATTAACCTATGATTGGATGACAAGTAATTGTGTGAATCTCTTGGTTTTAGGAAATGTAGAAGGACACCATAGTTCAATATGGAATCTCAATTCATAAGAATATGACATTAGGAGGTGGAGCTGAAAAAATACAACAGGCTTGCATTTTTGTTAGAAGTTTTTAATTAGGTATTTTAAGTTATAAATCATCACAAATATTGTAACTTTGACTCTTATAGGCAAGGGAAATGTCCTTAGCATGCAAGAAAATCAAGAGTTTCTATGTGTTGGCTTGCTAAGGACATTTTCTATTCCATAGCAACTAGAGTTCTAATGTTCATGATGGTCTATAATTTTAAAAACTTAATAGACCTATTAAATAAATGTAAACATGGTGGGTTTTTTTAGCTCCGCCTGTTATACATGCATATAGAGTGTAACTACACATGTATTCTCAATTCAGAGTGGCATTCACAAGTTTATCAAATCAATGGTATGATGTCATTCACTTCTACAATTTTGCATTAGAAATTTTAGTAAATTTTAATGTGTTTTGTAGAGTTTTAATTGATAGTTTCATGATAAGTATGTGATATTCTTTGAATTGTGTCAAAATATGATATTGCTATTATAATTTATGTGTACTTTTTAAAGTCAAACTTATTGATTTATGATTTTTTTGTAGTGGACGAAGTATTCAAAAGAATGGCTTTCTATGGGATTGCCTCAAATTTAGTGATCTATTTGATCAGTAAACTACATGAGGGTAGAGTTGAATCTACTAAGGAAGATCATGAATGTTACATTTTTTTAATAAAATGAATGAAATTTAGATGTTAATGGGGAATTTAGATTTGGGGGGGGAGGGGGTGGGGCCAAATGAGCTTCCACCTTCATGTGGTTGGCCCTAATTATTAGAGAATATTAAACTATTCTTGAAACCAAGTGAGCCTCAAAATTAACCTATGATTGCATGACAACTAACAATGTGAATCTATTGGTTTCAAGCAATGCAGAAAGATGCCATAGCTCAACGTGTAATCTCAATTCATATGCATATGACATTAGGTGGAGCTGAAAAAATCAAATAGGTTTACATTTTTGTTAGAGGTCTTTAATTAGGTATTTTTAGGTACCATCATTTATATAAATTAAATCATGTAACAAAATACAGGCTTAATAGCATAGTGTCTCATTTATATTACATAGAAAATTATCATGTTAAGGAACACTATATATTTGTCAAAAAAAAATTCATTGCAACACATGGAAGTTCAAAAACTTACAATATTAACAACTATTTTGAGAATCTTGTGCATATGTGTGTTCTTTTGTTGCATAATCAATCCTTTGATTAGTTTCCTCAGTGTGTTACCTCAATATTGAGAGGCTTTCAGGTCTATCTTATTACAATTAATAATTTCCACAATGTTTTTAAAATCAAGTAATCTTATTGTTTCAAGAAAAATGTTCTTGAATCATTTTTATATTTTCTAACTCACCTAATTATGACTTGAGTTGTCACTATTTACCTCAAAGAGTATCAAATACAATCAGCCAAATATATCTCACTGAGACTAATTTTCATTCATTATGGATTACAACTAATGAGAAATCCTCATTGATGGTATATTTGGCTATTCTCAATGAAGTTTTTAATGGCCACAATCACGCTTGTGTAGAGAAAATAGATGCTAGGGAATAGACTTAACCACTATCTTGTAAGCTATCTCTATTCTCCAATTATATTTTTTCCATGACAATATATACTCCTACAACTAAAATTTGAAAGGACAATACAAGATTAATCGACAAAATGGAATCTTTATGTCTTATAACTAAAATTTGAGTTGTGCTTCTCTTTTCACTTTATTTGACATCAAAATAACAATTACACTTTTCTTTCTACATTTATATTTCAATTAATCTTAAAGTGTTATAATTTTTTTTTTTTCATTTTAAACCATCTAATTGAATTCCATTTACGCTTCACATTTATTGCATCATTGTCATTTAAATGCTACTGTAATTCAAATAGCTTTAAATTTTTGATAATAGAACCCTATACACAATTATATGTGAATAATAATCAAAATAGATTGATTTGATTAAAAAAAATTGCATCCACATAGATGCCACGGCTATAAAGGATAAAATGACATCAATTGGCACTTATATGACAAATGATTACAAATAACCATTTACAGATAATTGTAAGATGTTTCAAATCTCTATCCCTTGTATAAAATTTCTTATAATATTGAGGTTTGCATGTCTAAGTTGGTCATGTATCCTCTGGGATTGCTTCAAATGAATTTTCTCTCAAGATGATTAAAAGCTAAACACATGTTTGACTCCTTTTTCCTATGGTCTTCAAAAGAAAATGGGCACTCAAATCATGTTCATAGAACCAACTAGATTAAAAAAGGCATAATCCAATCATTAGTATACTTTCAAAAATATCATCTATAATATGGTTATATAAAAAAAAATTAGACTCCAATGTCCCATTGTATTTTGTATATAAAAAATCTACCCATTGAATTTATAGGTCGTCGATCTATTGCTGATCTTGACTACTGCAAAAAAAACTGATAATCCTCTTAGAAATAAAAGGACCTCATTGGACAAGAAACATTTTTTTAAAAAAAATTGGCTACCCATCACAATTGGAATGGCTTGTTCTGATGGATAGTCATCACTCCCACAACACAAATGTTGCATACTTGTCACACTTGCAACAAAAGACTAAAAGATTAAGTTGTCATAATTAGTCTACTATCACAATTGGGATGGCATGAAGATGAACTCTTTCCCTTTCCTTCTTCCAAGTTAAGATAGTTTTATCCATTGCAATTGTGATGGACACCCTTTTCATTACAATTTGCAATAAGAAAAGTTTGATGCCCATCTAATGGGAGCCAATTCATGGTATTGTCACTTGGGTGATGAGTGGCTATCACAATTGTGATAGCTTTTCATCGTAATCTAGGCCAAATGTAGTAGTTCCTCCTTGAATTCTATGTTAAACTTTCATGAGAAGCCTATCTTTGACCAATATGATGAAGATATGGATGTATACCATGCATGTGAGAAGCAACAAAAAGAGCCTAAACATAATCTTGAGATGAATTTTACTCCCCTAGAAGATTCTTATGATATCATCTTACAAATGCTCCTTGCTAATGAGCTCATCACATTTGCTAAGACTAGCTCATCTAGAAACCCATTCTTGGATATCTATTATGCTTATCATCGATATAATGAGCATAGCATTTTAGATTACATTGAGCTAAAACATAAAATCCAAGATCTTATTGATGATGGGATTGTTGATACCTCTAATGACTCATGTGATGAGGATATTTCTTTTGAGCAAGATCATTTTTATGAACCTATCTCTAGTGATGGTCTCTTTGACACCCCTACTTGTTCCAACACATGAACCTCTTAAAAATTCAATCTTTCCAACATGCCTCCATCAAATAAGTGTTGATCTCAGATTGGTTTTGACTAATGAGTGTCTACAAACTTAAGTCATTTACTTAGTTCATGCCAAACAAGTAGTACATGCCAAGAACATGTATATAATAGAGCATGCCGAGTGATTTAGGAGCCAAGCAAGAAGAACATGTCAAGTGATACAGATGCTAAGTCATAGTATAGAAAATAGTATATGTTGAGCATCGAAGACTTTAGATGTCAAGTAAGACAGCTTTTTCATAGTTTTTTATAATGGTACAAACAACTATGTAAACCATTTTAAAGCTAACTTAAAGATTAATTGATGGTATTTTGGAGATAAGAATGAATCTTAAGTTGGGATCCCTACAAATTGCATGTAGCCAACAGGTAAAGGAAAGGTTTAAGTGGCAAAATGGATGAATCACAATCGTTGATTCATACCTAACCCCAAGTCACCTTTTTCTTATTAACAAGGACAAACCCTAAATTTTCTAAGGTGTATGAAGGAGAGTATAGAGAAGTTTGAATGCACAAATCGAGCATTCATGGTGGCTAAGGAGTTATGATCTAAGATTGCATTGCATAATCAATTAAAGGAGAATAGAGGAAGAGAAGAGCATACAAAAAAGAGACATTTGATCAAGAAGGATCAAGAATACATCAATTTAGAGGTGATCTATTATCAACTAATCAAGTGCTAACTGTAAGATCATTGCTAATTCATTCTAGCAGGTGAATAGGTCAAATCTCTTTAAAAAGTAGTCCTAACATGTTTTATTGAAATCCTCTAACAAGGTGCTTACTTAATTGTGAGTTAAAGTCCTTTAGCAAGGCACACTTCTAATAGGGTGTTGAAATCCTTTAATAGGGTGAGACCTAATAGTCTTTGTAAGCCTTTAGTAGGGAAAACCTTTCATAGGGTAGATCATGTCTCATGATCAAAATATTTTAACCTTCATTGGATACACTTTATTATTGTAGTAGTGAAGATTTATGAGTGTCATCCCCACCCCAATTTTACCTTCTCATTGGAGGGTTTCTAGGTAATCATATTTGGTGTCATACATGTGTGAATATTTATATGTTTACATGATTTAGATGTACATGCTTTACATGGTATTTCAATTTACTTATTGAATATATGAGATGGATATGTGGTGAAAGTTTTTATGGGTCAAAGTTTAAACTATTGGTTCAAAGTATACAAGTTAGGAAAGATTATTGAGGATTAGGGAATTGAAATACAACTCATTCTACATCAACTGAATGTAGCAAGAGAAGAATAGAAATCTTTGAAGAGAAGAAAGGAAATTTCTATTGAGGAGAATGACACACAATACAAAGAGATGGATACTACTAAGATATTTGTAGATGGAGACTCAAATTAATTTGATGTATTAGTTACAAATATAATGGAAAATAATAGAGCCCAAACTGAGGAAATTAGAAATATCAAGTTAGAACAACAATCACAAGCCATACTACTATGTGAGATGATTGAATAGAAGAAGAAAGCCATGGAAGATAAAGCCATGATTGAGGAAGACAAAATAATTCTAGCTAATAGATTGGAAGAGAAATCATTAGAAATAACCAAGATTTCTAACATGCAATTGGATAATTTGAGTCAAATGATGAATGCCAACTATGAGTTGAATGTCAAGGACATTGAGATAACAAAATTGGAGTTGCAAAATGAGTAATTGAGCAATGACCTAAAAAGGGAAAAGGAATTTGCTAAAAGTTTCAATAAACCCAGTGAAGCCATCAAATACTTTGAGAAATTATTAAGATCCCATAGATCCAATAATGATAAATTTGGATTGGGATACACAAGTACTGAAGAAGGAGAGTCATTCAAAAATGTTGAAGAAAGGAGCAACAAAGGTAAGAACTCCAAACCTACTTGTCATAATTGTGGCAAGAAAGGACATACTGGTAATCTATGTAGGAGTAAGGCTACATTTTAGAATGTCAAGCATAAGAACATGGTTCACTATCATATGTGCAAAAAACAAGGTCATCAAGCACAAAAATCTAGAACTAGGACCTTGCACACTCAAAGATTTGAAGGATATTGCTAGAACTATCAGAAGTATGGACATAGAGTTTTTGAATGCAGATCAAAAACCCATGTGGTCATCAAATAGGAAAACAAAGGTAAGAAACAATGAAAACTCTTATAAATGGGATTATAATACAAGGTATAACTATCATTATTGTCAAGAATATGAACATGTTCCTGAGAATTGTATTAGGATGCATGTTAGAAGTGACTACAAATAGTGGTTGAGTCAAATCACATGTTTTAGCTATTTGAAGACTAGTCACATCAGTCAATATTGTCCAACAAGGTCACAAAGTTGTGAGTTTCATAAAGATAAAGGCAAGGCAGATGTTGAAAATGCCAAAAATGAAATCAACAAGACATGAAAGAAGAAAGATGATTGCAACACATCAAATGGAGAGGGGGTCACTTCACCCAATGGTCAAATGATCACACCTCATCAAACTTTGCAACCAAGAGGTATGTGGGACTAATATTCATAATTTATATCATACATTAGTTTCAAAAGGATTTAGTACTGAAAAGATTACAAAAGCATGAACAAAGATGCAAGATGTTATTGGGAATCAAAGAAAAATCTCTAAGTTTTTCATGTTGTTGCCGAGCACAAAAAGTTTCCTATATGTACTGAGTGAAATGCAAGAGGATTCCAAGCTAACAACCTAGTTAGTTGATGTTGAGCTTGTAATGGTTGTTGAGCAAATGTAATGCTAATGAATGTAGAGTGAGCCTGAAATTGGTTGATGTTGAGCTTACAGCTATGTAAGCACTCAACATTAACTATAGTGTTTCATAAGGGTATTTGATCAATTTTAACTCATTTTTCATCATTTCAAAATCTAGAAAGAGCAAGAAGAGAAAGAGGTGATTTGGAAATTCATCCAAAGTGATTGTAGAAGATTTGAGCAAAGATTCAAACACCATTTTTCAGATCTTGCAAAGTATTTATCAAGTGCTGAGCTATGCTATTTATACTTTCATAAACCCTAGTTTCACATAATGGCATCTAGTTCAAAGAATGTTGACGGTAAGGAGGTTTTGAATGTTTAACTGGTTAGTAATGAGGTTAAACAACCAATATTCAAAGCCATTCCTGACATTGCCTACAAACAAGACCCCCTGATGCATTATCCATGATACCACAAAATGTTTTAATGGTTTAAGATGTAAGGAAAGTTTACCACTAAAAAATTAGAAGTATAGGAGATGTGGAGATTAGGAAAACATATCAAAAACTTTGTGAGAATGGTGTACAAAGGGAAGAATACAAAATTGTAGAAAAGAAAGGGTTAAATCAAGCCCTAGATTCTGTGAATATGTTCAAAACAAAATGGATTAGGATTGTGTTAACCATAATTCATGATAGTTCATTTTGGTTAGATAATGGACCTATCAAGATAACCAAAAGGATAATACATAGGGTTACAAGATATCCAACCCTAAATTGGCCTAAGACACTAAGGAGTGATTCAAAAGAGGTTATTGAGAAGAATACAAGAGCCATGTGGAATAAGAGAGGCATGCCAATTGCCACCATTATAGATCCTTTATTAGACTTTGCAGTAAGGGTTCACTAGTAAAATTGGACTCAAATTTTGATGAATGTTGGTCAAAATTTCAGCCCAAGTTTTGGTCAAAATTTTGACCAAGTAGTTGGTGGTAATTTTTCTCGTTGAAATTTTGACCAACTTGTAGGTGGTCAAAATTTTGACGAATACATTTATCAATTTTTTTTTTCCTTTGCCAACTTTGATTTGTCATTTTTGGTCAAAATTTTGACCAATTCTTGGTGGAAAAGTTTCAACAATTGGTCAAAATTTTGACCAATTCTTTGTCAAATTTTTTGAAGAATTGGTGGAAATTTTGACCAATTCTTGGTAGAAAAATTTCAAGAATTGGTGGAAATTTCCACCAATTCTTTGTTGAAAACTTTCAAGAATTGTTGGAAACTTTTACCAATTCTTTGTAGAAAATTTTCAAGAATTGGTGGTAATTTCCACCAATTCTTTGTTGAAAAATTTCAAGAATTGATGGAAATTTCCCCCAATTCTTGGTAGAAAACTATCAATAATTGGTCAAAATTTCCACCAATTATTGGTCAAAAACTTTCAAAAATTGGTGGAAATTTTGACCAAACTAAGTTTTAAAAAAAAAATAAGAGCAGGTGAATCCCCCAACAAATGCCTAGTAATGCTTCTAAAGTGATCTTGTTGGCATGAATGAAGCATCAAAATTCATAGAAGAAATCAAGGAAGTATTTAAATATATGATAACTTGAATTAACTTGAATTAACTTGGATCTGAGAGAGTCTAGTTGAATTAACTTGGAACACTAAACATCAAATATCATACAAGTCACTACCCATAGCTATGTTTTTATATAAAAAATATCTCCATGATGATGGCTTTTATTTCACTTGCCACAAAACATAGTGTATAGGGACATCCAACAAGCCTCCATGTAAAAAAGACAAATTATCTAAGAACTAGAAATGATCAAATTAGAGCTCCTATTGAAAACAATGGTTGAAAGCTATTTTTTCCCACAAAAATTATCATTAACAACTAATAGAGTGGAAAAAGATACCTCTAATGTATGATTTGTAATTGCACCACTTGATGTAACAAGAATTGTGGGAATTATAAAGAAAGAAATGAACACATAAAACATATTTGATTCCAAAAAATATTAGGAACCATCTCATTACTATCTCAGTATTCCCACCAAAACAACATAACATGACCTTTCCATACTTGTGGATGAGCAAATGCAGCTTCAATTTTTTTTGCAATCTCGATAGGAAGATCATAAGTTGCACATCCTTGAGAGTATACCACAACTTCCTCCAAAGGTGGAATAAAGTCACAATTTCTTACAAATTAAATAGTTGATACAAAGTCTAGAACACATACATTTGTATATATGCCTACAACTAATACCTGGATTGATAAATGCCACTAGCATAACAATAAAAACCAAAGGAAAAATGTATATGCAAAGCTTAAAAGATGCCTAAAACAATAATCAAGAAAAGAAAGGAAGAAGAGGCCAGATTTCAAAATTTCTTTTAAAATTTTCATATCATCAAAAGAATTTTAAAAAACCTTTGGACTACTCCACATTACCATTTTTTTCATATTTATTACGAATGGCATAGCAAGTAACCAGTGACAATTCTATGGAAAATTGGGGATTCACATCCTCAAAGTTGCCTTAGTTGCCCCCTAAAAGCCCACTATTTATGGGTTCTAGTGGTCAAGATAACAATAATATGTATATGGACTAGCAAAATTTCTCTTTCTAGGGGTATAGCTTGAAACGTTAGTGCACATCTTTAGTAGGCTATCTCTCACAATGCCAGTTGTCATGGATAGACGATCTGCTAGACATGCCTTCTAATATACTAGCAAAGAAGGGTGCCCATCATAGATGATCAAAAAGTGATTCACTTGAATTTCTAGAAGCCCCCACAAATTCTAATCTAATAGAGGACATTTTAGAGGAAGATGAGTTTGATTACAGAAGTGCAACATCTATACCTTCCAAAGGATATTAGGAGTTTAATAGAATGGATGAGGAGAAACTTATGTCCATGTTTAATGATGTTGAGCCTTTCAACAAAACTTAGTCAAACTAATATTCTAATCCTCCTAATCATTAGACATTTTCTTTGGATAATAGATGTTTAGATAGATATGCAACCTCTAAGAATCCCTCAACTCCATATAATTATAATAACATTAAATTAGCCTTTAGTGGAAGAGAAAGTAATTATTTTATTTGGCTAGTTCAAAAGTGAGCCAGAAGTTCAAATTGTAACAAAAGTGAGCAACCACTCTAGACTGCCAACACTAAAATACCAGACTAAAATACACTCATCATTGTCAACAATGGAACTTGATGCAAACATTGATCCAAAATGGGTCAAAAGGTAAGCCTTCCATTATTTACATCTTAGATATTGAGCCCTGAAATATGAATTCTTAGAATCACTTGAATGGTATGAATCTATAGGTGTCTTGTTATTGGGTTCCCCCTTCCTGTTGTTATAATTTTTTTCTTATTTTCCAAAATTCTAGCAAATAGACAATCTACACAAAGATCTAGAGTAAGAAAGCTTTAGTATATTTTAGAACTTGAAAGAAGTGTTAATGCATTGGAGGTTTGTTATGCATATTGTTGGCAATGCATTACGTGAAATTCTATTTGGATTTCAAGAGGAGATGACCAGTGTCTTATTTTATTTTATTTTTTCTCAAAACTTTTTGTGATATGAATGTAGACAGAAGTATCAACACTTTTTCCTGGAGTGACATTTTTGGATCATCAAAGAGTTATTTTGAATGTTGACAACAATACTTTGAAGTAAACAATTGTTGCTCTTACACAAGACAAAATTTTCAAGGATGGTAAGTTGTAGTCCCTATGGCATGAGACTAAAGTGAAATGATTTTTATGGTCACTACCACTAATGTTTAAACTATAGATTGTAGATTAAACATTAGATAACAACTTTTGTGGCTATTTATTAAAAAAAAAAAGATAAATTAATAGATAGAATCATAGATACCTATACTTTCCTAGAATGGTTGGATAGCAAAGAAGATGCATGGAAGCTTGGAGGTGGATAGGTGCCCTGTGGGTCCCACCAAGATGTCAGTCATAGGCACCTAAATGTAGGTAGATGCCTGTTTCAAGCTTTGGCATCTAGGTGGTATCCATAGGGCACCCAGAAGCTGATTAAAAATTAGATAACAACTTTTGTGGCTATTTATTAAAAAAAAAGAAAAATTAATAGATAAAATCATAGATAGCTATACTTTCCTGGAATGGCTAGATAGCAAAGAAGATGCATGGAAGCTTGGAGGTGGATAGGTGCCCTGTGCGTCCCACCAGGATGTCATTCATAGGCACCTAAATGTACGCAAATGCCTGTTTCAAGCTCTGGCATCTAGGTGGTATCCATAGGGAGCCTAGAAGCTTCCATCAACATCCACATAGAAAAAGTAACTTTTGAAATTGGCATTACACTATGGTCTATGTTAGAAGAAATATGTGTTCTCTTGTGTCATTTATTTTGTACTAGCCTTTTTAAAAAAATAAATGAGATGTGACAAATGTTGAATCATTTATTTTAGTTGTTTGATCAAAATTATAATTAACACAAAGTGTAAACCTGGCTCTCCATTAACAACCATATTTATAATTGGCTAGTCCCTCTACCTTACCAATACTATGAATAGATTTGGACTTTTTATTTATGATGAGCTTCTTTTGAGGGATCTCCAACTATTTGTTGACCTTTATATTTTAATAAATTTTTTTGCATACTAATTTTCCTCAAGGCATTTTTGATTTTGTAGTTTGGAGTCTAGAACTTGTGTGGATATTTGTGCTTATGAAGTCTAAAAGTAAGTTGAGTGTGTGCATCTAAAATAGGGGGAATGGTTAGATGATGTTTCCACATGGGTATAGGTTAGAATAGTTGGAGTAATAGCGGCCACTTTCATGTTTAGAACATATGTCAAGGCCCTACCTATTTCACCAATTTCACAATGGGCATCAACTAGATAGTTATACAAGTTTTGCATCCTTTGGCATGGAGTTCTCTGTTCATAAAACTCTGTATCTACTAAGAAAAGTTAAATGTATTTGTGACTGCATTGTTGTCTCCCTTTGTTATAGAACACAACAAATAGTGAGAAATGATGCAAATAAGCTTACAAATAGCCATTCCATGCCACATTTTGTTGTAGTAACTGTGCAACTAAGGATTTTTTATTTCCCTTATTTAAATTGATAATGCAACTGTACTTTAAGGGTCATTGTAGCTTGAAAAGCATAAAAATCATTGATGACATTTTAAAATTCAATACTCAAAGAGCTATCTAAAATTTAAATTCAAAATATCTACTAAAAAAAAAGGAACCAGATCCCCACAAATATTGAGACATTAGATCTTTGTTTATATAAAAAAAGAATCAAGTCACTTGGATTGATTCCATTAGTATTTGGTGAGTGCAATGGAGGATGGTTACGTCTTTAATGTGCACATTGTTGCATTCACCATAAATGTCATTCAAATTACAATATTATAATGATAGTTGATGAAACAAATTATCAAATAGACAACAAGAGTCTATAGAGAGATTGGTGAATAGCATATGCTAGTAATGAAAAGGTTTCACAAGCATATAGAAATCATCCATAGTATAGACAAACTAACTTGAATGCAAACCTACAGTACACTGGACATATATTTGAGAATGGTGAATTTAGGAATGTTAGACTTGAGATGAGGGCATTAGTTGAGTCTACCACCTCAACAAGGTGAAAACGAGTGTAACATAGAGTATGATTATGGTACCAATCCCACCAAATAGATCCTTGTCCATCAATAGTACCATTGTCACCTATGAAAATGAATATGTGAAGAAAAATATTATAAGTATAATAAAATAACAAAACACATATAAAAACTTTGAACTAATGGCCTTCACAACCATCTAATAGGAGCACCTTTTGATAGTTGATTGCTCATTCTAAGAAAGAGGGTAGACAGATTTGGGTTTTGTGATTCCTTGGCTTTAATGTTTTGAAAAGTATCTTCTTCTTTTATGTCAACACTTATTGTAAGAAATTAAAGGTGTATAGGAATTCTTTCTACACTAATGTTGATAGGAATATTATGCAGATTTCATTTTATCTATTACATAGACTTGAAGAAACATGGATGGGGAAAACTTTAAAACCCTCTTGGAAGAGTAACACCACACTAAAAATCCTATACAATGTATTATCAAATCCTACAATAGACCACCTCACATTTGCAATACAAATTCTTACAAGAGTCTTCACCTTAACTAAATCATGGGGGAATTTTGACAAAATTCTATTAACATACTAACTTTCAAAAAAAATCATCAAAATTATAATAATAGTCATCATAAATATCATAATTATCTTGAGCATCAACTTGACCATATCTCCATACAACATGGTCCTCAAAATAGTCACTTAGCACCTGTCATAAAAAAAATCTATCCTTGGCTCTTTATCACATTCAATACTGAGACACCAATTTTTAACACTTATAACCAATGTGCTCCATTAAATTCCCTATCATAGGCATTTGCAATACTAAACTAAGCAATTCTCTTCAATCAATTGTAGATTATAAACATTCAACTATCAAAGCCATTCCGTTATCAAAAAACCAAATAGTTCATTGACCACCTTATACCAGTTCATTCCAAACCCAACTTGTTGACCACAAAACTATCTTCTTTTCAGTCCTAACTATCTAAAAAATACTAAAAGATATCCCATCTATGCTAATTCAATGCTGAGAGACTACCACTCAATCAAAATTGGGACATTACAAGAACTATGTAATTTTCTATGAAATCAGTTGATTATAGCCACTGACTTTTGAAGATAACAATACATTTTTATTTTAATGGAATAGAATACACAAAAACCATAAGGGCTAGTCTATATCAATTGAGCCTACATCAACATGAATTTTTTATATTTTACATTTATTTCTTATAATGAAAAGATTCCTTATGGAACAATCCCTTTTAATTTTTTCTTAAACTAATTTATCCTAACTGAAATGCAACATTATTGATGGAAAATAAATCCACATGTCACCTTAGGAATTTCAAATAAGTCTATTTCTATTATGCAGAGCATTGATGATTACTATATTACATGAATGAGAAATTTTTTTAAAAAAATTGAAAAGAAAAAAGAAACAAGGGAAGTTTGAGCTTTCTTAGAGTGGTTTTGACCTGTGCTTCTTAAATAAAACACACTCACCTCCCTCTTATTGGGAGCCATCTTAATGCAAACAAAAAACTGACTTACCAAAACTTAAAGTTCTCTTGCTCGATACTGGACTTTAGAAAAAAGGTGCTAATGAAAGTGGAAGTATATTGTAAGTCTATACGATTGAGTTTCAAAAACAGAATCCAAGGCTCTCTTGTTTTGCCATTAGATTTTAGAGAAAAGGCTCCAATGAAAGTGGAAGTATATTGTAATTCTATACAATTGAGATTAAGAAACCTACATTATCTAAAATGAAGGACCTTATAATCATTTTTTATAGATTAAAACTTGATGGTGCATACCCACAATGAGCTTTTGTAGACATAGAACTGTTCAACATCTAGTCTGTAATTCATATAGGTGAATTTATATTTTTGGGACTAAATCCATGGTCACCATTGAGGCATGTTATGCGTGAAATGACAATATTGCAGAGAAACTAAATGTAATTGCAATTTACAATTAATGGGACTTTGTGAGAAGCTAACAACATGCTATAAGAGGTAAACATTCCCGCATTTGGAAACTATGTCAAACAATGCAATTTTATTTAGTCCTCAAGGAAAAATAAAGATGTGTGCACTGGAAACAGTCTTGCACCCATACCTATTCTCTAATACTACCCAACATAGTTACCAACTAGAGCTAAAGCCTAAATTTGGTTCAGATCTAGGACTTTTTGATGAGCTAGATTTGTCATTCTCTATCTTAAAAAAATTATTCAAAAAATAAAACTATTAATTATTTATTTTGTCTGCATTGCCAATCCTTTTTTACTACCCAAACAAATCAATGTTTTGAACCTGGTAACCTATGTCACAAGGCTTAAGTTCAAGTATGTGTTTAGTGACAATAAAATTCAAGTAACATTTAGCAAGAGGGAGAAAAATCAAAAATAGTTGCAAGAAACTTTGACTAATATAAATCATTAAATTAACAAAATTACCAAAATAAATTTAACATAATGTTTATATTTAGTGAAAATCATGCATGTGAATTTTTTACTAATATAATATACATAGGGTGATGCGATGGAGCAAGGATGGTTACATCTTTAATGTGCACATTACTGCATTCACCATAAATGCCATTCCAATTACAATATTATAATGATAGTTGATGTTCAACAAATTATCAAATAGACAACAAGAGTCTACAGAAAGATTGGTGAATAGCATATGCTAGTAATGAAAAGGTTTCACAAGCATACAAAAACCATCCATAGTATAGATAAACTAACTTGAATTCAAACCTATAGTACACTAGATGTATATTCCAGAATGGTGAATATAGGAATGTTAGATTCAAGATGATGACATCAATTGAGTCTACCACCTCAACAAGGTGAAGGTGGGTGTAACCTAGAGTATGATTATGATACCAATCCCACCAAATAGTTCACTACCCATCAATAGTACCATTGTCACCTATGAAAATGAATATGCGAAGCAAAATATTAGAATTATAATAAACTAACTAAACACATATAATTTTTTTTAACTAATGGCCTCCACAACCATCTAATAGTAGCACCTTTTGATAGTTGACTGCTCATTCTAAGCAAGAGGGTAGACGGATTTTGGTTTTGTGATTCCTTAGTATGTTAGTTTGAGCTTCACTTGGTTTCAAGAATACTATAATATTATCTACTTAACGAGGCCAACCATGTGAAGGTGGAAGTTCATTTGGCCTCACCCCCTCCCCCTAACATTAATCTAAATTACCCATTATCATCTAATTACATACTTAATTCATTCATTCATCCATTTATGAATTATAACATTCAACATGTTTTGAACATGAACAACCTTTGCATGTTACTACAAACCACTACATGTTGTTAGTAGGAGGGAATTCTTAATTAAACAAATGATTGTGGGCATTAGATTGTTAAATCATGGATGAGAGCAAATTAGAGGAAATTTTCACCATAAATTGAGGTTGATATGGCTTTAAAATTTTTATTGTTGATCATAGTCCCCAACGCTTAATTAGTTGGTCAAGAGGAAAAGGTGGATTTATGGTGAAATACCTTTTTGAGTCTAATGTTTTTTGAAGAGAATAATGTTTTCTTCAAATTAGACATTGTTAAAGTCTAAGTCTAACAATAGTTAAAGGAGATTCAACATCCACTAGTCCCATCATCAAAGGAGACTATATCAGGTTTGAGAATTGTAGAAGATTGAGAATTAGTGCATTATTAGGTAATTCATTCTTATTTGTACAAAGAAATAATTATTTTGATGGAAAAGTTGGGCAAATAGGTAAAGAAAGAAAAAGCGAGTTTAGTGTATTTTTTAAAAGATGAATTGGTGAAACTTAAAAAGGCTAATTCAAAATTGGTAGAAACTATAACAAAGTTGAGAAAAGATATGCAAGAAAGTTCATGTGAAAATGATATTCTTCAAAAAATAGGAGAAAGTTGAAAAAGGAAAGTGGAGAATTAAAAGAAAACTTAAAGTTGTTTGATCAAGTTAATAAGAAGAATGAAGATCTAGAAGCAAGAATCAAGCTATTAAAAAAGAAAATGTGAAGCTAAGTTCAAACCCTAGTGTGTTATTTCACATGTGATATAAGTAATTTGTGTCCTTTATTTGATATGGATATGCACCTAAAGTTTCTTCAAGTGAAGAAGAAGTTGAAGTTAAGGATGTGTATGAATCACTAGATCTTGGAAGTGCAAGTTGTAATTTTTGAAGTAAAGGTTGTTTTGAAAATAATATTTTTTGAAGATCATGTACAAAATTTGATATACAAGAAGCAAATGGACAAAGAATAAGAAAGCCCATTCAACCAATTATGAGGTCACGATATGAAGGTCTCAAATATGGTAAGAAAGATAGATCAGATGTTGCTAGTGATACAAGTTAATGTCAATCAGCTCAAAGAGTGTAATAATAACATTGTCATAGAGGACAAATAAATAAATAAATAAGTAGGGATCTTGAGCTTTGTCCAATTTATGAAAAAACATGTTCGAATAGAGATAGGAATAGAAAATCTAGAAAATTAATTATGGTTGTATTGATGAATCCAGAATATCAAGGTTACAAATATGTTGAATAGCTTATAAGCCTAAATGCTTGCAGGTAAACAAAAATAGGGGTGAGTCAAGGTTTGAATGTTTGAGTCAAGTAGTTGATGATTTCTTCAAATGATGTCTTACATTATTTAGAAGAGTGAGTTTAATAAAATTGAATGGAGATGGCAGATAAAAAATTGGAAGGGGATGGGCCCTACTATGAAATTTTCTCTTTCTCAATTATCATAAGATGTAATTCTACTAGAACCAATAAACCAAAGAAATCCATTGTACTGTGGAGGAGCTTTAGTCTTCCAAATATATTTGATATGATAGTTTTGAAGAGAGGGAAGAGCACTATTTCTAAGAATAGTGTAGCCCGATATAGCCAAATAGGAACTTATGCAATTTCCAGACCAAATCAAAGAGTTATCTTGATCAAATACATAAAATTTATAGGCATAAGCCAATTGTGGATACACTTTTTTTTGAGAAACTTGCTTCCAAATCCATATTATGGATACCTCTTTTTGATAAAGATATTATTTTTTTGTATGTTATATACTCTCTTATAAATTTAGGCACTTGGGTCTCACTCTATTTAGAAGCATCTTGTGTCCATCTAATGGCACCTTACCCACTTGAATAAGGCAACTAACATAACCACCCTAGCTCCATTCTCCTCTCTACTTGTGCATAAACAATTTTTTCACTCTTATTGTTTGGATCAAATCTCTAGATTATCAAGGAATGGAAGTAATTGAGTGTATTTATTATCTAATAGAAAAAAGAAAAAAAACCCTAGGATACAAATGATTTCTAAACACATTTTAATAAAAACTTTTGCAAACTTCCACAGTTTTTATACATTTTTTTACTAAATTTGTAAAATTCCAAACTTGTAGTTGAAAATTTGGTGAACCCTATGATAGAGGGTCTATCCATATTTTTGATTTGTAGATGGCAACAAAAATACCCCTAATGTTGTATAGTTTGCACTTTTCCCAACCACCCTACTCCATTTTCCTATCTTATCATCTGGTAGGAATTTGAACACCTGGCTTTAAGTTAATTGTTCCTTATGCTCTATCATGCCATCTTGTGAAGTACTACTCATAAAGCATGGGTATTAGAAACTACACAATTGAATCCTAAGAGTAGTACCATAAGTTGACTTACATTGGAAAATATCTCCTAGTTATCACTATAGATACTTTCATCTTCTATGTTTCTTTTTCATTTAAAACTCAACTTTTATGGTCTCTTTAGGGTCCTACCTTGAGCCTATGAATTTGGTTTAGGTATGTTTAAATACAGCTGAGTTGAATCTACATTCTTGTGGCAGTGTGCTAGGCATACCTAGGCCTGCCATGGGCTATTAGAAAGCAATCTTGACCTGTTAGTGTTTTGAATAGGGTATTGCAACCTGGTATTGATTTTTTAAATATATATTTCTCTTGTGGTTGGAGTGTAGGATTATACAAGCATCTCTAGGGTTAATTACATTAGATCTTGATTTCTTAATATCCTAGAACTCAAAATATGTTATTAACATTACTTGGGGAAGCGAATGAGAAATTGTGGCCTAAGAATTTTCCTCTATGGTTCGGGTTTACTGCTCGACATCATGAGTACATTTCCTAATTATCCGATGAAACCTACAATACTTTATAGAAAATAGTAGTGTGATTTAAAATGACACATTTTAATATTTTTGTAAATAAGTCGAGTTGCTTTTCTGAATTTTCATTATAAATGACTTCCAAAAGTTTTGTGATTAGTGTTTGAGTCTTTGATTGTATTGAGAACTAAATATTTCTATCTTTTGGTGTGTTTACTAATGATGTCAACATAACAGTAATTGTTGATGTAAAGCAAGTCATTTATTTGTTTGGTGCCTATGTACTACACCTGGTTTTTGAAAAAATAAAAATAAAATTTCAAGAAAGGTTTAATAATATTCATAAAAATGACAAAAATTGATTATATTATTAAGGTCTTGGGGCTGATTGATGAGGTCTGAGAAATAAAATGGCTTGTCAATGAATGAATAGCTAATATGCTCTATGAGGCTACCTCTACAAGAACATCTAGATGCTTTATTCAAGATGGGGAAGCAATAGGAGAGGGAGAGGGTGGGGTACATAGGGGCCTTGTACTACTGAGTCTGAGTTTAGACGGTTAGAATTCTTAGAGACAATATGGGGGAATCAAGGCAACATTAAAGGCATTGATTAGAAAGATGGTGAATATAGAGAACTTCATTAAGGATTCAGGTGAGAAGCTAGAAAAAGCCACTAAGGCCATCAAGTTCCTATGACATTGGGTTGACTAGTCAAGTTGGAGAATGGAGAAAATACCACCTCCTTCTTTAGTTTAGATAGTAGATGGCTTCCCCTAAGGGGAGTTTCCATCTAGTGATGGTGTTTGGTTATGATGTGGACTCGCATCCTCATTGAAAGATATTTCACTACCACTATTTTTTTTCTGTTTAAGTTTTTTTAGGGTTTTCACATTACTAAATTTAACAATTTGTTCAACTATTCTCACTTTTCGAGCAATATAGGGAACAATTGTATTAAGTATTTTTATATTTCGGGAGTCCAATTAAAAGTTGTTTACATACAATTTCTCTATTGTTGCATGCAATTAGAGGAAGTCATTTTATAATTTCTCTATGGCTATGTGCATAACAAAAATGATCAATAATTTGAGAAATGGTCTTGCAAATTCTATAAGGTATCAAAATGTTTTAGTATAAAAAACAATTGGATGGGATAATTAATTTTGGTGAAAATTGGCTATAGCTATGAACACCTCTGAGCATTTGTTAGAAGATGGTATTCATGTAATGAACCCTATCAAGGAAGTTTCAAAAAGTGCAAAGTTTGACCTCAACAAATATTGTGCTAGTCTATCTAATTTTGTTATTCCTAATGTTACAAAATTTTATAGCTCTAATAATAGCATGAGTTTTCCCACTAATGGGAAAAGTATAAATAAACTATGAATGTTGTTACATGTGTTTCATCAAGTGTTTAACTACTTAATGCACTAAGACCCACTTTAAAGGTACCAAAGAATAGTGTTTGGGGTGAAATTTTATTTCATAGAGGCATATTTGGTGCAAATCTGGGAACCAAAATCTTGGATTTTCTCCTTGTTCATATTATCATTTTGAAGACTTAAATAAGAAATAAGATTTATCAATAATAATAGCAACTTAAGGGTGTTTTTCTTCCTAAGACCAAGTGTGAAGATCATTTAGATCAAAATGGATAGTCATAGGAATCCGATAGAGGACAATGAGACACTGATGCAGACCAATTAGTATGATAGCCAAGGGGGCATTTTAGAATTGACAAAGTCGATAAACTATCACCAAAGAAATGGTTAGTTTGTAATATAGATTAAAGATTATTAACATGGTGATTATTTACAAAATGATAATTATTTGAGACAAGAATAGTGCTTTAAAATGATGGAACATTAATCAGTAATCCTAAAAGAAAGACATTTCTATTGAAATTAAGAGTAGTGGACTAGGATATGCAAGAAAAAGTAGAGGTATCCATCAAACTAGTCATGGAGGACATTATTATGAGGAGATGAAAAAATAGAGGTCTAGTATGTAATAGAAAAAGATGCACTAAGAAGACTGAGGTCTCAAATCTTTCCATGAGCTCAAAGGGAATTTTTATGATGTGACAAACCTATGAGGTCCTTCTAATAGTATTGAAGACTTGTATTGTGAGCATGCAAAGGTTGTAAAAAGGGATGTATAAATAACAATGATGAACAAATGATAACTACACTATTATTATAGTGTTGAAGGCATGTTAATAGTATGAATTAACTTTAATCCAAATCAATGATGCAGTAGCATGTAAAGGACAATGGCTAGTGAAGCATCAAGGTATTTATTTAAAGTGGTAGACATGAATGACTAGAAAATATGACAACATTATTCTTAATAACCATATGAAGTCTTAAAGTAGTTCATTGGGAAGACTATCAAAGGTAAAATCACTATAAGGGAGTAGTCAACAAAAAGTCATGAAGTACTACTAGAGCACAATATAAATAAAAAGCACCATGCAAGTGAGGAGCAATGGAGGTGAAAGGAATAGAGATTCAAAGCTATGAGAAAAATTTAAGAGCCCCATCATTTTTAAATCAAGGTCATAGCTAAGAAACAAATTTTCTTGAGAATAGGATGGATCAAGTAAACAACATGCCAAAACACTAATTTGTGAATGTTAGAGGAGCAACAATTTGGAGGACAACACAAAAACAATGTTTATGATAGTCATATTTCAAAATGAGGATAACCTACAAGCCAAATAATCAGAGGTAGAGAGGATCATTACATGATAGTCATCTCAACACAAGCTTGACCTATAGGGCCAAACAGTTATAAAGGTGGAAAAGATTATCAACTGATGATAATGGTGACCATCTAATCAGTACTACTACATGAACTTTGTAAGGAGTAGTCATTATGCTTTTAATACCATGAAAAATTATAGAAAAATAAGTGACAAACTTTTGTAATATGATGCATCGATGTATAATAGTCACAGGCACTATGATTGAGTATTAGTGAAAGATATCATTCAATACATAGATAACAACCTACTGAGGTTTTGTATGAGCCTTGACAAGGTAAAAGAGAATAATCAACTGACATCCCTCAAAAAGAAGATTTGTGATAGTCGAAAATCATGTTTAGGGGATGTAGTAGACTTGCAAGTAGTGGTGCCATTAAGAGTGCATAGTATATGACTAAATGCTAATATAAGCAAGAGTTATTTTTTAGCACCTACAAGTTAGGTTTTTTATATAATGAAGTTGAGTGAAATCTTCTAAAGACAATTTTAGGGTGCAAATATCAAGAATCAAACAAAAAGCATGTGATGAAAGTCCTAGTAATAGTAGAGATTATAGAACCTCCTAATAATCACCATGAAGAACATATTACAAACCATAAAGAGTGATTCAGTTATAGGTCAAAGCATTATACAATAAAATAAAGATATTTGACATGCCTAGTTGACATGTGATAGTTAAGAATATGATATATGAAGGTATCATGAGAAACAACCTTGAAGGAAACACTGACCTAATAAGGGTGACAGTCATGGTCTTATATCTTTGTTTGGCCTTTTCCAAAGATTAATGATAGTGTAAAGAATATACCAAACCCAATAAACAACAAGGTCAAAGCTAATCATATAAATACGATCTCCCTTGAAAGTGAGACAGTTAATGCTTATATGACCATAAATTAAGTAGAATATATGCTTATAGAATTATGTTGACAACTTTACACTATAGTATTTTTGGATTTCATACATTCTTCTTCCATTTAGCCATATGAGGACCAAAAATTATTTAGGAGAAAGAAAAATTATTTAGGAGACCAAAAATAGAGTAAAAATGCAAAACATTGATGCTTTGATCAAGGAGGGTAACCTTCTTGATGTAGATATATTCCTATTTATAAAAGGTGTGTAACTAACGTGGAAAAATTTGACACAAATCTAGGTCACCAACATTAGTGTTCTACTCTCATAACACACACAAATATATACAAATCAAAGGCAAAGAAAAGAAATAATTGGAACTCTATAATGGGCCTCCCTGTTCAACACTAAATAATATGAGTTCTCTATATGATTATATGTTTCCAAATTGGGTACAAAACAAATTTAAATAACTTTTTATAGATCTTAATAGATCACAGTTCTCCAAATGCAAAATGAAGAAAACACTTAAGGTACTATTTCGAAAAACCCAACATCCAGTTCTTCATTCAATCAAAGGAAAGTCTCTGTCAAATAGCTACCAACATGTTGCAAATGAAAAAATTGATATCAAGTCTCAAAGAGAGTTTAATGGTTATGGTTCTAACCTTTTATAGATATAGATGTTTATTTTCCCTTTGCTAATCTAGGGTTACTGTCCCATTGATTTCCAAGTGTTTGTGCCAAGGAAAAGATGTAGTTTCTTGCCAATGTTTGACCTTTAGATAGACTGACTCCCACAGAGTATATGCAATTACCAAAATCTTTAAATCTTCGATACCATCATAAATTATTAGCTTGAATTTTTGTCTAACCTATAATCTAGATACACTTATCATATCTAACTACCAAATTTTGAAAATCTTTAATACCCTCATGAATTATTAGTTTGAACATTTGGCTAAGCTATAGTCGATGGGCATTGAGGGCCAAAGATGGGGAGCTTTGAAAGAACTAGGAGCAAGGAAGGCATAGAGTAAATCCATCCAATTAGTATTCTACCCTCTGAAACCCTCTATACATCCACAACTAGCAATCTAATCTCTTTTTCCTTCCTCTTGGCCCCATTTCAACTTGTCTTTGATAGGAAGTTCAAAGAAGCCTCTTGTTGTTTTTCTTGCATTCTCCACCACATCTAGAGAAATACCATGATTCACCACCTGCAAGAAAACAATCACACATGAATAATTTTAAAATAAGCAATTATTCATGGTTAAAACTTGTTGGGAAAACCCAATTTATGTATATATCACCTGGAAGAAATCCCACAAAATCACCAATGTTCAGTAAATGCACGCTCTATTATGTGTTTCTCATCTAATTATGTGTTGCTCGAGCATGAACTCTATCAAAATTTTGACCAACTTGGGAATAATTTGGATATTTTCAACTTGGGAAAATGTATGTTGGTTGAAATTTTGACCAAAGTGGGAAAATAATGTTTTTTGTGACCAACTCCAGAATGAAAATAAAAAATAAGGAGGATTCATAGCTTTGGTCAAAAAATTTGGTAGAGAAATAGGTGCAAATGTACTAGTGGTTATTTCACACAAGTTTTACCAATCCAATAGGTTAAATAGTATGCCCTATATTGCAATGGATATGGGTTATAAGATTTTCAAGAAAGATCACACATATGTTCTTTTAGAACTACAATTATAGCGACTGATTGAGAACCTAGGAGAAATTAGAAAGACTAAGAATGCTCAATATAAATTTGGTTCTATTCTAATATATGTATTTTTTTATGTTCAAAACAATTTTCCTACATTTGGAATTGTTGCATGGAAAACAAATAGGTCACTAGCAGTACAGATTGGTGAGTTCATTGAACAATTGGGTGATAATTTGGAGTCAATTATGACCAACTATTTTGAGGATTTTAAGAAATCAATGAAGAAAAGATTGAAAATTCTAGTATCTTTAGTGGAACAACATTATGATGATGTCTATTTCCTAGTAGATGTTTATTGCACTTTTGTTCAAGTAGCAACACCAAGGGTAAGATGGTTGAGGCCATTAGGATATGAAATCAATGTGGATGGGGCCTCTGCAGCTATTATAGCTTTATTGGTAGAAGAGATAGATAGGAATTCCAAGGCATTTGGAAATTATGAAATGAAAAAATCTAAGATTACCATGGAATTGAAGACTACCTCTATTATCAAGAAGAATGATAAATTGGTGAAGAAATTGAAAGACAAATTTGGTGAAGGTGCTAAGAAAGAAGAAGATGAAGAAGAAGAGGATGAAGAGGAAGAAGACATCAAGGCACAAGCACCACTTGGACTAACACAAGGTATGGAAGAAGGTCAACCAAAGGAGGAAATAGAAGTTGCTAAAGATGCCAAGGAAGAAGAAGCCAAGGAAGTATCTACACCTACTGCTCAAAAGAAGAGAAAGGCCAAAGCACAACTAGTGACAAGGGCTAAGAATATTGCAAAACCAAGCCAACCCAAACCAACTACACCTACTACAAGGGATAGTGCATGTGTGACTACACAAAAGGCTAAGGAGAATGCCAAACTAATAGAGTAGGAAGGAGGTGTGTAGAAGAGGCCAAGGAGGAAATACATTGCACAAGACAAATTTGATGAGGAGAGAATAGAATTAGATGACAATGACCAATTCAAGGCGCAACAATGACCAATTCAAGGTGGTGAGTCACAACCCATTATTTGATTTAGAAAATCTATGTGAAAATGTCAAGAATAGTATAGACTTATAAGAATTTTCTCATGTTGATTTTGATAATCTTAGTAAAGTAGAAAAGAATCAAGTGGAGGAAGCTATATATGCCATGATGGAAAATTTTAAGAAAGACCCACTAGAAATTGCTAGCTCTATGCCTAAAAGTTTATATGAGAGAGTTGAGAAAAAGTGACATTATTGTTTAAACTTGAAAAGACAAATAAGGGAATCATCACTTGCACAAGTTATGCCTAAACTTAGTAATGCACAAATTGCTAAGGCTATGAAGAAATATGTAGTTAGGTTTGTACCCAAGTATAGAGCCTTTAGCACTTTGCAAAATAATATTGAAGATGTTGTGAAGAAGTCCACACAAATATGGAAAGTAACATATGGGCTTGCTATAGTGAAAGAAGGTGAATAGGAACCCATAGAGGTTAAAGATGATGAGGAAGATGATAATAATGAAGACACTATTGAGGGAGATATAGAAATGAAAGTAGATGACAAGGCAATAGCTAAGGTAGAGCAGCAAGAAGAACAAAGTGTACAAGATACACAATTGACCAATGTCAACCCTCAACATGTAACAAGAGTAAATACTAAAATAATAATAGTTAAGGATTTTTTTTATGTCACAACTTAGAACATCAATCCCCTTATAGAGGAAGATCTCAAAAAGATACTTGATCAATCTAAAATGTAGGCCAAATTATGTGATAATCTTGTTTTGGTGAGTGTAGATGAACTAAAGAAATTACTAACTAAAAATCTAAGGGAAGAGGTGAATACACAAGAACCACATACTATCACCCCTCAAGTAACTATTGTACAACCTTTGGATAAAATACATGAAGCTACATCTAAAAAGGTTGATATAGTTAAAGAAGATAAAGTGAAAACTCAAGCCACTACTAAAGAACAAAGTCAAATAGGTCAAATAACCTTATCTGCACCTACAACACAAGTACATGGTGCATCACAAGGCATTGTGGTAGAATAGGACAAGCCTAAAGAGACAGAGCTGACACCAAAGGTGAAGGAGCAAGTGGTAATTCAAGCCCTAGTAACCTTACCAGTATCTAGCACTCCTTCTATTCACACTCTTCAAAAGTTGAGCATAGATGCAACACCATTACAGATCTCAGTGCCAATTCCAAGCTCATCTAAGGCTAAAGTAGTGATATAATATGGAGATGTGAGCCTTAATGAAGAGATTATGTTACCAAAGTATGAATTTGAAACAATGACAATTAAGTAGATGGGCATATTAAAAGAAGCCCTAGCAAGAAGGAAGCATCAGGAACTACTCAAAAAAGAGCATAGGTAAAAGGAAGCATTGCTAGATATTAAAGGCATCATTCTAGATGAATTTAGTTTGCCAACTATAGATGAAACCAAGCCACTCATTGAAAAACTAAAAGCTATAGTGGAAAAGGTTAGTGATACAAACCTTGAAACTAATGCAAAATTATTAGAATGGTCAAAAAAGAAATTTCAAAATAAAGTAAATGAAAAGATATCAAGTGATATAACACTCATACAAGTTGCATTGGCAACTAAGGTTGAAAGTGTGAAGAAGGTACTTGAGAACATTTTCTCAGTATACACAAACTATGCAATCCAACACTCTTCACACAATAGACAAGAAGTCACATTTTGAGTTTGGAAAGTTAGATTAATTCATTAGGTGCAAAACTACCTATGAATCCAGCTCAAAGTGAGAAGCACTTCCAAACTTTAATACAAACCCAAAGTCAATTAGCAGCATTGTCTATAGATGAGGCCAATATAAGGGCCAAACTGAATAGCATACAAACAAAATTGACCCCACACATGGAGAATTGCACAAGGAATTAAGCTATGCTAAAACATTTATGGAGAAAGACCCCAATAATTCAATATTAGATGACCTAGTTCACCTTGTTGTCGAGTTGGATATCCAAATCAAGTCTTTGGATGTAGCATGTGAAAATTGGGATGTAGCTCTCAAGATTATACTAGATGTAAATAAATATTTTCTAGATAAACACACTATTAGTGTATAGCACATTGACATAAATGTCCAAAAGGGGGAGATATAGATTTTGGGGGAGATATATAGATTTTTGGGAGAGTAATAAAGAGGAGATAGAGAGTAAGAATGGGACAAAGAAAAACATAGAATAAGCTAAGGGTGAGCAAGCACAATGTTTCCTGTCTTTTCACCCTATAACCATTTTACAAAAGTGGAAATTTTTTAGTCTTAATTAAGCCTAGGTATGTCTGAGTCTAGTTTTAAGTTCCCTTAGGTGAAAAGCATCTTCATCGGATTTTTCATCTTTCCCTTCTCCCACATTTCATGGCCAAGTGATTTTCCTTTATGTTGTGAGTCTTATGGGTAGATTAGTACCTAATCTAATGGAGATTCTTGCAACATGCAAAAATTATTCACAAAGCTAAGCTTGCTTGTGGCTTATCATATTTTCAATGAAAAGAACAAGCTTGTAGAAAATTGAGCATCACCTTCTCCTTGGTGGGTTTTCAACCCATGAAGGTGATTTCCCACAAAGAGCAACAAATGATGCTCATGGATCTATGTAAGAAGATAATGAGATATCTTATGGAAAATTCCTATTTTCACTATGATATATTACCTTGGGAAATATTTAGGATTCATCACAATGCTTAGAATCATCTTAAGCAGAAAACTCAAAAATGACTTCTCCTCGGTGGGTTTTCAACCCACGAAGTCCATTTTTTGCCAAAGGAAATTATAAAGGAAAAGAAATAAGAAAGTGGGTCCCTTTTGACTTTCTTAGTCCTTTTAAATATATTTGAACCCAAAGGAAATATTAACTCAAAGGATAAAGTTTAAAGGAAAGCCTAGGTGGAGAAATGAAAATCATCTTCTCCTCAATGGGTTTTCAACCCATGAGGACAATTTTTTGCATTCAAAGCAAAATCAACTTTGTAAGTAGATTGGACCCAAAAATTATACACAAAATAAGATGATAATGGAAAAAATATAACCATTGTGGGAAAGGTATACTAAGAAAATTTTGATTAGGCAAATATTTCCTTACGGGGTACTCTATTCATAATTTTCTGAAACTTAATGAGAAACAGGAAAGTAAGTATGAAAGAATGGAAAGTTACCATTGGGCCAATGGAAACAATGAAAAGACACCAAAATATCTGTTAGAGCTCCCACATTTACTATTTCAATGGATTTATCCTTTAATTCATTCATATGGCATGAATCCTAAAGATCAACAGATGAATTGAGACTCCTATATAGATGGAAACCTAATAGTTATTCAAACTACAAATTTTTCTTGAACTGTTATTCTATTAAATTGCACAACTTTTTCAAATAGCTTGTTTTTGCAAATTCAATATCCTATTCTTCTTTTAGATTTGAAATTTCAATTCATTTCATTCTCAAATAGAATGGCAACTAGGTTTGCAGATTTTGATGGGCTGAGTGGAATCAAGTCCACATTGCACAATTTCACAAATACTTCACTCCATTTTTATGATATGCAATATTTCCAAAAGAGGCTAAAATTAGAGCCAATTCATCCCATAATTGAGAAGCTCCAAGGATGTAGACTAGTGGAAGCAATTGGTTTCCCAGTGGTAGTCCAAGCTCTAGAATTGATTTATGAATATATAAATCAGTACAATCTAGATACCAGATAGATTGTGTTACTAGATGATATAGTATTGATCTCCATTAATAGGAAAACTATGGTGAATTACCTTCAAGTTCCAAAATGGGAGTTTTCAAATTTGATAGTGAGAGGAGTAGTCTCTGAGTTCTCTACAAAGAAGATGGTCTGGAGGAAGGAAATTATGTAGTCCTGATTTCAAAAGTCATGAAGCGCTAAGAGTAAGGTCCGCAAAACTCTATTTGGTACTAATCTCAAACCCAAGATTATAGACATTCTAGTTCTCCTGCACAGACTGAAAGGTGAGGTAGAAGCTCTAAATTTTGTTGAATAATATTTCTTTTTGGTACAAGTTATTTTTTTAGATATGAAATATATTAACTGGGTTCATGAGGTAAGTGAAAATATTTCCAATGCTCTCAGTGTCATGAAGTTCTACAACACTTTCTATATGTCTTCCTTTTTTATTTACATGTTAGCATCTCTACAGTTATGGTCAAGCCTCCCAAGAATAGAAAATTTTCCCAATTATGTGAAGTGTTATGAGTTTTATCCATGTTTGCAATTGCAAAATAGTTATGTGGAGTATGTCAAAGTTAACAATGCATTCACTATGAGAATTTGTAGGGAGCTCTATGGATGCCTAGAGAGGAGATTCAGCCTAGAAGCAATGGCGGCTATTAGCTAGTTTAAAAGTTATTTTATCCAATTCTCATCTTTATCATATTTGCATGTTGTAGCTTTTGATGGATTCTCCTTGAAGCTGCCAAGGTATCCGAGCAACATGATTGTGCTGATAGAGATCATGAGGTAGGCAATCCGAGTGAACATGTTGATCAGGAGCTTGAAGAAGAAGGGATATGAGTTCCTTATGAAAGTAGGAGCTTTTAGTTGTGAGTCTCAATTTGATGCAAAGAATATGCTTAAATTGTTTAAGATGAGGTAAAAATTGGAGATGTATGAGGACTTGAGACCTATGTTTGGTCTGAATAGATATGCTAGGAAGGTGTTGTAGATTGGGAGTGTGATCAAACACATTACCACTATTGAATATTAATGGGTAGATTGTAGAAATGAATTTGAAAGTCAAGATCATGCTTTTGCTAGGCTTATAGTAGAGAAAATAAAAACATATAATATCAATCTTGATGTTGAAAGATTGGAGGATGATGGGAAACATATGTAGAGTAATACATATCTGACTAAGTTAAGAGACACTCCTATCAGTTTGGACCCTTACAAGGATTTTGAGGAGGACTTAGATATCGTGATGGCTTAAATCATTAAAAGGAACTTGAAAGTGGGTCGAATGCACTATTGTGAGGAGGAGTGCAAGTAAAAGCACATCAGCTCAAGCTTTGGCAATAACTATAGCTCCTTCCTCCTCTCAAGGTGGCACAATAGGTGTAACCATGGCCATTACTCAAGGGCCAACTCAATTATTAGGAAGAGGTGACCAGCCTCCAAATAAGAACATCCCTATGGCTAAGACTTGTCATGATGGATCCCTCCCAGTTATTGGAATACAAACTAATGCTAAGAAGAAGAAGACAGAGGAGCCAAATGATAGTGTTGTTACCTTAGTTCCCTCTTCTCATGTTACCATAATTCCTTCTCCTCATGTCACCCCAATTTCCTCACCTCATCAAAGCCTAATTTCACAAGTAAGTGCTACACTTCTACAACTAAGTAGCTCTCTAGTGTAGATAGTGGATTTGGGAGATGGAAGGAGTAGTAGACATGAATATACTAAATCTGATGAGGCAACTAAGAAAACCTCAGAGGTGGAGAAAGGCTATACCTCTTCCAAGATCATTTCTCAAGTCTCAAAGAACCCCTTCTCTTCAACTGTGATGATAATTACACCAATCAAGAAGAAGATGTTTAGCATAGACTCACTTGGGATGGCCTCCAAGGTGATAGATATAGATTCCTAGTTGGAGGACATTTTAGAGAAGAAGAGAAAGAGTAAGGATGAAGGTGCTCCAAACAAGGATGCCTTATCTCTTGCAATTCACTCTAGGTTTTCTTTGAGTAAGGACAAGAAGCAAAAGACCTTGTCTATCCTTGGACAAGATCCTGAAACTAGGCACCTACAATGGAGATTGCAAAACCCACCAAGGATGGATGAGTGGAAGATATGACTGTAGATGATTTAACTCTAAACTCAATGTATCTTGGAGAGGCCAGACATGACACCAAGATTGGCTTGTGGAAGTCAACCAATGAAGTTATTGAAGGACAATTGGAAAGCCTCAAGTTGTCAAAGGTTACGAAGAAGGCTAAGATAGAAGAGCTGAATAGATTTATTAGACAATTGGTCACTCCATTGGAAAGTATCTCTAGAATTTCAATAACAAGTAATCCTACTATTGTCAAAGTTCAAGCCCTTATCTCTTAGCTTTAGGACGATAGGTACTTTGGCCAAATTGGTAAAAATTGGACTAGGAAGCTCAAATTGGAGGGAGTCTCTATTATAGAGAAAATTGACAATGTTATCTTAAGATTAGAAATAGAGAAGGATAACTTCTTGGCAAATAGAAATACTTTGGATAGAGAAAGAGTGAAGAGTAATGATTGTATCTCTCTTCTGAAGATGATTATTCAAATGAAGGAAAAGGAAGTTGTCAAAGAAAAGATCTTGCCAAAGGGAGATGAACCTTTATTCAAATGGCTTTAGAGCATGTAGTTCAAATTAGAAATGATCTTGTTAGCAAAGAAAGGACTTAAGGATATAGAGGATAAAGTGAAGAAGGACCAAGATAGAGGTTTTGAACTCATGAGGGGATTGTATATAGACTCACATACTAGTAGCCAAGGGAAAGGACTCATTGGAATAACTATCATGTAGGAGAATTTCTCCAAGTTCATAGATAGTCTGATAGATGTATCCTCTAGTAATCAAAATAGAGTTGTGAAACTCTAGAAACTTATCATATGCATACATGTGGCCACAGAGGAATTGAAAGATTGATTAAATTTTGTGAAGGAGTTTTCCAGGGAACATTCTAAGTGGCTCTTGAGATACACCAACATACACGTGCCTAGGCATGAAGAGCTAATCCCAATCATTGTTGCTGCTAAGGCCTATAGAACAAAAGTAGAAAAGGGAAAGAAGGCAAAGTGATTCATATTTTGCCCCCTTTTCACTTTCTTATGTAATCATTGTAATATGAAAAACTAGTTTCTTATCATTTTTCATTCTTTTGAGGAGATAAAATTATTGAACTTCTATTGTAACGGTCATCTCAGAATCCTATATGTATAAAATTGAAAGATTAATAAAGGGTCAGCTAATTTTTGGTGTGAAGTATTTGATGTTGTAGAGTTAATTGAATGGTATTTTGTATCAATTATTTTTTTCTTGATTTTTTTTAGTTGTTAATTACATGTTTTCTCTTTTATCTAAATTGAAGCAAGGAAAGAATAGAGTTTCATTCCCCTATTTTGAAGTAGTGAATGGATGTGATAAGTAGTGTCGTTGCATGCTCAAAGAGAAGTCTCTTAGATGTTTTTCCCTTCAATTAACCTTTCCTTCTCTATAGCTTAGATTCTAGCTAAATTAGTTTAGTGTTAGTTGTTATACTATTTTAAGTCTTTAGGCTTCGTGAGTTCATAAGATGTGTGGGTTAATGAACTTAATCCATTCTTCAGAAATCACCTTTTGCCTGAGTTCAATCTTGTTTAGGCCTAACTCAATTTTACCTCTCCTATTCTTGAGTCAAGAACACACCCCCATATAAGTTTTAGGAATAAAACATAATTCATTGCAAATCCACAATAGGGAGTTATACCTATTAATTCAAAGAAAAGTTAGTCTTTTTAGAAGTGGCCTTTCAATTATTGGTAATCAGATATTGTTCATAATTTGCCATTTAAGAGTCAGAATCAAAAAGAACAATATGTTTGCCAAAAAAAATTTGGTGACTCTATTGGGGAATACAAATAGTTGCTTGACTAATAAGCCTATATCATGAGGGAATATGGTACTACCTCATGAGAACTTTTTTGCAGCGCTCCAACATAACCTTGGTTTCCAAGATGACCAAGAAGACATAATTTCATCCCTTAATACATTTGTTTGGAGAAATAGGAGGAACATTGAACATTACGGGAATGCTAGCCAAGTATTGGAAGAGGAAGAATCAAGAGCCAAAGCTTTAGAAAGGGTTGTTTAGAGGAGAGACATCCAAAGAGTAGAAAGACAATTGAGATGTGAAGCTCAAAGACAAAACTAACCTAGCACCATGGAACAAACAAGGTTCGTTAGAAGTACCAAAGAATAGGGTGGGCAAGACCCTATTTTTGATAAACCTAAAAAACTTGGTTTTCCTACCCTTGACATTCCAAAATGGAAGGTGAAAAGAAGAGCTGAAGTAGACCACCTTCCCTTGTTAGGAATCAAAGAACTTCACATACTACTTAGCAAGTATTGGTCCTGCACAGAATCATTGCTCCCCTAGTTGTCAATTTTCTACCATACCTTGCCAAAAAAATTATGGCTGCAACAATAGGACCATTAGCACTAACAAAATATCCCCCACTCCCAGCTAGTTCAAGGCTAAATTTTTAGGTGATGGGAAGGTTACCACAGATGAACACATTAAGGCCTTCTTTGCAGCCACTCACATCTTAGGAGTTGCACATGAGGATTTTTCCATAAGATTATTTTTGGAAACCTTGATAGAAAGTGTAGTAGACTAGTTCTATCATCTAGATGATGGCTCGATCACTAATTGGGATACAATGAGAATGACCTTTGAGACAAGATTTAAAATTGCAAAAGATGAACATGTCTTGTCAACATAGTTGACATCTATTAAAAAGAAACCTACCATGAGTATGAGGTATTTTGTTGCTACTTTCAATAAGATTACTAGTAGAATTCCAACAGCTAATAGGCCCACTGTCGATAATCTGAAAAACCTTCTTCATAAGTTTGATGCCCCTAGGTATCAATTATGACTTGAGAAGGGCACATCCCACAGATTTAGTAGACACACAAAAGAAGGCAATTGAATTTGAAGGTGACTTGATTTCCATACAAAAATGGAAGCAATAACTTCAAACTAAAGGAAGTTCCAATAACACCACATCACCTAATGAAATGATTTAGAAACTATCAAATGAGTTGCTAGCAATAAAAAGTCAGTTACCCAGATTCAATAATTATTACCAATAGAATTATCAAAATTTTCCAGGAAGGAATAATTATGGAAAATTCCCACAGCCCATAGGCTCACAACCCAGGTTGGGAATTGAAGTGACACCAAAGAAAGAAAATATGTGTGTGTTTCATTTGACAACAGATCATGATAGTGAGAGTTGTCCAGAAACTACTTGTATGATGCAGTTATTATCCACCAATGAGTTGAACACTAAAACTCCTTGTTTTGAATTATATTTTTACTCAAATGGTAACTCTAGAAATTTTATTTTTGGAGTATGAGTTAGATTTTGAACCAAAAGGTGAATGCTATGCAACTATTGATGGAACTTCATACACATTTTTGACTCGAGGTCAAAGGCAAAAGAATTAATCCTCTAGTCATGCTCATAGGAATGATCCCATTCCTTAAACAAATAATATTCATGTTGATCAGGGAGTATCCACATCTCAAATAGGTAAGGACAAAATTCCCTTTGATTTCATTCAATTCTGTGAAGAATAAAACATCCAATTTTCCCTCATAGATTATTTGAAGCCTCATCCCTCTAGGTTTAAAATACTAGTAGATCGTTGTAAAGGTAATACTATAGATTTAAATCACAATGTGACCATGGAAGAAAGCGATGAAAATTTGACATCTAACCTATTTAATCAAGAAGATTCTACTATCCTAGCAACCTCTACCGAGAAAAAACCTAACCCATTCTATATTTCAATGTACATAAATGGATGCAAATTGAGCAATTGCATAATAGATTTAGGTGCATCAGATAATATTATGCCTTATTCTATAACTAAAGCCCTGGGTCTCAACCTTACTAAAGTTCATGGGAGATGTTACTCTATGGATGTCAAACAGGTTCCCTCGCTTGGACAGATTAAAGATGCTCAAGTAGCCTTAGCTTCTCATCTAGAAAGGAAACTCTTACTGACTATTCTAGTGGTCGATATTCCACCAAGCTATGAGCTTCTCTTAAGTAGTTCTTTTTGAGACTTAGGAGGAGAAATAAAACTAGACTAGTCCCAAATAGTAATACCCATAGGAAATAAGAGAGTTAAACTAGAACTTGAAGAAAAAGAAAAATTCATTGTGCTGAAGCCAGATGATCCTAAAGCTCCAATCCTCTACCAAGAGCTAGAGTTTGGAAATTACATGTTATTTACTGAAGACATTCTAAATGAGCAAGAAATTGAAGGCTTGAAAATGAAATCATTAAGTGAAGAGAAAGTGTCATCATCTATATGGACATTGGATTTTGATGGAAGTTGTTCCTCGTCAAGATCTAGTGTAGGTGTAGTGTTAATACCCCCTGAAGGAGAACCCATACCCATGGCTTTCAAGTTGGAGTTTGGAAATACAAATAAAACTGTAGAGTATGAAGCCCTACTTCTAGGGATAGTGGTTGTGAAAGAAAAAGGAATAAAGATCCTAAAAGCTTAAGGTGATACAAAACTCATTATCAAAAAAATTAAAGGGCAATACTCTGTGAATAATCACAAGTTGAAGAATTATAGAAACAAAGTTTAGGATGGAATAGGTCTTGATGCCTTTTCTATCAAATCAATACCAAGAGAGATAAATACCAGAGTAGATTCATTAGTGGTTTCTACTTCCTTGTTACTTCCTCATCCAAAATTCAAAGACAAGAAGTATCAAGTAGAAATCATATACCGAGCCTTTGTCCCTAGAAATGTGGAGCCTTGGAAATTTTTTGAAGATGATAGAAGTTTGTAGTTGTTCCTAGAAAATGACAAACCTAGTTTTGGACATGAATCTAATGATGATAATCATGAAAAATCTGATGTCAAGCAAAAATAGAATCAAAATGATGAAGTCTAGTTGCAAGGTAATATCATTCCCCCATACTTTGTATCTTTAGAAAAATTGTTCAATAGACATGATGCTTACATAAAACAAAAGAGGATAGAAAAGGGTCCTACTACTAGTGAGTATGAAGGGGTGAATATTGGGGATACTCATGATCCTAAAATGATTAATATTGCAAAATATTGTTCACCTAAAGAGAAAGAAGCTAAAAAACAAATCTTCATAGAATACCGAGATGTTTTCACCATGAGTTATGAAGACTTGAAAAGCCATAGAGGTAGGAAGATAAAACATCAAATTCCCCTGAAACTTGATGCAATTCCTTTTTAATAGAAACAAAGGAATTATATTCCTAAGGTAGTAGATGTTATATTTTGGGAAGTAGATAAGATGTTGAAGGAAAAAATAATCTATCCCATCCATCACTCCACCTAGGTAGCTAATATAGTACCAATAAGAAAGAAGAATGAAGAAATAAGGATCTATGTCAATTTTTAGAATTTGAACTAGGCATCTCTGAAGGATAATTTTTCTCTTCCCAATATGGATTACTTACTACAAATAGTGGCTAGAGCTGAAATGATTTCCATGCTTGATAGGTTCTCAAGTTACAATCAAGTTGAAGTGGAAGAAAAGGATCAGCATAAGACAACGTTCACCACACCTTGAGGTACATTTGCATATCATAGAATTCCCTTTGGGCTCATTAATGTTGGCACTACATTTCAAAGGTGTATGAGTAAAACATTTTCTGATCTAAAGGACTGGATTATAGTTATATATATGGATGACCTCACCATTTTTTTGAAGAAGAGAAAAGATCACATAGAAGATTTGAAGAAGGTATTGCAAAGGTGTCAGGAACATGGAATCTCACTTAATCCCAAAAAATCCAATTTTTGTGTGATAGAGGGAAAGCTCCTTGGTCATATAGCTTCTCAAGAGGGTATTAGAATTGATCCCAAATGAGTCAAAGCCATTCAAAGATTGAGCCTACCATCAAATAAAATAGGAGTTAAATCATTCTTTGGGAAGGTGAATTTCCTCAGAAGGTTTGTACTAGTTTTTTTAGAAACCACTAAGTGTATTGTGGACATGATGAAAGGAAATTCAATTTTAAATGGGATGAGATGGTAAAGTAGGCCTTTTAGATATAAAAATTGCTATTGCTAATGCTCAAGTATTATGGCACCCAAATTATAAGTGAGATTTCATCATTTACTATTATGCCTCTGAACACACTTTATCGACAATACTTATGCAAGATAATGATGAAGGGATACAAACCCCAATAGCTTTCATGAGCATACCCCTGAGAAATCATGAATTGAAGTACTCACAAATTGAGAGACATGCTTTTGCAGTAGTCAAAGCACTTACAAAATTTTGATTTTACATTGTGCATTCGCATTCGATGGTTTATGTCCTGGATGTAGTAGTAAAAAGTGTGTTAACATAGTAGGATGTAAGGTGTAATGCCAGAGGAACATGGATAGCAAAGACACAAGATTATGATATAGAAATTAAACCTACCATGCTAGTAAGGGGTAATTCCTTGTGCAAAGTGATGGCGGAAAATAAGATTGCTGAAGAATTAGAAGAATTGGGATAAAAGAAATTAGTTTTGGCTATAGGCCTACATGATCCTTGGTTTGAGAATATTACTTATCTACTAACATATGGAGGATTTCTAGAGGGCCTAACTACAAGACAAAGGAGAGATCTTAAATTTAAAGCAGCTAAGTATGTAATTTGGGATGGCAAATTGTTT
Source organism: Cupressus sempervirens (assembly GCA_028749045.1). Taxonomy (NCBI): domain Eukaryota; kingdom Viridiplantae; phylum Streptophyta; class Pinopsida; order Cupressales; family Cupressaceae; genus Cupressus; species Cupressus sempervirens. Next base: position 443,596,119 of record CM053784.1, read on the forward strand.
TAAAAAGCCATAGATGGCACTTTCCTTAGATGTGTAGACAAACAACAGCAAGAAAAGTTGTTGAAAAAATTTCATGATGAAGCCTATGGAGGGCATTTCTCATCCTTAGTCATGACTTTCAAAATATTAAGACAGTGTTATTACTAGCCCAAAATATTCAAGGATACCTATTCCTAGGTAAAAAAATGTGAAAAATGTAAGATGTTCATTGGGCCTCCTCAATTATTCATGCTACCACTAAGGTATGTCATCATCGAGGGGCCTTTTCAACAATGGGGTCTTGATTTCATTGGTCTAATTAACCCAACATGTAGTGTTGGTCACCAGTATTTGATAACTACGACTGATTATTTCAATAAGTGGGTGGAAGCCAAAGCAACTAAGAAAACTACTTCTAAAGTAGTATGTGAACTCATTAAGGAAAACATACTAGTTAGGTTTGGTGTTCCCATCAAATTGGTGATGGACAACACAACATATTTCTCTTCAATTGAGATTACCAATTATTGCTTTGAGCATGGAATCAAAGTTAGTCATCCATCTAATTATTTCCCACATGGAAATGGTCAAGCTAAGTCTAGTAACAAGAATTTGATGAATATTGTCAAGAAATTGTTGTCAGATAATCAGAAAACTTGGCACAAGAAAATTCATGAGGCACTGTGGGAAACTAGGGTAACACCTAAGAAGGTGATTAGTATATCTCCTTTTGAATTAGTCTATAGAACTGAGGCTAATCTCCAATTACCTTTGGAATTGGCTACAAATAAACTTAGAATAGTAATTGAAAATGATATCTATAAAGATGGCTTAGAAAAGAGGATTTTGTACTTGACCAAGCTTGAAGAGGAAAGAGAAGAAATTGTGGATCACATCACACAACACCAGATGCAAATGAAGAATCTATTTGATAAAAGGGAAAGACCATGGAAATTCATGGTAGGAGATAGTGTGTTACTATGGGATAAGTGAAGAGCTCCAAAGGGTATGCATAAAAAGTTTGATACCTTGTGGAAAGGTCCATTCATAATTCATTAGGCATTCGAGAATAATTTTTTCAAATTTTCTTACCAAGATGGTGAAGTGCTACCTTTGACCTACAATGGTTAGGCTCTGAAGCTTTATCAAATTTCAAACTGAGAACAAGTAACCCCTATATTGTATTATAGTTACGCTTAGTTCCTTTTCATGCTTTCCTTGTTAGTTTTCATTTCTTTCTTTTGCTTCCTTATTTTTCCCCACTTTAGTTTTGTTGTGTTGCCATCTTTTATTTTTGCGAAACCAAATATTTTGAGTTCCTTGCTTGGGTATAGTCTACCCAAGTCCCCAGTGAAAGCTAGTTGTTACCTCACTTTTCACCCCTATAACCATTTTGCAAAAGTGGAAAATTTTGTGTCTTAGTTAAGCCTAGGTATGTCTAAGTTAGTTTTAAGTTCCCTTAGGTGAAAAGAGTCTTCATCAAATTTTTCATCTTTCCCTTCTCCCACATTTCATGGCCAGGTGGTTTTCCTTTATGTTGTGAGTCTTACAGGTAGCTTAGTACCCAATCCAATGGAGATTCTTGCAACATGAAAAAATTATTTTCAAAGATAAGATTGCCTGTAGCTTATCATATTTTCAATGAAAAGAAGAAGCTTGCAAAAAATTGAGCATCACCTTCTCCTTGGTGGGTTTTCAACCCATGAAGGCAATTTCCTGTGAAGAGCAAAAAATGATGCTCACGGATCTATATATGAAGATAATGAGATATCTTATGAAAAAGTCCTATTTTAACTATGATATACTACCTTGGGAGACATTTAGGATTCATCACAATGCTTAGAATCATCTTAAGCGAAAAACTCAAATTCGACTTCTCCTCGACAGGTTTTCAACCCATGAAGTCTGTTTTCTACAAAAGGCAATTGTAAAGGAAAAGAAACAAGGAAGTGGGTCCCTTTCAACTTTTTGTACTCTTTTTAAACTTCTTCAAACCCAAAGGAAATATTAACTCAAAAGATAAAGTTTAAATGAAAGCCTAGGAAGAGAAATGAAAATTGTCTTCTCCTCAGTGGGTTTTCGACCCATGAGGATGACTTTTTGCATTCAAAAGAAAATCAACTTAATAAGTAGATTGGACCCTCAAATTATACACAAAAAACATCTTAAGATGATAAAGGAAACAATATAACCATTGTGGGAAAGGTATACTGAGCACAATTTGATTAGGTAGATATTTCCTTATCGGGTACCCTATTCATAATTTTCTAAAACTTAATGGGAAACAAAAAAGTAAGTATGAAAGAATGAAAAGTTACCGTTAGACCAATGAAAATAGTGAAAAGACACTGAAATATCCATTAGAGCTCCCACATTTACTATTTTAATGGATTTATCATTTAATTCATTTGTGTCGCGAATCCTAAAGATCAACATGTGAATTGAGACTCCTATATAGATGGAAACATAATAGTTATTCAAACTACAACTGTTATTCTGTTAAATTGCACAACTTTTTCAAATAGCATATTTTTGTGAATTCAATATTCTATTCTTCTTCTAGATTCAAATTTTCAATTCATTTCATTCTTAGACAGAATGGCAACCAGGTTTGTGGGTTTTGATGGACTAAATGGAATCAAGTCCACATTGTAGAATTTCATAGATACTTCACTTCATTTTTCTGAAATGCAAGATTTCTAAAAGAGGCTAAAATTGGAGCCAATTCATCCCATAACTAAGAAGCTCTGAGGATGTGGGCTAGTGGAAGTAGCTGGTTTACTGGTGGTAGTCCAAGCTCTAGAATTGATTTATGAATGCATAAGTCACTACTATCTAGATACCAGATAGATTGTGTTACCAGATGATATAGTATTGATCTTCGTTGATAGGCAAACTACAGTGAATTACCTTCAAGTTCTAGATGGGAGGAGTTTTTAGATTTGAAAGTGGGAGGAGAAGTATCTAAGCTCTCCACAAAGAATATGGTCTAGAGGAAGGAGACTATGAAATATTGGTTTCAAAAGCCATAGAGCACCAAGAGTAAGGTCCCCAAAACTCTATTTGGTACTAATCTCAAACTTGAGATTATAAACATTCTAGTTTTCCTACATAGACTAAAAGGTGAAGTAGAAGCTCTAAATTTTGTTGAACAATATTTATTTTTAGTATAAGTTATTTGTTTAGATATGCAATATATTGAATGAGCTCATGAGGTAAGTGAAAATTGTTACAATGCTCTCAGTACCACAAACTTCTATAACACTTTCTATATGTCTTCCTTTCTGATTTACATGCTAGCATCTCTATGGTTATGGCTGAGCCTCTCAAGAATAGAAAATTTTCCTAATGATGTGAAGTGTTATGAGTTCTATCCACATTTTCTATTGAAAAATAGTTATGCAGAGTATGTCAAAGTTAATAACACATTCACTGTGAGAATTTGTAGGGAGCTCTAGGGATGCCCAAAGAGGAGATTCAGCCCAAAAGAAATGGTAGCAATTAGCCAATTCGAAAGTTATTTTATCTAGTTCTCATATTTCTTGTATTTGCACCTTGCAGCTTTCAATGGATTCCCCTTAAAGCTACCCAGGTATTTGAGTGACATAATTGTGTTGATAGAGATCATGAGGTAGGCAATCCAAGTGAATGTGCTAAGCAGAAGCTTGAAGAAGAAGGGATATGACTTCCCTATGAAAGTAGGATCTTTTAGTTATGAGTCCTAATCTGATGCAAAGAATATTCTTAAAGTGTTTGAGATGAGGTACAAATTGTAGATGTATGAGGTCTTGAGACCTATGTTTGATCTAAATGGATATGCCAAAGAGGTGTTGCAGATTGGGAGTGTGATCAAACATTACCATTGTTGAGGATTATTTTGCAGATTGTAGAGATGAATTTGAAAGTTGAGATCATGCTTTCACCAAGCTAATAGTGGAGCAAATAAAAATATATAATATCAATCTTGATGTTGAATAATTGGAGGATGATGGGAAACATATATATAGTAATACATATCTAACTAGGTTAAGAGACACTCTTATCAATTCAAAGCCTTACAAGGACATTGAGGAGGACTTAGATATCATGATGGCCTGAATCATCAAAAGAACTAGAAAGTGGGTCAAATGGACTACTATGAGGAGGAGTAGAAGTAAAAGCACATCAGCTCAAGCTTCTCCACCAGCTGCAACTCCTTCCCCCTCTCAAGGTGGCACAATAGGTGTATCCTTAGCCATTACTCAAGGACCAACTCAACCATTAGGAGGAGGTGACCAACCTCCAGACAAGAACATACCCATGCCTAATACTTGTCATGATGGCTCCCGGCCAATTATTGGAACCTAAATTGATGCTAAGAAGAAGAAGATAGAGGAGCCAAAGGATAGTGTTGTTACCCCATTTCCCTCTCCTCATGTTACCCTAGTTCCTTATCCTCATGTCACCCCAATTTCTTCACCTCATTATAACCTAGTTCCACAAGTAAGTGCTACACTTCTACAACCAAGTAGCTCCCCAATGTAGATAGTGGATTTGGGAGATGGAAGGAGTAGTAGTAGTGAATGTACTAAATCTGATGAGGCAACTAAGAAAACCTCAGAGGTGGAGAAAGGCTAGAGCTCTTCCAAGCTCATTTCTTAGGCCTTGAAGAACCCCTTCTCTTCATCTATGATGGAAATTACTCCAATCAAGAAGAAAATATTTAGCATAGACTCACTTAGGATGGCCTCCAGGGTGATATGCATGGATTCTTGATTGGAGGACACTTTGGAGAAGAAGAGAAAGAGGAAGGATGAAGGTGCTCCAAACAAGGATGCCTTATCTCTTGCAATTTTCTCTGGCTCTACTTTGAGTAAGGTCAAGAAGCAAAAGACCTTGTCTATCCTTGGACAAGATCCTAAAACTGGGCAGATGAGAATGGAGATTGCAAAGCCCACCAAGGATGGATGAATAGAAGATATGACTAGAGATGATATCACTTTGTACTCAGTGGATCTTGGAGATGCTAGACATGACACCAAGGTTGGCTTGTGGAAGCCAACCAATGAAGTAATTGAAGGACAACTGGAAAGCCTCAAGTTGTCAACAGTTAGGATGAAGTTTGAGACGGAAGAGATAAATAGATTTATTAGATAATTGGTCACTCCATTGGAAAGTATCTCTAGAATGTTAGTAACAATTAATCCTACTACTGCCAAAGTTCAAGCCCTTATCTCTTAGCTTTATGAAGATAGGCACTTTGGCCAAATTGGTAAAAATTGGATTGGGAAGCTCAAATTGGAGGGAGTCTCTATTATAGAGAAAATTGGCAATGTTATCTTAAGATTAGAAATAGGGAAGGATAACATCTCAGCAAATAGAAATATTTTGGCCAAAGAAATAGTGAAGAGTGATGATTGTATCTCTCTTCTGAAGATGATTATTCAAATGAATGGAAAGGAAGCCATCGAAGCAAAGATCTTGTCAAAAAGAGATGAACCTTTGTTTGAATGGCTTTAGAGCATGTAGTTCAAATTAGAAATGATCTTGTTAGCAAAGAAAGGACTTAAGGAGATAGAGGATAAAGTGAAGAAGGACCAAGATAGAGGTTTTGAACTCATGAGGGTACTGCATACATATTTGTAGACTAGCAGTGAAGGGAAAGGACTCATTGGAATAACTATCATGTAGGAGAATTTCTCCAAATTTATAGATAGTCTGATGGATGTATCCTCTAGTAATCAAAATAGAGTTGTAAAACTCTAGAAACTCAACAGATGCATACATGTGGCCATGGAGGAATTGCAAGATTAATTAAATTTAGTGAAGGATTTGGCCAGGGAGCATTCTAAGTGGCTCTTGAGATACACCAACATACACATGCCTAGGCATGAAGAGCTAATCCCAATCATTGTTGTTGCTAAGGCCTATAGAAAAAAAGTAGAAAAGGGAAAGAAGGTGAAGTGATTTATATTCCACCCCCTTTTCACTTTCTTATGTAATCATTATAATAGGATAAACTAGTTTCTTTCCTTTTGTCATTCTTTTTAGGAGATGAATTGATTGAACTTGTATTGTAATGGTCATCTCAAAATCCTATATGTATGAAATTGAAAGATTAATAAAGGGTCATATAATTTTTGGTGTGAAGTACTTGATGTTGTAGAGTCAATTGAAAGCTATTTTATATCAATTATTTTCTATTCCATTTCCATTAGTTTTTAATTACATGTTTTCTCTTTTATCTAAATTGAAGAAGGGAAAGAATGAAGTTTCGTTTGCCTATTTTGAAGTAGTGAATAGATGTGATAAGTAGTGTCATTGCATGTTCAAAGAGAAATCTCTTAAATGTTTTCCCCTTCAATTCACCTTTCCTTCTTTGTAGCTTAGGTTCTAACTGCATCAATTTACTATTAGTTGTTATGCAATTTTTAGTCATTAAGCTTTGTGAGTTCATAAGATGTGTGGGTTCATGAACTTAATCAATTCTTCAGAAATCACTTTCTGCCTAAGTTAGATCCTGTTTAAGCCTAACTCAGTTTTATCTCTCCTATTCTCAAGTCAAGAACACACCCCCATATAAGTTTTAGGAATTAAAAATAATTCATTGAAAATCCACAATAGGGATCTATCCCTATTAGTTCAGAGAAAAGTTATTCATTTTAGAAGCAATTTTTCAACTATTGGTAATTAGATATTGTTCATAATTTGGGAATTTAAGAGTCAGAATAAAAAAGAACAATCTCTTTACCAACACACAAACAACATGAAGTCAAAGAGTATCAATTGAGACACATTTACTTAGCAAGAATATATAATTTTGGATAAAGAATAGACTTATCAACTCAAGGGAGTTATCAAATTTTGAGGTCTATGCTATTGCAAAATTTTGAAAATTTGAAGTTTTGTACATAAGTCAATTAAGAGATATGTTATGCTCGTAAGGATAAGGATATCAATGGATGACCAAGTGTTTTTGACACTCATGTCAAAGGGGGAGTTTTTTTATCTTTGATTGGTTTTGACTAATGAGTGTCTACATACTTTAGTCATTTACTTAGTTCATGCCAAACAAGTAGTACATGTCAAGTACAACACGTATATAATAGAGCATGTCAAGTCCATAGTGAGTGCCATTTCACTCAAGTGTCGAGCAAGTAGTGAATGTTGATTGATTCAGAAGCTAAGCAAGAAGAACATGTTGAGTGATATAGATGTTGAGTCACAGTATAGAAAATAGTATATGTTGAGCATCAAAGACTTCAAATATTGAGTAAGATAGTTTTGTCATAGTTGTTTGTAATGGCACAGAGAACTATGTAAACCATGTTTGAGCTTATTTAAAGATTAATTTATGATATTTTGGAGATAAGGATGAATTTTAAGTTGGGATCCCTATGAATTACATGTAGCCAATTAGGTAAATGGAAGGTTGAAGTGAGAAAATGGATGAATAATAGTTGTTGATTCATACCTAACCCTAAGTTTCCCATGTCTTCTTAAGGAGTACAAACCCTAAATTTTCTAAGGTGTATGAAGGAGAGTATAGAGAAGTTTGCATGCATAAATAGACCATTCATGGTGGCTAAGGAGTTATGATCTAAGATTTCATTGTAGAATTAGTTAAAGGAAGAGAAGAGAATACAAAAGAGAGACATCTGATCAAGAAGGATCAAGAATACATCAGTTAGAGGTAATCTATTATATAGCAATCAAGTGCTAACTATAGGATTATTGATGAGTATTTCTAGTAGGTGAATCAGTCAAATCTCTTAATAGAGTAGTCCTAATAGGCTATATTGAGATCCTCTAACAAGGTGCTTACTTAATTGTGAGTTAATGTTCTTTAGCAAGACACACTTCTAATAGGGTGTTGAAATCCTTTAACAGGGTAAGACCTAACAATCTTTGTAAGCCTTTAACAAGGCATACCTTTCATAGGGTAGATCATGTCTCATTATCTAAACATTGTAACCTTCATTGGATACACTTTATTACTATAGTAGTGAAGATTTTTGGGTGTCATCCCCACCCCAGTTTTACCTTCTGATTGGAGGGTATCTGGGTAATCATATCTAGCTTCATACATGTGTGAATGTTTATATGTTTACATGATTTAGATGTAAATGTTTTGCATGGTATTTCAATTTACTTATTGAATGTATGAGATGGATGTGTGGTGAAATTTTTTATGGGTCAAAGTTTAAACTACTGATCCACCCCCCAAAAGTTTACCTTTCCTATTGTAATTCCAGAAAGGAACCTAACGCTTTCAATATTAATTATGTTTATCTTGAAGGACTACCTCTTAAAGAAACTCAAGCTAATCTTCACTTGGCTACAAACATTTTTCATGCTACTAAGACTAAAGATCATCAACAATCATTTGATGCTATGCATACTATTCCCACTTCAACTAACCCCTCATTACCTTTTCAATAGCCTATCATGCAAACCTCATTATTTCCTTTGTACTTAGAAGTGGTTCCATGTCAAAACTACTCTCAAAGAGAAAAAGCTATAAATGTCAATAAAGAACAAGATCAAGAACCCTTTTATCTCTTTCAAGATTTTCCCCCTCCATATCCTATGTCTTACTGACCTCCTAAGTATGATGAAGACACCACTTCCACTATCCCCATTGAGCTTACTAAAAATCATGAGAAACTTACTATGCTTATGCTATCCAAAGAAACTTCTCAAGATCAAATTATCCCCTCTTTTTCTACTTCTCCATATCCACTTCAAAAATAAGCTCAAGATTTAGGTGCTCCTATAAAAAAATGTGCTCCTATCAAAGCTACTCATGAGTCTATTGATGGCCATGGTCACGTTGCTCACTCTAAATATGTTGATATCCCCACTTACTATCCTTGGTCCTTATCCATCTAAGCTAAATCCTTCCAACCTTCCATCTATATTGGGACCATATATTCTTCCATCTCCTACTTTCACTCCTAGCTCATCCCCTAGCCCTCCTATCATTCCTCAACATCAATAAAGACACTCATCCTTGAAAAATATTCATTGATCTATCCATATGAACCTTTCATATCAACCTTATTCATCCACAAATCCTAAGTCTTTTGAAAGCAATCTGGATGATAAACTTAAGAAGAAACACAAGAATCGATTGAAAAATAAAGATCACTATGTCCTATCTAATCAACATGTGAATGCAAATAAAGAAAAATCATTCAAGATACCACAAAGGTCTATTAACCAAATCTTAAAATCAAAGTAAATATGGGTTCCTAAATCCATTATTGAAGAAATGTGCTCTAAAGAATCCAAAGGAAAAGAAAATTCTAAAGCTATATGGATTCCTAGGTCCCTCTTAAAAGACTTGAACCTTTAAAATAAATCAAAGTTGAAATTCAAGCTTTCAAATGCCTTGACTTCACCTTCTTCCAATCTTCATAAAAATCTTCCAAAGACTTCCACTCCATCTTCCTCTAATATTACTCTACCACTTCATACATCTAAACTTTAAGTTGTTTCTTGCATGGTTTCTCCATCATTCCAAAACCCTCCAAGTTGTGTATCAATGTTGATATTCCCCACTTTGTCACCTACCCTTATGAAAAATTTTCAATGCTATAGTTACCTACTATCCATACTCCTACAATCCTTTTAAGATATGAACTCTTATCATCCATATACTTATCTTATTACCATATCTCTTCCTTCACCCTATTGACATCTTTGAGCATACTTATCTATGGTCTTGGCATAATTCTTCCATCATCCATCTATTCCATCTTTCCTCTTTGATCTTGACAATGTTGAGCTCTCCTTATGTATTGGCTATTTTATCCATGAGCTTCTCTATTGTGCTTGCTCATTCATTCATAGCCTACATATCTAGATTCATTCTTATTTCTCTATCTCATCACTATCCTATCTAGTTGACCCCTTGGTCTTGATCACAATAAAGAAAACATGGTTCTTAGGCCTCTTGATATGTCTAATCTTTTGGATTACATGATTTCATGCTATCTTTCTTATTGGATTCCATTTCTTATCCCATATGCTATCTTGATTATTGGCTTCATTTCTTATCCTATATGTTATCTTTCTCATTGCTTCCATTGCTTATCCAAAACCTACTTCATATGGCTATCTTTACCTAGCTCGGGTACTCTTGAGGAGTTAGTCCTTGAGGATCACTTTCACTTTCTTATATTTTTCTTTCTTATCCATCTTATCCACTTGGTTTCTATTCCATATTCTACACCTTTCTAGACATTGGGGCAATTGATGCGATCTTTCTTGAGAACTAGTAATCTCTAAATCATTCTAAAAATTCCAAAAAAATCATATATGGTGCTGAAAAAATCCTAAAAATTAGAATAAGCATAAAATGTCCTAAAAAATGATCATCTCAATGAAAACCTATCAATAGGTACTTTGATGCATCACAAAAAATATAAAAAATTTAAAACATACAAAGAAAATTACAAAAAATAATAATTTAAAGTTTCCAAGTGGTGAAAACCTAGAAACAGTCGCTACTAGAGACCCTCACACCTATGCCTATTAGTCTCACTCATTCACCCCAAATCCATTTCCTAGCTTGGAATCATCTCTTTTCCTCATCTTGGGGGCATGGATTCTTATCTTTTTAAGGTATCCATGTGTGTTAGGGTTACTTTGGAAAATCATACAAAATAGTGTTTCTCAACACTTCCTGCCTTGACATCAAGTGTTTTCAACACTTTTTGGATACTTTACCTAAAGTCTAGGATACTACAATATTTCTCACCATTAGATTCAAGTCTTGAGAAATGACCATGTGATCTACACATAAACATAAACTTTAAACTTATTGAGATATGATGAAAATTATCTTCTTTGTGTGTTGTCTATGATGTTTTCTTTGCTAAGTGTTTCCTCTCTAATAGTCTTTCGAGGATGTCATGGACTGGAAGATTGGTGGAAGGGGGCATGTTTTACTTTTTTTTTTGTTGAAAATATAAGAAGAGAAACTAAGAGGGGAGATTTGAATCAATTATTACTAAAATAAATCCCAAATCCCTTAGATGTCAGTACAAAATGTAAACTGAAAATTAAATATTGCTGAAGCTCGGTAAACACATGTAGAATGTTGTAACTCGGTAAATGCTTGACATATAAACTTTAGATGTTATCTATGGATACCACTACTTTAACTTAGTTGCAAACACATAAAATAAAATATCTTGAACACATTTGACACCAAGATTTAACGTGGAAACCCAATTTTGGAAAAACCACCAATTGCAACTAGTTACTATTTTCACTCTTCTAAATTGAGCCTTTTTAGGAGCCAAACCTAATTTGAATGCAACTAAATTGCTAGCTACAGATCTCTATTTTGTCTTCTACTTATCCTTCTTGATCAAATATAGCTTTTTTGCTTCACAAGGATATTTTTTTTATCCTTTAAATTTGCTTCCTCTTCTCATCATTAGATCTTCAATAACATCTTCATGCAATACATCCACCTCATTCTTTGAAATCAAAAACTTGAGCTTATACTTATATCTTCCACTTTGTCAAGTTAGCTCAAATACAACTTAGGATAATTAATATTCATCATCTTAGTCAGATAGAATCAATAGATAAATCAATTAAGCTTAATATGCCAAAATAAGAAAATCCTTTGTTAGCCGACCCAGCTTGGTAGAAACTAACTCAAAAATGATTTCCTTTGTTAACCAATAGAAGCTCAGTTAACACTACAAACTTGCAAGAATCCTTTGGCAACTGAGTGAGCTTGGTTAGAACTAGTTCCATCCAACTTTCCTTCATTAATTAAGTGAGCTCGATTAACACTCTCTTTCTACATAATTTCCTTCAATGCCCAAGTGAACTCAGTAGACACTACCTTCTAAACTAGGTAATCACAGGAATGCTCGATAGACACATACAATTATCTTTACTACCTAAGTGAGCTCAGCATATACTAACTAATAATGATATGACATTCATGTAATATCATAGACAACACACAATTAATCAATTATATCCAACAATCTCCCTGTTTGGCATTGATGGAAACACAACATGTCATAGCACAATGAAATTTTGGATTTAGACTTGAGAACTCCCTCTATCAGTATTAGCTCTTTTCTTTCACTCAATTATTTCTTTGTCTGCAACAATTTCTACCAATTTCATTCAAAACTTTCTCCCTCTTTTAGCAAACTTCTCCTTCTTTGGTTCCTTACTTTATTTTGGTTCCAAAATTTCTCAGAGATATGACAGTAAACTTTCTCCTTCTTTGACAACACATGCATAACAATCTTGTTAATACCAATGTACCTTAAGTACTGATTCATATGCAATATGCCCTTGCTAATTTTGCACCAAGTAATTGATCTTCAACAAGTTCTATTTGATGCATCAGTAAGCTTCATTTAGTGAATTTTAGATAGGGGAATGAACACTAGCTTATCTCTTAGATACAAAAATGCACCCTTAGGTAATGGCTTGGTAAATATGTCTGCAATCTATTCCTTTGTATTAACATATTCCAATTCGACTTCTTTTTTTCTTGCACCAATTCTCTTAAGAAGTGATATTTTATTGTAATGTGCTTTGTTTTGGTATGCATCACACGATTTTTTGATATGTTGATTGCACTAGTGTTATCACAGTATATGACTATTGGATCCTTGATCTCTATCTTCATTCCTTCCAAAAATTGTTTGAACCAAACAATATTAGAATAATTAACTGCTGCTACCACATATTTTGCCTCTGATGTAGATTGAGATGTACAATTTTGCTTCTTGCTTGTCCAAGACACTAGTCTTTTACCAAGAAAGAATGCTTCACCACTAGTGTTTTTTCTGTCATCAATACTTCCTACATAATCCGCATCAGTAAACACTTTTAAGTCCAAATTGCCTCTAATTTTATACCATAAACCATAGTCTTTAGTACCTTTTAGATATCTCATGGTTCTTTTGATTGCCATCATATAATTTTCCTTAGGATTTGCTGAGAATCTTGCCACTATTCCAACTGCTAGAGCAATATCATGCTTTGTGTGTACTACATACTACAATTTTCCAATCATTGATTTGTATGTAATCTAATTTACTTCTTTGGAATCATCATTTTTGGAGAGATTATGTCCAGTAGACATAGGAGTTCCAACTAGTCTTGAATCTTCCATTCCAAACTTTTTTAGTATTTCCTTGATAGACTTACATTGAGTGATGTAGATATCAATTTTGTTCTGATGTATCTACAATTCAAAAAAAAATTTAATCTCACCAAACATAGACATCTCAAATTATTTACTCATTTCTTCTGAAAATGCTTTGCACAAGTCATCATTTCCTATAAATAGAGTATCATCAACAAATATTTCTGCCAACACAATCTTCTTGTCTAGTCTTTCCTTGATATATAAGTTATTATTATCATTCGTCCTTTGAAAGCCAATCTATACCAACTAATTATGAAATCTTTCATACCAAGCTCTAGGAGATTGCTTGAAACCATATAATGCTTTGTGTAACTTGTAAACCATGTATCTTTTGCTACGGTCTACAAAACCTTTTGGTTGTTCAATGTAGAATTCTTCATCAAGAATTCCATTCAAGAAAGTATATTTGACATCCATTTGATATACTTGAAATCCTCTATGTGTTGCATAAGCTAGTAAAGTTATAACACCTTCTAATCTTGCCACAAGAGAAAAAGTCTCACCATAATCAATACCTTCTTCTTAAGAATAACATTTGCACACCAATCTTGCTTTGTTTCTTGAAACTTTTCCATCTTCATTTAGCTTATTTATAAATACCCACTTTGTACCAATTAAATTTTTATCCTTGGGTCTAGGAACAGCTTTCCAAGTTTTATTCTTTTCTATCTATTCTATCTCTACATTCATTGCTTTAATCTAGCTTTAATTTTCTAGAGCATCTTTAACACTTCTAGGTTCAAATTCAGCAAGAAAACATGTACCCTTTAATTTTTTTCTTGTCATTGTTCCATCAAATTTGTCTCCAATGATCTGATCAAATGCATGATGCCTTCTGACATATCTTGCTAACATAGGTTCTTTATGCTTTGAATGAGTTCCACCATCTTCATCTTGAATTTTAGTTTCAAGCTTGAGTTCTTCTATTTATGACTCGGGTCTATCATGATCAATTAGAACTAGCTTAGTAGTCTCTCATTGTGACTCAGGTCCTTTAGAATGTAACTCAAATTGCACTATCTACAACTCAATAATTGTTGGAAATTTTGGAGACTTGAGAGATGAAGCTTCCTTTCTTTTAGATGGATTTGGTAGGTTATCTGGTTCATAGTAAACAAATCTTCTGTAATCTTTTGGCTCCTTGTTGCTTTCTTCTTCACTCTTTTTTGCAAATTCATCAATTCTAACATGTGCACTTTCTATAATTTTATAAGTAGATAAGTTCAAACATTTGCATGCTTTACTTCTATAGAAATATCCTAGAAATATGTCTTCATCACCTTTTACATCAAATTTTCCCTCTCTAGATTCTTTTAAGATATAACATTTCCTGCCAAATACTTTCAAGTAAATTACATTAGGTATGTAGCCATACCATAGCTAATAAGGAGTTTCGTTTGAATCTTTCTTCAATTGTACTTTTTTCAAGGTATGAACTATAGTGCTAATAGCTTCCTTCTAGTATATGAGAGAAAACTTCTTTTCAATCATTAGGGTTCTTACACAATCCATGATAGATTTATTTCTTCTTTCAGCTATACCATTCTAATGTGGTGTACAAGGAGCTAATAATTGTATTTTTATTCCTCTTTCAATGTAAAAATTATTGAATTCATTCGAGATGAACTCACTAGCTCTATCTGATCTTAAGCATTTCAACCTCTTTCTAGTTTCCTTTTCTACTCTTGCTAGATACCACTTGAATTTTTGAAAAGCTTCTAATTTTTCTTTTAGATACATTACTATCATCATTCTAGAATAGTCATCAAGAAAAAGAATCAAAAAAATTTCTCCACTAGATCTTTCTATTACAATAGGTCCACATAAGTCTATATGAACAATTTCCAAGACTTCTTTTGACTGATAGTTTTTTCTTTTGAAATTAGTCTTTCCCATCTTACCAATTTGGCAATTCTTGCATAGACCCATGTCAAGTTTCTTCAAACTAGGAATACCTCTTACCCTTTTATGTTTTCATATCTTAATCAGATTATCAAAGAGTACATGACATAGTCTTTTGTGCCATAACTAGCTTTACTCTACTTGATCAATAAAACATAAACAATCATTGAGATCAAGATAAAATAGATTACCTTTTGTTTGTTTGCCAAATCCAACCAGATTTCCTTTTCCATCTAGTAGCTTGGCTTGTCCATTCAAGAATTCTACCTTGAATCAAATGTTATTCAATTGTGCCATACTTAGTAGATTGTGTTTTAGTCCTTCAACCCAATAAGCATTGTCACATACAAGTTCTTTAGTTAATGAAATACATCCTTTTCCTTTTATCTTACAAGGTTCATTGTTTTCAAATCTTACACTACCTCTATCATAATATTTCATGTGCTCAAATTCTATTTTGTCTCTAGTCATATGATGTGAATAGCCACTGTCAATAATCCATATATCATTTTTGCTAACATGAGACACAAGTTCCATCTTATCTCCTTCATCATCAGATTCATCTTTCATAGCAAGATTTACCATTTCATCTTCACTGTTATCAGAATATTTAGCTATAAAACAAGATTTCTTACCTTTGTCCTTGTAGTTCTTGTAGTTTTTGGAATCCTTCTTGCCTTTGTGCTTGTTTCTTTTCTTCTCATCCTTGATTTCCTTATTTGGACACCTAGTAGCAATGTGACCAACTTCTTCATAGGAAAATAAAATCAAAAAGAACTTTACCTTTATACTTCCTCTACCTTTAGAATACTTCCTTGCAAGTAGGGCTTCAACAACTTCAAAATCATTGTCTAAATTTTTTTTTGATGATCCTTCTTCTTCACTTCCTGATTGACTAGATTTTGATTTCTTACCCTTTTATTTGAGTGAGAGTTTAGCTTTAACAACAGATTCAATAACCTTTGAACTAGGAACATAGTTATCAAAATTTTCTAACTCAAAAGTTGTCAATATTCCAATTAGAGCATCCAAAGATATTTTATTATTTGGATCACATCTCATTTATTGAATAGTAGATAGTCTAGTTGCATAAATAGGAAAAAGAGTTCTAAGTACCTTGCTTACAACTATTTTCTCTTCAATGTCTCCTCCAGATACTTTGATTGCACTTACACTTGCTTTGATCCTTTCCACATATTTGGCAATGTTCTCATCTTCTCTAATTCTCATTTGATCAAAATGACCTTTGAGACTTTCAGCCTTAGCTCTTCTTACATTGTCATCTCCTCCATATACATCTTTCAATTTGATCCACATTTCATAAGTTATTTTGCAATCTTTGACTTCATCAAATTCAACATATTTAAGAGTAGATGCAATATCGATCATCATGATGTTACGATTCTTCTTTTCAGCAATATCTTCAATAGATAATGTTATAGTGGGAGTCTTGTATTCAGTATCAAGATACTTGCATCCTAATTCACTGATGGTAGCAAAGTGTAACCTCATAAGTGCTTGTCATGCTGTAAAATTATCTCTGTTCAGCTTGGGGATTTCTCTTTTATAAGACATCTTGATCTTTAGCTTAGGTCCATGAAACCTTCTTTGTAAGCATCAAAAGCTCTAATACCAATTGTTGAAAATATAAGAGGAGTAACTAAAAGTGGAGGGTTGAATTAGTTACAACTAAAATAAATCCTAGATCCCTTAGATGTCAGTACAAAATGCAAACTAAAAATTGAATATTGTTGAAGCTTGGTAAACACATACAGAATGTTGTAACTCAGTAAATGCTTGACATATAAACTTTAAATGTTATCTATGATTACCACTACTTTAACTTAGTTGAAAACACGAAAATAGCTTGAATATATTCAACACCAAGATTTAACATAGAAACCTAATTTGAAAAAAAACCACCAATTGCAACTAGTTACTATTTTCACTCTTCTGAAGTGAGCCCTATTAGGAGCCAACCCTAATTTGAATGCAACTGAATTACTAGTTATAAATCTTTATTTTTTCTTGTAGTTGATCCTTCCTAATTGAACATAGCTTTTCTATTTTACAAGGATATTCTATTTATCCTTCAAATTCACTTTCTCTTCTCATCATTAGATCTTTCAATAACATCTTAATGCAATACATCCACCTTGTTCTTTAAAATCACAAACTTGACCTCAAGTTAGCTCAAATACAACTTAATAATTAATATTCATCATATTAGTCAACTATAATCAATAGATAAATAAATTAAGCTTAATATTCCAAAATAAGAAAATCCCTAGTTAGTTGACCTAGCCCAGTAGAAACTAAGAAATGATTTCCTTTGTTAACCAACAAAATCTTGGTTAACACTGCAAACTCATAAAAATCCTTTGGCAACTGAGTGAGCTTGGTTGGCACTAGTTTCATCAAACTTTCCTTCATTAACCAAGTGAGCTTGGTTAACACTCTCTTTCTACATAATTTCCTTTGATGCCCAAGTGAACTTGGTAGACACTGCCTTCTAAACTAGGAAATCACAGGAACGCTCGGTAGACACACAATATTATCTTCACTACCTGAGTGAGCTCAAAATATACTAATTTCTAATGATATGACATTTGTGTAACATCAAAGACAACACACAATTAATCAATTATATCCAATAGTTTTCTACTTGTGGGTATACTTTGTTAGTTTAAAGCATTTTGAACCTTTGTGCTTGTCCTACTTGACACTTTGGGCTTGCAATGTATCATCTCTGTCTATTTTCACAAGAGCACACTTGTGGGTTATCATGGCGCTTATGCCTTGATACATGTGTAATCTTGCTATCCTAAAGTTTGGGAATCTAATTGCATTAGTCATGTTGAATTACATGTCTTTGATGCTTAGGTTGGATTCCCACATTTCTATTTGACATAGATCATATTCATATCCTCATAGTTATACTAGTGATGATTCTATGATGTTTTGATGTCCCTAATAATGTTCAATGATGAAATTAGATTCTAAATGTTTTGTGTCCCTTGCAAGTAAACCATTTTGCATACTATTTTGCATCATAGGTTCATTCTAGCTTGGTCTTGCATTTTGCATTTGGGGAGAGCTCTCTTTTTTTCTTTCGTTCCTTGTCAATCATGTCTACCTTCTTGCTTCTTTTATACCTATCATCACAAGGATTTCATTTTTTAATCACATATATCTACTCTTTTAGATCTCATATTTATCATTTTTGACCTTACCTAGTTTCGGTTTATTTTCGAGATCAAAATTGAAACCCAACTTCATCTTGCTAATCAAAATCACATTTTAAAATTTTATCTTCTTCTATGTAGTTAGGTGACCTTTTGAGGTCTAATCTCTAAATATTTGTTGATGCATCTTCATTTCTTCATGTCTTCATCATTTCTACACTTCAACTCACTTCATTTCACTTTTCAACCATCTTTCTACTTGATTTGACCTAATTTTTCATATTATACCTTTCTTGGTCAACTCTAGTTAGACTGGGGCATTTTATCACTTCGTAATGGTAACTCTTGGGTTTAATCACTTATTTTTCATCATAGACTTTTCTATATCTCAATTTTCTCATATCTTTCTCATTTCTACATTCCCTTGACCTCATTTCAATTTTGATCCCAAGGGGACAAGAATACTCTATCATTGCTTGCTATAACTATCTATTTCTCAAGAGCATATGCTTGATCTTTTCATTTTCTCTTAATCTCTTTATTTTACTTGATATTAGTACTCTTCTTACATTCTAATTTTGTCTCTTTCTCCTAGTGTTTAGTATTATCACTATTAGGCTATATATTTAAGACTTGCTATCTTTCTTTGCATTTTGTTCTTCAAAATCAAGTTTGTCTATCTATTGCTTCCTTCTTGGCTTATGTATTCTTTGATGTAATATGTTCCTAAATTTATCACACATTAGTCAAAGAGGGGGAAATTTAATCACCTAAAAATGACCACCTCGACTATTAGCCCCCTTCTCAACATTTTGGCTAAATTAATTAATTATTTGCCTAGACTAAATTGCTAAAAATCAATTTATTTTATTTTAACCTATAGTTTGACTATAATATCCTAAGTCCATATTTGATTAAAATAACATGTACCCCTTTTAATTGAATAAAAGATCTCATTCTTCTAATCCACTCAAAGTGCACACATAAATTTTTTCCTATTTGCAAAGTAAAATAAAAGGCTTTTGTCTCACATGAAAAAGTCAACTCATTTTCATTGGTTGACTTGATCTTACACATGGATAATTCTAAAATTTAACCCTTGATCATCCATTTCTTAATCTTGATCTCAACTATCCATACACCTTTAAAAGAGAGAGCTCTCTCCCTCTCTAAGGATCCCAATTTTGAACTATTGTTATGCTGCATGTTTCTTGATAGGCTTTCTTGGAGCTTTGTGGAGACATTCTTGTTTGTCTCATTCTTGCATTATCATCCTCATTCCAGTTTAGATTCATTTACAATATCCTATCTTTTTTTTGTAATATCTTAGATCACCTAGTTTAATTAAAATGGTTGTAACACTCTCATTTTTCTTAGCCTAGTTGTATTGTGCATTTCATTCTAGCATAGCTTCATCTCTTGCATTGCAAATTTGAGATCCCTTTTGACATTGACACTCTTTCTCTTGTCTAACGAATCTCTCATTGCATAGTTTACTAGCAAGGGTTGTGTTTCTAAGGATCAGATAAGATCCCATCATATGCTTATGCACATACCTTTTCACTCCATGGATAGGGACCGCTGAGACAAAATTCAAGTATTCCAATCTATGGAATACCTTGGATAGAAGGGTTTAGGGAGGTGAACTTTCTTAGTGTACACCTATTATATGTTTCACATAAAATAAAATTAATCATATTGCTACAAGGTGTCCTAATAGGGAAGATAAGGACATTAGGGTCAAATAGGGGTGTCTATTATGACCTATCTTGTTTGGGATTTTCTTTGACAAGTTAGAAGGATGGTTAAACATGGCCAGTGGTGAGCCGATGCAACTAGCTAGCTATGTGATAAAACTACTTTTTATGTAGATTATCTTATCATAATGGCTAAGATGACTAAAGGTTTGAGAAAACACTAGTAAAAGCATTGGAAATATTTTATCAAGAGGTGGGTTTACAAGATAACACCAACAAAACTAAACCTATGATCTTCCCATTGAAGAGAAATAGGAGGTCCTCAAGTACATTTTTCTTTGAGGGTAATCCTCTAGAAAATGTGAGTGAGTACAAATATTTGTGAAGCAATTTTAAAAATAAACTCAGCTGGGAAACATGCAAAACAAAAATAATTCAAGAGGGCTAGAAGGCATTGTATTCTCTAAAAAATAAGTGTAGGAATATAGAATTATGGGATTGGAAGACAAAGAAAATATTATTTAGTCTACTTGTCACCCCAGTGGTCTTGTATGGGTGTTAAATTTGGGGCAATAGTATGCTAGATTAGAAATGGAGACAAGTTTAAGGGATACATAAACACTTTATTGTCAATAGCCTCAAAATCAAAACCATTGTGCCTTATGAGATCTTATTGGTGGAAGTTGATTCCTTCTACTTAGAAGTCATTGCAATGGTCCATCTACTATATTACTTAAAGAAAAATCAAGGTATGGAAAACCAATGTTGTCCTAAGTCATTGGGGAAAATCTTGATCGGATAAAAGGCATGTGGATGAAGGAAAATGAAAAATGGATGAAAAATGTGATGTTAACATTCATAGGTGTTCGAATAGTAATGAAGAAATAAAGAAGTTTGTTCATAGAAAAATATGTAGTATCATATGGACAAGGCACATGGGGCAAAAAAAATCTTATTATATCAAGGATTTTAATCCCATTATAGATAATGAGGAAAAAGTGTATATAGAAGCAACCTTCTAAATGGAGAGAAAAATGTTTATAGCCTAGCTTAGAATTGGCTCTCATCAATTAAGATGTAAAATGGGTAGATGATAGGTGCCAAAATAAGAATGGAAAAACATGATGTTCTTATTCAATAACATGGAGGCTATTGAGACAGAGCATTATTTTTTCATTGAATGCTTGTCATGGAATGACATTAGATCTAGGTATGTAGAGATTTTAGAGAGCGACAACTTGAACTACTTATTTGAGGAAAAACAACTAGGAAAAGTTGCAAACCTAGTTATCAACATCTACCAACAAAGAGATGAGTTAGTCAAGAGGTTGCAACTTTCTCTAGTTCTTTCCCTCTTTTCTAGGGCTATATGCTAGTGTGTGGGTCCAACATGTTGCTTTGGCCTTGTAAATGTTATAAAGATCTTTCATTCATTTCCTTTCAATAACACTTGAACTAATTTGCCCCTATTTTCTTGACACTTGATGAATCCATCTACATTTCTTAAACCAAAAAAAATCTAATTTTCTTTTAGTTTTCAATTTCAATATGCACTTAGAGCTAACAATATTCTTCATTTCTATGGTAGTGAATGAGGACCAGGATAAGCTTGTTTGGGAGAATTCTTTGGATGGAACCTATTCGGTGGCCTTAGGGTACCAAGCTATTATGAAGTAGGATTTTACACCAAAATGAGCTAAAGCTTAGTACCCTAGTTGTACCCTTAAAATCAACATTTTTTTCTAGCTTTTACTCTAGAACAAGATTTTGACTATTGACAACTTATGCAAGAGGGGACACCCTATTCCTAATAGGTGTGTCTTTTGCAAAACCAGGCCAAGTCAATGGATCATTGATGTATTCACTACTTTTTCTTTGGAGAGGTCTAGTCTTTATTTATTCACCATTATGCAGAGGTTAGTGTTGCCCTTTAAACAAAAAAATTGATTAAAGATGTTGGGGTCAAATGCCTTTGGTTGAAGGGGGACTCAAATAATATTATTAAATTCCTAAGGGAGAACACATTACAACATGGACTATAAAGAATATGATAGAGGAAACAAAAAATATTTTTCTTTCCTTCAAAAAGATCATTGTGTCACAAGTCTACCGTCAAGGTAACATGGCTACTAATTGGATGGAAAATGAGGTAGTAAGGAGGGACACATCACAAAGGTGGACAAGTGGAGAGTTTTTTCTAGTGGATGCAAAAAACATTATTGAACTAGAAAGGATTTAGGGAAAAATGAGCAACTTAAAGTGCAATTATGGTAGTTAATGTTGATAATCTGACGTATGAAATAATGAGAGTTTACCATGAGCCAATATAAAGGTATCATAATTGGGGGGTTTATTGGCACATTTTATGGGTGATCTTAAGGGCTTATGGTAATTACTACATCTTTTTCTTTTCCAAGGTCAGAGTCAAGTATAGGTTTTGGGAGAAAAACTAGGTCTCAG
Organism: Cupressus sempervirens; assembly: GCA_028749045.1. Taxonomy (NCBI): domain Eukaryota; kingdom Viridiplantae; phylum Streptophyta; class Pinopsida; order Cupressales; family Cupressaceae; genus Cupressus; species Cupressus sempervirens. The sequence continues at coordinate 443,618,522 of CM053784.1, forward strand.
TGCAAGGAGAAGAGAAAGCTCATAGTCTCTATTTTTCTATTTGCATCGACATGGTTGGGGAGAGGCATAGAAGGGAGCTAGAGGGAGAAGTTGAGAAGTGGAAAAGGTGTTTGAAGGTGTGGGAGAAATTGAGGGAAGGAGGTATCTCATCCTTCATTGAAAAACTTCATGGTTGGGACCCAAAGATTATTGACCTAATGGTGAAGACATGGAGAGAGGGGAAGGTGAAGATTGATGGGGTGGAGTTTCAGATCAATGAAGAGGTTATTTATAAGGTGATAAACTCCCCTAACTAGGGCATTAAATTCTATAGGGACAAGAAAATTTTCCTAAATGCAGTGAAGAATTTTGCTAAGGACTCGAAGGAAATGAAGGATCTTGTGAACATGGGTGCCTATTATGAGCCTGCTTTTATTAAGAAGCTATGGAGGTTTGTCCTTAAAGAAATTATTTTCTACATTACACTTGGCACTAGGTTTGATAGGATTTGAACCCATCATTTTTTTTATTCTTAACCATTTCAGGTACAAAACTAAGATTTCTATTCCCTACTATGTGTTTTTCTCTGCTAATAAGAGTATAATGGATTATAAGAAAAAAGTGTACTCTAACCTTGCCTTCCATGAGGGTTTTTTATTACTATTATATGAGCTATTTTAAAGCTCAAAATCATGGAAAGGTTGTTTCCCAGAAGGCAATTTCATCGAAAGAAACAGAGAGCTCCTATCAGACACAAAGGATAGTGCAGGTATGTACTCAAGAGAAGAAGAGGAGGTAAAGAAAATAATGAAGGAGATGGGAAAGAAGAACAAAAAGAAGCCATGGAGAGGTTCAAAGAAAAGGATAAAGTAGGAGGAGGATTCAGAGGATTAGTATAATGATAAGGAACAAGGGATGAACATGGATAGGGAAGGCAATGTGAGAGAGGATGGACCTAGTAAAGCGTAGGCTAGCAGGAAAGTGGAGAGATTAGTTAAAAGGAAAAGAGGAGGGGAGAAGGAAGCTGATAGGTTTTATGAAAAGGGTAAGGAGAGAATTTATGAAGCTTTGGAAGAAAGGGAGGAGGAAGAGGGCATGGTAAAATCTATAGTTTCTCTGGATGAGAAGGGTAGAAAAATTGGATGGAGGAATTTTCATACAAGCACAATGAAGATGGGGCTACTCAAAGAACATATTAACCCAAAGGTGCTTGAGGTCACAGATGGAAAAATTCAGTTGGAAGAACTTATTGATCCTAGCCTAGTGATTCTTAGTGAAAATGCATGAGAAATGGGCTTGAATCTTCTTAACAATGCCAAAAATAGCCTTGTGGACAATTTTTGGTCCCTAAAATGGATATTTCATGAAATTGAGGAAATTAAAGTCAAGTTATAGGGACAAGAAAGGCTAGGAGGGGAGGGTGAAAATGTCAAAATTGGTAAACTAGAGGCTAGGGTTTCAGAGATTGAAAAAATAGTGGAAAGGATGGAGGCTATGCTTCACAACTCAACTAATCAAAGCCTTAACATTATTAACGGGCTAAATGATAATATCATTCTATTACATGGGATGATGGAGGAAAATAAAAAGGAGAAGGAGGATAAGGACAAAGAGGGAACCAGGGTGGCTGAAGAGGAGATGTCTTTGCAGGAGGAGAGTTCGAGTAGAAAAAGGAGAGTGGAAAAGAGAAAGAGGGATGAGGAGGCTTCTCAGGATGATAGCCACTCGAAGACCAATGAGGTTGAGGCCAAGGAAGAGATGGTGTTAAAGAAATAAGAGGTAGCTAAAGATCATGTCCCCTAATCACACTTCCTAGTTTTTCTTGTTCCCTAGCTTTTGGCCTTTTGGTTTTTGGTTTCATTTGGTGGTCGAGTCTAGCCTATTTTATTTTTTTGTAGCTTGTTTGCTAATTTTGTTGTTAACTGGTGGGTTTTAGGAACCCCTGTAAAAAAAATTTTTTACTTAATCAAAAAAAAATCTTCATTTAACATTTGGAACTTTGTGGAGATCTCAATATTTCCTTTAGTTTGTTCTCCTAAAATTGGCATAGCTTATCTAATTTTCTAGTTTAATGTATTTGAGATACTCACCACATTTCCCCTTCCTTCATTTCAATATTCATTGAACTATTTCATCCAATCAATCCCTCTATCAAATCATTTTAGATTGTGTGAAAAAGTTCACTAGTGCAATGAATCAATTTTCACTCTTTAGATCTGTATTTTTATTTAGCTTCTAACTTCAATGAAAATAAATTTTTTTATGAAGAATATTTTGACAATTAAAAATATATAAACCCTTTTCTTTTAACACTTTTCCCTTTTACCCATTCATGTAAAATTATTTGCATTGTTACCTAGCTAGTAGGGGAAATAATCTAGTTGCCACCCATGTACACATTGCCACCTGAGTTCTTTGCAGATCTTTTCACCCTTTGGTGAAAACATATTCTTATTATTTAATCTGCTAAAAAAAATCAATTTTCCCTCTTGATTTTCACCTAGCATATAATGTTTGCAATAATATTACTCTTGTGAAATGTCTCTATATGATATTTTATCCTTACAAAATACCTTTCACATATATAAAAAAGTTCCTAAAGCTCATTCAACATATACATATATAAGAAAAAATGACAATGGGAAAAAGGGGAGCGGGCAGGGGAGCGAATGGGAAGTGCATGTTCAAAATTCAAACCTGGCATCGGGCAAGAAATCTCAGGGAGGTGGATCTCAAAATCTAGGTACGCAGGATGGAATCCAAGCTGACTGTGGAGAGGCAAAGTCTGGGGATGGGGACCCACATGTAGCTGGTGGTAAGGGGAGCAGACTGGGGAGTAGGAAGGGGAGAGATCAGGAAGTTCTTGTTCAATTTTCAAACTTTGCGCTGGGCGAGAAATCTCAGGGAGGTGGATCTCAGAATTCAAGCTCACAGGAAGGTACCCAGGCTAACTATGGAGAGGAGGACTCTAGGGATGGGGTCCCACATGATGCCGGTGGTACATAGCATGTGCCAGAATCACTATCCAAGGTGGACAGACCATGGAATCTCCCAATGAAATGGGCCTCACTCTTTGGTGTTAAGCCTTTAGGTAAGTCCTCTTTCCCTCCGGTTAAGGTTGTGTTAGGTCTGGAAAAGGGATCATGCACAATTGCCATTCCAAATGAAATTATTGACCATAGCATAGCTATGATGGCTGCCACACTTGTGGGAAATTTTATGGGTCAAAGACCAAACATCGATGTTTTCTGGTCCTTTACAACAAAGAAATGGAGTCTGAAAGGGCAGGTCAGTGTAACTACTATGGCTAAGGGGTTTCTTTCTTTTGAATTCACCTATAAAGAGGATATGGCTAACATCTTGTGTAAAGGACCCTGGACCATTGAAAGAGCTACCCTGGTGCTTCAAAAGTGGTCCTCCAAACTAGATTTAAATGAATCATTCTTTCAGCAAGCTCCAGTATGGCTTAGACTCCCTAAGCTACCCTTGGAATTCTAGAGTGAGGATGTGTTTATGGGTATGGCCAGTTCTTTTGGAGAGCTTCTCTCCATAGACCCAACTACTACTTCTAAGAGTAGGCTGACCTATGCAAGGATCTGTATAGATGTTAGGGAAGGGGATGATTTGCCTAAAGTGGTGTGCTTTCTGTCCAAACTTGGCACTCATATTCAGAAGTTGGATTATGAGAGTGTCCCATTTGGATGTTACCATTGTTTTAAGATAGGCCATAAATCTTTTCAATGCTCGAAAGAAAAGTCAGTTAAGAAGAAGAATCCCTCTACGACTTCTCTTGTTAGGGTCAAGAAAGTCTGGAGAAAAAAATACCACCGTCCAAGGCTAGAAGGGTCTGTTTTCAACAAATATTAAGGAGGCAAAAGTTTCAAAAAAGGTAAATCAAATGCTACCATCTGAATCAACTTTGCCTCAGGGCACAAAAGATAAGATGTGTCCTTAGGAAAAGCTGTCAAAGTCAGCCCCGATCTCCTCTCTTTTCTTTAGGGAGAAGCAAACTATTATTCAATCCCAACTAACTGAGGGTGCTCTGGTAGAGGGAAGGTTGGATTCTAGAGTAGAGGAAGGAAAGAAATCCCCATAGCAGGTTGCTCAAGTGGCAGTGTTGTTAAGGTCTCCACTTTCTGAGGTTAGGCTAGCCGCTACTCCCTTAGAGGTGGAAAATGATAGAGTTAATAGGGATATTATCATTTATCAAGACCCAAAGGAAAATCTTGTCTCCTCTTTAGCTGGAGGGACCAGTATAGGAAAGTTGGATTTTTTGGTTAAGGAACTAGACTAGTGGGAGGTTCTTCCAACCAACCCTAAGACTACCCTCATGGTTTCCAGGTCATTGAATTTTTTCATGAAGGGAAAAGTTCTTCTTTCCCTAAAGCCCAAGAAGAAAAAGGTTAGAGGACCATCCCAGGCCTCTCCGTTGGAGACTAGAAGTAGCTGCAAACTGGATGTGGGCTCAACAGCTAAAAGAGGTAGAAAATCTGAGAAGGAAGCCAAAGATGAAGAGACCAAAAGAAGCTTAGTGAATGGATGCCAAAGAACTCTTCAGGAGTGTTCCAAGAATTAATCATGAAGATCATATCATGGAATATTAGGGGCCTTAATGGAGCCCATAAACAAGAAATTATCAGGAACCTGATCGAAGATCAGAGACCAGACATCTTGATGATCCAAGAAACTAAGATGAAAAAAGATTTTTTTGGGAAGATTAAGTTTAGCAACTTGATGAGTGGGGAGGCTTTCAACTTCGATGGTGCCTCTGGGGGTCTTCTGACCCTTTTTAATACCAAAAATTTTAGAATGTAAGTGGTCTACAATGATGGTAATATTCTTTTGTGTAAAGTTTTTCATTTCCCTTCCAATGATTGTTGGTTCCTGATGAACTTATATGCTCCTAACAATAAGAGAGAAAGAAAGACTTACTGGACCAGAGCTTGAAGTCTAGTGCAAAGAAACAATTTAAAGAAAGGAATTATTATGGGTGACTTTAATACTCTGATGTTGGATGAGGAGAAGAAGGGAGGTTTGCCTCTGGACTGGGAAAGCAAAATTGACCTTGAAAATTTCATTAATGGTCTGGATTTTTTGGATATAGACCTCATGGGAGGTGCCTTTACTTGGTCAAATAAATGCATTGGATAGGACTATATTATGTCAGACTGGACAGAGCTCTTATCGATCTCGATTGGCTGAAGACCTCCTCTTGTAAATTAGCTATTTTTCCCAAAGTAGGTTTTGACCACTACCCTATTTCCCTTTGGGTTGTTCATATAGGTCCCAAAAGGCCTCCCCCTTTTCATTTTAGACCTCCCACCCTAATCTTTTAGACAAGATTAAGCTCTGGTGGAGTATTGATGTGGAAGGCATAGCTATGTACAGGGTAGCAAGAAAACTTAGCAATGTTAAAAGGATGGTTAAAGCTTGGAACAAGTCTAATTTTGGCCATATTTTATTTGAGAAGGAAGTCCTAACTGACAATCTTTCTGCTATCCAAACCTCAATTCAGGAGGAAGGGTATCATGAGTTAAACAAGGAGGTTGAGTTGTCTATCCTATCAAATTTACACAATATTATCAGTAAAGAGGAGAAGTTCTAGAGACAAAGATCTAGGGTAAACTAGATCAAAGAGGGAGATCAAAATATGAAGTTTTTTCATCTCACCACTCTAAAACATCATGCAAAAAATAGAATTACAGGTTTAAAGAAAGGATAGGGATTGCTGACCAAGGATGAGGAAATATCATCTTAGGCTATTTCTTTTTTCTCTTCCCTGTTGTCTTGGGATCCTTTTCTTTCCATAGTGGATTAGGATGACATTGTCTCTTGTATCCCTAAGGTCATCCTTCCTCACCATAATAAACTACTTCTTGTCATTCCCTCTAAGACAAAAGTTAAAGAAGCTCTCTTCTCTCTATCGGCTGATAAATCCCCTAGCCATGATGGCTTCCCATATTTATTTTTCCAATTGTTTTGACCTATTTTGAGGAAGGATGTGGTTCAAGCTATTTAGGAATTCTTTGGGGCTAGAAGAATTCTTAAGGAGATTAACTCTACTTTTTTAGTTCTCATTCCTAAAATTCTTGGAGCCAATTCCTTGGACAAGTTTAGACCTATTAATCTTTGCAATTCTTTCTATAAGATTATTTTGAAGGTTCTTACTTCTAGGCTGTTCAATCACCTCCCACTAATTATTTCTCATCAGCAAACTAGTTTTGTCCCAGGCAGACAAATTTTAAACTCCATAATGATGGTGCATGAAGTGATTCACTCCATGGAAGCGAGAAAAAGAGAAGGGATGCTACTTAAACTGGACCTTTCTGAAGCCTATGACAGGGTCAACTGGTCTTTCCTGGATAGAGTGCTCAAGGCTTTTGGGTTTGATAACAAAACTTGTAAGTTAATATCTCAGCTGGTGTCTACTTCTTCTCTTGTAGTTTTAGTGAATGGATCCCCCTCCAATTTTTTCAAACCCTCTCATGGCCTTCATCAGGGGGACCCTCTTTCACCTATTCTCTTCATTATCTTGGTAGAATGTTTAGGCAGACTTATTAAGAAGTATAAGAAGGAAGGGAGAATCAAAGGTTTTAAAACTTCTTCTATAAGTGCCCCTTTTTCTCATAAGAAATTTTTTGATGATACCATAATGGGAGGGGAGGCTTTTGTTAAGAAGGCTAAGATTATGAAGGACATCTTGGATATCTACTTCAGAGGGTCAGGGCAGCTCATCAACTGGGATAAGAGCTCTGTTTTCTTTATCAACACCCCTGAGGACAGACAAAAGAAAATCTCCAAAATCCTGGGATGCATTGTGGGGAAGCTTCCCTCTACCTATCTTGGGCTTCCTTTGGGCATGAATCCTCCTGATTCTTTTTGGAATGACATTATGGATAGATTTAGTAAGAAGCTGGTTGGTTGGAAAGGGGCCTCTCTTAACCAAGCTGGAAAATGCCAACTGGTTAAATCCACCCTTCAGAACTTGCCTGTCTATGCTTTGAGCCTCTTTGTGATCCCTATGAAATTTTCTAAGAGAATGGAAAAAATTCAAAGAGACTTCTTAGGGATGAGGGCTGAAAAGAATAAAAGGTATCCTCTTTTTGCTTGGGAAAAAGTTTGCCTCCCAAAGAAATATGGGGGTCTAGGCATCAAGAAGCTAACTCACCTCAACAAGGCTCTTTTGGCTAAGCAAATATGGTATATCTTCAGCAGCATAGTGGAATGGAGAGACATTATGGAAAACAAGTATATTAAGAGACCCTCTAAATAGTTTACCGTCTTCAGCAAAGATATCCCAAGAGGATCTGCTATTTGGAATGGTTTTTTAAAAGCCAGGGACCTAGCTAATTCTAGAGTTTCTTGGAAACTGGGAAATGGGGAGGATATCCAGTTCTAGTCCGATAGTTGGCTCATTTAGGGCCCCCTTATGAACAACCCCATCTATGAGGTCTAGATGAATGACTGCATCAACCATTTTGGGCAGAAAGTTAGTAACTATAGGAATGACCAGGGATTGATAGACCTTTCCATCATTTTTAAAGATCTTAACCCTATTATGATTATGCTTAACTCTATGGCCCTAAATAACAATAGGGACGAGTTGGTCTAGGGAGATAATGCCAATGGGAAATATACTATCGCCTCTGGGTACTCGGCCCTATAGAGATTAAAAAAGATTCCTCCTTGGTCGAGGGCTTGGATTCCTGGCCTCATTCCAAAAATTAATATGTTCTATTGGCTGGCTCTACAAGACAAAATCCTTACCCAAGATAACCTCATAAAAAGAGGTCATATTATGCCTAATAGATGTGATTTATGTAAAGATCAGATGGAGACTAGCAATCATTTGTTCATTCATTGCTCTTTTTCTAGGGAGGTTTGGGTTTCCCTCACCCAAGACTTGGGATTTAGTTGGTGTGTGCCTTTTAACCTCTTGGATCTCTTCTGTCAATGGAAGTGTATGTTCAATGGGTCTCAACTTCAGGAATTAAGTTCCCGGATCTTGCCTCATCTGTGTTGGAGCATCTGGAAGGAGAGAAATAATAGAATCTTTAGAGATAAAAAGGAGCTAGCTAAAGTGATAGGAAAGAAAATTTTTGCAAACATAAAGGAAAACTATTCAGTAAGGAATGGGGGAGATATTGAATTAGGTGGCAGAAAAAAAGAGAAGGCAAAAGACAGAAAGATGAAAAAATAGGAAGCCAAATGGCTTCTCCCACCAGAAGGATGGCATAAAGCCAATTTCAACAGAGTGTCCAAGGGAAATCCTAGCTCTTCGAGAAGTGGAGGCATAATAAGGAATGAAAATGGAGATGGGATTACGGCTTTTTCCCTCCCACTAGGCTATCAAACCAACCACTTTGCGAAAGAAAATGCTGCGTGTAATGTTGTCAAACTGGCTTTTGAAATTGGAGTCACTAATCTTTGGCTTGAAGGGAATTCAAACAACATAATAAAATGTATTAATGGAAACTCTCAGCCATCATGGTCAATTACGAATCTTATTGATGAGACCCAGAGACTCTTGCCAAATTTAGTAGAGTCCACATCACTCATATTTTCCAAGAAGCTAACCCGGTCGCTGACAAGTTTGCAAATATTGGGGTTGGTGCAAGCCAAAGTATGACATGGCATCCTAAAAATACTTTGTTGACAGATGTTAAAAGGTTGATCAATCTGGACAAGATCTAAGGAAGTACGGAGAAGATCAACTTGCAATTATGAGTATGAATGGATTAAGGGGAAAGGGTACTTCCCAAAAAGTTAGGTTGGGAAATTGTACAGACTAGTTGACATGCTTTGTGGGTCATTTATTACATTTACAATAGGAGAAACAGAAGGGTTAATTCTTTCTACATTTATCTTAGTCACAAAGGATCCAATCTGTTGTAGTGAGAGGTACATATGAGAATTGAGCGTGCACAGAGTGCAAATATGGTTGGGGAAAGGTGTAGAAAGGATCCAGTGGGCGAAATTGAGAAATGGAAGAGTAGGGACAAAGTTTGGGAGCAGCTAGATCTAGGCAAGATTACCAAATACATAACAAATTGCATGGCTTTGATCAGGAGGTGACCAATAGTATGATTGGTTCATGGAAGAATGGTAGAGTGAAGGTGAATGGGGTTTCTTTCATGATCACTGAGGAGGTGATTTTGACCGTTGCTGAAATCTTGATTGAGGGTTTTAAGTTTTTTAGGGACAAGAAGCTCTCGACTAATGTTGTGCAGGATTTTATTAAGTATGAGAAGGAACTGAAAGCCCTAAAGAAGATTGGCATGTACTATGTTCCTGACACCATGAAGAAACTGTAGAGGTATGTTCTAAGAGCTATTATAGAGTATATTACTTTGGACCCTAGGTTTGATAGAGCTCGTACCCACCACTTTGTTCTTTTGAATCATTTTTGGCATAGCCGTAAAATTTCTTTTCCTTTTTACTCATTAACTTCTTTGAGCAAGGTAGTGATTAGCTTCAAAAAGAAACCCTCTAATAACCCCGCATTGCATGAGGGGCTCCTATTGCTTATCTATGAGAATTTTAAGGCTCGAACTATAAGCAAGGATCCCCCTCAAATTGAGAATGTGACCTCTGGTAACTCCAGCTACTCTTCAGACTCAGATGACATTTAGAGCTTTAGCTCTGAGGATGACATGATTTCATTCGCTAATAAAAAAGCTACCCATCAAGTCAAGAACTTGCCTTCCTCCATCACCCCTAGCAGAAAAAGTCCTAGGGATCATGGGCAAAAGCATCCTATGAAAGATGTGAAGGATGACAGTGATGAGGAGGAGGATGTGGAGATGAAAGAGGAGGAAATGGAGATGCAAGAGGAAATTAAGGAGGATCAAGAAGGGAAGAAACACAAGAGGGAGGGTCTAGAGGATGAGATTATGCAGCAAGATCGGAACATGTCTTCACTACCTCTTTCACCTATCCATATTCATGCACAACCTGAGGAACAAAATTTGGATTCTGAGACTGAGGGTGGGGAGGTGCAGGTAAATAATAGGAGGAAAGCTTGGAAAAAATTTAAAGTCAAGACCTCAAAAATGGGCATTTTTAGAGAGGCCATGATCTAGTAGGTCCTTGTGGATAACCAAGAAGAGACGAGGCTTGAATAACTCATTTACCCAGCTATTGTGACTATTTCAAACAAATATAGGGAAACCAAGCTGAATTTATTTAACAATGCCCGTAATAACATGATTGATAACTTTAGATCAATCAAGTGGCTTTTCCATGAGCTGGAGGAGGTCAAAGAGTAGGTGGATCATATGGAGATTAACAGGAATGGAGTGGACTCTGATAAAAGAGATGACAACAGTGAGAGGCTTAGTCTGGCGAAGAGAAGGATCAACACCCTTGAAATCTACAATCATAATCTCTCAAATTAGGTGATTTTGATGCTAAGTTCCATTAAAAGCAACATCATATCCTTAACGAGATGGATCAAAGACATAGTTATGAAGGATGATGAGGATGGCAAAGACAAGGAAGAAGCCAAAATGGGGGTCGACACCACAAAGGACAACATCAACAATGGTCAAGACTAGGAGGATCAAAGGGTGCTCCAGAAAGAGGTGGAGGAGAACAAGATGGCCTATGAGGCAGCTCAGGTCATGCAAGACCTAGAGAGAAAGAATAAGGACTAATCCTCTACCTATTATTTTGTTTCTTTCTGTGCCTTTTTATGGCTTTTTGTAAGAGCTTTTTCCCTTGTCATTTCATGTTGTTTCTATTCCTGGCCTTTTCTTTGGTTTTTGTCTATTGGTTGGGCCTTGCACTTATTTTCAACCTTTGAACTGGAACTTTTTTGGCTGGGATTTTCATGCTTATTATCAGCCTTGTTAATGTTTTAACTCTTGGTTTTTAGGGTCCTTGTAAAACCTGTTTATCTAATAAAAAACATATACATATATAGTTCATTTAGGAAAGAAAGATACTGATCTTGAATTTCCTATGCTTAATCAAATCCACATCCTACTTGGAAGCTCGTAGATCTCTACCTTAAGGAGGACACCAACACAAATGTAGAAGACAACAACACATTGACTATCAATTGCATTTTCTATAGAGTTGTTGATGCTCATTCTAAGTGCCTCTTTTTAGTTTTTCTTGGAGCCTTAATGCTTTACAAAATGTCCATTCTACGCACAAGTAACACGAATGCTAGCAGGGTCTTATGGCTTATTCCAAATACATTCAAAAAATCAATTTGGATTGAATCCCTATGATTTAATACAATACACACCATGAGATGGCATGTCTTTGATGCACATTATAGTGTATGCTCCATGTCTACACTCTACTTCAAACCTTTTCCTTTGAGGAGGAAGTTACTTGTAAATAGACATGGCTATCTCACTACAAATTGTACCATGGACTAAATATCAAAAATATGAAAGCACAATGAGATGTTTTGAAATTTTCAGCATTTGATCTTTATCATATGTATATTTTGTGATTGAAAACAACAATTTTTTTAAGAAAATTTTTCTATGTTTTTCGTGAATCTAAAAAAGAATCATGTTTGAATTTTATTTTTCTTTATTACATTTTACCTCAAGATCAACCACCAACCCTAGAAATTGTAGATGTCATGTCAATTTCATTAGATATATATAAAGTAACTAAATATTTATTGGTTTAACTCTGTTGTTATTGATTTATTGTCATCTTTAAGAGTCTTAAATTACATTTGGAAATTACTTTTCTTATATCCATATTTCTTTTCTTATTTAAAGATAAAATATTTATGTTAATGAAATTTTTATAGTTGTTATTATTATTATTTGTCTTTTGTTTGATAATGGGTTTTAAAACATGGGGCTTGAGCGGAGTATTTATACAATGCTTAAATTGCATGCTTAAATATTACTTTCATTACACATTTCCTTTATCTTGGACAGGAAGTTATTACTTTCCAATAAAAATTCTATTGGTTCATCCCCTATAATGAGACATAAGTAGGGAGGATGCTAAAATAGTTTGTGAAATTTGATTTTACATCTGACAATTGTATTTTTTTGAAAGTTTTTTAAAGCCTTTTCATCCAATTAATTTTGTGAATAGCCTTACCATTGTATTGCATGATACAATTTATTTTCATGAAAGTTTATTTTCCCCCAAATTCAATTTTCATGGAACAAATTGTCTTATGTTTTGTACTTCTTTTACGTGTCTAAACTAGTGTAAATCACAACAAGGTATGTTCCTCACCATGCATAAGGATCAAATGGTGTAAATCACACTAAACTAGTAAAAATCACAACATGGTAGTACATCCCACAAATATGGATTGGCGAAGCCAAATTTATGTGTATGGATTGGTGAGGTATGACTTTCTGCCACCCTTAAATATCACCTACTAATGTGAAAATTAAGTTTAGAAAAATAATTAAACTTTGACTATTTAACACTATTAGTCTAGGAATCAAGCTTTAGTGTGTGATGTTTAAGTTGCCGAATGACTTTCTTTTGACATAATTGGTTATAAAATGACTATTGAAGCTTGTCTGAGATTTTTAAAAAAATTGATATCATATGCTTCATGCATTCAAATAAGTCACTACTAGATTTTCATTCTCCCCATTTAAAATAGTGGATTCTTGGGCTTCAATGAACAAGTCAGACCAAGCATCCTAGTGACAGTCACTAGGACAAGTGGAATTAAATTAAAACCACATAGTAATGCATTTGATAAGAAAACTATTTACAAGAGAAATCAAAATAAAATATGATTGCATAAGCATTGCATATCAAGATTAATGTATACTATTTTAAAAAAATATTGTAACAATAATAATTTAGTAAATCAAAGTTAAAAATTTTTAAAAATTAACTAATTCTAACAATTAATTAAAATAACTTTACTATATTGAAAAAAAATTATTTATTTTTATTTTCATACAATAAAGTTCTAATGATCGTTAAAATAAATTTGATAATACTAAACTATATTACTATTAAATGAACATGTGTTGATAATGGTTCAACAAATTATATGAACTAGAGCTAATTTGGAATTGATACTAAAACTAATTAGTACTATTCCCCTTTGCTTAATCACTTTCATAATAGGGAGTTAGTTTGCATCCCCTTTTTCTCTAATGCATGCGCTAGAAGAGATAGTTATGGATGTTAGGGAGAAAAAGAAGAAAGGGGTTAATTTTACCATTTTGTAGCAAGGGCTCATGTTCCATTTATTTTAGTTCTATCTAGCCCTCTTCCCTCCTAGAGTCATAGCCATTGATAATTTCCTCCCCGCTAGTGCCCCCCTTTATATTGAGTTTGTAGGTGGTAGCTATGCCCCTACATCACAACCATCTCCAAGCCAAACCCCAGTCAAGAGTAGAAAAAATAAAACCTTGGTTTTGGAGCCAACTACCAATAAAAAAGTTAAAATTGAAAAAAGGGTGGAATTTGAGATTGGGGACTTGGATGATGAGTGTTGTGGGAATAGAAGAAGATTAGGTAGGCTTGCTAAGGCCAATGATAGATTTAAACAAATGACTATGTGATCTCAAGAGGAGGAGGAGGAAGGTTCAGAGGAGAGTGCTAAAACCTCATGGGATGATAAGGAGAAGTTAAAGGAGGATACTAATATTAAAGAGGAGGAGAAGTGGGATGACACTATGGATGGTACATGGGATTTTGAGGTGGAAAACCCTACCAAGGACCCTTCCCAAGACCCCACCCATATTTCTGCCACCTTCACCCTATTATCTGCTACTAACTAGACAGACACTAAGGCTAACAAAGCCTCCCTTGATATGATTTATTCCCCTATTAGGCCTAAATGGTCTGGAAAACTTAAGGGGCCCCACTAATAATCTGGTTGCGTAAGATAAGAGGAAGTCCCATGGGAATTGCAACAAGGAACTAAAGATTGGTACTATGGAGGAGGTGGTTGTTACCCCTAAAAACATCCAAGATCTAAAGGACTAGTGCCACGAGCTAGAGGAAGGGTTTACCCTCTTCTCCAAATTTTTCTTGAAGGTGAAACATGTGGTGATGACCACCCTCCAACTGTTGGTTGATGAGAAGGCCTGAGTAAAGATGTTTTGAAATTGCTATACAATTTCCTTGTGAAGAACTGGGCTAAGGTTTTGCTGACTAGGAAAGGCAAGAAGAAAGATGCTAGCTAGTGGTCTTTCCAATGTCTAGTGTTTTTTGGTTATCTGCTAGTAGTTTCCATCCATCTAGTTTAAATGGTTTTGGCTTTTCAATGGAACTTGGGTTTGGGTTATGGGTGGTATGATGCATTGACCACCTACATGCCTTTTGTTAATATGTTAAACTTTGCTAGTTTTAAGAACATGAACTCTAGTACCTTTACTTCATTGTTATTTTTTATGTAAAGTGTTAAGGGTTATTTGGTTTTCTGTTGGTAGCTACACCACTATTATTTTGGGCTAGTTCCCTAGTTTTTGTTGCTTTTATATCAAAAAAATTGCTAGAGCACCAGACATTATAGTTTTTAACATCTGGCATGCCTTCACATAAAAACTAAATGTATCATAAACTTATAGAGCATTCCAAAATTTATGCAAAAAATATTATCTTTTCTTATTTTCTTTCTATACAAAATAGCCAGATTCTACATGTAGGTGATGTGGCAAAGAAGACTATAAATTTTCATGATTTTTGGAGTTGATGACCGACCAAGTCTTCTTGGGAATATTTCAAAGTTTCCCTTGAAGTCAAATTGATTTTTAATGCCAACTCTTTAGTTAGGATTCCATTTGTCGAGATATTTTGGTGATCTAAGTGTAGTTACAAATTATTAGAGCTCACTGTATTAATTAATATGTAGTTTTGAAATATGAAATTTAAATGCATCTATTTTGGCATTTTTTTTGCGAGATTATGCAATGAGGCAACTCATTAAATGGTCTTAAACTTTTGCAAAGGGGAATCTGGGCATTTATATTGAGTTTGACTGTTTTCATCTAAGTTGAGCCCTTATTTATGATGAGTGGGAATCCAGTTGGCCCCATCTTGGTAATTTTGTGAAAGTGGTAAAGTAGTTGGAAAAGGAATTAGAGAGTTGAAGGACTTGGGCATAGCTTTTTGGGAGAGGAATGAGAATCATGTATTGTAAAATTTGAAAATATTATCTTAGTAGAATAGAAATTTGTGAATCCATTGTTGATAGCAGCAATAGGTTCAGTTGAAGATTTGTAGGCTAGAGGAGAAGATCCATAGAGAAAGAACTAGTTGAAACATGCTTTTCTGTAGCACTGTTGTAGATCATTTTTTCTTTGTATTTATCAGCCCATAAGGCTGCAATCATGTATAATGGTAGATTCTTGAAAATAATCATTTTAATTTTGAAGTGTTGCAAGAAGAACTCCAATGTTCATTACTGATTTTAAATATGCTTCTTGGCATTTAATTTAGTTCAGTTGTTGAGTGTGGAGGGTTTAGTATGTTCAAACTCTTTTTATTTTGCATTAATCTTTTATTTTATTTTCTTTCAAATACATAATCTTAAAAACATCATATTTTCACAATTTAAAACATTGAGTGTCATTTTTTTAAGAATTTCGTATTAGATTTTTTCAGCAAAAATATTTTGAATCAAATTCTAAGTGTAGTCTAAAAGAATAATGCAAACTAAATTATAGTTGTAGAGTCTAATGCCCCACTAGATAACCCAAAAGAAATCAACCTAAAGTTTCACTAAATTTGTCAAGCATTTTTTGTAAAGATAATAACATAACAACAAGAAGAGGTAAAATATAGCGGAAGCATTAACTCAAATGCATAACAACCATCATAAAACATATTGCATCTCTTAAGGTCTCATGAAGTTGAATCACATTTATATAAGTTTTATTAATATTAAATCTAACACATAAAAAAATCCACATCATAGGATTATTCCAAGTACAAGTCCATTTAAATAATATACAATTATATAAGATGCCACTTGGCAATAATTGGAAATTCTTAATCATCCATAAAAGTCATAGCATATGATAAGCTCAAAGAATATACATCATCAATAATATACATCTCATAAGATCTTTGATAAATCAAGTACAGTATAATAGGATAGAAACATCCAATAGAAATACAAGATCAAATAGAAAGGAACATCTACACAAACACATCCGACAATGACATCCAATGGTTGGATCTCAATGGCATAAGAAAAATGCACTACCACCTAACCTCATGGAACCTAAATGGCCCACTCCCACCATGCTGAGGAGATAAACTCAAGTTCCAAATGAATATCAAAACACAAGCCATAACCAATATCTAGGTTCAAGGAATCACTTGAAAGAAAACTATCTCAAAGGGTACCAAGGCACAAGCATCAACTAATCCCAGAGGCAACACGGACACATAGGAAATCTCTATGCAAGTGGGAAAGTGTCATTGCATGAGCCAACTCTAAGGTTATCTTGGCAACCTTGTTGGACTTTGACCCCCTAGTGTCTCTATGCAGCATTAGTATCTTTTCGTACAAACAAGGCATACTAGAACAAAGCAAGGTCACAACCAAGCATCCTCTCTACTCCCATCCTGGCCTATACTAGAACTTGAGGCATGAGTGAGGAAAAACAATGACTCTTATTAATTCATTTTAAAACCCATTTAATGAAATATTATCACTTATTAAAATAACCTACAATGGGTTACCCCAATAGCCACTTAGGGTTTTGACCTCCACTACAAGCCACTTCCCAACATGACATATAGATAACCTACTCTAAGATTAGCAAAAGAAAAAGATCTCATAAGATCATAAAATGTACATCAATTCTTAAACAAGCAATTGGAAAGCACTAAAATATCACTGATTAAAATCACAGATTTCACCAAGACAATCATCCTAACAAGACTGATCCAAAATCAAGTACACATATACCAATCCATGAAAAAACAAAAAAAAATCACAATAATCACCTCAGTCCTAACAAACAACTAGAAAGCAATCCAATGATAACTAATCAAAGACTCAAAAGTTACTACAAGACAATCATATCATTCACCTCAGTTCTATACAAGAACTGGAAAGCATTAACAAATAATGATCAAAACTCATCATAAAAGACATGTGACACAACACCATGGTTAGGTATAAAAGATCGTGACCAAAATAAGCCATAACATCATCACAAAACAAAACTCCCAAGCCCCTGGTAAACATCTTGACTGGCCAAAATTGTAATGCCCTGCCAAGGGATCCAAAAGAATTAACCTAAAGTTTTACTAAGTTTTCCAAACATTTTTCTTTTAAAGAAAGAAAGATAAATCATGCACATCAACACATAGTAGTAGAAGCAACAACATAAAATCACCTATAAGCATACATAATAGGTTACATTCCTTAAGGATATCCAACCACATAACACAAGTACTCTCTAGGTCTATGAAATCCTAAAAGCAATCTAACTCAAATGTTCCAAGATAGATCAACATCTATACCCAGAGGCAAACAAAGACACGTAGAAAACCTACTATATAAGTGGGTAAGTGTCATCACATGAATCACACTGGAGTTACCCTATTAGTATCTTAGGACTCTGGGTCCCTAGTGATCCATATGTAGCCACTAGTATCCTCTCGTACTGACAAGACATACTATGGATGCAAGGTCACAACCAAGCATTCTCTCTACTAGCACCCTAGTTTGTACTAGCACTCAAGGCATGGGTGAGAACATACAAGACTCTTATTAGGTTCATTTTATTCCCATTTAGTGTAATGTTTTCACTTATTAAACAACTTACAATGGGTTACCCTGGGAAGCACTTAGGGCCCTGGCCCCCATTACAAGCCACTTCTTGACACTACATGCAGATAACCTACCCTAGGCTCATAAAATCACAAATCAGTAATCATATAAAATCACCTCATTCCTATACAAGTGATTGGAAAGCATCAAAAGATAATTCACAATAATCACATCAATTCTCTACAAGCAACTAGAAAGCATTCCCCAAAATAATATTGATTGAAGACTCATAAGGGTCAAGTTAAACATGTCACAACATGACATCACCAAGAACACAGAAAACAAACACCTCACTCCCATCAAAGTGACTGGAAAGCAACCCAAGTATAACAGATTGAGGATTCAAAAATAGTTAGGTCAAATAGGTTATACATTTCACCTTAGTTTCACTAGAGAATACTAGAAAGAAAAAAAATCAATGCATCAAACATCTCATAGAGCATACTAGACATATTACCATGGTTGAGTATAATAGATTGAGATCAAACATCACAACATCACAAACACATAACCCCCAAGCCTCTGGTAAACATCCTAAATTGGTCAAAACTCTAGTCAACCCCAATCCCCAAACATAGACATCACACAAAAAATAGGATAATCTCACAGTTGGATTTGATTGATAATATATTATTGAGTTAATGTAAAGTTTCCATTCCCAATTGAACGTATGTTTTAAACAGATAAAATCCACAGTTTACCCTTACAAATCATCCCGTTCTTGAATTTAAATAATAGTTCAATTACTCTACTTTGATTTTAAATCCATTGATCCAAATGATCTAAGGATAATTTTTTATTTAAAATATTAAAAATAATCCCCATTAACTTTAAATAGAATAATTAACAATTTCATTAAAATTAGATGTATTATTAATATTAAAATAAATCTAATTCTTCCCTAACAACATATTAATTATTAAATATTAATAATTAATAGAAATCCATTTAATAAGTAATTTAATAATTAAAAACTTATTTATTAAACATTATTGTAAAAATGGCGAGATTTGGTAGCCACACGAAAAAAGCAGAGTAGAGATTAGAAGAGCCATGAAACTCACAAGGAAAAAAATACGCAGTGAAAATTAAGAATAGCTTCTCCCTACTAGCAAAGGAGGATGGTGA
This sequence comes from Cupressus sempervirens, assembly GCA_028749045.1. Taxonomy (NCBI): domain Eukaryota; kingdom Viridiplantae; phylum Streptophyta; class Pinopsida; order Cupressales; family Cupressaceae; genus Cupressus; species Cupressus sempervirens. Next base: position 443,637,384 of record CM053784.1, read on the forward strand.
GGGATAGAGGTGCGACTCTAGCAATTTGACACCCTTTCTAAAAGAAGCTTATGATAAATGGTTGAAGCACAAAAATTTGTCAGCCAATCCCTTCCATTCCACACTAGGTCTCAATGAACATCTGTAGCCTTAGTCATATTTCATAATAGAAAGCTTGAATGATCAATTTAGGGTGTTTACCCTTACCAAATACGCCCACCCCAAACCCTTCAATTTGCCTACTTTGGAAACTAATAAATATGGTCCATCATGCTCTTTGCAATCCTTCAGTCCAAGTTCATCTGAATCCCAAAACCATTTTCTGCTCCCTTATCTCCCCACTCATCAAAGATCTACAAAAAAGGTTAGCAAGGATTCCTTAAACCCTCTAAGGAAGATAAATCATGCTGCCAAACTTGCCCACATAGATAACTCCATCTTCATTTATAATGAACAATTTGAAATAGCATGGAGCAAATGTCAAGAAAGGGGGTTGTTTGCAGTATGGACTGGCCCTAGCGATGATCTATTCTTTCTTTCCAACTGGTTAAAGGAAATCTATTGCGGCCAGGTAAGTATCTCTTACTCTTCAAATAAAACTCTTTACTTGCAATGTCCAAATGGTAAAATTAAAAAAGAGTTTATGAATGTATAAAATTGTTTCTTCAATGGATATTCTATTAAATTTATAGATTGGAGTCCAAATTTTAGGTTAGATGGGATAGATTTTACGTACCCTAAATGGTTCATTATTTAGGCTTTACAGCCAAAATTGAAACAAGTGGAGACCTTAAAATCAATGGGATCTATTATAGGAGAATTCTTAGGGAAAGATACCTCCTTGCAGTACTCCAATGATGTGAAATTACTAATCAGAACAAAATTCAATCAACCTTCGAATATCCACAAAAGAGTAGTAACAAAGAAGGCTACCTATGAGATAACTCTACAAGCATACAAAGCAGAGGTATCTAAAATATTAATGGTAGAGGATGTCAATAAATTGAACATTAGATATCTTCCTCACACATTAGACTTGTAGAGTATGATTCCAAGGATAAGCATCCAGGGAAGGGAAATGAGGTCTACACCGGTTGAATCTACAAGACATGGTGAGTCAGATTCCTAGTTGGACACTCGATGTATTGAATTAGATCATGGCTACAGAGTAGAATCATAAAATATAATCAAATCCATCATCATGGTGGGACATAAAGAAAGTGGTGAAGGGAGAGACAGGAAAGAGGCATCCACTAAACAAAGATCTAAAAAAAAGAAAAAATCAAAGAACAACACAAGGAAGGAAAGAAACACTAATAATAGAATAGATAGATTAGATAATGTGAGCAAGGAAGAAAGAAACTAGGAACATGGCACAAATAGAGGAAAAAGAGAAAATTGAGGCAATTCTGATAAGAGGGATTAGCACTCTGAAGATATCCATTACAGAAAAGGTACAGTGAAACAAGCATGTCTTACTAAAGAAAAGGACTTAAGCAAAGAAATTCAAGCATTAGGGAAAAATTCTATAGCAGAGGATATTGGGAATGTCAGTATAGAGAGATTGGAAAACTCCTTACTCTTTGAGGGAGGTTCTAACATGGCTAAAGGAGATGGTCATATGAAGGTTGAGAAGCATATAAAGCAGTGTCAGAAGGAAGACCCAAAAGAAGGGATATCTACTCCTAGCAAGGAGATTAGTATAAGAACTTCCAAATTATGGAAAACTCTACCAGCTATACTGAGCTCCCCTTTTACTCCAAAAAATAATCAAATGAAGCAAATTAAAGGTTAGACAGATCCTTGGTAGAAGAAGTGTAGAACTTTCTAAATAGAGACATTAGTTTGGACCCTGCAATGGATAATGAAAGATTACAAGATAAGGATCTAGACACACTATCTGAAGAGCTATTCCAGGTGTTCAATTGGGACAATATTGACAACAATACAGTGGCCCAAAAGGAGGAATTAATCTAGAAAATCCTTAAATTAGGAGGAGATAACTATTTTACTAAGGACTTAAGAAGAGATTTACTTAAAATTGAGATTGAGGACAATTTGGGGGATTAGGATTCGATAAGTGAAGATGGGGCAAAGTAGGAGAATAGAGGAATTGAAAGTAATATCAAAGTAGGTATAGATGAGGAACAACCACACATAATTCACTAGATCATTAGAGAGCTTGAGCATAAAGAACAAGAAGGGTAAAGTAGATTATTAGATTCAGTAGTGCATAATGACTCAAATAAAATTGAGCACCTTGGGATATAGATGAACCAAGAAGGTTTGAGTTCACCAAAATATGGCAAAATTAAAGGCAAATGAGGCAGGAAATCCTTGAAGAAACTTAGAGAAGCTAAGGGATTTTGTATAGAACAAAGGAAAATAGATCAATTAATGAATTTTGGGAAGGGGAAGTGCCTTCCCAAAGAAACATGAGGATTATGTCATGGAATACTAGGGGCCTAAATGCCCCTAGTAAGAAAAGGTTACTAAAGGAAAATCTTAAAACCTTTGACTTGGATATTATTGGACTAGAGGAAACCAAATTAAGTAAAGTAGAAGGCACTAAGTTAAACAAGATGTTAGGATTTTGGGACTCCATCTTCCAAGAATCAGAGGGGGTTGCAAGAGGTCTAGGGCTAATATGGAATCCTAGGAAAATAGTCAGTCATTGTTTGATATCTAGGCCTAATTAGATGAGTGCTAATATTTAGAGTCTTAAGTGTAATTTGCAGTTGATTCTAATTAATATTTATATTCCCATTAATATAGTAGGGAAAAGAGTGGTTTGGGATGAGATAATTTCTTTTATTTTGCAAGTCAGGGACAAAGCCTACTTAATAGGAGGTGACTTCAATACTATTTTAAATGTAGAAGAAAAGTTAGGTGGTATTCAACATCTCTCTCAAGCTTCGATAGACTTTAGAGATTGGATAGACAAGAATAATATGATTGATATCTCATTAGCTAATCTGACTTATATATGGAATAATAGAAGAAAGGATTTTGCATTCATAGCTGAGAAATTGGATAGGTTTATTATAGTTGGTAACATAGATGAGCATAAATTAAATTTCCAATCCACCATTCTCCCCATTGCTGGGTCTGACCACTTCCTAGTTTTCTTTGAACTTAGTGAGCCTACAAAGTCTGTTAGAAACCCATTCAATGTGAAAAGATGTGGTTTCAAGATCCCAACTTTATTAGGAACATTAGAGAATGGTGGAAGTTAGATAAATTTGAAGGTTCCAAGATGTTTGTTTTTGTATCTAAACTTAAAATGCTAAAAGAAAGAATACTTAGATGGAATAAAGATCATTTTAATAACATCTTTAAAGAAAAAATGGAGATAGAAGATAAACTAAAAGATCTAAAAATAGAAATCATTAAGAATGAAATGAATAATGATAGTTTTCTTTTAGAAGAAGAACTTCTTGCGAAACAGGAAGACATTCTCTCCAAAGAAGAGATTTTTTTGAGACAGAAATCACATGAAAAATGGCTAGAATAAGGAGATATGAATACAAAATTCTTCCATAACTCCACTCTATATAATAGATCAAGAAGTAAAATTACTAATGTTAAAAATAGTTTGGGTATTAGAACTGAAAACCCAAAAGAAATTTCTGAAATATTTGTATCACATTTTCAAAATATCTTGAATAACTATGAAGGAACAAATAGAGATGTTGAAACTAAGTTGCTTAGAGTTATTCCCAAGCTAGTTTCTTCAGAAGAGAATAAATCTCTAATTAAACCTATTACAATAGAAGAACTAAGAGTAGTAGTTTTTAGTATGAACCTGGACAAATCACTTGGTCCAGATGGATTCCAGGCCTTCTTTTTCCAAAAATGTTGAGATATTATTGGGGAGGATCTATGGAAAGCCATAGAAGCCTTGAGAATGAAGGAGTACTACTATCAAAGATCAACTTCTCCTTCATCACTCTAATCCCCAAAAAAGAGGAGTCAGAGGAACTAGAGGACTTTCAACCTATTGCATTATGCAATACAATTTATAAGATTTTCTCTAAGATTCTAGCTAATAGGCTTAAAGGTATTTTGCCTAAATTAATCTCTAAAGAACAAACGGGATTTGTTCTGGGTAGATGCATCCTAGATGGGATCCTAACAATCCAAGAGACCATTCATTCTGCATCCAAAAATAAAGAAGCATGCATGTTCATGAAATTGGACATACAAAAAGCATATGATATGGTTGATTGGTGATTTCTATGCAAAGTCCTTGAAGCCTTTGGCTTCTCTCACCAATGGATAAATCTAGTTTTTAAATTTATCTCTACCCCCAAGTTCTCTATCCTCATTAATGGATCACCTGAAGGCTTCTTTGAAGTATCAAGAAGATTAAGACAAGGAAACCTGCTATCCCCATTCATGTTCATAATTATGGGAGAAGCTTTTGGGAGAGTGATTTCTAAAGCTCACCTCAATCAAGAAATCTCAAGAATCATGGTGGCTAGCAACATGCCCAATATCACTCATCAACAATATGCAGATGACATGATACTACCTTGGAAAAGTACAGTCTCTAAAGCCTTAGGTTTCAAGGTCATCATTAAGTCAGATATGGATGCCTCAGATAAGAAAGTAAATGATAACAAATCAGAAATATATTTTCTAAACACTAAACTTGAGATGGAAGAATGGATTTGCAAAATTATGGGTTTTAAAAGAGGTTAGTTTCCTTGCAAATATCTAGGAATTGATCTGGAGAAGGGCTTAAAATCAAGTAAGATTGAAAAACACAATGGACAAGCTAGATGCGAGGATTGGAAGCTGGAAAGATAAATGGCTAACTAAAGCAGGGAAGATCACTAAGCTTAGTGTAGTCCTCTCTACAATTCCAACCTTCCCTCTTTCCTGCTTGTCGCTCCCTAAGAGTCCCCTTTTGAAATTCAAAGTCAAATTGCAAAAAAAATTATGGAAGAATTGTGATGAAGACAAAAAGTTGGCACTCATCAAATGGGAAAACATATGCAAACCCAAGGAATTGAGAGGATTAGGGATTAAGAATCTGTAATGACAAAATGAAGCTTTATGAGAAAAACTCATTTGGTGTTTGTATAAAGAGCATGATCAAAAGTGGGCTAAGATATATTATCATAAATACCTCAATCTGGAGGATCCTCTATCAATATTTAGAATGATCAATTTACCCAAAGGATTAGAAAGCTAGAATTTTATGATTGAATGGTGTTCCTTTATTAGCAACTTTCTCTCTTAGGATGTGGGATGGGGCAACAAAACCTTATTCTGGGATGATTCTTGGGATGGCCTTCCCCTAATCTTGGCTAATCCCCTTCCTAAGGACCTCAAGGAGAAATTGGTATCCTTATGGGGGGATAAAGTGGCCAATTATAAGACTAAAATCTCTCTGGATGGTACATAGGGATGGGTTTGGAAATCGATGGAAGGATTAGGGTTAGACACTTGATCCAAAGAGGCTTATGAGAAGATTATGTCAATCAAGAAGATTAAACAAGTAGAAAGGAAGGATGGTCTAATTTGGGCTGCCTCAAAAAATGGAAGATATAGTGTGAAAAATGGATATCATGCCTTGATCCACTCTCATAAGTGGAGTAATATTGAAGTTCCCCTCAAACTTTGTTGGGATACAACATGTCTTCCAAAGGCTAGCTTCTTTTTATGGTTAGCTTATCAAAATAGGATTTTGATAGCTAAAAGATTAGCTAAATTTGGTATACCAGGTCCTACCAAGTGTGTTCTTTGTAAACAAAACTATGAGGATACGAATCACCTACTATATAGATGCCCCTTTCACCCAAGATTGTTGGGAGTGGCCTAGATATAAGTTAGGATGGTTCTCTTTGATGTAAAAATCCTTCATAGACTTCCTAAAGGCCTAGCCCACATGAATATGTAGAGGAGTATATGATAAACTTTGGAATTTATGCCCATCTATTGTGGCCTAGGAAATATGGAAGGAGAGGAATCGTCACACTTTTCAAGAAGTAGAGTTAAATTTAGATGAGCTCCTACTAAAGGTAGAGGCTTGTATAGTGGAATTGATGAACTCTCATCTCAAGAAATCCATGAAAGAGAAAGGCTCTTTTTCAAATTGGGATGTAACTTGATCAATCCTCCCCTTGTTTACTTCAAGAAGTGTAAGGAACTTAGGAACAGTTGTAGATGGGCACCACCCCCACATGGATGGTCTAAACTCAATTTTGATGGGGCTACTTGAGGCAACCTTGGGGTGGCTGGAATAGGTTGCATCATCAATAATGACTTAGGTAAGTGGTTAGCAAAGAAAGCCTCATCCATTATGCCTACTACAAACAACCTAGTAGAGCTAGAGGCTCTAAAAAAGGGTCTACATTTATGCCTTGAATTAGGTTTGAATAGAGTCATCATTGAAGGTGATTCACATATTATCCTTAATGCGGTTAGGAAGTGTGCCACCCACAACTAAGTCCTAAACTCTAAATTATGCGAAGTTCTGGATCTTATAGACCAACTTGAGGAAGTTCAACTATGCCACATTTTTCAAGAAGGAAATCAGATAGCGGATGGTTTAGCCAACAAAGGAGCTAATGGGGTTAACATCCTAATTTATAACAATGAACTTCCTCATCCTAAGAAATATTATCCATAGCCTTTCCCTCCTCCCCCACCTTTGGTTAATTTTCTTAATTTTTTCATCTTTTATACTTACCTTCTATCTTTTTTTTGTAGGCCAATTAATTAGATTTTGGTCATAGTTTAAAGTCTCCTTTAGTATAAACTTAGCATGCTTATAATTGGAGTAGGATGTGGTTAGTACTTTTTAGTTCCCCTCTAGTCTCTCCATCATTTATCATGATGGCATTACAGCAAGAGATGCTTGTTCTCTAAGTTACGGGCATCTAAACATAACTTCTAGGATTTCCCCATGACTTGGAAGGCTTGCATCAGCCATGTGGGATCATGAAAGGTAGGGTTCTAGGGGATTCCCCTATTGTTAAATAGCTATTTTTGCCTTTGTAATCTGAATGATAGTGACTTGTGAGAATGGATTCGAATGTTTGTGTTTTCCATACCACAAAATCCTGAACAATGGCATTTTGTGGAAGCATCAAGCAAGAACGGTGGAATAGGATTTTGAATCCTATGGATGACATGGCAAGAATAGAAATCAGTGAAGCAATTGGGGAAGGGGTCTTTGACTACTCGTACACATGGAGAACCAACAAAAAACATCATAGGTTCATTCATTGGGTGTTTGGCAAGGGAAAAAGTGAATTTTGAGGACTCCGTTCATCTCTGTCACAACATCTTTGACCCCACATGGAGGAAAGGGTTAGAACAAGTGATTTGTAGTATTGATGAAAAATTGAGGATTCTATTGCCTAAGAAATATATGGAATTCCAATCTAGATCCCTAGAATTAAGGGTTTTTTTTTGTCAGTCATCTTTAATTGTTCAAGAGAACTACGCCTTCTATAAGGAGTGGCCCAGAATGGAAGCTAGTATCTAGTTCCTCCTACAACGGAGGGGCATAGTGGAGGACAAAAGTATAGACTGGCTAGTCAACTATCTAAAAGTAGTTAATGCTTATATACAACTAGGGGTTTCCTTTGAAGATCTAGAAGCCCTTGATTTCTGCATGCCAAACATAGAAAAAGCCAGTCAGGCAAAGTCCAAGTTTGAATTTCCCCCCAATTTCTAGGATGAGAATCCAAATGACATCTCTAACATTATCATGGTATACAAGAAATAGGATAGGTCTACTAGTTTTAGTATATTTTGTAGTTTGTAAAAGTTAGTTATAGGTATCTAGGGCTGGCATTTTTGGTATAGCCTCATGCCCATTTTGGTTTGTATCGGAAGATAATTGTATATTTTGTGGCAGAACTAAGTTGGCAAGTTGTATATAGGTGATACTATCTTAGATTTAGAATTTACAAATACTTATGGACAATGTAAAGCAACTAGTTTTTTGGTGATATATAAATAGTTATGGTTTTACAGTATTAATTTCCATATGTATTAGGTTTTTTTTGGTGTAATGCTTCAGGTAATGGTATACAGAGAATGGTATATTTGTGGCTAAATTTGGTTGGTAGCCTATCAATTTATTTTCACCTTATGGATATTATATGGATTCAAGGCAAGAATGTGACTCCTCCTAATTCTAGTTTCATTTCTTGTTAACTTATTTTTAGAGGCATTAAGCTAGGCTTTATTATTTCATGTAGATAGCAATAGGATTTGCTTTCTTTTTATTTTAGAATCTTACTAGTATGAGGGTCTCTATTAAGACCATGCAGATTATTATCTAAAGCTTGTTCAAGGCCCTGATCATGTTTTCCCTTTACTCCTAGGATGTTAGGAATAGGATATCACCCATTTAGATTTCTGATAGCATAGTCTAAGGGCATATTCATACGTAGTTGTATTTTATTGTATGGAATGAGAGGATCTCCTAAAGAGTGAGTGGAGGGGTTGATTGAGCTAGATTATGGAGCTTTGATGGGTTCTGGTTGATATGTTTAAGCCCTGCATTTTGTCTTAATTTTTTAATAATGGCAATTGGTGTTACTTTTATTATACTGTAGAACATTTATCCCCTTTTTAGTTTTTAGATATATATTCATTGGCTTTGAACTTATGATTTTTAATTATAGGAAAATATGGGGATAGTTTGATTCCCTCTTTGCTTTTATCTATACTTGTAATCAGGCCTTTGTTTTTCCTTATTGATTAGATTAGACTCGCTATATCATTTATAGTGAAGGATAATTTAGTTTTACTAATTCTTGGTAGTTCATGGTTTCTTCTTTAGACTAGTATAGTAATGGTTTATTACTATCTTTAATGAATGGTTTCTAATTTCGAGATTTTATTTTTATGATCATCTGCATTATTATTCAAATTCTTGGTTATAATATAAGGTGGCTTTATTTATGTCTTCTATTAGTATCTAACCATTTTTTTTGATAAGCCAAAGGAGGGTTAATTAGTTTGATCAAGAGGTTTGCATGCTCTTTGGTGGATCTCGACTCCAATGTATGTGATCCTAACAAATTTACTCATTAATGTAGCCAATCAAATGGCAATTGTCAGGGTATGCCCCTTACTATGTTGTAATTACATAACTATATTTAATAGAATAAGATCTCACTAGGGTATGCCCCTGGTATGATGTAATTATATTATGACATTTGTCTCAGGCTAAACTAGAGGTTTTCTTCTTTGTTCTTTCCTACCAATGCTCGTTTGAATAGAGGAAAGCTTGTGTAACTTATTTATTTAATTTAATAAAATTATTCAAGGCCTTTGGCCATTTACTAATAAAAAAATTATTAAACATTATTAAATAATAATTAAATTAATATTAACACTTATCAATGATATTATTAAATAAATAATGAAATTAATATTAAATTTCATAAATAAAAATTATTAAATAATAATTAAATTTATTTTTACAAAAACTTGTTAATTATAAAAATAATAATATATTTATAAAATTTACTAATTTAAATATTATTAAATAATAATTAAATAGTATTAAATTTTACAACTTAAAAACTTTAATTTTTTTTTTTTTTTAAATAACACAATGTTGTATTAATAGCTACATGGGCATGTCGTGCAACCTCTGCTGATGCAAGGCCTACGGCAGCCTTGTTGATGCAGTCCCTACGCCAGTAGCAGACTGTCGGTGGTAATTAAACAAAGAGGGGGGGATGTGTGGGGTATCCCCCACCCCACCCACTTCAATTTAAATTTTTTTTAATAATATTTAAAATGAATGGAATTCTTCCTAACAATAACCTCCCCTAAATTATATTTTTTTTAAAAATAATTTTGTTTATTTAAAACAAAATCCGCCCCCCCACCATTATTATTAAGCTTTAATAACATATATTTTTTATTATTATTATTATTATTATTATATATATTTATTTATTTATTTAATATCATTTGCAAATATAGTCCGATAGAAGAATTACTATCAAATACAAATTTCCAACTTGGAATTATCTTTTCTTTCAAAAAACCTACCCAAATTTAATTTCTCAATCTCATTTTAATTCAAACCCAAATCCTAATTTAATTTCCAAATTTTGATTCTACTGAGGGAGGATTGCAATGATATTATTATCGCCCATAACCAGATGAAAAAAACATGCATGCCCAAATTCCAAATTACAAGATTGAAAGATTCATCAAAGAGAATTATTTAGACAACTAGTAATAGACACAATGAAGACAGGAAAGAGAAAGAGCATATTAAAATATGCAAAAATCACAAGTGTCTACCTGGACGCTAATGCAAATCATTGTGCCCTAGAAAATTGTAGAGGAAATTCTTCCTCTCAGAACCTTCTCCTTTCCAAAAATTTCTTCTGTCTCCAAAATTCACGGTCAAAATTCACATCCCCCAAAAATGAACCCTCCAATTGTGATAAAGAGTTCTCTCCTTAAATTGGGGCACTAATTGTGTGTTCACTTGGAGAATTCTGTGCTCACTAGGCTTCAACTCCTATTAACTTTTCTTTTATCTTTTCTTTATCTTTTCATGCATGTCAAATGAATTATTAAATTACTTTATTTAATTTTCACTTGATTTCTATTTTAATTAATTTATTATATTTAATCTCATGCACACTTTATGCAATTAAAATATCTTTATTAAATTCACTTGTTTTATCTTTTTAATTAATTTCTTATATTTTAATCTCATGCACGCATCATGTGAACTTAAAACTTCTAATTAATTAATTTATTTTCCCACTTCTTAATTTATTTTTGAAACTTAATTGATAAAATATTTATTAACTTAAATAATAATATTATTTAGCATTTATTTAAAAATGAACTCTAAATATATTATTATTAAATTAATAAATATTATCATGTTCTAAAATTATTCTCATAACTTTTATCTTCAAATTTAATTCTTTTTTATTTAATTAATTTCCCAATTAATTAAATTAAATATCTAAAATATCATTATAAATTTCCATTAAATTAAATTATTAATTTAATCTTTTAATTGGACTTAATTAATAGAAAATTCACCAAAACTCATAAAACAAAATACAAAAACCCATCATAGCAAAACATGTACAAAATCAAACTAAAGGGTTATAAGCACGAATTAACATCATTCAATGCATTCAGAGGGTACTCAACTTAGATACTTGTCCTAGTTTTTTATTAGAACAAATGGCTTAAAGGTTTAGGATTTGGACTTAAGAATTCATTTCCCCTCTCTTACTATTGAGATAATGCAATAGGGTACACTCATGCTAGCAATTCAAGAAAGTTGATACCTGATACCTGCAACCTGCATAAAATCCACGCATGTACAAACACAATATTCTAAACTAAACATGGAATCATAGGAAGTGGTGCATCGTGTAGATGTCGACTAGCACATGACTACGACTCCCTTCCTTAACCACATCAAAAATGCCATACATTAAAAAAAAAAACACGCACACCATACACATGTAGTATGGGGTAAGTATCCATAAGAAAACACATATTATAATAAACCATCTAACTAATCATCGCCAATAGTTGAAAACACTATAATAATCATCATGCATACATGAAGTATAGAATACTAAGTAATCTCATAATAAAAATCAACCCAATTTGAAACAATATCTGATAATCTCAAAATAATGCCACTAATCATAAGCATAAAACTAGCCTAAAAGAGTTCGACAATGATAACAGAAATGCAAACTATGGGCAGGCACTACAAAAACACTAAGTCAAACTCAAAACCCACAACAATAAACCATACACTGCATACAATATAAAACAATGTAACTTTTATAACTCAATAGGTTTTGAAAACATAACAATTCAATTTTCGCTAAAGGTTTTCAAGTTTTCATTTTTGTTTTAAGTATCAAAGTTCTATAGGGATTTTCAATTACAACTAGGGTTTCACTTTACATTACCAAAGTTTCAAATAATAAAATTTCCCTGGTATTACATATCATTTTCATATATCTAGACCATATAAACACATCCAAGCTTATAAAAGAAAACAACAATTCTCCCAATTATTTTTTGATTTTCAATTTTCTTTAAAATTAAATTTAAATAATAAAGTAATGAATAAAAAATTTAGATAATTAAATTTAAAATTTTAACAATACTTATTAAAATTATTAATAATAACATTCATGATTTGGGCCATTTGGTGGGAAAGAAATAAGTAAATCTCCCGAAAAAAAATTCTTCCTATCGACAGGGTATTAGATGGTATTGAAAGATCAATTTCTGAGGTGACTAATGCAAGCATCAGCAAAGGTAGAAGCAATATAGTTTTTAACCCTTGGGATAGTATGATTCTTAAAGAATGAAAATCCTTAGTCATACCAATAGGATGGGATTTTAATAATAAAGTCCTTGACAGAATTGATTGATCCATTGTTTAGTGGATTCTCCCCATAAAAGGATATTTAAAGCTCAATTTTGATGGTGTCTCTAGAGGCAACCTAGGTAAGTCAGGGATAGGTGCTTCTATTAGAGATTGGAAGGGAATAGTTTTGGCTCTTACTACTGCTTCCCTCCCAGACAGAACTAATAATACGGCAAAGGCTCGTTCCCTATTTGTTGGGTTAATCCTAGCTAAAAAGGGTGGCTTTCTATGATTGCATATAGAAGGAGATTCCCAAGTAATAATCAATATTGTTGGAATAATCAAATGGGAAGAATACTTCTGAGAGTGGGGGGAATCAGAAGTATCACACTTTTAACCTTAAAAACTTTTAACTGAAAATAAACTTCATGCATGTAAACATATCAAATAAGCATGAAGTAAACACATGCATCAACAACACATAACACCAAATTTGGTAACATAGAAACCCTCCAAAATGAGAAGGTAAAATTGGGGTGGGGATGATACCCACAAAATTACTGCAGCAATAATGTTTGACCACTTCTAATGGTCTGCCCTATTAAAGGCTTTACATTGTGTCAATACTAACCTAGTTAAAGGATTTACAAACACTTTACATGAAGTGTTACCCTGTTAAAGGATTTTATCACCTCTTCAAAGGATCTACAAACTAGTTGTTAAGCTAACCTATCAACATAGGATTTTCCTTCTAATAGAATTGCTAGAGAGTATTAGACTAATAAACCTAATAGCTTAAAATCCTTGATTCCCAAATTCAGGCACTTAATTTTCTCTCTCTAGTCTTGATCCTCTAAGATCTAATATGCTACTCTTCAATATTCTGATACTTTGTTCTTCATCAATTGGATGTTGCAATACTGCTTTGTTCCTCTAAGTCTTTTCACTCTTCCCACTAAATTTCACTATAGTTTACCCATACACTACTCTCATCCATGCATACAATGGGGTTTTGTCCTCCTTTTAAAGATTTTAAAGACTTAGGGTTAGGTATGGATCTACAATCCATATTGAATCTTTATTTCCTACTCATTCCTTGCACTTCTCTTATTGGTTGCATGCCTTCTCCATTTTTCTTATTGGTTGCATGTTGATTGCATAGGAAATGTAAAAGATTCATTCTTATCTTTAATATCCTTTGAGATTCTTCTATGTTGGCCAAAAAAATGGTTTGCATCTAAGTTTGTGAAGGCACAAACTTATATGTTGATTCTATGTTACTCATCACATGCTGGATTACTGGTGCTCAGAACATATATGATTGTACTTTGCTTGGCACCTATTGCATTCTATCTTACTCAACACATGTTACATTCTGATTTTCTCAGCATCAACTGTGACTCAATATTACTAGGCACTTTATCTTCACTCGACACTTGAAGATTTCTTGGCACCTGAAGATCACTTGGCACCTATAGAAATTCTAGCTCAGCACATATAGTGTACTCGACTTCTATATGAAAATTGGTTAAGTGTGTTGACACGAAATAGTCAAAACCATTCTGAGACCAATAATCTCCCCCTTTGACATGAGTGTCAAAAACACTTAACTAAGCATTATACTTGGTCTTATGAGTACATTATCCAATTTTTTCAGCATACATAGAAAATCTCAAAAACTTGTTCAAAATTTTGTAAAGAACAATATACCTCATAATTCTTATAACTCCCCTTGAGCTGATTGTGTCATTTCATTCCTATAAACAAAATTCTTATGCTGATGTATTTGATACTTTTTGCCTTTTCCCTATTTCTATACTCTGTATCTATGTTACCTTCCATACAATTTCCAAAACATTGTATCTTTCCCACAGTATGTCTTATCTCTTATCTCCCCCTTTTGGCTATCTACAATCTTTCCCCTTAGTATTCTCCAAAAGAATGAATGAAAGAATGTAATTACTAAAATACTTAGTATTCTCCCCTTTTTTTATATTTCCCTTATTATATCTTCCCCTTTATTTTATTTCTCCCCCTTTTTGACACTTATGTCGAAGGGTGCTAAGGAGTAATACCATATTTTGCCAAAAATGTACTATTGACCTCCATTATCATCTTAAGAGTTGCATCCCAATTCTCCAAAGAAATTTATAGTGACTTATGCTGGATGGAAGTCTCTGCAACAAGATGTACAAGTCCATCTAATGTAGAAAGATTAAGATCTTTCTTTAAAATAGTTTTAGCATAGACTTGCTCTTTGTGAAGTACTTCCAAATGTGGGGTTATGGAAGATTGAATCTGCATTAGTTTGGCCTTTATATTGGCCTCTTCACTTGCTAGTGCAACTAATTCTTTTTGAGTATGAAGTGATTGAGCAAAATGCTTCTCACTTTGAGTTGGATCTCTTGGTAGCTGCATGCTAGAAATCTTCAAATTTATCTCCAACCTCAATATTCTTTGGCATGTCTCTTGTGTAAAAAATGTGAAATCACACAACTTGTTATACAATAAGAAGATATTCTCAAGTACAATTTTTACCTTTTCAATCTTCTTGGCCAATTCAACTTGTTGAAGCACTATGTCACTGGATATTTTCTCATTTACTTTTCCTTGAAACTTCCTTTTAGACCATTCCATGAGTTTCACATTTGCCTCTCAATCTTCACTTGTCACCTAGTCAATAATATTTGACAATTGTTCCATTATAGGCTCTGTCTCATCTGGTGACTGCAAGCTGAAGGCATCCATAAATATGTCCTTAATCTCATGCAATGGTTGCTTATGTTTATACTCCTTCTTGAGTATTTCTTGCCTCTTTCTCCTATTCAATGCATCCTCCATCTCTATGATCTACTCAATGCTAATTGTCTTGGAGTCATAGGTAGGTATGACAATTTCTTCATCTAACTTAGGGTCTCCATAGTGAAGTACCCTAGTTACTTTGGTTGAGCTCAAGCCTAGTGTAGATAATTGCAATGGTATCATCTAAGTGCTCAGCTTCTGAAGAGTTTTTGTAGGAGTGCCTATTTTTGGTAACTCTACAAATGTTTTTATTGCGGCCTGCTCCTCTTCTCTTGATTTGTCCTCCTTTTCCTTATCTATTCTCCCCTAATCAATCACAATAATTTGAGGTGTACCTATTGACTGTACTATAGGATTAGATGTAGAAATCTATCCTATTTTCTCTGTGTGTTTCACTACCTCTATACTTGGCTTCTGAATGGTGTCAACTATTACAGATGTATCAACTATTGCAATCTGTGATGGTGGTGGAAGCATTAGGAGTTTAGTGCTAGTAGCTATAGAGATAGAGAGTGGTTCTTGTGGATTCACCTTGTCTCTTGATGAGTCAGCTACTACCTTCTATAGATCATCTACACTGACCAATACTAGATTATTTCATAATCTTGCTTGTTGGGTAGATTGGTCAAGGATCTTTGTGAGATCCTCTGTAGTTAGTGGATTGATCTTTTGACATGATTTTTCAATAACATCCTTTACAATTATAGTGTCTATAGGTATGATGGTTATGTGAGGAGGGCTAGGAGGTGGTAATTGTGTGTCTTGCACACTCTAGTCTTGTTGCTGCTCTTGCTCAATTGTTGCGATTTGATCTCCTTTTTGTTTCTCCTCCTCCTCAACTTTTTCTTTCTTCTCTTCATCTTTCTTCTCTTCTTCTTTATTTTCTTCTTTCGACTTCTCTTCTTCTCCTTTTCTTGTTTCCTCTTCTTCTGTTTTGTCTTCTTTCTCATTCTCACTAGCCTTTGCCTTATTTGTTTCTACATTCTCCTCTTCTCCTTTTTCATCCTTTTCATCAGTCAATCTATATATTGACTTCCACAATTTTGTGAACTTATTTACTATTACATATTGTGCCCCCCACCAAATATTTGAATTTTAAATACTTGCCTGCCTAATGGTCACTTCTCGGTTAAATGTTATTCAAAATCATCCCAAGAATATCAAAAAAATTAAATGATGAAACCTTAGGATATTCCTTATTTCCTAGGTTTATTCCTATAGGCTCGTTGCTTCCTCATCATCAGATTGAGAATGATCAACGGTTGGCGCTATCTCGCTATGAGAATTTGCACATTGTTTTACCATAGCGACATAGCACCTTTTGGCTGCGTGTCAGGTGGGTCCTCCCTTTCTTTGTTGTTTCTCTGGGGCCGAGTTTTGATAGATCCCCTAGAGGGTGCTATGGCACTATGGGCGCTATGGCACTATCAGAAAATTTGTATTCCTTGTCATTAGTGACATAGCACCCAGACAGAAAGTGTTACTATGGCAACATCAGAAGGAAGGTGGGTCCCAACTATGACTCATCGGATATCAATGATGAAATTTGGAAAACACGATGGGACCCCAAGCAATGTGGGAAGTGACTATGATTGAATGAGGATTTTGATTCATCGCTAGTTGTGCAGATCTTTTGATGTTAGCAGTAGCCTGGACCCACGTCCCTTTCAAACACACAAAGATTTCCTCACCCTTGGATCAGTTTGGATCAACGGTGGGTGCTATCTCGCTATGGAAAGCTATGAGGATGTTACCCATAGTGACATAGCGCCTTGATGATGCGTCGCAAGGTGGGGTCGAGTGTTATGAAACCATAGGGATGGTACTAGATTGAGTTGAGTTGGATGCTAGGTGTGTTGAGTTGGTTCATGGGCTCAGAAGTTTTAAGGGAAAAGCACAGTAATACGACAATTCATCACGACCATAGATCTAAGGACATCGATGATAGGTGCTATCTCGCTATGGAAAGCTACGACAATATTACCCATAGTGACATAGCGCCATTATGCCATGTGGATTAGTGGGGCCAGGTCTTGCCAAGATAAGGATGTCGGATTGTGCGAGGTGGTTTCCAAGTGTTTGTGGGCTCAGAGGTTTTAAGGGAAAAGAATAGTAATACGACAAGTCTTCACGATCGTCAGATCTAAGGAAATCCATGGTGGGTGCTATCTCGCTATGGAAAGTTGCGAAGATATTACCCATAGTGACATAGCACCATTGTGCCATGTGGATCAGTGGGGCTAGGTCTCACCATGATGAAGATGCCAGATTGCACCAGGAGGTTGCCAAGTGTTTTGTGGGCCCAAAATTTTTAAGGAGATAGCGCAGTAATACAGCGAGTCTTCACGATTTTCAGATCAATCTAGATCCACGGTGGGCACTATCTCGCTATGGGAAATTGCTTGGAGGATATGCATAGCGAAATAGCACCTCGGTGACATGTGTCCCAGTGGGTCTGATGGAGGAAATAATGGTTAGATGCACTAGCAGTTAATGTGACTATCGCAGTTGGAGTTTGAGGGTTGGCACAATTAGTAATGAAAAGAGATGGTCAACCATGTTGGACTCTTGTGGGGTGGCAAGATAAAAGGAGGTTATTGGCCCATGTAGCCCATTTTGGATGTAGAGTTTAGTTGACTTGCTGACCCTACTATTTCAAGTACTCAAGAATGAAGAGAGTTGGGATTTTTTACATGAATCTGATCTTCATGATCAATTCCAACCACCAGAATGAATTCAAGACAAGGAATAGCACTCCACCGCCCCCCTAGTTGATCCATCTACCTGATCAGGACAATCAATGGTGTCGCCTTTGTCTTCTCAAGGCCCTATTTTAGTTAATAGGAAAATTTTGTGGTACCTAAAGCTATACTTAGATCAGATTTCTTCAGATCCCCATGATTGTTCTTGGTAGAGCCTTGATGGTGGTGGTTGCAGGATGGTTTTGGAGGAAAAATCTCAATTATGCCTGAACTATAAAGGCAATTTTTGTGAATTTTGTAAAGGTTGACCTTTCTCTGTTTTCTCTATTACTGCTCTGTAGATTCTCAGTGTAAATTGCCATGTGTCTCTGAACTACATGATTTTCTGTCTTATCTCTTTCATCCATTGGTATGAAAGTGCAAGAACTCCTTGCCTCTTACTGGTGTTTTGTAGAGATCTATGATCTGCATGACTATATCTCCTTGGCCTATGAATGATAATATAAGTGAATCTCTCTTTCCTTGGGTCATTCATCTTGGTCTTCTGATCTGCATGTGATTATTAGATTAAAGCAAGTCTGAATGTGTATATCCTTAGTTTTATTCTAGTTCAAAAGTGCACATATGGGTAGAGATTGGTCTGAACACCCTATTTTGGTGCATCACCTCTTTAGATTAGATTAGGTAGATTTTCTTTCATGCTCTCCTTCTCCCTTTTCCTCTTCAAGAGTAGTTAGGTGCATCCTGATAGTAAGAGGAAGTCGGCCTTCTCCGGTGACTCAACCTCATAGTTCAAGTCCCACAGCTTGGAGGTTGTTTCCATGTTTCACTAGGTTGTCCTCATGCATAGGCTTTGGACAAGGGTGCAAACCTAAGTGACAACAGTTTTTGGCACGCCCAATGGGACAACATCTTGGAAATTTCAAGCCTACTGGTTTCAAAAGGGAAGATTTCAAGATCAATACTAAGGAGATAGTACTAGCTTCAGTGTTTAAGCCTTCAAGAGGCTCATTCTTCAAAGTACTTGGTGACTCTAAGCTTCAAATACATATCTGGTTCCAGACCAAAGTTGCAGTGATTCATGCCCAGAGTTGAAAGAGGGGCATCTTATAGAGGTAAGTTTTAGTATCAAGAGATTTCATTTTCAAACCCTAGAAGAAGGAAGACTAGAATATCTTTATCACCGGTTAGGAGTGCAATAGTAACAAATACACCTACAAGATCTATATCTACTCCTCCTACTGTTAGATCTCAGCTTGGACTACCATCAATACATATCAACAGATCACTTGTCTATATGGCATTGCCTAGAGCTCATATTTTTGCCACCTTTAATGGTGGGAGCCCTCTCTTATTATCCCAAAGACATGACATACTAGTAGCTACCCACAAAAGTATACCAGAGTTTACTGGTGAAACTTCTATCTCTCCCTCAGAACACATTCAAGAGGTTGCAAATGTCTGTAATATCCATGGTATTACAGAAGATGATGTTACGGTTAGGCTCCTAGCCTCATCCTTGAAAGGAAAAGCACTACATGGTATAGAGGTTTAGCTCATGGTTCTATAATAGATTGGGATGGATTAGGAGCAGGATTGTGCAAACATTTTGAGGATAAAAGTGACTATTTATCACTTTTAGAGAAGTTGACTACTATAAAGAGAGCCCCCCATGAATGTATGACTGATTTTAACTACAGATTTCAAAAGACATGGGATAGAATACCTACTTCAGTGAAGCCTACCCCTGGTAATGCCTTCTTGCATTACCTTAGAGATTTTAACAGTGATATTGCCACTACAATCCAAACTATGGGAGGAGATACCTTGCCTAATGCTTATGACATAGCAATAAAATTAGAGAACATCCTAATACAAGGAGGTAAGCTAGCTCCAAGGCTTCCTATGCCTTTCTTCCTTGATGTTCCAAATCATCAACCAACAATGGCTCCCCTTCCCACAACTTCTACATCGCAATCCCTTGTCCTAGTCCCTCAAGCTTCCACATCTTCAAATGGGATAGATAAAATCAAAGAGATAGCAATCTTTGATGCAGAACATGGATAAAAGAGAAAATAACCTAGAGAAAAGATTGCAAGATTATGGGAAGAAGCTGGAGGATAACTCCTCTATGATGCAGAAAGTAAGCAACAAGGTGGTGACTATAGAAATACAACAAGCTCAAGGTAGTAAGCCTCATCAATTTCAATATCAAACTCCAATCAGTGGTAGGCCTCCAAACCCTAATCATTTGAACAATTCTTTTGATCAAAGTAGGCAGGGTGGCCATGCTTCAACCTCAAATGTAAACCAAAGTAGGGCCATAGTCCCTCAAAACAATATGGTTCAAGATCAAGATTTTTGTCCCTCCTGTAACTACTCCTATGCCTATTGTATGTGTCAGAAGGATAAATCTTTTATGGCTTTGATAGTTGAAGAACTTGAAACAAAAAAATCATGCAAGGAGGACCAATTTAAAGATGCCTCAGATATGTAAAGACAGGGTAATTGCTCTTTTATGAATCATTAGATGGAGGAGCATTACAATGTAAACCAAGATTTCATTGCTCATAACACTACAAGAAAAAGAAGAGCTATGGAAGATGTTGTCCCTCCTCCCAAGCAGGCCTCAACTTCAAATGCAATATCTCATGAGCAAGAAGCAAACAATCAATCAAGTGCCTTTCAGTAGCAAAGGCAAAATCATGGCAGAAAAGATACAATTGATCCTCAGGTTATTCCATCTCAACCTCATACAATTGCAGCTCCCAAAGCTTCTACCAAAACACCTGCTATGATATTCAGTGTGGTAGAGAAAATGAAGAAGACAAATGTGAATATCTCCATGTGGGATGATGTTGCTACTATACCCATACAAAAGAGGTTGCTATAGCAAGAATTGGAAAGAATTGAACCAAAGGATCAGACACCTAGTATGGAAAGTGCCACAAGCCTAGTACAACCATCAAGGGAGGTAGAAACAAGTAAAAATGTTAGACCTCCTCCATAATTACATGATTGATTTAGGGGCTAGTAGTTCAGTGATGCCTAGGTGTGTTGTTGATGCTTTGGGAATGAAATATGAGCCCATTGTTAGGGATGTATTACAATTGGATGGTAGTACTGTCAAGACTATAGGGATCCTTAGGAATGTGGAGATGGCCTTACATGCATGCCCTGGTTGTACTATAATACAAGATATCTCTGTTGCTGGGGTCAAGCCATATTTTTCCATTTGTCTGTCAAGAGACTTTACTGCCTAAATAGGTAGTTTCATATCTTCTGATTGGTCATATATGTCTTTTAAAATGAGATATGGAGCCAATGCTTCAATTAGAGTAGAGCCTCAAGCCCTCCATCATACTAAATCTTACACCCCCAACCCTATCAACATGAATTGCCCTATTCTAGAGATGGATGAGAATGGCATAGTGAATGATCTCACCACTCCCTTAGTAGAGATACCTAATTTTTTCTTGGATGAATGGGCTAATGCATATCAATTTGACCCTATGTCAGAAACCCTTGAGATAGGTCTCAGCACATACTGTATATTGGAGAAAGATGCTCTAGTTCTCAATCTTGTGGAGACTAAAGAAGATATGAGTGGGATATGGAGTATGTACTTTGATGGATCAAGGAATAAAAATGGATCAAGGGCTGGTGTGATGTTGATTTTTGCTGCACAAGTAAGGTACTACTTCTCTTTTAGGCTCCAATCCAGTTGCACTAATAATGTAGCCAAGTATGAATCCTTGATTCAAGGTCCCCTACTTGCTCAAAAAAGAGGAATCCAAGCCTTAAGGGTGGATGGAGATAGTGAGTTGGTGGTTAATCAAGTGAGAAATCAGAATACCACCAAGAATGGTTTGCTCAAGTCTTATAAAAATAGGGTATGGGATTTGTTTGAAGGTTATTTAATATTCAAAGCATCCCTAGAAAGGAAAAAAAATATGCTGATAGACTTGCAACAATAGGTGCATCTTATGATGTGCCAGGGAATCTTGAGGAGAAGAAGAAGCAACAAATCAGAGTGGTAGTAAGGCCTGCTATCCTTGATAACAACATCCATTGGCAAGTGTTTGAATCTGATGACCAAATTGTGAGCTTCTTGCAAAATGAGGCAAAATTTTCAAAGAGAAATCAGTCAAGACTACAGGATCAGTATGGTGACCAAATCATTAACCTTAGCTCCAACAAGCTACCTAAAGGTCTCATTACTCTAGAGAGTGTTGTTAATCATGATGATCAAGCAAGAGGCAGAGACAAGAACCTAGCTATTGATGAAGATGATCATACTCTAGTCATGGTTGCTGATGGAAAATCCTTGAACATGGGTAAGGTATGTTATGAAATTGAGCAAGAGAATTTTATTCATCTATGTCATGAATTTAATGATATATTTGCCTAGACATATGATGATTTAAATGGTTTTGACCCAAGGTTATTTCAGCATACCATAGATTTAATTAATGATGTAAAACTAGTAAGACAAAAACAGAGGCTAGTGAATCCCAAGATTGAACCCCTAATGAGAAAAGAGCTATCCAAGTTGATTGAGACCAATATAATTTTTCCCATCAAACACTCATCATGGGTAGCAAACCTTGTCCCTATTAGGAAGAAGAATAGAGAAATTAGATTGTGTGTGGACTTTAGGGACCTTAACCAAATTCCCTTAAAGATCACCATACTCTCCCTTCTATGGAGCAGATTTTTTCAAAGGTCAGTGGTTCAAAGAGATTTTCATTTCTTGATGGATTTTTTGGCTACAATCAAGTGCTGGTTAAAGAGTCTGATAGATACAAGACTACATTTACCACTAAATGGAGTACCTATGCTTATTGTAAGATGTCATTTGGGCTAACCAATGCAAGTGATACATTTCAGAAGGAAATGGAGATGGCCTTCAAAAGATTGATTGACAAGTTTGTCTTAGTTTACCTTGATGATATCACTCTATATTCAAAGGATGTAGAAGATCATTTTGATCATCTAAGATAGGTATTCCTAAGATGCAGAGAGTTTGGGGTTTCCCTTAACCCAAGAAAGTGTGTCTTTGCCACTAACCAAGGAAAATTATTAGGACATATTGTATCTGAGGATGGCTTAGCCATTGATCCAAAGAGGACAAAAGAAATACTTGCCCTCCCTCTTCCTAAACACAAGAAAGGGCTGCAAAGTTTCTTAGGTAGGATAAATTTTGTGAGAAGATTTATCCCTAATCTAGCTACCATGGTGAAACCTCTTATAGCTATGCTCAAGAAAGATATGATCTTTGCATGGACCAAGGAAGGGAAGAAAATTTTTGAAGAGATCAAGGTAGCCATAGCCTCAGCCCCTACTCTCATGAATCCAAATTTTGAGAAATATTTCATTCTTTATACCCTAGGTGGTGAGTCAAGCATTTCTATTGTCTTGACTCAAAGAAATGATAAAGATGAGGAGCAGCCCATAGCTTTCTTTAGTGAAGGGCTTAAAGAGTATGAAGATAAATACAGCTATATAGAGAAGCAAGCCCTTGCAGTCATCAGACCTTTAAAGAAATTTAGACACCTCCTATCTCATAATAAGATTCATTTATTAGTACCCCATGTCAATGTGAAGGATTTCCTTTTGAGCAAAGATACTAGTGAGAAAAGAGCTGGCTGGATTACTAAAGTGATGGAATATGATATTGACATTCAAATTACCAAGCTGGTAAGAGGGAGGGGGTTGTGTAAACAAATGTTATCATCTCAAGAACCTGATGAGGAAGTTGCTATGATACTGACAAAGCAACAAGAGGTAAGAAATAGCAACCCAAGGAGTTGGATGGATGATATGATGAATTTCTTATTAGGCAATGGATACCCTCAAGGATTAGATAGAACTAAAAGGAGATAGTATAGATTACAATCAATTCCTTATGTCATAGTTGACGGTGTCCTCTTTAGAAAAGATTTTAATGGAGCCCTATTAAGATGCCTTGATACAGACCAGGCTGAAAAAATGATCAAAGAACTTCATGATGGTCCTAATGGTGGCCACTTCTTAGCAAGGACAACAGCAATGAAGATCATGAGGGCTGGTTATTATTGGCCATCTCTATTTCATGATTGTCATAAGTATGTGAGGAAGTGTGAAAAATGTGCCTTCTTCTCTAGGAAACAAAGACTTGTAGCTCTTCCCCTTCATCCTATCTAGGTGGACCAGCCTTTTTCTTAATGGGGATTGGATTTCATAGGCCCTATCAATCCTCCTTCTAATTTAGGTCACAAATGGATTTTAGCTGCTACAGATTACTTCATCAAATGGACAGAGGTAGTTGCATTGAAGGATGCCACTAAATCTTTAGTTGTTGAGTTCCTTGATGGAATTGTGACCAAGTTTGGTGCCCCTTCAACCATTATTTCAGTAATGCAAAGTCTTTTGTTGGAGCTCAGATTTGTGCATGGGCAGTGGATCATAATATCTATTTGAGCACATCCTCAAATTACTATCCTCAAGGTAATAGTTTGGCTTAGTCCTCCAACAAGAACCTAATCAGGATCATGAAAAGGAAAATAAAAGATAACCAAATGTGTTGGCATAAAAAATTGAAGATTACACTGTGGGCTGATAGAATAATGCCTAAAAGGTCAATAGGGAATTCACCATTTGTGTTAGTCTATGGCAGAGAAGCAAGGCTTCCAATTTCATTGGAGTTATCATCCCTAGAGCGAGCTCATCAGCTAGATTTGATTGAAGATGATGCCATGACAATAAGAAGGGTAGAGCTAATGGAGCTGGAAGAGAAGAGAAATAAAGCCATGCAGACCCTAGAGACACACCAGTAGCAGGTAAAAAAGAGTTTTGATAAGAAGGCTAGGGCCAGAATCTTCAGGGAGGGAGATTGGGTTCTAAAATGGGATGCAAATAGGGAAAAACCAAGAAAACACTCAAAGTTTGATACATTATGGAGTGGTCCCTATCTGATTGTCAATTGCAAATAGGCCAATGCTTTCCAATTAAGTAAGCTTGGTGGTGAAATTTTGCCCATCCCAGTCAATGGGATTTATCTTAAACTATGCTTCTGATGAAAGTTAAAGATTTCATGTATATAAGTAGAGTAGTTTCTTTGTTTCCTGTTAGCTCTCCTATTTTCCAAGAAGTGAGCACAAGCTATTTATTTGTGAGATGGTAGGTTTCACAATTCTGAAGGATGTAGAGAAGGAGGTTTTGGTCTCTGGTTCTAGTTGCAGAGACAGGGGTTTCAGGGTTTTTCTCTCAGAGGTAGGGTTAGGGTTTCATAGTATATCCAGGATCCACATCTTTTTTGACTCTATAACCCAATGGATGCATGACGTCATTGGTCTATGCATAGCAGGCTAGCATCCCTTGTGAGTCACCAAAAATGTTACATATTGTGCCCCCACCAAATATTTGAATTTTAAATGCTTGCCCGCCCAACGGTCACTTCCCGATTTAATGTTATTTTAAATCATCCCAAGAATATCAAAAAAAAAAAAATGATGAAACCTTAGGATATTCCTTATTTCCTAGGTTTATTCCTATAGGTTCGCAACTTCCTCATCATCAGATCGAGAATGATCAACGATTGGCGTTATCTCGCTATGAGAAGTTGCATGTTGTTTTACCATAGTGACATAGCACCTTTTGGCCACATGTCAGGTGGGTCCTCCCTTTCTTTGTTGTTTCTCTAACACCAAGTTTTGATAGATCCCCCAAAGGCCGCTATGGCACTATCGAAAAATCTATATTCCTCGCCGTTAGCAACATGGCGCCCAGACGAAAAGTGTTACTGTGGTGTCATCAAAAGGAAAGTGGGTCCTAAGTATGCCATGTCAGATATCAGTGAGGAAATTTGGAAAACACGGTGGGACCTCAGGCAACGTGGGAAGTGACTATGATTGAAGGAGGATTTTTTTTCATCGCCAGCTGTGCAGAACTTTTGATGTCAGCAGTAGCCTAGATCCATGCCCCCTTTCAAACACATAAAGATTTACTCACCCTTGGATCAGTTTGGATCAATGGTGGGTGTTATCTCACTATGCAAAGCTGCGAGGATGTTACTTATAGCGACATAGCACCTTGGCAATGTGTGGCAGGGTGGGGCTGAGTGTTATGAAACCATAGGGATGGTACTAGATTGGGCTGAGTCAGATGCTAGGTGTGCTAAGTTGGTTCGTGGGCCCAAAGTTTTAAGGGCAAAGCGCAGTAATACAGTGAGTCTTCACGACCATAGATCTAAGGACATCGATGGTAGGCACTATCTCGCTATGGAAAGCTACGAGGATATTACCCATAGTGACATAGCACCATTGTGCCACATGGATCAGTGGAGCCAAGTCTCACCAAAATAAGGATTCCAGGTTGTACTAGGTGGTTCCCAAGTGTTCATGGGCCCAGAGGTTTTAAGGGCAAAGCGCAGTAATACAATGAGTCTTCACAATCGTCAGATCTAAGGAAATCCACAGTGGGCACTATCTCGCTATGGAAAGCTGCGAGGATATTACCCATAGTGACATAGGGCCATTGTGCCACATGGATCAGTAGGGCCAGGTCTCACCATGATGAAGATGCCAGATCGCACCAAGCAGTTGCCAGGTATTTTGTGGGCCCAAAAGTTTTAAGGAGATAGCGCAATAATACGACGAGTCTTCACGATCATTAGATCAGTCTGGATCCACGGTGGGCACTATCTCACTATGGGAAATTTCTTGGAGGATATGCATAGCAACATAGCACCTCAATGACACATGTCCTAGTGGGTCCAATGGAGGTAGTAACATTAGATGCGCTGGCAGTTAATGTGATCATCACAGTTGGAGTTTGAGGGTTGGCGCAATTAATAATGAAAAGAGATGGTCAACCACGTTGGACTCCTACATGGTGGCAAGATAAAAGGAGGTTATTAGCCCACGCAGCCCATTTTGGATGTAGAGTTTAGTTGACTTGTTGACCTTGTTGTTTTAGGTGCTTAGAAATGAAGAGAGTTGGGATTTTTTACATGAATCTGATCTTCATGATCAATTCCAACCACCAGAATGAATGCGAGACAAGGAAGAGCACTCCATCGCCCCCCTAGTTGATCCATCTACTTGATCAGGACAATCAATGGTGTTGCCTTTGTCTTCTCAAGGCCCTATTTTAGTTAATAATCAAATTTTGTGGTACCTGAAGCTATACTTAGATCAGATTTCTTCAGATCCCCATGATTGTTCTTGGCAAAGCCTTGATGGTGGTGGTTACAGGATGGTTTTGGAGGGAAAATCTCAGTTTTGCCTTAACTATAAAGGCAATTTTTGTGAATTTTGTAAAGGTTGACCTTTCTCTATTTTCTCTATTACTGCTCTACAAATTCTTAGTGTAAATTCCCCTATGTCTCTAAACTACATGATTTTCTGTCTTATCTCTTTCAGCCATTGGTATGAAAGTGCAAGAACTCCTTGCCTCGTACTGGTGTTTTGTATAGATCTATGATCTGCATGACTATATCTCCTTGGCCTATGAATGATAATATAAGTGAATCTCTCTTTCCTTGCATCATTCATCTTGGTCTTCTGATCTGCATGTGATTATTAGATTAAAGAAAATTTAAATGTTATATCCTTAGTTTCATTCTGGTTCAAAAGTGCACATATGGGAAGAGATTGGTCCGAACACTCTATTTTGGTGCATCACCTCTTTAGATTAGATTAGGTAGATTTGCTTTCATGCTCTCCTTCTCCCTTTTCCTCTCCAAGAGTAGTGAGGTGCATCCTGATAGTAAGAGAAAGCCGGCCTTCTCCGGAGACTCAACCTCATAGTTCAAGTCCCACAGCTTGGAGGTTGTTTCCATGTTTCACTAGGTTGTCCTCATGCATAGGCTTTGGACAAGGGTGCAAACCTAAGTGACAACATTTACTACATCTTAAATTTTATTTTGTAGGATACTAAAGGCTCTATACTGTGGTACAAATTTGCCACCATGTTTATTGTTAGCCTTAGTTATTTGTCCTCTTGTCAAATCAAGCATTAGTTGTGCCAGTATTGATTCTCTTATTTCCTTCTCCATCTTTAGATAATAATGCCATTTATTTTCAATAATCTCATATAACTCCCTAGGCATAGTATTGTCTAACTCAAGAGGTGTCTATTTGAATTCTACCATCATGGCATACACTGACTCTTCTATCTTGTTTTGATCCTCTCTACTTAACTTATTGAAATCAATATTTTTCAAATCAGTAAAATCTACATGCTTAACATTTTCACAGATTTTATCTATGTGAGACTTGGGAGGATGGCTTACCACTTTAAATTGCCCGATATCCTCTAATTTTGTTCTTTCCTCATCATCAAAATCTGGTTGTGCAACATACTTTCTTCTTGGTTTCTTCTGCACTACACCAATCTATTGTGTAGACTTCTTCTTTTCTTTGACTTGCTCTTTTTCCTTTTGTGTAGATGCCCTTGTGGTAGCTCCTTTTGTAGGTGTTTGTTTGGCTTGTGTGGGCTTGACAACCTTTTTGGCTTTAGGCTGTGCTAGGGGATGAGTTTTAACCTTTCTCTTCTTGGACTTGGCTTATGTTGGTGCTTCATTGGCTTCTTCTTCCTCCACACCTTCTTCCTTATCTTCATCTAAGGCTTGAGTTAATTCCATTGGGCCTTGCCCTTATTCTTCTTCTTCACTCTCACCTTCTTCTTCTTCCTCCTCTTCAACATCTTTTGCCTCTTCAATGCCTTCACAAAATTTCTTCTTAATTATTGAGGTTGTCTTCAACTCTGTTTCAACTTTAGACTTTATAACATCATATGTGCTAAACGGTTTGGCAGTCTTGTCTATTTCTTCTGCAACTAATGCAGTTATTGTTGCTAATGCTTCATCCACATCTAGTTCATAACCCAATAGCTTTAGCCATGTCATCCTTGGAAATACTACTTGGATGTAGGTGTAATCAATAGCAACTAAGAATCATATGTCATTGACATGTTGTTCCACTAGGGAAACTAGTATTCTCAATCTTTGTCTCATGGATTTCTTAAAATCCTCAAAGTAGCTTGTCATTTGTGCTTCAAAGTTGTCACCCATTTGTTCAATATGCTCATTGATTTGAGTAATTGCAGATTTGTTTGATTTCTAGTTCACTTTAGCAATTGACGAAAATTCTTCCAAAACATAGAAGAATATGCAAATAAGAACTGAACCAAACTTGCATTGAGCTCCTTAGATCTTTTGATTGCTCCTAGATTTTCATTTATCTGCTGCAACACTAGTTCTACTAGATCATATGTATGATCTTTCTTAACAAGTTTATAGGCTACATCAATAGCAATACATGGTACACTGTTCAATCTACTAGATTGATAGAACTTGTGAGAAATCACTCTTACTACAAAATCTAGAAGGGGATCTATGATAGTGTCAATTGTCATGCCCCTTTTATTCCATTTGGCCCTTTTGTTTCTTTCAATGGCCTCTTTTGAGTCACTTCTTAGGGTCTTATGCTGATCTAGGGTTGGAAAATCTGTAACCCTATGCACTATTCTCTTTTTTATTTTAATTGGTCCTCCTTCCAACCACAAACATCCATCATGAATTCAGCTCAAGATAATCTATATCCACTCCATTTAAAAATTGTGGGAAAAACTAGGGCACTAGTTAAACCCTTTTTCTCAACAATTTGGAATTCATCCTTCAAAATTTTGTTATCACACAATTTTTCATAGGCTTGGAAGATTTCTAGGTCTCCTATAGCACCTATCTTGCAGTTGTAACACTTCCTTACATCATGTACCATGACAACTTTGGGCAAAATAATGGCTAGTGCATCAGCAAGGTCATTTTTATAGGAAACTTTTGGGATTGGCCTAAACTCAAGTTTTTTGACCTCATTACTAGCCAATTGGACCTCATGACCTTCCTTATCCCTTGGATTGTTAGAACTAGAATCCATTTCACTAATCTAGGGTTTAAAAAGATTTAAACTTTAACATTGCATAACTCGACACTTGAAGAATACCTTAGATCGATGAAATCTGTGCTTGATTGCTGTTGAAATCCATGCAAATGGCTTCAATGTTGCTCTTTGATCTCTTCTATGCTCTTCTCATCTTTGCTCTATGTTTGAATGGTGTGAAATGATTAAAAATCATCCCTATACCTTTCAAAACTTAGCATTAAATGCTTAGTGCATATAGTTGTACACTCAGCTCTTGGAGGTTTCAATGACTCGGCTTCTATTGGTTTTTCTTTACTCGGCTTCAACTAGATTTCCACTTCACTCAGCTTCCATTGAAATTTCTCACCTTAGAATTAACTATCAACTCAGTCACTACTAGCTACTCGACATGCATTGGAGCTTTACTCAGCATCTTAGGGTTACTTGTTAGTATTTGCAAAAAACTTCAAGTTTTGACTTGGCATCTTTACTCATGTTGTTTTCTTCTTTACAATTCTTCTTTATCTTGGGACTGATGTATGATATAACTTTGTATATCAGTCCCATACACCTATCTTTTCTTAGTTGGATGAAGTGTGATCACTTGGCCTCTTGGGTGAAGTGATCTCTCCATTTGATGTGTTGGCTCCATCCCTTCTCTTCCATGTTTTATTCATTTTCCCTTTGATGTGTTCAACATCTACCTTCTCTTTTCCTTTGTTGCCTTCTGACTTGGGTGCCTTGGCCCTTGTTAGGCAATACTTGCAGATATGACCAATATTCAAGCAACTAAAACATGTGGTTTGACTTAACCATCTATTGTAGTTCCCTCTAAAATGTGTTCTTATGCAATTTTCAGGAATGTGTCCATATTCCTGATAGTAGTGACAGCTATACTTGGTGTTGTAGTCCCAATTGTAGTGATGACCATGGTTACCTTCTCTTATTACCTAGTTTAATGTCCACATAGGCTTTGATCTATACTCAAATGCTTTATGTCCATACTTCTTGCAATTATACCAGTGTCCATCAAATCTTGGTGTTCTGACAATCCTAGTCTTGCATTCATGTGCTTGATGCCCTTGCTTCTTGCACTTGTGACAGTAGCTTGCATTCTTAGGCTTAGCATGCTAATTATTCTTCTTACTCCTACATACATTAGTAGTATGTCCCTTTTTACCACAAAAATGTCAAGTAGGTTTAGTGTTCTTACCTTTGTTACTCCTTTCTTCTACAGTCTTGGATGATTCTCCTTGTTTAGTACTAGTGTAACCAAGTCTTGAAGTATCATTATTGGCCCTTGGTGATTTCAGTAGCTGTTCAAAGTACTTGAAAGCCTCATTGGATTTTTTGAAACTTTCTACAACTTTCTTCTCTCTTTTAAAGTCATTTTGTAGTTGCTCATTCTATATCTTCAGTGTAGAGATCTCAATGTCTTTCATATTCAGCTCATGATGTGCATTCATCATTTGGCTTAAGGTATCTAGCTACATATTTGAGATTCTTTCAAATTCAATTGTCTTTTCCTGTAGTCTATTGGTAAGATTTCTCTTGTCATCTTCTAGCATGGCCTTGTCTTCAATGGCTTTCTTCTTCTGTTCAATTACTTCACAAAGCATTATGGCTTGTGATTCTTGTTCAAGCTTGAGTATTCTAATTTTTTCTACTTGAGCTCTATTTTTCTCCATCAACTCTACTATTTCTACATCAAACTCCTTGGAATCTCCATTGGAAAACACTTTTTTGGTATCAATCTCCTTGTAGTGTGTGTTTCATTTCAGCTATGGCTATATCCTTCCTTCTTTTAAAGGATTTTCTCAATTCTTCTCTGGCTTCCTCCAAGTTGTGTAGAGTGAGGTGCACATCAATCACTTGATTCTCTATAATCTTTCCAAGTTTGAAGACTTCCATCTTCAAATCTTTTCTCTAAGTTGTTAGGCTTCTCCTTGTGAGAACTAGGCTCTGATACCAATTGTTGGAATAATCAAATAGGAATAATACTTCTGAGAGTGGGGGGGGGGGGAATTAGAAGTATCACACTTTTAACCTTAAAAACTTTTAACTAATAATAAACTGCATGCATGTAAACATATCAAATAAACATGAAGTAAAAACATGCATCAACAACACATAACACCAAATTTGGTAACCCAGAAACCCTCCAAAATGAGAAGGTAAAACTAGGGTGGGGATGATACCCACAAAATTACTGCAGTAATAATGTTTGACCACTTCTGATGGTCTACCCTGTTAAAGGCTTTACACTTTGTCAATAGTGACCCGATTAAGAGATTTACAAACACTTTACATGAAGTGTTACCCTATTAAAGGATTTTATCACCTCTTCAAAGGATCTACAAACTGGTTGTTAAGCTAACCTATCAAAATAAGATTTTCCTTCTAATACAATTGCTAGAGAGTATTAGACTAATAAACCTAATAGCTTACAATCCTTGAATGTTGAATTTGGGCACTTGATCTTCTCTCTCTAATCTTGATCCTCTGAGATCTGATATGCTACTCTTTGATATTCTGATACGTTGTTCTTCATCAACTAGATGTTGCAATACTACTCTATTCCACTAAGTCTTTCCACTCTTCCCACTGAATTTCACTATAGTTTACCCATACACTACTCTCATCCATGCATACAATGGGGTTTTGTCCTCCTTTTAAGGATTTCAAAGACTTAGGGTTAGGTATGGATCTACGATCCATATTGAATCTTTATTTTGTGCTCATTCCTTGCACTTTTCTTATTGGTTGCATGCCTTCTCCATTTTTCTTATTGGTTGCATGTTGATTACATTGGAAATGTAAAATATTCATTCTTATCTTTAATATCCTTCAAGATTCTTCTATGTCAGCCCAAAAAAATGGTTTGCATCTAAGTTTGTGAAGGCACAAACTTATATGTTGATTCTGTGTTACTTGGCACACGTTGGATTACTGGTGCTCGGCACATATATGATTTTGCTTTGCTCAGCACCTATTGCATTCTATCTTGCTCAACACATGTATGATTCTAGCTTGCTCAGTATATGTTACATTATGACTTGCTCAACATCAACCGTGACTCAGCACCTATATATTACTCGACACTTGATCTTCACTCGACACCTGAAGATTACTTGGCACTTGAAGATCACTCGGCACCTATAGAAATTATGGCTCAGCAGATATAGTGTACTCAGCTTCTAAATGAAAATTTGTTAAGTGGGTTGACACAAAATAGTCAAAACCATTTTGAGACCAACAAATGCATGCATCAATTGAAAAAATTTCTCATGGAAGCTTAAGTATATTATGCATCAGATATGGAAACTTCTTGATTATTTTTAGGATGTATGTTTGTCACACACATTACAAGAAGGTAACAAAGTGGCGGATCTTTTGTCAAATTTTGGTTGTGAAGGTACATAGATTTCAACTTTTAATCCAAAGCCTTTTATCACCAAAAATGAGTTACTCAATAATTTGATTGCATATGATTTGGAGACTAACCATTAGAATGATGAGTTGATCAAGATTGTGAGGTCATTTAAGGTTATGTAATTGATATTATTTAGTACTAATTATTCCTCAATCATTGTCAATATCTTTCTCTAATGTGGTTTGTATGAGCTTGAAATTATCAATGGGACACGTGGTGCTGATTATATGATTTGGGGTACCTATGTCACATGGCCTTGCACATGATAATCTATGCTTTTGATCGACTACTTTTATTTTGCATCAAGTGGTATCAGACTGCATTAATTTCACTTAAGGTGCCATATTTTCCTGCAATCTCTAAGTACATGGCACCACTTTAAATATGATGGTCTCAGTGTAGAATATTGCCTTGTTTTGAGATGGCTTTTCCTACAATTTTTTATGTTAAGTGTGACTCCTATAGTAACTTTCACTGAGCAATTTTGCCAAAAAATTACAAAATTTGGATCCGGCCTCATCTAGATGGAAATGTATTCCGCCAAGAATAGATGATGTTGTCCTCTAGGAGATGTTCATTGCCAACTCTCCAACTATACGACATGCAATCAGACATGTTTTAGGGAAGAAATTCTTCTTCCTATAGCTAAGCATTTTTTGTATCTATCCAATTTGGTCTTTATCTTCCTATCTAATGCCATGGATCTTCTTCAATATGCACATCTCCGTGAAATTATTGCACTGAAAGTCATTAAGCAACATTTCTAGGTAGACAAAAAACTAAAATTGACAATGCAACACTATGACCTTTGTGCAGGTAATGCACTTGTAGGGGGTTTGTTCCCAAGGTCTATGCTTATCAGGAAGCACGAATTTCTGGTTGTCTTTGAAGCTCTTCAAAAATCTTTTGAGAAATAAGCTCCCGCTACATGAAAAATGCACTATAGGTCTCTACTCGTGTTCTTTGTGTCTTTGTAGTAGACACATTATGTAAATCTCGATGGTAAAAAAATTTTGTATTGAGCAATGATGCTAGGCTTTTTTGCTAGTTCTTCCCTGGTTGAGCTTTTGAATCATGTTTTTTATTTAATAATATATATATTCAGTGGCTTTCCTAATTTTGCCAAAAAAATAATTATTATTATCAATTATTTCCAAAATAATTTTATATTTATTAAACTTTGGAAAAACTTTCTCGTAATGGAAACTTTCCAAAAATAGAAACCTACTAAAAATGAAAACCTTCCAAAAATGGAAACTTGCCAAAATGGAAACCTACTAAAATAGAAACTATCCAAAAATGGAAACCTACTAAAAATGGAAACTTTCCAAAAATGGAAACCTACTAAAAATGAAAACTTTCAAAAAAAAAAAAACTTGCTAAAAATGGAAACTTGTTAAAAACATAAACTTTCCAAAAATGAAAACTTGCTAAAATGGAAACTTTCCAAAAACTGTCCAGAACACAATTTTCTAAATCGATTCAATCTATGAATTACCAAAATAATCAAATGAGGGTTTCACATAATAAATTCTTTCACAGATTTTCAAGAACAATACATTTTAACACAAGGGTTTTAAAAAGATGAAACTCATTCACAATCATCATTGAAAACAAAGAACAATAGATTAAGAAACAAGGGTTTCAAACCCAAATTGAAATTCTGAAGAAAAAAAATTCATTCAGACACAGAGAAGACATATTTTCAAAGCAAGAACTACTATGCAAAACTCACAAGATCCTTCATGGATCTGATGGTCAACAACAAACACACAAAACATGCAAGAGTTTTCCTTCTCTTTCAAAAATTGTCATCCCAGAAACTAGCTCCTGCAAACATGTTTATTCATTAATGAGCTCTGATTTCCTAATAAAGAACTTTACCCTAATTAGGGCTTCGATTGTGCAATCATGCAAAACCTTTTTTCTCTAATTACTTTATTATTTTAATTTCATGCACAAACTTTATGCAATTTAATTAAAGTAAACTTTATGAAATTAATGCTTTCTCTCTCTTATTAAATTTATGAGGTATTTTTGATAAAATATTTATTAACTTAAATAATAATATTTAGAGTTTATTATAAAAAATAAATTCCTAAATATATTATTATTAAATTAAATAAATATGATCACGCCAAAATTATAACTTTATTAAAATCTTTTAAATTTAATTAATTTCTTAGTCAGTTAAATATAATTAAATATTGAAACGTCTTTATAAATTTTTTTAAAAATTATCTTAATTTGATTTAGTTATAATTGAAAAACATCACAAACCCACAAAACCAAAATCTGAAAGCTCGACTGAAAACAAAGTACATAATCAAACTCCAAGGTCAAAATCATGAATTCACGTCACTCGATGAACTCGAATGAGTAAACAACTCAAATACTTGTCCTACTTTCTAGGAAAATTGGCTTAGGTTTGGGTTTGGACTCAAGAATTATCTCTCCACTTATACCATTGAGATACTGCAATAAGGTACACTCATCTTGGCAATTCAAGGAAGTTGATACTCGATACCTACAATCTGCATTAAATCCATGCATGTACATCCACATAATCTAAACTAAATAGCCAATGGTAGGGAGTGGTGCATCATGTAGATCCCAACTAGTAGGTAACTATGACTCCCTCCCTCAACCACATTAGGAATTTCAATCATAAAGTAAAATAGACAAGTACACTATACACATGCAAGTATGGGGTAGGTAACCATAGAATTGCATATAAATGATCCATCTACTATCATCATGAGATAACTGAAAATCACTAAATGAACATACATGTATCATCATCAAAATAATCATAAACACATGAAATAACTAACTCATCATATAATTGACTGAGTATGAAATAACATATAATCGAATCTGGTAACTAGGTACCACTAATCAGAAAACTAGCCTAAAAGAATATGGCAATACAACAAAAAATGTCAACTAGGGGTAGGAATTACATAGAGTTGCCATCTAAGACATATATGCAAAGTATTTTTGACACTTAGATGACACTCTCTGATTGAAGAATCATATCATAGATTACAAAATGTGATTAGACATATGGATACAAAATTAGTTTATGCTTTGAATCACCATTGTCATCTATTGTCAATCAATTTAAAAAAATGATAAAAATATATGAACTAGACAAAATGATTAATAAATTTTTTTTTGTACACAATCTAATTTAGAATCAAATCAATGATACAAAGCTTTAATTTCATGAAAAAATCAAAGTATTATATCATGTCCCAATGTGGATGCTTAATTCTAATTTCTACTTGATTTTAAGTAGTTGAAGTCTTCACATGACAAGAAAATAATAAAATAGAATCTTCACATATTTTGGTGGAGTAGCCAATGCTTAAAAAATGAAAATAAGAGGGGGCTAGAAATAAACAAGCACAACTAATTGGAAAAACAATTTGTTTTCCCTCCTTTTATTTTTCTCCAAACTATTTTTATTAATGATTTTATTTTTCTCCAAATTATTTTTGAATAAAGAACAAAAATTAAAATATTTAATTTATTTTAAATACTTGTTTAATTGTCTCCTAAAAGAAATAGACCTTATAATATAAAAACTCTTCAGCAGTATTTTGACTTTGTCCTCAATTGGTTTTTAGCATTACTCATGCCAAGTTATTAAAATGTACATATGTTACATGAATTATAATTAAAAATTTAATAATACCTTAGATTAAATTAATAAAAAGGTACATTTTATATGTTTATCAATTTTATAAATTTATTATTTGTTAATAAATATTTAAGTGAATGTATGAAATAATAAATAAAATACAATGATTAGACTTTGTTGGTGAATATAATGGTTAGAGTTAAAGTTTTGATAGAGTTAGAATTCAAAGTTAGGATTTTGTTTTATGGTTTATGGTTAGTGATAAGATAACATCAATGTTAAGGTTGGGGTTAGGATTTTCTTAGGGTTTAAGGTTAGAATACTAGTTAGCCTTTTGACTCTTCTTGGTGCACAAATGCAATCAAATTAATCCCCATTACTGGAAGAAATCCCTTGAAATGTGTTCTTTATAAACTTTTTTGCCTTTGCCTATATATTGCAAGTGCCAATTGAAAATAACATTCTTGATTATGTAGGACTTTGAAAATAAATATCGAAACAAAATTTGAGTGTTTGGTGAATGCACTTAATTTTTGAATTTTTTTTGGTTATGATTAATATTTAGGATTAAGGTTAGGATTTGATTTTAGGTTTACACATTGGTTATTGTTAGAATTAGGTTTATAGTGCAGGTTAAGATCTTGTTTAGGTTTATTTATTAATGTTTAGATTAGGATTAGTGTTACGATTGTATATAAAGTTATAATTATAGTTAGGATAAGGCATTTTGTCTTTAATTTAAATAATGGTGTTGTATTCTATCTATCTACTAGCTATATATGTATTATATATTATATAATACATATATCTAGAGAAAGTTGAGAGATATCAAGGCTTAAATTTTAATTTAAAAAGTAAATTAAATTCTTGATATATCTACGCTTTCTTTATATATATTATATAATATATAATAGATATATAACTAGTAGTATCGAGAGGGGAAAGTCATATCTAGAGTATATTTAGATTTTTTTATAAAATTACTTATAGAACCAAACTTAGTGTTTTAGATTAAATTATATTTTTAATATCTGTTAAGGTTCTATATGGTATAATAATATTCAAATATGGTTAGGGTTAGTGTCTAAATTAGTTTATTATTCAATTAGTGCGTGAACTTAGGGTTATTGTTTAATTTTTTTAATGGATAATATTTCATGTTCTAGTTACCTCATATCTCTCCTCCTCTCTCTTTTGTCTATACCTTGTCTTTTTCTCTAACCATATCTTCCTCCTGATTAAAAAATATCTTCAATTAGTGTTGAGTTTTGTTATATGAATAATTATATAAGATAAGTCATTTTTTTAATTTTATGAAATCACTTCATTTTCAATTGGTGTAATGATATGATATGTCTAAATGTGTTTGCAGCATTTGTGTATGTCTACTAATAAGAATATAGTTCAATTATCTTTGATGACTAAATATATTTAAAATTACAATTTAAAAACAATGGAGGGTATGGATTTCTATATGATATATGTATAGGCATAACATCATTCATGTTTAAATGAGTGTAAGGTCCCTCCTTGTATGTAATTATCAAATATAAATTGCTCTATTAAATCTATTGTAGGAGATTAGGATAGATATGAAGTAATGTTTTATGTTGTGAATGTCTTAATAAAATTGAGAGTAGTTAATAGATCCATGTTTTAATACTCAGTAATTCGAGAACTACTGCATTATCTCGACTATTTAAACTTTAAAATTTCGCTAATGATGCTACGAGGTGTTTTCACCCAATGATGATGACATTGATTTTGGTACCTTGATGATTAAGTTTTATGCTTCAAATAGTTTAGTATTCTGTAATTGGTGATGTGATGATGTTTAGATATATACATGCCTAACGATGATTATACTAGTACTTAATCTGAATTAATGAATAAGTTATATGTTACATTTATTATGTGATTTTTGATGATTAAATGAGAGTAGAAATGAATTAAACAGTTAGTTATATGAAAGATTCATGTTTTAATTTATGTGATTTCCCTGATAGGTTTTATATGTATATGTATATGTATATATATATATATATATATATAGATATATATGTATGTATATAGATATATATGTATGTATATATATATATATATATATGTATATATACATACATATATGTATATATATATATATACATACATATATGTATATTACATATATGTATATATATATATATATATATATATATGTAGATATATATATATATATATATATATATATATATATATATATATATGTATGTATATATATATATGTAGATATATATATATATATATGTATATATGTATATGTATATGTATATATGTATACATATACATATATACATATACATATACATATATGTATATGTATACATATATAAATATATATATATATGTGTGTGTGTGTGTGTATATATATACACACACATATATATATATATGTACATACATACATATATATGTATATATATATATATATATATATATATATATATATATATATATATATATATATATATATATATATATATATATATGCACGTAATTTTTTTGAGCTGCTAATGTGTGCAATGAGTGTGTAGGATATTTTAGCCAAAAAATCTAACGGAAAAACAGAATTGAACCCTATGTACTATTTGTGTAAACAAGGGTTCAGTTTAACAAAAGGCACAAATCTCATTGTTCGTGTTTTATTTGTATTGTGAGATGAATGAATGTATCATTCTGTATTTAGTAAATGTTAATATTTTCTAATAGTGATTTCTCTGTGTCACTTGACCCTTGTGTATTGTATATGCATTCTGTTAGGATAAACCACAGACAGAAATAAAAAACTACATGCAAATATAACCAATAACAGAAAATAATAGAACACACAGAAATAAACACAAGGCACCAAGATTTAACGTGGTTCACCCAATCCCTGGGCTACATCCACCAAACAGCAAGTCCGATCTTATTACAATCCAGTGATTACAACCTGATTACAATCCGTAATCCCTTACAGCTCAATACCGCCGCAAGAACCAATTTCGTATCAACACACATGAAAAATACCCAACCCTAAGCCCTTTTTATACAAGTATTAAACCGCTTTAGGGTTATAACATGTTGGCCATATGTCGGCCATAATATGTCGGCTACCATGTCGGCTACTAAGCCCTTTTTATACAAGTATTAAACCGCTTTAGGGTTATAACATGTTGGCCATATGTCGGCCATAATATGTCGGCTACCATGTCACAGTACTTTCCTGATCAATCACCACAATCTAACAATCCCCCACTTGGGGACTGATCAGGCTCCACACTAAACAACAATCTCCCACTTGGAGACTGATCCTGTAGCAATACCACTACCACATGGGGCTCCCACTGGATCAAACCATCCTGGACTCTACTGTTCTTGTATTCATGTTCAGTCTAAAAGACCAACCGAAGCTGAAGAGGAGTTCAGCTTCTCCCTTGTTGCAACCTTTGTCAACATATCTACTGGATTGTCATTGGTATGTATCTTTTCCAACTTTAACTGTCCATCCTCCAAAACTGACCGAATGAAATGGTACTGCAACTGTATGTGTTTGGTCTTAGAATGCAGAGCTGAATTCTTAGCAAGATGAATGGCACTCTGACTATCTGTGAACAAATAATTATCCTTCTGAGGATGTCCCAATTCTTCCAAGAAGAACTGAAGCCATATCATCTCTTTGGCTGCCTCTGTAGCAGCAACATACTCTGCCTCTGTAGTGGAGAGAGCATTAATCTTCTGTAGCCTAGAAACCCAGCTCACGGCTGCCCCACCAATAGTAAAGACATAACCTGTAGTACTCCGCCTGGTATCAATATCCCCAGCCAAATATGAGTCAACATAGCCCTGTAAATCAGTAGTAGAGCCCCCAAAGTGTAAACACTTATTGGATGTTCCTCTCAAATATCTGAGAATCCACTTGACAGCATTCCAATGCTCAAAACCTGGATGACTCATATACCTGCTAACGACTCCCACTGCATGTGCAATATCTGGCCTAGTGCATACCATAGCATACATCAAACTTCCTACAGCTGAAGCATAGGGTACCTTGGACATCGTATCCTCCTCTTCCTGTGTCTTGGGACACATCTCCTTAGTCAATTTCAAATGACCAGGTAAAGGTGTGCTGACAGCTTTAGCATTCTCCATAGAGAAACGTTGCAGCACCTTCTCAACATAATCAGCTTGAGATAGCGTCAATGTTCTGTTCTTCCTATCTCTGCAAATCTTCATACCAAGGATTTGTTTTGCTGCCCCCAAATCTTTCATAGCAAATGCATGTGCTAATTGGCGTTTCAGCCCCTTAATATGATCCATGTTAGACCCAGCTACAAGCATATTATCAACATATAAACATAAAATAATGTAGCTATCATCATCCAACCTCTTAAAATAAACACAATAATCTGAATGACACCTATTATATCCATGCTCATGCATAAAACTGTCAAATTTCAGATACCATTGCCGAGGTGCTTGCTTCAAGCCATATAAACTTTTCTTCAACTTGCACACTAAGTTCTCCTTACCTTTGACCTCAAAACCCTGTGGCTGAGCCATATATATTTCTTCATCCAAATCACCATGAAGAAAGGTTGTTTTAACATCCATCTGCTCTAAATGCAAATCTTCAGTAGCCACAAGACTTAAAATAGTACGAATAGAAGTCATTTTAACAACAGGAGAAAATATTTCATCAAAATCAATTCCCTTTTTCTGTGCAAATCCTTTTACAACAAACCTGGCCTTAAATCTTTTCTTACCTCCTTCCTCTTCTTTCAACCTGTAAACTCATTTATTCTGTAAAGCCTTTTTACCTGCAGGTAACTTACACAAATCCCATGTCTTATTTTTCAGCAAAGAGTCCATTTCATCTTTCATTGCAGACTCCCACTGAATCTTAGTATCCACCTGCACAGCTTCATCATAACTTTCAGGTTCACCAGCATCAGTAAGTAAAATAGAATACAAAGAGGGAGAAAACCTTTGTGGAGGTCTAATTGGCCTTGTTGACCGTCTAACATTCATTGGTGTATGTGGTATTTGTTGTTGCGGTTGTTGCACATCATGAGGAATGGCTGGAACATTAGCTTTTGGAGTATCATCCAGCACTACATAATCATCTTCTTTCTTCTCATGTTGCTGCAACAGATCTTTGTACAACACTTTTTCATTGAATATGACATCCCGGCTTCTTATAATTTTATGATTTTCAAAATCCCAAAGCCTATAACCAAATTCATTAATGCCATATCCAACAAAAACACATTTCTTTGATTTAGCTTCTAGCTTGGTTCTATTTTCAGAGTCTATATGAGCAAAAGCTTCACAATCGAAGGTCTTGAGAAAAGAATAACTCACCTTCTTACCAATCCATGCTTCCTCTGGAATACCACAGCCCAAAGGAGTAGAGGGACCTCTATTAATCAAATATACTACAGTATTGATAGCCTCTGCCCACATGTGTAAGGGCAACCTAGCATGCAACCTCATGCTCCTTGTGCGCTCCATTATAGTCCTGTTCATGCGTTCAGCCACTCCATTTTCCTGTGGAGTCCTTGGAACAGTTTTTTGTCTACGAATACCATTAGTGGAGCAATAATCTTCAAATTCATGACTGCAATACTCACCACCATTATCAGATCTGAGACATTTTAATTTCTTACCAGTCTCATTTTCAACCAAGCATTTCCATTTCTTAAAAGTTTGAAATACATCAGATTTATATCTAAGGAAATAAACCCATACTTTTCTAGTTACGTCATCAATAAATGTAACATAATAATGAGAGCCACCAAGGGAAGA
Source organism: Cupressus sempervirens (assembly GCA_028749045.1). Taxonomy (NCBI): domain Eukaryota; kingdom Viridiplantae; phylum Streptophyta; class Pinopsida; order Cupressales; family Cupressaceae; genus Cupressus; species Cupressus sempervirens. The sequence continues at coordinate 443,680,036 of CM053784.1, forward strand.
TACCTGAGCCGGTCCCCATACATCTGTATGCACAAGCTCTAATTTCTCCTTTTTGTTTTCCTTCCCTATCTTTACAAAACTCACTCTCTTTTGTTTTCCATACACACAACTTTCACAGAAATCCATATTCACACATTTTAGACTTGGTAAAACTTTCTTTGAATGAAGTACTTTCATACCTTTCTCACTCATGTGCCCAAGTCTATTGTGCCACAACACTGTATTAGAATCTACAACAACTATTTGTTCTCCCTGCTCAACTGCAGTAATTGTTCCTGAATATTCATTTTTCTCTGAAACAATCAAAGTACAAGGAACAATATGACCTGTACAAAGATATAAGGTGCCTACTTTCACACCTTTTGCTACTACAAGGGAACCCTTTGAAACCTTCCAATTTTTATCATTAAAAGTAACTACACAACCCTCATCATCGAGTTGCCCTGCTGAAATTAAATTTCTACTTAGTTTTGGAACATGTCTTACCTCATGTAGTAGCCAATGATTCCCATTCTGCAACTTAATCTTAATTTTTCCCTTTCCAACAATCTAACAAGGTTCATTATCCCCCAAATAAACAAGCCCAAAATCCCCTTGGACATAATCAATGAAATAACCTCTATGAGGTGTAGCATGAAAAGAAGCACCAGAATCTAAAACCCATGAATCATCAACACTCTCTAAAGACAGAAGCAAAGCATCCTCTTCGGATTTGTTACTTACCACATTTGCCTCTTTGTCTCCATCTGATTTATCTCCTTCATTTTTCTTTCGAGTCCAGCAATCTTTCTTTTTGTGCCCTGGTTTCCCACAGTACTAGCAATCATTTGGTCCTCTCGATTGAGACCTCCTCCCCTTTGACTTTCCTCTTGATTTCCCACGATTTCCAGAGTTACTTCCTCTTTCAGTCGTTCTACCCCTGCTTTGTGCATTTAAAGCACTTCCTGATGTAGATCCACCTGAGGATTTTCTACGAGTTTCCTCACTTAAAATAACACCGATCACATCATCATATTTTAGGGTACTAGATCCAGGAACAGAATTACTCACCGCCATTACCAAGCCATTCCAGCTTTCAGGCAAAGAACACAAAATCAAGAGAGCCCTAATTTCTTCATAAAAATTGATACCCACAGAAGATAATTGACTAGTAATAGTATTAAACTCATTTAAATGATCTGCAATAGATCCACCTTCTGCCATTTTCATATTAAATAAACGCTTCATGAGAAATACCTTATTTGAAGCGGAGGGCTTTTCATACAGTGTCGCTAGGGTTTTCATCAAATCTTCTGTCGTCTTTGCTTTTGTAATATTAAATGCCACCGATGGTGCCAAGCATAATCGAATGCTTCCGAGTGCCTTTCTGTCCAAAAGATCCCATTCAGCCTCTGACATAGTTCCCCGATTCTTGGCTTTTCCTTCCAACGGCTTCCATAAATCCTTTTGATATAAATAGTCTTCCATTTGCATCTTCCATAACTGGAAGTTCTGCCCATTAAACCTGTCAACCCTCAACTTACCCTCATCTGCCATCGCTCCCACTCAACTGTGAGACTCCCACTTAACCGTGAGACTTTCCTGCAGAGGATAACTGAAAGACAACCTTGCTTTGATACCACTTGTTAGGATAAACCACAAACAGAAATAAAAAACTACCTGCAAATATAAACAATAACGGAAAATAATAGAACACACAGAAATAAACACAAGGCACCAATATTTAACGTGGTTCACCCAATCCCTGGGCTACATCCACCAAACAGCAAGTCCGATCTTATTACAATCCAGTGATTACAACCTGATTACAATCCGTAATCCCTTACAGCTCAATACCGTCGCAAGAACCAATTTCGTATCAACACACATGAAAAATACCCAACCCTAAGCCCTTTTTATACAAGTATTAAACCGCTTTAGGGTTATAACATGTTGGCCATATGTCGGCCATAATATGTCGGCTACCATGTCGGCTACTTCCAAAAAAAAAATTTCGGGCCGATGCCCCGAACCCCACTATTTATGAAGTATGTACAGTACTTTGCTGATCAGTCACCACAATCTAACAATCTCCCACTTGGGGACTGATCAGGCTCCACACTATATGCATTCTAGCATGATAGTTAGGGTTAACTGAGTAACCTAAAGATCTAAGTTGGATTTGGTTAGTTACCTTTTTGCTAATCAGTTGGTAATTGAGGTTAATTACCCTAATTAGAATTAGTGCTTAATCTATATTTTGGAGTTGTTAGATAGTCTTAAAATTTCTTAGCTTTTGATAGGTCCCTAATCAATCCCTAAGGCTCTAAAATCATGAAATCTAAGCACCCAAGGGGTATGGGTTGGGGAAATTTTCCACCCCCCTAGCCCCTTTTGTTGACTTTTATGGTCACTCAAAAAGTCCATTTTTGCTTTAGTGCGAAAATAGAATGATTTCACCATCGGTTGAATGACCCTAACCCAACCTTGAGGTTAGCCTTAGGTTTAGTTGAGTTATAAACCTCTAGATCTTTAAGCAAGTGGGGGAGAGTTATTGGATTTTGGGAGAGGTAGTTGAGTTTTGATCTTATATAGAGGCTTTTTGAGGAGGTTTGGGTTGTTCACCCAACCTCTAGTTTTAGAGGGATTTTCAAAATTGAAGGAGAAGGAGAGGAAAGCTAGCTCTTCTCAAACTTGTTCATTGCCATAACCTTTTTACTTGAAGGTAGGAATACTTTACCTCATTTTGGTTTTATGTAGTGCTTCATGTTTCAGTTTTATTACTTATGTATGTCTGTATGTGTGTTGAGTATGTTGGGAGGGATCAGAAATAGTTTTTCTTCAATGTTTTCCTTTGTGTTTGTTTGATTTTGAAGTTTTCTTTTATGGGTGTTTGGCATTACTCACCCTCAAATAGGGCAAAAGTGGCCATTTCAGGAAAAGTCTTCAGTTGGACTCCAACAGTGTAGAGTCTCCTCTCAAGATGAGAAGAGGGTGTTATGGGCCCCTACCTATCAACACAAACCACGTATGAATTTTAGCATAAAAGAATGGAAGAACAAAAGTTCTTGAGTTATAGCCCTGATTGGGCACCTGTTTTGGTGGTGTCTGACATCTCCTATTGAAAAAATCCACCTTCTCCCTAGTTTTCTTTCAATGTTGAATCTGTTGTGAAAACCCCATATGGGAGTGAATGCCTAATTTTTATCTTCATGTTATGATTGGTTATCCCCTAGTCAGTTTTTGTTCTCTCCATGATCACTGTGAAGTATTGCAGAATTCATGATGGATCCCTTGTTAAGGGCCAAGAAGGAAATTCAGAATTGTTATTGAAATTTAGTTATGTTGGGAGTTTTTTTTTCCTTGGGATTGAAATCCTGTGTAAAAATGTTATTGTTAACTTATTGTGGAAATGGCAACGATGTCGGGTTTTCTTTATGGTTCTTTCTTGATGGAGCCTTTGAATCAAGTGGTTCAATAGAAAGAGATAATTGAGTAAAATTCTTACATCTGATCTCTCTTGTAATTTGGTTTATACACATACATTTATCGGTAAATAGGTGCAATGATGTCTTACTCTTCCTGTGGCATTCTTATAGTCCAAATTTGTATTCATTTAATTAATGTTAATTAGATGAAATGATGATAGGTATAAAGTTACGCACTTCAATTTCAAACTGTGATGTGAAAATTTGATTACAGGAACAATATTTCACTTTGTAATTTCGTAAATTATTAAGAAGAAAAATAATCCCTTTTGAGTGCATCAAACTAATATCAAACATTATTCTTTTATTTGTCCTAGAAATTTGTTTTTAAAAAAAAATCCTCTTTGGCTATGTAAAATAAATTTAAAAAATTAATACTTGTAGAAAAGAAGATACTTGAGAAAATATATTTTAGAGCAAATTTGCTCTTTATGGTTTGTATGGAAAAAAATAAATTAATCTTTTAGAATAGAGAATATTCTTTTTGAGATCCCATTTAATATCTTAGGATACTATTTTTAAGAAAAGAAAAATACACTGTAATTTAAAAATAAAAATAAAAATAAATAACAAACCCTTACCTTATCACTCCCACCTCCCTACCTCCTTTGTCATCTACTACAACTTACCAATAAATTCCTCCCTTGCTAGGTTGGGCGGAGTAAAAGGCAGGTTTTATGCAGGTCTTAGTTGAATTAAAAGAAAAACTTTGCAACTTTAAACCACCCACTTTCTTAACTCATCCACTCCACCTCAAACCTGCCATACGTACCACCTTGGAAGAGGGTGATGTGAAGGGCATTTCATGTTGTCTTGGCCAACACCACGTATCATGCTGCAAGGAGATTTCATGTTGTCTTGGGCAGCGAACTGTTGCTTGGATCAGCGTGAAGGCTCCTTGGGGAACGCCCAAGCAAGTGGCTGCCCCACTTGCCAAGTGGTAGTGAATTAAGTTTAGGGTCAGGTTAGTAAGTTAAGTTAGTGATTTGTTTTTTGGTTATTGTTAAGAGTGTTGTTAGAATTTTTTTTAGTGTTAATTATTCATGTGTAGAATATGTTAGTTTTAGAATTAGTTGTTTTAAAAGTTGTTAGTATGTGTAGTGTTAGGTTAAGTAGAAGTTAGCAGGGTTAGAGAGTTAGTGGGTTTGGAGGTTAGCTTAGTTTTGTATTTAAATTATTAAATGTTAAGACTTGTAATTGAAGTTAAGTTAGTTAAAGTAAAATAGATTAGGATATGTTAGCATGCTTTAAATATATTGTTAAAATATCTTAGTTGTTAAATAGGATATGCATTAAAGTTTAAAAGTTAAGGGTGGTATGTTAGAAGTTAAATTATTATAGTTAGTTATCTTATTTAATTTGTTAATATTATATTAGCTAGTTCTATACTTTTGTGTTAATATTTATTTTGTTTAGTATTCTTTGAATAAGATTACATTAATGTTCTTATTAACTAGGTCTATGATTTCATAATGTAATGTTGTCTTTGTTTTATTTAACTATATGAAATATTAAGTATGGTTGTTTTAAAATTAGGATTACAAATTAGATTGTGTTAGATTAATGGATAATCATTAGTACTAATTGAAAAGAATAATTAGTATTTATTTTTGGTATAGAATATCGAAGTTGTTCTAAGGGTTAGAGTCATTATGATGATGCTAGTTATTGTTAGATAGTGTCCTTAGAAGTTAAGTGAGGGATTAAAAAAAAATGGGATAGTTGGAAATCTTATATTAGTAACCTTTGTTGGGACTTAAATTTTTGCGATGATTTTAGAGTTGGGGTTTTGAACTTTTTAAATTCCAAACTAAAAGGTAGATTGTGGATCGGGAAGTGTTATAACTCCAGTTGTCTAGATAGTTCATAGGATGTTTAGTTTTTTTTGTAATTAGTTCTAAATGAGTTATGATTATGTCCACATTTGTGTATTAGTGTAGTATGATAGATTAACCTTTTAATGCAGTATTAGACCTTTCTAAGGGTTGACCTAGTATAGTGTTATATAGGGGTAGCATCATAATCGACTTATGAACTTGGAAACCCTAAGGTGAAATTTGAGTTGTAAGTCATTCTTGGTAGTTGTACCCTTGCATATTGAACCTAAATGTTAATCGATCGACACATTCAACCAGAATTAAGTACCCCCGTATCATTTGAACTTTAGGGGTTCAAAACTCATGCATCTTGTAGAGATGCCAACTCTGCATCTTAATAATATGTATTTGAAACTCACTTTAAACATTGTCAACTTTCCATTAGGCTTTCTGTGTAGCATACATTTAATCTTAGTAGGAGTAACTTTTATATAAAAAACTTACATGTGTTTTTGCCCTTGTATTTTTGGCATGACAATGAGATTATATACTTGCATTAAATTTTGAGTTGATATTTTTTATTAGCGCTAAGAATCTATGAATAATATAAACAAGAGTATGCTTACAAATCATATTTTATAATGTAAAATATTTTTATAAATTAGTAATTTAAAAGAGTGGGGATGACCCCAATCTTTAGTAGTAGGTTGTAAAGACTTCAAAGACGAAGGTTTTAAATTTTATAATTGAATAAAAAAATAAAAATTGAAAGAGTATATTACATTATAGGCTAATTTTTAGTCAATATTTATACTTAGGGTTAAGGTTCTGCCAATAAAAGAGATACTATTTAAGTTCTCCTACTATAATCTCAAGGATTATGTATGATATACTTGTTAGGAGAGAACTATATTTTAAAAAGAGTTTTTAATTAACTTGATTGATAATTTTTATAAGATTCCTTCAATTAAAAATGTGGTTGTAATTTATGTGTAATTTAATATAATGTACATTTCAGTTATATTTGTTTAATTATATAACGCTCCCTACTCAAGGGATTTTATGTGATATATAATACTATCTATAAAGTTGTTATTAAAAAAATTATAACTTGACAATGGACATTATATAATTGGGGTGAGTGTTAAAATAAATATAATATTGTCATTTTATTTACTTTAATGTTGGCTTTTGTTCATGTTAATGATAAAACTATAAGTTGACATAATAATTTATAAATGAATGCAATTACATATATATTATATAAAACATCTATATATTCAAAGAGGACATTTTAAAAAAAATAAATTAAAAAATAATTTCTACTATTTTTTATATTGGCATGCTAACACGACTTAGCCAATAGTGGCATGTTGTGATGGTTAAGTTGTTGTGTTGTTATCCTTGCCATCAAGGTTCAAATCTCATGGGGATGAGGTCCCTCGTTTGTGGCCTCACTGGTTCATAGCTCCAGGTCAAAGCGTTTACCCCTCTTTAAAAAAATATGCTAACACGACCAAATTTTTCAGGATTAAAGGACAATAAAATAAGATAAATATTATTTGATTTGTTTGATTAAAATTATTTACAAACACATAAAAGATTCTTAACAATTCATTTCAATTTTAGTATATACAAAACAATAAAAATCACTTCTTCAATACATTTAGCACTAATGATTAGAATGGAAAAAAATACACTTATTGCTTGTTTATTTTTATTATTATTGCATAGCCAAAATTTAATTCTAAATATGATAGATATTTGTTATAAAGAATAATATAACTAGCTTATATATAACTCTATATATATTACACCGAGAGTAATCGTTCTCGAGGCGCCTATTTTCATTTAATCCCAAGGTTATTTTTTTCACAGTTGGGATTATGAAAATGAAAATAGGCGCCTCGAGAACGATTACTCTTGGCGTAATATATATAGAGGTATATATAAGCTAGTGGCAATCGTGGCGCAACAGGAAAAGTATTTTTTTTAAAAATTCTATTTTTTTAAGGTTAGTGTTGAATTATTTATTTCTTTTTAAATGCAATTGTATAAACTTACTATAAAAATGTAATAGTGTAAACTTACTATAAAATTATTCTTGAATATTTTATTTTTTAATTCTATATATGGTGTTTATTTGTATCACTTTAATTCAGTTTTATTTTAAGCATATTGTTATGTAAAATGTTATATTGAGGAGTAGAGTTATAGTTAGGGTTAGGGTTAGTGTTAGGGTTGGGGCTATTGTTAGGGTTTGAGTTATGGATAGGGTTAGAGTTACAGTCAGGAATAGAGTTACAATTAGAGTCGGGATTAGCATTAGGGTTAGGGCTAGGGTTATTTTTAGGATTACGAATCTTGTTAGGGTTATAGTTAGGGTTAGGTTTAGAATATAAGTTAGAGTTAATGTTAGGATTAGGGTTAGAATTTGGGTTACAAATATAGTTAGGGTTATAATTAGAGTTAGGGTTAGGGTCAAGGTAAGGGTGAGGGTAAGAATAATGGTTTAGGTTAAATATATAGTTAGGGTTAGTATTAGAATTAGAGTTAGGGTTTGAGTTAGAGGTAGAATTGGAATTGGAGCTCAAATAAGGGCTAGAGTTAGAGTTGAAATTAGGGTTAAAATTAGGATTAGGGTTAGGGTTAAAATTAGATTTATGGTTAGAGTTAGAGAAAGGGTTAGTTTTAGGGTGATGGTTAATGTTAGGTTTATATTTAGAGTTAGGGTTGTATATAGAGTTACATTAGGGTTAAGGTTAGGGTTATGGTTTTCATCTAGATTAAAGTAAGGGTTAAGGTTAGAGTTAGAGTTTTGAGTCAGTGTTAAGGTTAGAGTTAGGGTTAGGTTACAGTTTTAGTGAAGGTTAAACTAAGGATTAGGGTTAGGATTAGAGTCTAATTATGGTAGAGTTAGATTTGTAGTTAGGGTTATATTTAGGGTTAGAGTTAGGGGTAGGATTATGGTTTTAAAAAAGTAATTTTCTTTTTGGCATATTGTAATGTAAAATGTTATAGTCAAACATAGATATATGGTTAGGGACAAACTTACCATTACAGTTAATGTTAACCTTAGGGATAGAATAATGTTTAGGGTTAGCATTAGAGTTAGGGCTAGAGTTAGGGTTAGGGTTTGAGTTATGGTTAAGGTTAGGGTTAGAGTTACAGTTATGGTTATTGTTAGAGTTATGGTTAAGGTTTGGGTTAGAGTTATGTTTATGGTTAAGGTTAGGGTTAGAGTTATGGTTACGGTTAAGGTTTGGATTAGAGTTATGTTTATGGTTAAGGTTAGGGTTAGAGTTATGGTCATAGTTAAGATTAGGGTTAGAGTTATTTTTATGGTTAGGGTTAGTGTTATAGTAAGGCTAGGGTTAGGGTTTGAGTCAGGGTTAAGGTGAGAGTCAAGGTTAGGATTTGAGTCAGGATTAAAGTAAGGGTTAGGGTTAGGGTTAGAGTCCAATTATGGTAGAGTTAGATTTAGGGTTAGATTTATGCTCGTGTGGTTAAGGTTAGGGTTAGAGTTATGGTTATGGTTATGGTTAGGGTTAGGGTTATTATAGGGCTCGAGTTAGGGTTATTTTAGGGATAGCGTTAAGGTTTGAGTCAGGGTTAAGGATATATTTAGGATTAGGGTTAGGGTTTTAGTTAGGATTAAAGTTAGGGTTAGGATTAGGGTTAGAGTCTAGTTATGGTAGAGTTAGATTTAGGGTTAGAGTTAGGGATAGAGTTTTGTTTATGGTCAAGTTTAGGGTTAGAGTTATGCTCATGGTTAAGGTTAGGGTTAGACTTATGGTTATGGTTAGGGTTAGAGTTATAGTAGGGCCAGGGTTAGGGTTAAGTTTAGGGTTAGGGCTTGAGTAAAGGTTAAGGTTCTAGAGTTATGGTTAGGGAAAAGTTTTGAGCCAAGATTAAAGTTAGGGTTAGGGTTATGGTTAGAGTCCAATTATGGTAGAGTTAGATTTAGGGTTAGAGTTAGGGACAAATTAATGTTTATGGTTAAGGTTAGTGTTAAGGTTAGGTTTAGGGTTAGGGTTAGAGTTAGAGTTAGAGTTAAGGTTAGGGTTAAGGTTAGAATTAAGATTAGAGTTAGTGTTAAGGTTAGGGTTAGGGTTAGAGTTAGAGTTAGGGTTAGCATTAGGATGAAAATTAGGGTAAGGGATAGGGTCTGAATTAGAGTTAGGGTTCTTGTTAGGGTTAGGTTTACAATTAGAGCTAGAGTTAGGGTTAGGGTTAGAGTTACAATCAGGGTTAGAGTTAGAGTTAGGGTTAGGGTTAGGTTTAAAATTAGAGTTAGGGTTAGGATTAGGGTTAAGGTTAGAATTAGGGTTAGAAATATAGTTAGGATTAGAGATAGAGTTAGGATAAGGGTAAGGGTAAGAATTAGGGTGAGGGTTAGAATTAGGGTTACAAATATAGTTAGGGTTAGTGTTAGGGTTAGAATAAGAGTTAGGGTTAGGGTTAGAGATAGAGTTAGAATTAGAGTTAGAATAAGAGTTGGAGTTAGAGTTAGAGTTAGGGTTATATTTAGGGTTAGAATTAAGGTTAGGATTAGAATTAGTGTTAGAGTTAGGGTTATGGTTAGTGTTAGGGTTATGGTTAGGGTTAGCATTAGGGTTAGGGTTAGTGTTAGGGTTATGGTTAGGATTAGCATTAGGGTTAGGGTTACAATTAGAGTAAGAGTTAAAATTAGAGGTAGTGTTAGTGTTAGTGTTAGTATAAGAGTTAGAGTTAGAATTACAGTTAGAGTTAGGGTTCAAGTTAGAGTTAGAGTTAAAGTTAGAGATAGATTTGTGATCAGGGTTAGATTAGTGTTAGGGTTAAAGTTACCTTATTAGATTTAGGGTTAGGGTTATATATATATTTAGGGTTAGGGTTAGGGTTAGAGTTATATATAGTGTTAGGGTTAGGGGTAGGTTTATAGTCAAAGTTAGGGTTAAGGTTAGGGTTAATATTGGTGTTAGGGTTACAAAAAGTGTCAAAGTTGGAGTTAAGGTTAGAATTAGGGGTAGGGTTAGAATTAGGGATAAAGTTAGAGTTGGAGTTAGGGTTAGAGTTAGAGTTAGAGTTAGACTTAGGGTAAGAATCAAGGTTAGGATTAGAATTAGCATTGGAGTTAGAGCTAGGGTTAGAATTAGGGTTAGGGTTAGGGTTAGGGTAAGATTTAGAGTTATAATTAGGGTTAGAGTTAGGAACAGAGTTATAGTTAGGGTTAGAATTAGGTTAGTGTTAGAGCTAGAGTTGGGGTTAGGGTTAGAATTAGGGTTAGAGTTAGGGTTATATAGGTTCGGGTTAAGATTAGGGGTAGAATTAGAGTTACAATTAGAGATAGAGTTAGAATTAGGGTTAGGGTTAGAATTAGGCTTACAAATATAATTAGGGTTACAGATTGAGTTAGAGCTAGAGTTAGGGTAAGGGTAACAATTAGGGTTAGGGCTAGAGTTAGTGTTACAAATAAAGTTAGGGTTAGAATTAGGGTTAGGGTTAGGGTTAGATTTAGAGGTAGGATTTGAGCTAGAGTTAGAATTAGAATTAGAATTAGAAAAAGAGTTGGAGTTAGAGGTAGGGTTAGAATTAGGGCTAGGATTATGGTTAGCATAAGGGTTATGGTTAGAGTTAGGGTTAGCATTAGGGTTAGGGTTATAGTCAGTGTTAGTGTTAGTGTTAGTGTTAGTGTTAGTGTTAGTGTTAGTGTTAGTGTTAGTGTTAGTGTTATTGTTAGTGTTAGTGTTAGTGTTAGTGTTAGTGTAAGTGTTAGGGTTAGAATTGGGGCTAAAATTGAGGCTAGGGTTAGGGTTAGAATAAGAGTTAGAGTTAGGGTCAAATTTAGGGTTTGGGCTAGAGTTAGGGTTAGATTTAGGGTTAGATTTAGGTTTAGAGTTAGAGTTAGGGTTAGAATTAAGATTGGATTTATGATTAGAATTAGGGTTAAGATTAGAGTTAGAGTTACATATAGTGTTAGGGTTAGGATTAGCATTATATATAGTGTTAGGATTAGGATTATGGGTAGGATTAGGGTTAGAGTTAGGGTTAGTGTTAGGGTTACAATTAGAGTTAGAGTTATAATTATAGTGAGGGTTAGAGTTAGAGTTAGAGTTAGAGTCAGGGTTAGAATTAGGGATAGGGGTAGGGTTAGGGTTAGAGATAGAGTTGGAGTTAGAGTTAGGGTTAGAGTTAGAATATGGGTTTAAATTAGGGTTAGATTTAGGGTTAGAATTAGCATTAGAGTTAGAATTGGAGTTAGGATTAGAGTTATAGTAAGGCTTAGGGTTAGGGCTAGAATTAGGGTTAGGGTTAGAATTAGCATTAGATTTAGGATTATAAAGGGTTAAGGTTAGGGTTAGGGGGAGAATTAAAGTTAGAGATAGAGTTAGAGTTAGAGTTAGGGTTAGGGTTAGGGTTAGGGTTAAAATTAGAATTATCTAGTTAGAGTTAGAGTTAGAGTTAGGGTTTGTGTTATCATTGTGATTAAGATAATTTTTGGGTTACTAATCATATTATAGATGATGTAAGTGCTATTATTACACTTTACCTTGGTGTCAGGATAACTAACAAGTTAAATTTTAATGTGGGTTAGTTCTATTATAGTGCCCATGATTAGTGCCATTGTGATACAAGTTATTAACCTTTTTAATAATGCAATCCCTCCCCCCTCTCTCTCCCCTCTCTCTCTAACTACACCCATTAATATCTTGCCCCACTATCTAAATATACCCTCTCTCTGTGTAGTCTCTAGTAATGCCCCTCTAATATGTCTCTCTAATCTCTAGATTCACCCACGTATCTCTCCTACCCTACTTTCTAGATAATCCTCCTAATCTCTCTATCCCTTTATGCTCTCTAGATACACCGCTAATCTCTCTCTCTCTCTCTCTCTCTCTCTCTCTCTCTCTCTCTCTCTCTCTCTCTCTCTCTCTCTCTCTCTCTCTCTCTCTCTCTCTGCCTGCTCTCTAGATACACCTCATAATCTATTTTTTTCTCTCTCTACATAAAACATGCCTCTATAAGAAACATAATATGAGCTCCTTCTTGTCTACATATATGCTTTGTGTGTGTGTGTGCATATTATCACTTATAAAAATATATAATATTATTTCTAGATACTTGTACATATAGGGTTAGGCTAAGGTATATAATTTACTAAATGATTAGTATAATCATATATAGAGTAAGAGTTAAAGTTAGGATCCAAGGTTTACAATTTCATTTATATGACACTCAGTGTTATGGTTAGGGTTAATAAGTGGTTAAATGTCACACTAAAATAAGGGACAAGGTTAAGGGAAGTATGAGATTTAGGTGTAGTGTTGGAGTACAACTATGGTCAAATTTGGGATATATGTTATACAAATGACTCGAATAGTGGAAAAATTAATTCATGAAAGGGAAGTTATAAGTTCTAACACAACAATTCAAATGATGTTAAAAGTGTGAAAGAATATATAAGAGTCAATTTTATGAGAATTATTTCTCCATGATGATGCGAGAACATTATATATTGTTGAATTTTTAATAATGCTAATGCAATTTTTATTGCAATGATTAAGAATCGTAATCAATAAATCTCCCTATCATTAAGGAATCTATTTAGACTTATGATTTTATTTCTTAATTAATATATTTAGTAGCCACATCCATTGGTAATCAATAAATCTCCCTATGATTAAGGAATCTATTTAGACTTATGATTTTCTTTCTTAATTAATATATTTAGTAGCCACATCCATTGAAGAAATTTTTTGTACAACAATAAATTTATTTTGTCTTGTTCTCTTCTCCATGAAAGTTACATTGAACAATGGGGAAATAAAATTGCCAATACAACTAATTAGAAGTAAAAATTTGAAACTGGAGACAAGAATTAACTATATACAAAAAATATATCTGTGATGGTGTAAATACATATCACATTCTTCAATGATTAGGATTCTTTTGTGACCTTTATTTGAACAATGATTATGAAATACTTCTTTCATCATTGAGGGAAACCCATCCACTTTTGTAGATGTGTCACACAGAAATTTTTATGCATCTTCCATATGCATTTCTTCCATTTCCTACACATAGTCAATTGGAAATATTGCTTCTCTACAAGTTTAATTATAGTTGTGTGCACCTCTTTAATTATTTGTAGGCATTTGTCAAACTCAATCTTGAAGAAATCATTTGAGATCGTTGAAGTAGTTAGGCTCTAGTATCCAATAATGTTTAATTCTCTATTTGAGGTATCCATAACTCAAATAGTAACCTGCAAACTTATAAACAAAAATCAACATATGGAAATAATCATAATGAAAAAGTATTAATAGTTAACATAAACTCTTTCAAATGAATAATGTTCAAAATAACCTAAATAAAAATCAAAACTATTTCAAATGAAATACGTAGATTGTAATGTTTGAAATATGGTGGCATTGTCTTCCACTTTTCAAACATTACAAACATAAATATTAATAAAAATCTATATATAGTATGAAAAATATTTAAATAAAACACATATATAATCTAATTAAATAATGACAATATAAACTAAATATATGATTCATTTATTTTAAATTAATCACTAGCTTTAATAAAATACAAATTTTATTGATAAGGTGACCTTCTTGTCCACATCAATGATTAAATTTAATTATGAAACATTAAAAATATAAATATTTTGAAACATGCAAGTATAAAACTATTATGAAACATACAAATCTAAAACATGGAAACCAAAAGTATTTTGAAATATGCAAATCTAAAACTAATGTAAAACATGGAAATGTAAAACTAAATTGAAACATGCACATTACAAATCTACAAAAGACTTATTAGGAACAATTAAAAGTTAGGAGAATAGTAAGATAAAATTACAACCTTTAAGGAATTACAATGCAAGGTTAGCACAAAATTAACAAGAAATTTAGCTCCATTTTTCCATTGAGTTGTCTCGGCTAATTTTCCTGCACTCTCATTGCACACATCAGTAGGTCCAAAAGCCACATGCATAATGTGAATTACATATTAGAGGAATTATATAAATTAAAGCATCCATTTCTTAATAAATAGTTGTTTATCTAATTCTACTCATATTTCTAACCTTCCGACTTGCATAACCAAATGTTAGCATTGCATACATTTTCTTCATCATTATACATATTTATAAGCATTAAATGGCAAAATCAAATAACTGAAGTAAGCATCACACATCATAAAATAGCATAACAATGTTCAGTGTATCCAATAATGTTCTGACATAACAGCATGAGTATCAAAATAAAAATGTATCATTGGTGCTAGGATGGGTTGGGGCGAGGCCTCACATCCTCCCCACTAGGCATGAATTTCCTCCTGGAGTTCATAAAAAAGATAAGGGTACTGCGATCAGATCTGTGCTACATCCTCCCAAGAAGTCGTAACCTCATCATAGCAATCCCACTGGACTCTAACTTGGTCCAGCTCTCGACCTCGAATTGCTAGGGTGCCTCGGGCAATAATATGGATGGGTTGTAGCGCTAACTAGCCATCCAACTCCACTTGCAAAGAATCCCAATCTATAATATGAGACTCATCATAAATGTATCCTATAAGTACGAAAATGTGAAACACATCGTGGATACGTGACAGGCTAGGTGGCAGGGCTAAACGCTAGGCAACTGGTCCTATCCTCTCTAGGATCTCGAAAGGTTCGATGAACCGAGGTGCCAAATTAGAGCCCTTTCTGAATTGAATCAGACTCTTATGTGGCCACACCCTCAAGAAAACTCTATCACCAACCTGATACTCCCGATCTATCCTCTTCATGTCTGCATACTTCTTCTGTCAATCCTGTGCCTCTCTCAAGCGTTGTCTAATTAGAGTCACCTGTTGCTCCATCTCCTTAACCAACTGAGGGCCAATAGATACTCGATCCTCGATCCTGTCCCAACTCAACGATGTCCTACAAGGTCTCCCATACATGGCCTCATAAGGCGGCATACCTATGGAAGAATGGTGCCCATTGTTATAGGAAAACTCGACAAGATATAGGTATTCCTCCCACTTGACCTGATGGTCCATCATGTACATACGCAATATGTCCTCCAAAACTTGATTCACTCGCTCAGTCTGCCCATCGATCTGAGGATGGTACGCTGTACTAAAATTGAGCCTAGTGCCCAATGCCAACTGCAAATCTCTCCAAAAGGAAGAGGTGAACAATGAGTCCCTATCAGAGATGATCTTACGGGGAATGCCATGAAGTCTAACAATATCTCGTAGAAACACCTGCGCTATGTTCCATGTTGTATATGTAGTACGCACAGGAGAGAAGTGGGCAACCTTGGTCAACATGTCAACTGTCACCAAAATGACATCATGGCGATGAGACGACAAGGGCAGACCAACAATAAAGTCCATAGATATAACATCCCACTTCCACTTAGCAATCTCGTGAGGCTGAAGGAGCCCACCGGGATGCTGATGCTCTTCCTTCACCCTTTGACACTCGAGGCATCTCGCAACTATGTTAGCAATTTGTACTCTCATGCCTGGCCAGTGATATAACTATCTCAAATCTGCATGTAACTTCTTAACACTGGGGTGCACTGCATAAGGTGCTCTGTGAGCCTCAAGTATAATGAACTCACGCAATCCCCCAGTGGAAGGTACATAGATACATCCTCTATGGTGCAAGATTCCATTAGACTCGAAGGAATACTTTGAATACTTCCCTTCTAAGGGTCTCTGAGAATGCACCACTTGACTAACCTCTGTATAAAGCTCATCTGTTGGCAAGTGCTAAAGAATCCTCTCCCTTAAATCAATACAAGTAGTCATAGATGATAACTCATGGTGCCTTCTACTTAAGGCATCTGCAACTACATTCTCTTTCCCCTTGATGTAATGAACATCAAAATCGTACTTACAAAGAAACTCCATACACCTTCTCTGCCTAGCATTAAGGTTTGGCTGTGTGAATATGTACTATAAGCTCTGGTGATCTAAATGAAGCTCAAATCTATGACCCAGTAGGAAGTGTCGCCACCTCACTAAGGCATGAACTACTGTCGCAAGCTCTAGGTTGTGGGTAGGGTAGTTGAGTTCACGAGTCTTCAACTTCCTAGACTCAAAGGAAATGGGTTAGCCATCCTACATAAGGACTACCCCTATACCATCCAAAGATGCATCTGTGCACACCACGAAGTCTGTGAATGGATCTGGTATTGCAAGAATTGGTGCACTCGTGAGGGTCCTCTTAAGCTCTTGAAAAGATCTATCACACTTCTTTGTCCACTCATACTTCTTTCTCTTCCTCTGAAGAGATGTAATGGGATGTGCCAATCTAGAGAATCCTGCAATGAAGCACCGATAATACCCTGCTCGACCCATAAAGCTCCTCACCTCAGTGACACTGGTGGGTGCTGGCCAATCCATGATGGCCCTAATCTTCGATGGGTCTACTAAGACACCATCGCCTGATATGACATGACCCAAATAATGTATCTCAGGTCTAAAGAATGCACACTTTGACAAGCTGCCAAATAATTGGTTCTCCCTCAATTTCTGCAATACCTGTCTCAAGTGCTCTTCGTGCTCCTTCTCATCATGTGAATATACCAAGATGTCATCCAAGAAAACAACCACAAACTTATCCAAAAAGGTACGAAATACTCCATTCATGAGGCTCATGAATACAACTGGAGCATTTGTGAGGCCAAATGGTACCATGGTGAACTCATAGTGGCCATACCTAGTATGAAATGCAGTCTTAGGAATATCACTATCCACAATCCTCAACTGATGATACCTTGATTTGAGATCAATCTTCAAAAATACTCGAGCACCCTACAACTGGTCAAAGAGGTCATCAATCCTAAGAAGAGGGTATCGGTTCTTGATGGTTACTTTGTTCAATTGCCGATAATCAATACACAACCTAAGTGATCCATCCTTCTTCTTAACGAAGATCACTGGTGTGCCCCAAGGTGACACACTAGGTCAAATATGCCCCTTCTCTAAGAGTTCCTCCAACTAAATCTTAAGTTCTCTAAGCTCGTGAGTAGTCATCCTGTATGGTGCCCTCGACATTGGCTCTGCTCTTGGCACAACGTCAATATGGAAATTCACTGCTCTAGGTGGAGGCCTACCAGGGAGCTCTGAAGGAAAAACATCTGCAAACTCCTGCAATACAGGAAAATCATCAAGGGATGGCTCCCCCTCTGGATTTTCCTCCCTGTTGCTGATGGTGATCATGAACAACTAACATCCTTTTCGCATGCACCATCTAAGTTGCATAGCAGAAATTATGCAAAGGGATATGGGTCTCTTAACCCCAAGGATCACTCTAGAGATACCATACTCATCCACACATTCCACCCTCTTTTGTCGACAATCCATCTTGGCACTGTGGCCATACAGCCAATCCATGCCAAGAACAACATCATAAGAACTTAGAGGGGTAATACATAGATCCGACA
The DNA here is from genome assembly GCA_028749045.1 of Cupressus sempervirens. Classification (NCBI taxonomy): domain Eukaryota; kingdom Viridiplantae; phylum Streptophyta; class Pinopsida; order Cupressales; family Cupressaceae; genus Cupressus; species Cupressus sempervirens. The sequence continues at coordinate 443,697,760 of CM053784.1, forward strand.
TCGTGGACATGTCTCTAATCTGAATCAGGCAACTATTCACCATGGAACTGACACTCTGGCTCCTAAGGCTAACTCTACCTCCCATCTGACATCCTGACTAACTGCCACTAGCCCGCAACGCTCCACGATGAAAGGAGATATAAATGAATCAGTAGCTCCAGAATCAAATCAAATAGTAACCATGCTACCTCGTATACTACCTGTAGCCTCAATAACCGTGGCCTAATGCTCAGCTTGGCAGTTGTCAACTTCTGCAAAAACTCTGTGAGATCTACCTACGTTGCCAACTGTCAGCTCTGAAAATGCCCCTCTCTGACCACTAGAGGACTGTCCCTGAGAACACTCTCTAGAAATATGCCCCATGCCACCACAAGTGTAACATGGTCCTTGTGTATAAGATTGGGCACCCTATGATCCAGACTGTTGTGGGCCTCCTAACCTACTAGATCCACTGAATCCACCCCTAGAAGACTGCTGAGTCTTCGTTGGCTGTGACTGTGGCGCCTAAAATTTCTGATCCTGCCTCAGACCCTGTGAATGCCACTACTTGGGCTTGGAGCCCTGATAACCCTGTAAGGGTTTCTGCTGTTGTTGGGGTTTCTGCTATTGAGACTATTGGCCCTTAGAGGACCCTGCTGTGTAGTTATGATTCCCTTTCCAAGGGGGTTTCTGTTGGGTAGAGTTTTGGTTCTAAGATCGATCCCGTGACTACTGTCTACCTCGAGTGTCCTCTGCCACTAGTGCCATCTCAACAACTTGTCTGAAGGTGGTAGGAAAGGCCATGCGAACTAGACCCTGAAGTGAGAAATTCAGGCCCATGATAAATTGATGCACTCACAGTTTCTCGTCCTTCATGTACTCGACATAAGGAAGGAGCTCAAGAAACTTGCTCTCATACTGAGCCACGGTGAGACCCCTCTGATGTAGTGAATGAAATTTCTCTATCTGCTTCTACCTGAAGTGCTCAGATAGGTACCTCTCCCTGAACCTCTCTAGGAATGACTCCCAGGTGAGGGTATCCATGCTCACTCCTCCAATGGTCTCCTCCTGATGCCACCAATTGGAGGCATCTCCTCTCAACTGATGAACTGTTAGTCATGCCTTTAGATTACTCCCATATAGATGTAATCCAAAGCACCGTTGTAGGCTCTGTAACCATGCCTTTACTACTATCACCTCAGTGGAACCGATAAATAAAGGTGGCCTGAGTCGAATCAATTCCCTAATATCATCTCCTATATGTCTAGGAGGTCTGTCAAGTGGGGGTCCTCTCTGGTGTATTGACTCTTCCTCGTTCTCACCCTGTCCCTCTAACTGTCTTGGCGGGGGACTCCTAGTCCTCTCTCGTACTCTAGGTCTGCCTCCTCCGGGTCCCTCTACTTCCACAACTGGAATCTACTGACCTAGCTGAACTATAGGTACTACTCTATGCTGAACTACACCGATCAAAGTCTAAAGTGCATCTATAATTTCCTGGTTCAGGTTTGGTGGTGGTGGAGGTGGAGGTCCATCCTCCTGTCCTACTCTACCACCTCTCGCCCTACAACCTCTACCTCATCGGTTGCTCTGTGTAATAGGAGACATCCTACACAATTAAAGTTTTTAGTTAAGTTCGGAAGCATAGTGGTTTTAGGTTCCTAGTGTTGAAACACGGGCTTTGATACCAAAATGTCATGCCCAAAATGTAAGGGCAAAAACACACACAATTTTTTATTATAAAAAATTAAGTCTAGTTTATACTTAACAACTTCGTACAGACTTAACCCAAATGAGATTGTACATCCTTAGAACAAAGTAACATGAAATGCCAGACAACTATCATGATATGTCTTCAATACTTTAAGTTGAACCTAATGGTCAAATTCAACCTATAACTGGCATTAACCCAAGTCAAATTCAAGATACAAAAATGCTATCTATTATTAAAGACACTGTGATCACTAATATACTACTAATAATGGAAAATTAGCTTTCTCAGAGTATAAGTCAATAGCAAAAGATACTAACATCCATACACTAACTTAATAACATAATAACTAGAACTAAATCTATCAAGTAGCTAACTAGAGTATTAACTAAAATCAAATTACACTAGTTGAAAGTACATCTTAAAGCTACTAAGTGATTCTTATTATAAAAGTATCCAACAAAATAATTTAACTTAACTACTTACATATCCACAATTTCCAACACATTATCTTAACTATGTAAATTAATACTAATCTAGACTTTATTTAGAATTAGAATAAATTCAACTCCACATTTATAATGCCAACATTAGAGTTAAACTAACTATCTCACCATTTTGGAAAAACTAATTAATGACATAAGATATCTACTTAAATCTAAGAAATAATCTTACAAATAATAAAGAAACAACTACTAACAACATTAATTAACATTCTAATAACATGAAATAACTAATACCAATTAAAACATTAATCGAATGATAGAATCAACAACACCAACTTGATCTCTATTATTACTAACTAAAATCAATCTAAATAATTAAAAAAATTATAGAGTGACATATACTAATACGTGAAATAAATAATTACATTACTAATCAATTAAAAAAACTAACTAATAAGCCACCTTACTTGACAAATCCTAACTATTCATACAATTTAACTCACCAACTCAGACTAGCTTATCTAGTAACATATCTAAAACTAACTTAGACATCAATACTACTATCTAATACTAAACTAACAATCCTATATTAACCATTAATAACATAACTTTATTAACCCTATATCATTAAACCCCTAATCTAAAACTAAACTTATGTTTCCATATAACTAATAGTTACTATAAACCACACCACCACTAACTAAACTACTAACTCACACCCACCCAAGACTTAACCCCAAACCATACCCCACCTAAGACTTACCCAAGCCATACCCCACCTACCTTCATGCTACCCAATCACCAATGTGTTGACCAAGGTTTGTCAGTGCTAACAGACCTGTCTCCACTGTCCCTTGCGTGCGTGAGGGCAAGGCTTAGTAATACGCATGGAAATGGAACAAGTGGCTAGAGGGTTGGTGGATAAAGTTTAGGTGGTTTAAAATGATTTCCAACCAAGCCTTCTTCATTCCCCGCACACACAATGTGCTGCCCAAGAATGATATCAGTGGTACGTGGGTTATGAATAAGGGTTGGGGATTTAAGAGAAATCCAAGAGTCTCTTAATTCGATATTGTAGAGACATGAGATAAAGGTGGTGACATGGGATGTTCACCCTAAGATTTTATTCATTATTTTTATATTGCTTGCCCCATTTTTTGGTTAACTCGCACTCCAACTCCCAATCAATACAACTGACGCCTAGGAGGACATGGTTAAGAGATGGAGAAAAGTAGAGTAATGAGATAGGACATTTTTAGGGTAGTTATTACTAAATTTTTATAGTTGAGATAGGATATGTTGGTGTTTGAAAACATTACCCATTTCCAATTACCCTGATGAGAACAAGATGCATCTAGGGGTAGCTAACTCCCATTATCAACACATCCATTTAGACACCAAGCCAACTATAAGGCATGACCCTTCTTCTACTTCAGGCTCTGCAAAACCTAGGTGGGTGAACCTCTAGATTCCTTATATGGTACCAGTTGTCAAAGCATACACTGAATCTAATGCAAAGCAGATAGAAACCCTTATTTCTCCTAATAACTTATGAAATAACGTATATCTGTAGTAGCTAGATGCAAAAAAATGAAATTCATAAGCTGAGAGAGGGCATTCTATTTAGAGCTCTTCAACATGAAATGGAAATTCATTTGATTAAAGATGTTGATCCAACAAAACCTCAAAAATGCAACAGTATAACCAGTGATCCTATAAATGATCAGTGCCTAATCTATTGGGTAATTCCATGAATTTAAAACATACATCTATGACATCAGGACGTATCTCATATACCCAGACATCAGATCTATCCAACCACCTTGTGATTTAGACATCAGTGTTCATTCAGGTCTCATTCTCACAAAATATCCTTCTCAAACAACCAGTAACCTTGTTTAAACATACCGAACATTTACTTGGCCCTTTGGTCCAATAGAAAAATACATCAAACATACAACCTAAATGGGATGCAAATGGGTCTCAAATCTTTGTTTCAAAACCACATAAGACTTACAGATTGCTGAGACAGGAGACAAGAACCAGAACAAAACTAGTGAGATTGTTGCTCATATGTATTCATTTCCTTGAAACTATACATTCAGATGCATAAAATTAAAACATGAAACAACCTAATATATCAAAACTATCTATATTATCTCTACAATGCTGTTCACATGAGAGTTCTACTGAAGAAAATGGTGTCACAGTGATGGAAACATGTCAAAATACTAGAACCAATGGTCTCACAGTGCAAAAACTGGAATCCCTAATGGTATCACAGCAATGAACTTCTTCTTCCCAGAAACTGGACCCTTACAAAGTATCAGAGAAAGAAAGATATAGACAAGAAAGAAATCCTGGATCTGTTCTGAAAATGACAAGTGTCCACTTGAAAATCAATCTTCTGGCAACTGAAAAACCTCTTTCTTCTTTCATCCCTTCTGATCTGATTTTGTTTCATCATTAATCTGTAACAAACTCCTTGCCTAATGATGAAAACCCTTTACTTGCCAAAATATCTGATTGCCCCATAAAAAAGCCAGTGAAAATGAGTTTTTACTGAGTAAATCAGAACAAATTTGACCCTAACTGCATTTCCATTTCCTTCTACTGATATCCAGGTCATTATCTTGACAAAAAAACAAATCTGAACTTCCTGGTATGAATATGGTTGCACTTTAGGTACCTGATAAAAAACCTCGTGTAGCTCAAACTGACTGATACCTGTGCAAAAACTGACTCCAAAATCAGAAAGTTCATCTTCTCCCGATTCTGACGATATATAACATTGCCTATTTTGCCTCTAGGAAACCCCTAAAAAATTAGTTTGAAAATGACTCCTCTGACTGAAAGCTCATGCTCTTCACATTTTCCTTGCTCCTTAAAACTGTGGTCAAACCTCTGTTGACCGATGCCATGTGTCGCTTCTTGATTCACTTAGGCCTGCACAATCCACCATGTCACCAACTGCTCTGAAACCACTTGCCACATGTCATTTCCTGATTCTCCCTCGCTATGTCGCTATCTGACTCAACAACCTCCACGTCATTAGCGACATGGCGATGGAACAACATGTGTCATCCTCTGCCACCTCATCATCCATCTTGGAACTTGTGCCACGTAAGCCTCACTATCTCGCTATAGTTAATTAGCGAGCATCTTCCCATGGCCAGGTAACAATGACCCTCTGATTAGGACACTTGTCATCATCTAAGAGCATTTGAAACTGGGTGCCACATTATCACCCATGCGTGCTCTGTCAAAATTTGGCTTCGCCTTATTGATGATGTCACTGTGGGACCCCCAAGCCTGTGTGAGCTTCTAAAAAGCCGTGTCTTTCAAGACACCTTGTTATGTGAGCATTGGGGTATAAAAAGACGTCAATGAACATCCACATAATGCATGTGGGACATTGCATTGCCAGTGTTTTCCTTACTCTGCGTCTTTCCTTCAAAGGTGCGGCTCTCTCACTGCAAATTCGCGGATGGGCTGCCTCTTATGGCCTTGTGTTCTTATTACTTGTGTGATCTTCATGATGGGACGGCTTCCAAATTCGCTCATTCTTCTTGGCAACGTTCTTTTTAGTCACAAGTCTGCTTGTCTTTGCTTTGACCTGCATGTTCTATTCATGCTGTTAGCATTTTTTTAAAAAAAAATGCTTGCTACTCTTGGGAATCTTGAATACCACTCCAAGCTTCTTCTGCAGTATAATTTCCAACAGCTGAAGCATCCTCCTCTTGCCTGCGTGGGACTATTCTATGCTTTCACTAGTGCTTCGCAACCCCATGGCACTCTCTATTTTTTTTTTTTTTTTTGAAAACAATTTACTCATTTTCAAAATGTGAATTCATCTTTTTTGACTGCAGCATGCATTATGCATCAGTCTGCTTTTCTTGAGTATTGTTGAACGTGGTGGCTCTTTTTTTGAGACTAGCGGCTTCAGCGCTGACTACGCCTTTTTATTGCCGAGCTTCTCCATCATTGGATACTTGGCAGCTTCCATCAGCGAGTTTAGTTTTTTTTTTACCACAGGGAGGATTTTTTGACTGCGGGTTAACCTTTAAATATGCTTTTGCGGGCTTCTTTGACTGATGACGCCCTTGTTTTAAATTATTGTCGTTTCTTTCTAATTTGCCCAAACTGTAATGACTTTTACTGGCACTAACTGCCAGCTTGGATGCGTGATATGGTCTTTTGGTTTTGGATGAGATGTCTTCTGCCAATACATGGATCTGCATTGGATTTTAGCCTCCCGTGCACTTCCCATGAGCTTCTCTGTTCACTGGCATGGGACTTCTACTACGAGTTCTTTGAAATAAAATGTAGCCTACTACTACAACCAACCATTTTCCTCAATTTTCTCTTTAGCTTGAATTAACATATCTTCATGCTTCCAGTCGTGGATCAAGCACGGGTGGATATTTCAATAAAATGGAGCTATGAAGCTTGAAAATTACAAATCCCATCAGTGTCTCATGTCAGCATGACACAAAAATTGCCATCACTGGGGAGAACTTGATATAAAACATGTGGTGTAAGTCATGTTACAGTCTAGCCTATGTTTGATTGCATTTGACTATTCGCCTTAATGTGCTTTGCGTGAGTTTGGAGCTAGACTTCTATCATTTGGTGGCTTCTCTTTTATTATGCATTGCCTCTTCTAATCACTGTGGGTTCTAAACGTTTTAACCCCTAAGGCTTCCTCGACTCTCATTGATTTCCCAGCTTGGTGTGAGCATCCTTTTGTTTGGTGCTTGCTTGTGTAGAGTCTTCATTTTGTAACCTGTGAATTCAGTGCCAGAGGGTCCCTTGACTGCCTTTGAAAACTGATCCAAATAGACAATCAGATTCTGAAAACTGGCACATTGAATCTTTGTACCACATTCTTGCACTTCGTCGAATCACGTCGCATGAAAAATTTGGAGTCAACAGATATTGACCACCAAAGTCGCTTTCTCAAATTTACCTACAAACAAACATATCAGAAAGCACTCAACTGGATTTCGATTTGGCTCTGAAAACTAGGCAAACTGACACTTGGAAAGACGAAAACTAGGACATTCATTCTTTGTCATGAGGACATTACGGATCTACAATTTAGGCTCATGACGAAACACAGGACGCAAATGGCGGACGTTCAAAGTGGGCTACTCAAAATTTTGTAAACTAGGCATGCTGACAGAAAGCTTTTTTTGTGAATGGAATTGACCTGAAAAAGCATGCAAATGGATTCATCATAACTTGCAAACTGGAATACTTAAAGTACTTTTAGTATAGAACACAGGGAAACCAACCATTCGATCACACCTATCACAGATCAGGAGATATGACATCCCGAACAGGGGTTACAATCAATCTGCAATTACTGACACCAGTTAAAACTTATAAATTGCATTTTGAATCACGCTTGAAAACTGACCAAACGGATTCATCATGAGCTGAAACTTGGAACATAACAAGTCTTTGACATCTACAATACAACGCAAAAGAAAATTTCTCATTTGGGTCAACTGGTCAAAAGTTATTGCACATCAAACAAGGCTTCCCAAAATTAGGTGCAAAGTGCAAAAGCCTAAAAACAGTAACTGACCAACTTTGAGGGATTCAAAACCTATTCAAACGGACTTGAAACGACTCAAAATCTAAGACATAGGTTCTCAGGTATGGACACTAGACACTCCCAAAGTGGTGAATCACAAAACATTTCTGGCTGTGAGATATTCATTTACAAACAAAGCCTCTTGTCGCTATTTGACACTTCGGTGAAAATTGCAATTTTGACAAATGCTTGAAACAGAACTTCGCCAAATGACTCGGGATGAAAATTGATCTTCATGAAACACTTAGATGCACTGAATGAAAGGTGCTAGAAGCATTAAACACCTAAGGGGTCTCGAATGGACAGTCGGGTACAACCAAGCACATATGGATTTTAAAAGCGTTTAAGGGCTTGATTGTTTGCAAAAGTGCTAAAATTTGACCACGCAATTTTTAGTGCCAACAGGATATATGTCATATCCAATTTAATTAAGGTTTGAAAATTAAGTTATTGCATTTGACAGAAAATAATAATTAATAAGGAGTATCCAAGAGAATATTCTATGTGACAACGATGCTAAAATAAAAACTTTCCCATACATTTTCTAGAGAGGGTTTATTTGATCTGGAGATGCACATTTTTAATTGTTAGTCCAATTGACTAAGTGATGACATAGATTTTTTGTCATATATTTATCTTTATCTCAATAGTGCATTCTAATCTAATGACAACATGGATTTCCTTAACAAGTATCATGCTCCAAGGTTATGTAAAGGAGATATGTTTGTGTCTTACATCTTATAATTTATGATTTATTTGTTCATTATACCACAGGGTAAGTCTTTCTTCCTTTTTGAATTCAAGGAAAACATGATCTCTAGCTCAATTGATTATATTCAAAATGAAACTTAGCAATGAAGGTGTTAACTTTGTGATTGCAAGTAGGATTTCTAATTCATCTAATACTTAACCATATATTTGAAACTTCAACATATCAATTTGCATGTTAATAACATAATTGGAAACTTGGAGATTTATAATTTAAATGACATTATCCATCAATCTATTTTCTCACAAAATATGCAAAAATTGAAATCACATGAGATCAATACGAGGAGGTATTCATGATCATTTTCTTTTTCTATTATTCATCCTGGTTCAAGGCTCCATCGGGAAAGAACCAGTAAGAAAACTCGATGTCTTTGCCACTACATCAAAGTCAATTACAACTTACATAATATTACAATTCCTTGAGTTTTCTTCAAGGCTTGCACGAGAGAAATTTTATCAAATGTCTTCATTGCATCAAGGAAAGAAAAAAAAGGAAACATGGAAGAGACAAGAACCAACATGGAGATAAACAACACAAGGAGATAAGCAAATAGACATGCATTCCCAACCGATTGCACAATAGGTCCAACAATGACCCAATGTAGGGGAAAGGTGGATTTTTTCAATAGGAGAAGTCAATCACCATACCATCACATAGCCCTTTTGGGGCTAAAACTTCAAGAACTTCCATTCTTTCACAAGGCCCTTTCGAGGCTATATCCAGAAAGATTTTCATTCTTTCCCCATTCAAGAATTTTCAATAACAAGAAGGTATGGAATGACAAGTAGGGGCCCATACACCCTACCCTTTTCTCCCTCCTCTCTCCATGAGAGGAGACTCTACGCTATTGAGGTCCAACTAATGCCCTTTCCCCAAGCATGGCCACTTCTTCCCTATCCAAGGGTGAGTGTTGCCAAAAACATCCCCATGAAAACCTCTCAAAACAATCAAAACACCAAGAAGGCATATGAATAACATCAAAAGAAGACAAGATGAAATCCCTCCCAAATCCACCCCCAACACACAACAAGAATGCAAAACTACATAATGTCTCCAACATGATTCAAGCAAGATTCAAAATATGAACACACATGAAGAACCGTTCATGGAGAGAAGAACTCCTACCTTCATCAAAGAGTTATGGCAATGGTGGTTTGAGAAGAGCTTCCCTTTCTTCCTTCAATCTTCAAGAATTCCTCCAAAACTAGAGGATTGGGTGACAAAAAGCTAAACTCCCCCAAAAATGCCTCTAAGTATGGTCCTTAACTCCACTAAGCTTTGAGTAACTCAAGATGGAGGTTTGGTTTCACTAACCCAAGTAAAGAGCAACCCATTTTCTAAATCAACCTATAATAGGGTTTTTAAGAGACCCTAAGAGTCAACCTAGGAGGCTAAAGGGTTGAAAAGTACCCCCACTCATACCTTTACCCATAGGGGTACTTAAATTTAATGTTTCTAAGCCTTTAAAGACTTATTAGGAACAATTAAAAGTTAGGAGAATAGTAAGATCAAATTACAACCTTTAAGGAATTATAATACAAGGTTAGCACAAAATTAACAAGAAATTTAGCTCCGTTTTTCCATTGAGATGTCTCGGCTAATTTTCCTACACACTCATTGCACACATCAATAGGTCCAAAAGCCACATGCATAATGTGAATTACATATTAGAGAAATTATATAAATTAAAGCATCCATTTCTTAATAAATAGTTGTTTATCTAATTCTACTCATATTTCTAACCTGTTGACTTACATAACCAAATGTGTTAGCGTTGCATACATTTTCTTCATCATTATACATATTTATAAGCATTAAATGGAAAAATCAAATAACTGAAGTAAGCATCACACATCATAAAATAACATAACAATGTTCAGTGTATCCAATAATGTTCTGACATAACAGCATGAGTATCAAAATAACAATATATCATCGGTGCTAGGATGGGTCGGGGCGAGGCCTCACATCCTCCCCCACTAGGCATGAACTTCCTCCTTGAGTTCATCAAAAAGATAAGGGTACTGCGATCAGATCTGTGCTGCATCCTCTCAAGAAGCCGTAACCTCATCATAGCAATTCCACTGGACTCTAACTTGGTCTAGCTCTCGACCTCGAAGTGCTAGGGTCCCTCGGGCAATAATACAGATGGGCTATAGCACTAACTGGCCGTCCGACTCCACCTGCAAAGCATCCCAATCTATAATATGAGACTCATCATAAATGTATCCTCTAAGTATGAAAATGTGAAACACATCATGGATGCGTGACAGGCTAGGTGGCATGGCTAAACGGTAGGCAACTGGTCCTATCCTCTCTAGGATCTCGAACGTTCCAATGAACCAAGGTGCCAACTTAGAGCCCTTTTCGAATTGAATCAGACTCTTATGTAGCAACACCCTCAAGAAAACTCTATTGCCAACCTGATACTCCCGATCTATCCTCTTCACATCTGCATACTTCTTCTGTCGATCTTGTGCCTCTCTCAGGCGCTGTCTAATCAGAGTCACCTGTTGCTCCATCTCCTTAACCAACTGAGGGCCAATAAATACTCAGTCCTCGATCCTATCCCAACTCAACGGTGTCCTGCAAGGTCTGCCATACAAGGCCTCATAAGGTGGCATACCTATGGAAGAATGGTGCCCATTGTTATAGGCAAACTCGACAAGATGTAGGTATTCCTCCCACTTGACCTAATGGTCCATCATGTACATATGCAACATGTCCTCCAAAACTTGATTCACTTGCTCGGTCTGCCCATCAGTCTGAGGATGGTACGCTATACTAAAATTGAGCTTAGTTCCCAATGCTAACTGCAACTCTCTCCAAAAGGAAGAGGTGAACAATGAGTCCCTATAGGAGATGATCTTACGAGGAACACCATGAAGTCTGATAATATCTCGTAGAAACACCTACGCTATGTTCCATGTTGTATATGTAGTACGCACAGGAGAGAAGTGGGCAACCTGAACCCCTTGTTATTTGTACTAATTTGCATTGTCTTTCTTTGAAGGTTGTTATATAGTCTTAAAAATTCTCCTAGCTTTTGATTGGTTCCTATTAAGTCTTTAAGGCCTTAAAATATTAAATTTAAGTGCCCTAAGGCTAATGGTATGGGGTGGGAGTACTTTCCACCCCCTTAGCCTCTTTGATTTACTTTTAGGGTCACTCAAAAACCCTACTTTTGGTTGATTGCAAAAATTGATTTTTCTCCTTCATGAGTTGGTGACTCAAACTCCACCTTGGAGTTACCTAAAGCCTAGTTTAGTTAGGGTCATATTTAGAGGCATTTTGGAGAAGTTTTGGGTTGTTACCCAATCTTTAGTTTTTAGAGAGAAGTTTGAAGATTGAAGGAAAGAAAGGATAAAGCTCTTCTCAACTTGTTATTTTACCATAATTTTTTGTGAAGGTAGGGTTCTTCACTCTTTTGATCATGTTTCTTCTTATTGTTCATGATTGATTCATGCATAAGGCATTGTGATGATCTTTGTATTGCTTGTATGTGTGTTGAGGGTGTTTTGGGAGGGATCTTAACTTGTTCTTGGATGTCATTCTTATGATTTTCTTTCAAATTTTGAGGAGATTTCATAGGGATTGTTTTGGCATTACTCACCCTTGAATAGGGAAGAAGTGGCCAAGTATGGGGGAAGAGCCTTAGTTGGACCTCAATAGTGTAGAGTCTCCTCTCATGGTGAGAAGAGGGAAAGAGGGTCGGGTGTATGGGCCCCTACTTTTCATCACATACCTTGTATAAAAATTTGAATTCTTGTAGAAGGGAAGGAATGAAAATCCTTGTTGTATTGGCCTCAAAAGGGTATTTGTAGAAGAACAGAAGTTCTTGAATTTTAGCCCCAAAAGGGCTATGTTATGGTATGGTGATTGATGTCTCCTATTGAGAAAATCCACCTCCCCCCCTATTTTGGTTCAATGTTGAACTTATTGTGCAAAATCGGGTTGGGAATGCATGCTTGAATTGCTCATCATATATGTTGTTTTACCTCCAAGTCAATTCTTGTCTTTCCCATGGTTCCCTTGGTGCATTGAAGATATTGGAAAAGACCTATTGTGAAAGACCTAGAATAGAATTCAATTAAATGGTAACATTATGTAAAAATGTATTTAAATTTTGATGTATTTGGCAAAGATGTCAGGTTTTCTTACTGGTTCTTTCCCGATGGAGCCTTGAACCAGGTTGATTAATAGAAGAGAAAAGATTGAGAAACCCTCTTGCATTATACCTTATGTTATTTCAATTCATGTATATGTGTGTGGAAAAATAGATTAAATGGAGATGATTAATTATGGAAATTTCAAGTACATTTATGTTAAGGAAAAGAAATTTTGTTATGTTGAAATTTCAATCCAATTTCATATGTATTAGGAGATACAATAAATCTCTCATTGATGATAAAAATGAATTTTTCAACCATCTTGTTAAACTATGCAAATACTAAATCCAAATTGATAAAAAAAAAATATATACACTTCTTGTTATAAATTTAGCTTGCAAAACAAAAGTTAACACTTAGAAGAAAAAGGGCTTGACAAAAAAATATACACCTCCACGAGAAAAATTGCTCTCTGGAATTTGTATGTGAAGGCAAATTTAATTTATTGGAGCAACAAAGAATATTCTCATTTGATTCCCTTTTTGTAAAATCTAGTATATATTTTTGCACATAACTAATAATTAAATTTGGATATTTTTCATGCCCAAAATACAAGGCAAAAAAAAAAAACACACTAACAATTTTTTTTTTTAAAGTGATAATAGGATAAAACGTAATACATAAGTATTCAAATAAATTCACTTAACTTCCTCGTGCACATGTATAATTATAAAATTTAAGCACAACTCAAATGCAATTTTTTTCTTAACATATTTGAACTTGAAATTTGCATAATTGAACATCACCATTTTATCTACTTTTCAATACACATATGCAAGGTCTAAATAACATAAGGTACAATGCAAGAAAGTTTCTCAATCTTTTCTCTTTTATTAATCAACCTGGTTCAAGGCTCCATTGGGAAAGAACCAGTAAGAAAACTCGACATTCTTGCCACTTCAACAAGAGTTTAAATAATTTTTTACATTGTATTGCAATACCAATTTGAATTCTCTTTTCGGTTCTTAATAAGGTATCCTTTTAAATATCTTCAATACATCACGGTGATCGTGGAGAAGACAAAAACTGACCTAGAGACATATCAAACATATCATGAAGAACAAATCAAGCATGCATTCCCATCCCAGTTTGCACAATTGGTTCAACATTGAACCAGACTAGGGAGAAGGTGGATTTTCCCAATAGGAGATGTTGACCACAATACCATAACATAGCCCCTTCAAGGTTAAAATCTCAAGAACTTTTGTCCTTCCACAAATGCCCTTTCGAGGCCAATAATACAAGGATTTTCATTCTTTCACTTCTTCAAATTTCACAATTTCAAAACATGGTATGTGATGACAAGTAGGGGCCCATAACACCCTACCCTCTTTCCCTCTTCTTATCATGAGAAGAGACTCTACACTATCAGGGTCCAACTAAAGCCCTTCCCCCATACATGGCCACTTCTTCCCTATCCAAGGGTGAGTGATGCCAAAACAACCCACAAAATCTCTTTGAAAATCAAATAGAAATATGAAGGAAAACCATTCAAGAAAACATGATTCAAACCCTCCCAAGCATAACCAACATACATACAAGCATACCAATGAACAACACAATAATGTAAGTATGAACCAAGCATGAACAACATGAACAACATGAACAAAATGAAAAAAAGAAATGAAGAACTCCTACCTCCACAATATGGTTATGGTAAAATGAACAAGTTGAGAAGAGCTTTTCCTTCCTTTCCTTCAATCTTCCAACTTTTCTCTAAAATTAGAGATTGGGTAACAACCAAAACTACTCAAAAAGGGCCTCTAAATAAGATCCAAACTCAACCACCAAAAAGGGCAATAAATTTCCCCACTTACCTAAAATCTAGAAGTTTCTAACTCAACCAAACCTAAGGTTAACCTCTAAATGGAGTTGAGGTTATTCAACTCATGGTAACCACTTTCAATTTTCGCACTAAGGCAAAAATAGACTTTTTTGAGTGACCTCAAAATTCAACAAAAGGGGCTAAGGGGGTGGAAAATGCCCCCAACCCATACCCATACTCCTTGGGTATTAATATTTCATGATTTTTTAGCCTTAGGAATTGATTCGGGACCAAACAAATGCTAGGAATATTTAGGACCATCTAACAACTCCAAAAAGTAGATTAAGCACTAATCTGGATTAGGGGTAACTAAACTCAATTAAAAAAAATAAATTAGCGAAAAAGGTCACTAACTTAGTCTAACTTAGGTCCATAGGTTACACAGTTAACCCTAACTAGCATGCTAGAATGCACATACAATTGACAAGTGTCAAGTGACACTATAAGAACACGATTACAAAATATTAACATTTACTGATCACGAAAAGGTACATTCATACATCTCATGATACAAATAAAATACATACAATGAGGTTTCCACAAATGGTACATAGGGCTCAGTTTTGTTTCTCCGTTAGATTTTTTGGCTAAAATATCCTGCACACATTAGTAGCTCAAGGAAATCGCATTTATATATGTATATAACGTATCAGGAAATCACATAACTTAGAACATAATCCTTCAATTAATCATCTATTTAATTCATTTATACTCACATTTAATCATCAAAAATCACATAAGCAAAATGACATAACTTATTCATTAATTCGGATTAAAATACTAGGATAATCATCATTAGGCATGCCTATACCTAACATCATAAACATCACTATTTGAGGAATACTAAACTATCTAGAATATAAAACTTAATCATCGAGGTGTCAAAAATCAACACCCTTATCATCAAGTAAAAATGTCTCGTATCATCGCTAGTGAAATTTTAATGTTTAAATAGTCAAGATAATATAGTTTGTTCTCGAATCACTAAATATTTAAAGCATGAATGTATTAGGATCTTAGTTCTTATTAGGACATCTAAACCATAAAACATAATTTCATATTCATTCTAATCTCCTACATCAATTTTAACAGAGAGATACATATTTAATAAGTAGATGCGAGGAGGGACCTCACATCCTCCCCCACTAGCCTTTGACTTCCTCCTGGAAGTTGCACCATTAAAATGTTCATCTTATGCTAAACCTTGTCTAGACTTGTTCCAATATTTACTTTTATAAAAAGAATGATTAATGACTCACATACATACACATGGATGATAACCTATTTACCTGATTACCATTACTAAAAGAGAAGTTTACTCCATAACTCTGTCATGGTTACGTTTTTCCACAGTCAAACACTTCTTAAAACATATAGGTCACATATAAAAAAATTTCTAATCTAATATAAATATACCTATACATTTTCTATCAATAATAATATCATAAGATGTTTTGAATCCCACATACCCTAATGTTAAACATCCACTTAATTGTCAGGAATCCCTTTTGGTAGGCCCATCATATGTCACTTTGCCAACAATTTTTTTTTAAAAAGTGCCTCACAATTTAAATTCTACATCAAGGATGAAACATCCAACAAGAAAATCCAAAATCAAAGAAATAAGGAGTGGCCACAATAGTAAAATTTTAATCAAGAAATAAAGATATAACCAAGAGGCAAAATAGAATCATCAATAATATAGTTGGCTAAATAGCCCCACATCACATTGTTGCCAAAAAGGAAGAACATTAAGAGTGAAATTTGAAATCAGACAAATAAGGACATAAATACAATTACTTACAAAATTTACATTACTGACATAATGCGGCCATACCAGGGTCACTGAGGAAAATAAGGGATATTAGGTCTTCCAGATACATCATAGGGATCAAGAATTGAAAGTAGATGGAGGTCTAACGACCATGTCACTCAACTATGATTGATCCCAAATACTAACTACAATGCTTCCACGAGTGATCGGGTTAGACCAAATCCGACTTCTGCTAGAGATGTTGAGAAACACTTTCTCTAAGACTTCTAGGTTGTTTGATTGTTCCACTTTTGTGATTCATAGTTGTTTTAGGGTTCTTAATTTAATTTTCCCTTAAGGTGATTGTGTTCAATATAATTTTGATTTCTCAATGAGATCATAATATACTTTAATATAACTATAACATTCTCAAAATGTTAATCGACTTCTAATTTCCAATTTATAACTTAAATCTCACACCTTTAATTACTTGTATTTATAAAATTTTGTCCAAAACTCTTTAGAATTTCTAACCTCAAGACATCGTATAATAATTCATTACTATACAACTCAAAACCATAATCTTGTTCTAAAAGCAAGCATGAAAAATTTCATCGAGTTTGACTTAAAAGAAAGATACCCTCACATGCTAAAAACATTAATTTTAATTAGGCTTATAATCCATAAACCTTGACTATTTTAACTATTAACCATTAAAATCCCATTCAAAAGAATTACTAATAAAATATTGACGCCCTTAACTTAATATGGCATTTAAAACAAAAAAAATTTACCAATTCTATCAACAAATTTCTAACATAAAAACATCCTAACATAATTATTCTAACATCTAACTTAATAGCAAATCTTTACACTGCTTATTATTAACTAATACTAAAATAAATTCAAAAATTTAAACTATACTAATAATAATTACCTAACAACTAAAATATTGTAACACCAAAATTTAAAACTAAAACTTAAAAACATCTCCTAACTAAATTAAAAACGTATCTCACAACTTACATATACTTTTACTAAATAATAAAACAAATGATACAACTAACTAACTCTTAATCCATAATGACAACCAAACTAACTTAATCTTAATTATAATCTACATTAAATCTTTCTAACTAAATTATGCTAAATACCCTTTGCAACTAACACTATTCAAAAATCTAACATCAATTAATACTAATATTTTTATTTTTATTTTTAATTTTTTTTTATTTAAAAAAAATTAAATAAAACCTCACTAACAAAATAAGACAAGAATTACTAATATCCTAACTTTAACTAAAATTAAACTAAATATCTAAAAACCAACATTTACTACCCACCAAAATTTACTAACATTTAACTTAACTACTAACAAACACTAAGTAATTCCTACATTACATCTTACTAACCCCAAACCTAACCATACTCCCTAACCACCCACTTACTTAACATCATAACATAATGCCAATCTTGAAATGTAATCCTAACCCAAAAACTAATTTATAATTCTAACATTAAAACTATAAAAAAAACAAGTCCTAACTTTATCCTAAACTAACTTCAATAACACCTAACTACTAACAATCTAACTAACTAACTAACACACTTCCTAACCCACACTTATCCTCCTCTAACCCAACTATTTCTAAGTCTACCTAGGCTCACGTGGGCCTTTCCCAAACGAAGATCATGCTGCCCAAGACAAAAAAAAGCTACCCAAGGAAGCATGTTCTTTCTTCCTTCCTAGCAAGTATTACGTGGGCCTTAACAGGGAGATTTAATGGTTTGAAAATAACTATATTTTAATAGTTCTTTCTTGAGTTTGTTGTTTTCAACAAAGGCTGCCCAAAGCTTGGCATTTCCCAAATCCTCTTACGCTGACCAAGAGAAAGGACAAGTCAGAGATAATGAGTACTTTGAATGGAGGTGAAGATGTCTTTAAAGGTGGGATTACATAGTCAACACATAGCTGAATTTTGTTTGGTACAAACACTATTACCGAGGTTAATCCTTTACCCAAGCCCATGGGTGTTTGCCCATGTCTTCCATGCTGCCCAAGGGCTGCCATACGCAGCAACCAAGTCTCCCAAGGAATAAATATGCCTAGCATGGGGGAAGGATAAAGTTGTGAGATAAGACTTTTAAAACCAAACCTGCATCATTTAATAATTTGCCCCTCCAATTTTGATTGGCTCAAACAACTGTCATGTGAGTGACATGGGGCACGTGTAGTACCTTAAACCAGCCCATGGAGCCCTTTGCAAAATTGCCTAAGATGGAGGAAGGAGGTAAGAGTTTTGCAAAATTCATTTAAAAATTAAGTTTGACCTCCTTCCCTTTAAACTTGCCTACGTCCAACCATTGGAGAGGGGAGGTGACATCATCCATAAATGCATGGGATGAAATTTCCTTTGATTTGATTTGGACTAGACATGGAGGAGTTATGAGGAAAAGTTTATTAGTTGGATCTCTTAGGATAGGATTTAGGATATTTGTTTTAATAATAAATTTTTATTTATTTTTGTTTCTTTTCTTTTTATTTGAATATGTAATTTTTAGTAAGTTCAAAAAGGATATTAAAAGAATCTAACAAAGAATATACTCTGTTTCAAGCAGGATTTAAAATTTCCTCATACAAAAGGTAGAGAGTCTTTTGCACTAAGAGGACAATTTTATTTTTTCAACATCTTTTTTTTTGTCTTTCAAATTTATTAATGTAGTCAAGAGGGATTTTTTTTTTTTAAGTTGATTATAACATAGAGTTTAAATGTCTTGTTAATATAATAACATAAGATTATTTCCCCTTTCAATTAAATATAAAAATGTGAGAGGAGATCTAATTTATGTAATTTTTTAAACGTCCACACTTACATGAACCCATTGTTGCCCAAGTGTTACGAAACCGCGCTTTGATACCAAAATGTTATGCCCAAAATATAGGGAAAAAAAAACAAACTAACATTTTTTTTTAAAGTGATAATAGGATAAAACGTAATATATAAGTATTCAAATAAATTCACTTAACTTCCTCATGCACATGTATAATTATAAAATTTAAGCACAACTCAAATGCAAATTTTTTCTTAACATATTTGAACTTGAAATTTGCATAATTGAACATCACCATTTTATCTACTTTTCAATACACATATGCAAGGTCTAAATAACATAAGGTACAATGCAAGAAATTTTTTCAATCTTTTCTCTTTTATTAATCAACCTAGTTCAAGGCTCCGTCAGGAAAGAACCAGTAAGAAAACCCAACATCCTTGCCACTTCAACAAGAGTTTAAATACATTTTTACATTGTACTGCAATACCAATTTGAATTCTCTTTTTGGTCCTTAATAAGGTATCCTTTTAAATATCTTCAATACATCACGGTGATCATGGAGAAGACAAAAATTGACCTGAAGACACATCAAACATATCATGAAGAACAAATCAAGTATGCATTCCCATCCTAGTTTGCACAATTGGTTCAACATTGAACCAAATTAGGGAGAAGGTGGATTTTTCCAATAGGAGACGTTGACCACAATACCATAACATAGCCCTTTCGAGCCTAATATCTCAAGAACTTATGTTCTTCCACAAATACCCTTTCAAGGCCAATAATACAAGGATTTTCATTCCTTCACTTCTTCAAATTTCAGAATTTCAAAACATGGTATGTGATGACAAGTAGGGGCCCATAACACCCTACCCTCTTTCCCTCTTCTCATCATGAGAAGAGACTCTACACTATCAGGGTCCAACTAAAGCCCTTCCCCCATACATGGCCACTTCTTCCCTATCCAAGGGTGAGTAATGCCAAAACAACCCACAAAATCTATTTGAAAATCAAATAGAAATATGAAGGAAAACCATTCAAGAAAACATGATTCAAACCCTCCCAAGCATAACCAACATACATACAAGCATACCAATGAACAACACAATAACATAAGTATGAACTAAGCATGAACACAATGAACAAAAGAAATGAAGAACTCCTACCTCCACAATATGGTTATGGTAAAATGAACAAGTTGAGAAGAGCTTTGCCTTCCTTTCCTTCAATCTTCCAACTTTTCTCTCTAAAACTAAAGATTGGGTAACAACCAAAACTACTCAAAAAGGGCCTCTAAATAAGATCCAAACTCAACCACCAAAAAGGGCAATAACTTTCCCCACTTACCTAAAATATAGAAGTTTCTAACTCAACCAAACCTAAGGTTAACCTCTAAATGGAGTTGAGGTTATTCAACTCATGATAGCCACTTTCAATTTTCGCACTAAGGCAAAAATAGACTTTTTTGAGTGACCTCAAAAGTCAACAAAAGGGGCTGAGGGGGTGGAAAATGCCCCCAACCCATACCCATACCCCTTGGGTATTAAGATTTCATGACTCTTTAGCCTTAGGAATTGATTCAGAACTAAACAAATTCTAGGAATATTTAGGACCATCTAACAACTCCAAAAAGTAGATTAAGCACTAATCTTGATTAGAGGTAACTAAACTCAATTTAAAAAAATAAATTAGTGAAAAAGGTCACTAACTTAGTCTGACTTAGGTCCATAGGTTACACAGTTAACCCTAACTAGCATGCTAGAATGCGCATACAATTCATGATTGTCAAGTGACACTATAAGAACACAGTGACATTTACTGATCATGGAAAGTTACATTCATACATCTCATGATACAAATAAAATACATACAACGAGGTTTCCACAAATGGTACATAGGGCTTAATTTCGTTTCTCCATTAGATTTCTCGGCTAAAATATCTTGCACACTCATTACACACATCAGTAGCTCAAGGAAATCACAAGCATATATGTATATAACATATCAGGAAATCACATAACTTAGAACATAATCCTTCAATTAATCATCTATTTAATTCATTTCTACTCACATTTAATCCATCAGAAATCACATAAGAAAAATAACATAACTTATTCATTAATTCGGATTAAAGTACTAGGATAATAATCGTTAGGCATGCATATACCTAACATCATAAACATCACCATTTGAGGAATAGTAAACTATCTGGAACATAAAACTTAATCATCGAGGTGTCAAAATCAACACCCTTATCATCAGGTAAAAATGCCTCATATCATCGCTAGTGAAATTTTAATGTTTAAATAGTCAAGATAATGTAGTTTGTTCTCGAATCACTAAATATTTAAAGCATGAATGTATTAGGATCTTAGTTCTTATTAGGACATCTAAACCATAAAACATAATTTCATATCCATTCTAATCTCCTACAATAGTTTTAATAGAGAGATACATATTTAATAAGTACATGAGAGGAGGGACCTCACAATATTATAGACTTATATTTGCTTGAAAGTATCCTTGTCTCAAAACCCACCTAATAAACTTTTTGTCATTAATTCAATAGAGGAACGTATGAGCAATCCCTTGTAGGTGGTGTTAATATTAAATATCATTGGAGGCCCATAGGTTCCCCTTTAAGTAAATCACGTGCCATCCTTGCTCTGACCCGTCAGTGGGAATGAAAGAATGAATGTTTACACTCTCCATGCAACCTCTCATCATGCTTTTTCCTAGGCATTGGTTTTAAAAGACACCTTTAGTGGAGATGACATCACCTTGTGTAAGTCCAAGACAAGTTAATACAAAGCAATTTCAAAACAATGTTATATGATCCTTCTCCCACCTACCACGGTACATGCAGTACTCATCATTTGATGCAAGTTGAATCATAAGAAAAAGGAAAACAAAAAAAAGGGGGGGCAACTTAATCCCTCTCCATTCATTTTCTTAGCCTTCAGGTGTACCCTCCTACTGCGTGGGACAGTGCACCACTGCATGGGGTAGTGCACTGCTGCATGGGGTAGTGTGAGCTCCTTGGGAGAACACCCAAGTGGGTGGTTGCACCACTTGGATAGTAGGGAGGGGTAGGTTTTTAGGTTAGTTTGGGAAATTTGTATGTAGGATTGTTAAATTAGTTGTTTAGTAATATGTAGGATTGTTAAATTAGTTGTTTAGTAATATGTAGGAATGTTAACTAGTTTTGCTATTTATTTAGTAATTAATTTGAGTTAGTGTTATATAAGTGTACTTAAATTAATGTTAGTGTTTTTTTTTAATTGTGTTTGTAAGTAGGGAGCTAGTATTTAGTTTAGGATTTTTTTTTAATAGAGTGGTTTGTTAGTTAGTTTTAAAGTTATTAGTGATGTAACTAATTTATTTTAAATATTTGTATATATTGATTTTTATTTGTTCTATTGATTTAATTTATTATAGATAGTGTCAATGTAGATCAAGTTAATATAATGATAGTTGTGTAGTATATGTTGGACTCATAGATATTACTATTTTGTTTTAAATTTATTGTCTAGTCGTATTTAGTTGTATTTATGTTGTTGTTATCTTTGTAATATTTTATTTCTATTAAAATTATAGATTTAAATAAAGATTGATAGTTGTAGAAAACATTAGATTAATAGATAAAGTTAATATGTTGAAGTTGTACAGATTTTAGAGTAAGATGAAATTGTTATTAAAGTAAGCTTATTCAATCCTATGGAAGATGTAATAATAAAAGAGTAATTTTTTTTTTTAAAATGTTAAGTCCTTTGGTTAATTGGAAAACTAGTTGTTTAAATTAATTAGTTAATTGTTTTAGCAATGAACATAGCAACCTTTTTCTTTGGAGGCTTTCAAATGAGTCATAGTTTTTAAAAGTTTGATAAGATTCTAGTAGTTGCCTTGAATGTAATTTAGTTTTTAATCATTTTGAACTTATCATCTTAGGGAATTTGGGTTTAGTTATAAAATTTATATATAAAAAATTGTGTGTTTTTGCCCTCAAAATTTGGGCATGACAATAGATATATATATATATATACATACATACATACATACATATATGTTGGATTGTAGTATAGCTTCAATTGGAATAAATATATATACACACACACTTTAATAGAGTGTCCTTTTCTATTAAGTTTGTAAATCAATTTTATATAAAATTGTCAACAAATGCAAAAAAAGAATACTAACAACACAAACTAATTCTTATGATGCAGTGGCCTAATGAAATAATCACCAATAAGAATAGTGTTCTGACCTTCATTTTTCATTATGATCATGCTAGACTTCTTCCATATATTGTGGAAATCATGATACTCAATTACACATCTCCTTTACCTTATCGACAATAATTTGCATTCACAAAATATCATTACCAAAAACATAATCTATTGATAATGTTGCAGTTTCAAAATGCTAAATGATTTGGTAACAACATTGCAATATATAATTTTCACATTTATCAATTGGTGTTTGAGGGAAGCCATTTGAGTTCAAAGAAAAAATGGGACTTGGTGCAATAATTGCAGATTCATTGTCTGAAAAATCTATTATTTATCTTCCTTAATCATGCAAATATTTAAAAAAAGAATGAGATTTTATTATTAATTATCAATTTTAGAGGGAAACAAAGATATAATCCAAATATAGAAAAAACCTAATGAATAAAAGAAATAAAATATGAGACAACTATATTGAGTTACACACTTGATCAAACAATATATTTTTCAATATGTATTAGAGGTCTCCCTCATTTCTAAATTTACAACTTGTTAGATGAAAAAAAAAATGTAAATTATATATTTGAGAAGACAAATCTAATGTATAACATATGTGAATTCAAAAGACAATGGAAAACTATTTCAAGTAAATATGTGATTCTTATGTAAATAATCAAAAAGTTCAATGATTTTTTTTAACACCATAATTACATTGTTTTAGAAAAAAACAAAGATTCAAAAATTCTAATTAAAATCATTGTGAACAAGATTTCATTGAAACATATTAGAATTTGTGGGATACAAAATAGAAAACATGCAAAATATGAAATTTTCAATAATTAATACCAAAACATAAAATAAATGAAAATGTTTATGTAATCTTTTAATGTGAGAGAAATTTTTTTTAAACTTTCCAATTCTCAAATTGTTACACAAACAAAAAGATCTAAGTTATATTTTTGTAAAAATGGATTTGACATATAACATATGTGAATGTAAACCATAATGAATTTTTTTAAAACTTAATATATAATTATTATATAAAACATTGAAAAATTCACTAATTTTATAGTAACATTAAACTCACAATGTTTTAGAAAAGAAATAAAGATTTAAATATTCTAATTAGAACCACTATCATCATCACATCGAACAATGTTTCGTTGAAATAAATTAGAATCTATAGGTTCTAAAATGTCAAACCAATAGAGATGTTCATAAGTTCTATGTCGTAAATACCATGTGTCTATAACTCCTCGCCTTATTCTTTGAAAATCACAAGTAGTTTGTGTCCATGTTGGTATTTTCTTTGCAACAGTGTTCCTTATCCTTTCATAGATTAGAAGAGTTGGGAAGACTCCTTGAGGTCCCCATCTATCTACCACAACTTGATTCCATGGGTTTTTTTGTAATCCACCAAAATGCAATCTAAAAATTTTACCACGATAATGATAATTTGATAGACCCTAAGTAATAGTTTGTGCAAATTGAAAAAAAATTCTGATCAAATAGGAACATTTTCTATAAACTGCATTGGATATGGAAATTGCTCAATCCAAATCTCTATAGGAACAAAATAGTGCTCTCCAGGATCATAATCTTCACAACAAACCAATTGTGAAAAAAGAGGATCCAAGTAGAAGTGACCAAAATTTTCAAGAGCCAGTAGATAAAATTTCAACAAACCTGCTTCTAAAAGACACCTTTTAGAAGACAAATAATTTATTATTTCCTCAACATGTACTGTTTGAAGATCAAAATGATGAAAGGTGTCATCAACTTTAATCGTTCTTTGTCTCACCATTTTTTTTCCTTTCTAATATCTGGAAACAAAAATGGTATTTAATAAAAGAGAAAATTATATATTCTATCTATTTCAATAAATATCATGGATTTATTCATGTTGATTTATAATAGCATAATTAATTAAAAAATTGATTGACAATAATATAACAATATTGAACGAGAACAATAAACTTTCGAATACCATTTTTTTTTTTTGTACATCTTTCTTATTTTCTCATAGCAACTTCATAATTTTTTTTAATAGAAAAAATGCAATTTTCAATGAGAAGGATGAACATCGAAGTAAAACAATATTTTTTTAACCTTTTTTTAGCCCACAGAAGAAATTTATACAATGCATATAATTGAAGTGTTGTAGAAAGGACCATATCATACCATACAATCATGATGTTTTATTAGTTTATTTCTAAAGCCTTCACTTTTCTTTCTCCAAATTTTATGTTTCTAAATTTTTTCCCTTTTCATTTTCTCATAATGATCAAAAGAAAAAGGTGGCATTATCCTTAGACCCTATAGTGACTTTACACAAGAAATTGTAACAACTGTCATTCATATTCTTTCTTTTGGTCTGATATCAATTGTTTCTTTTTCAAGTATCAAACCCTGAGATTTATGTATTGCCAATGCCCATGCCAATCTCAATGGCAACTAAGTGGTAGAACCTCTTTGTACAACACTAATAGTTACTATTTTAGGATGTTCATTATTGAATGATAAACCATAGTAAGCATCAAATTTTACCATGACATATAAGGGTAGTTCAGGTGGTGTACTACCTAGCTTGTAGACTATTTCCTCAACATAACCCAAAGCTCCATTTACAAGACCCACTTCTATCCACAACTTTGATGTGAGCATAACTCTTTCTCTCCTTGAAATCAATAATTCAATATCAAGTTCATCTACACAATTATCATCTCCTAAACTATAGTTTGACAATTTTGTAGCAATAGCACGTGCAACTAGTTCACTAAGAGAATGTAGCTTTGTTCGATTATATTTGTGAATATTATCATTTGTTGAGAATAAATGAAATTTTTTTCAAAATCTTAGTTTATCGTTGTTGGAATATTGCATGTTATTTTTGACATTAGTAATTTTCAATCCTCAACTGTTGGTTGAGTAGATCTCTCTAATATTTGTCAACAATTAGTAGAATTTATTTTGTTCCAAATTCTTTCCATATTGTCTATAAAATTTTTCCAATGTAATCACTACCTTGAAGTCTTCCCACAACTTAGCTTTACATGTCTCCTATTGGTATATGCTACCCTTCCTTTTATGGGAGGGAGCTGACCAAGATCACCAACCAAAATTATTGAGATTCCTAAAAAAATGTAACAATAATTAGTATCAATTTAGTAAATAAAAAATTTAATGTTCATTTTGATTTTTTTGTTGTTGTAGTATATTCAATATAAATTTGAAATAAGAATACCTCCAAAGTTAAGATTGGAATTTTGAGGAAATGCTTGATGAAGTCTAGAGTCTATATTCTCAAGAAAATTCTCCCCAATAAAGCTCATTTCATCTATTAAAATATATCTTCTACAACTTAGTTCTTCTTAGAAACTTGTCAAACATGTTCCTTCTAACTATCTAAAATCATTTACTTGGATCTTCAACTTGGATTGTACAATTGAACCACCTATATTTTTTTTGGCCACTCCTATTGATGCTAATAATAATAGTGGACAATGATTAGGCAATGCAATTTCTTTTAAAAATTTATTGATTGCACCAATCAAATATGACTTTCTTGTACTAGTTGTATCCCGAACTATCATATACAAGGGTGTTACATTATTACCACCATTGTAGTATGTCATAATATAATCAAATGTCTTTTTCTATTTTTCACCCAATTTACTACTATTGATTTCTTGTTCATACTAAAGATTTATAGTGCATCCATTTTCTCTCATTCTACCAATAAAATTGATTGCATCTGAAGTAGATTCATCTGAATTGTATTGAATTGACCAATTATATTGTCTATCCATATCCCTTTTTCCTAGCACATAAACTTCATAAATCTCTATTTTTTGACCATGATTCATCTGTGAGATGATTTCCCATTCATTCTCTATAATGTTACTACAACCTATTGCATTGTTATCACTTTCAGATTAAGAACTACTATCACTATTTTCTACATCCACTCTTCGTTCGACATGCCATGGAACATAATCTAATGACTCCCAATTTGAAAATATTTTGATATTATCATCACCAATTAATTCAACTTCAATGTCATAGAATGGTTTATATAAGAACAATTCTAAAAACCAAAAATCAACAAACTTATCTGATGCAGGTGGTGGAATCGAAACAAATCTTGGATAGACTTTGAAAATTGCAAATTTTTTCCTATGCTACCACTTATTATCTTTCTTTCTATTTTTATAATATATCCATACTCTAGAGGCATCAATCAAAGAGATGGATTCCATAGAAACATGTGTTCTTCTATATGAATCTATGAACATGATTATGTCTTCTCTTCAATACAATATTCATTATTTACCTTAATAGGTTTGAATATTTTTTGGGAAACATTAAGATTAACAAATCTTCTACTACATTCCACCAACAAAAATTCTAGGAGTATGTGACATGTTTACTAAACTCCAACATCTCTTTCAATAATAGTTTCAATTTTTTAAAAATTGTACACTTTGGATGCAAAGTCATTAGGATTCTCTATATTTGCCAACCTTGTCAACATTTGATGGTAGGTCTCAGAACTATTCTATGTTTGGATGCATGTTTTTGCAATATACTTAATAACACCATGTAATGACAAAACTAACTTCCAATCTATATTTTCTCTCTATAATTACACTAGGTAACGATTATGAGAATTGGCTCTATCATCATTTGTTTGAGGTTCATTTTTTTGTCCATATTTTGTGTTTTCATACAATTTTGAACTATTTCTATTTACTGCACAAGGAACATTATACCTACAACTTAATTACAACTAGTTGCAACATAATAAACATTTTATAGAAAAAAATTTGTTATGAAAAAAAAACTGATAGTACTTGTAATTCAATTCTCCCCCCCCCCCCCCCCCCCCCCCCCACCTTTTCTAGGACATGCTCCCTCTTTACAAATTGTATGTCTTTGAATGATATTGAATATTTCAACATAATCTTGGTCAATATTTATTTCAAAAATTTGGCTTGTCTTTCTGAGACATGGATGTTGAGAAAAATTCTGAAATTATTGGATGAAAACAAAGAATTTTAAATGGAGAAATAAAAGTAATGCAGAAAAATGATAGGATTATGGGAAGTTCATTATAGAAATATCGACATACTAAAACACATTATAGAAGTACCTACGTATTTTTTCCACTACCACATGCCCATGGATTCCATGCATGTATGATGAGGTGGAAAAAAAATTTAGCTTCTCTTACCTACTCTTCATTATGCCAATCTAATTTATCCATGTTTGGAGCACCATGAATCCACAAAAACCCATGTACATGTGGAGATCCCCCATGCTGCCATTCATATCTTGACCAAAAGTCTTTAACATTCAAACCTTTCTCCAAATTTTTTTTATGAAACATTATATGTTTGAGGTACATGTAGTACGAGACAATATGAGGGTAGTCAATAACATTTTATCTCCTCCATTTTTTAGCCTCCCTTGGGTCCGATGGTTGAATTATGGGCATTAGTGCATGTATATTAGGCCAATACAAATTAGCTGCACTAAGTTTAATGAAAATTGTGGGAGCTCCTATATGTTTTAGCATATCACATAAATTTGCCTGACTTGTTTTCCAATTTGACCTTGTACCTCTTAAGGTTGTTCCAAAATACATTAATTTATCAATATGGTGTGTGTTTGGAAAATTTTCCATATGTTCTTGTAACTCATCAATAGTTTTAGATTACGATAAAAGCAGGTTTTGAAGGGACCCCAAAACCCTTTAACAAAAAATAGAAAGATAAAGGAAGACAACCCAACCAGGAAAAAACCTGCAACAAACTGAAGAACATCTAACTCATTAATAGTTAATAGTTATTGGTAACTCTTCAATGTTTCTTTTTGCAAAATCTAAACTATAATTTTGTTCATGATGCCTCATTATCATGATTTCCATGTAATATCTAAATCAGGGATGTTTCCCAAAATGATGATCCCTATATCGAATTAGATGCTTCACATATTCATGAAGGTATACTCTTCATATATGTGCCTCCAACCAATAACCTTTTCCATTTGGAAATAATGTTGGAAAGGCCATGTTTA
Source organism: Cupressus sempervirens (assembly GCA_028749045.1). Taxonomy (NCBI): domain Eukaryota; kingdom Viridiplantae; phylum Streptophyta; class Pinopsida; order Cupressales; family Cupressaceae; genus Cupressus; species Cupressus sempervirens. The sequence goes on from CM053784.1 coordinate 443,727,153, forward strand.
TTAAACCTAGTGTAACATATTCATTCACTAGATATGCACCTATGATGACTAGTTAATCAAACACAGAATATCTATGTTGGGGTTGTTAACCCATGCATGTATGAATTCCATTTCCTTTTGAAGATCATTGGTCTTTTTTCCATTGATGTTGAATGATTTATGTTGGTATCATTAACTTCATACATCTAAGTTTTTAGACATATAATTTCTTTTGAATCATTATCAGTGTCCACATGGGTTGTCTTTATTTGATGGAATACATTACAATAAATATTTTTTTCAATATCATCCAATGCATGAGTATCTACATTAACATATATATATATAATTTTACATCTTCAATTTTATACTTCAGAGTACAATATATCCAATCTCTGTTAACTATAAAATCATAGTTTGTACCATGTTGATCTTTTTTTGAAGTATTATTATATGCAACTCTTTAATTGGGTGTGGAAGACTTCTATATATATGCTCAATATTTTGAGGGAAAATTATTGTGTGCCCCTTATATCTATATTGGCCCTTATTGCATGTGTCACCGAAAAGATTGGACTTATGAATTTAATCAACATTTCTTCTACCTGAGTCAAATTTGCAAGTTGAGAGGGTTGTGATCTCGGATCCATATTGTTTGTTGTTGAGAATATATTATTTCCATTTTCTTGTTGACACCTATTGTGATGTGGAGACTAATCCAAATCAGAGGTTTATTCGACATGATTTCCCCCTAGATTATTTTTACAGGGGTTTGGGGTAAGTGTCCCCAAGACAGGGTCAAGGGGAAGTTCCCTAAGTGCACTCCCTATTGTAGTATACAGTGGGGTCGAGGGGAAATGCCCCTACAAGATTTTTTGGGGGAAATTCCCTTGAAGCCATAAATGACCCTACTATTGTAAATGGCATTGACTACTATTGTTTCAATTGGACAACTTATTCTAGACCTAATTTTGTAAGCAAAAAAATATTGTATAAAATGGCTTACGGTTATGGATTTCATAATGTATGGTGATGTTGTAGCTCCTTGTGGCGATATTGAGTTGTAAGGAATTGTAGATCATAATCACTAGATAATAATAATATTTTCCACTCATTATTGGTGGATGTAGCCTAGGGATTGTGTAAACCATGTTAAGACCTTGTGTCTTGTGTTATCTTCTCTGTGATCTATTATTTCTTTATATTGGTTATGAAGGATTTGATCAATACAAATCCACAAAGCCTGAAGAATACCTGCTTGTAAAAAACTATCACAAAGAAGAAAAAGACAAGAGGAGGCAAGGGTTTTTCTCTGAAAATATGCAAATTGTATTCTCAAAAATGAAAAAGATGTCAGATAATTACAAACGATCTATCCTTATAGGAGATTGAAACCTAAAAAGGGTAACCTAAAAGGTAAATATTATTTAATAATTACTAAATAATTATTAAATGAGAATGCAAAAGGTGCATAAATTGAAATATTAAGAAGGGAGTAAAGAACATTTAAAAAATAAAATAAAATTAACACTTTACTCTAACACCCCCCTTTAAGATGAGCAACAATGTAGCTACGAATAATGGACAAAGAGAAAGGAAACTATAATGCAATGCTAAAAGAAAACTTCTGTCCTAGCAAGAAGGCCTGATGAGGTACCCAATCACAACCAAATCTTTATGAAATGGAGAAATAGAGAAAATCTAGTGGGAAAAACTCTTCTCCAAAAAGAGATAGCATGAAAAAGAAGGAAGGAAAGACTCATCACTGAGACCCACCAAGGACAACTTCCTTCACCCCAAGAATAGAACATAGTTCAAGATACTGCAGGGATGCAAAAGGCTTAGTGAACATGTCTACAACCTATTAAATAGTAGGAATATACTCCAATCTCAAAGAGCCATCCTAAATCAAGTGCCTAATGAAGTGCATGTGAAGCTCAATGTACTTGGTCTATTGATGCTCAACTAGGTTGCATGAAATGTGTATAACACTCTAATTGTCACACCACAGAAATGTGGGACTATCAAGAGAAAATCCAAACTTTGTTATCAACTATCAAAGCCACAAAACCTCTTGACTAGCCAATACAACTAGCCTATATTCTATCTATGTAGATGATAATGTGTGAGCATGTTGCTTCTTGCAAGACCATGCGAGATAGGACTAGAACCAAGATAGAATACAAAACTGGAAGTAGACTTGTTATCATCAATATCACCAACCAAATCTAAATCAATGTAAAAAATAATGTGAGGATCCCTTAATGTGTAGTGAATGCCATAACATGTTGTAGCTCTAATATACCTCAAGATACATTTGGAAGCTTGCTAATGACTCTCATGAGGATCATGGGAGAATCAAGAGACAAGTCCAACTATGAAGATAATATTAGGACATGTGTGTGCTAGGTACAACAAACTACCCATAAGTTATCTGTATAAAGTGGAATCCACTATAGGAGTAGAGAAAGTAGTAGATAAAACAACACTTGACTAAAAAGGTGTGGAAGGAGGTTTGCAATCAAGCATGTTGAATCTCTAGAGTATAGCTATCACATTTCAAGACTAAACAACCTATAGGCCCAAAAAATATTGCAAAAATTCAAGATCTATCATCCCAAATTGTTCTCTCAATGCTCGTTGAACACCTTCTATCATGGAGACTGAGCTTCTTGTGATGATGCAATCATCAAAATAAAGCACAAGTATCAATAAGTCAGCTCCATGATGTTGAATGTAAACTATAGGATAAGATTGACACCAAGTGAACTGTGAAGCAAGTAAGAAGGAATCCATCTTCTCATACCAAGCCCTAGGGGCTTGTTTCAAACCATATAAAGAGCTCCAAAGTTGGCATACCAATGAAGATTCATGCACAAAACCATGAGGCTGCTCCATATAAATCTCCTCATGAAGGTCTCCATGCAAAAATGAACTCTTCACATCCATCTAAAAAATTGTCCATCCCTATGAATTTGCAAGAGAGAGTATAAGGCAAATAGAATTCATCTTGGAAATAGGGGAAAAGGTCTCACAGTAATCAATACCCTTAACCTATAAAAAACCCTTTTTAATAAGACATTCCTTGTACCTATCAATAGAACCATTTGTAGCATACTTGGTATGGTACACCCACCAGCACTAAACCAACTTTCTTCCTTTCGAAAGAGGACAAAGATCCCATGTGTGTTTCTTCATCAAAGAAGAGTATGCCTCATCCCTATCCCTATCCCACTTTAAGTGTCCTATTGCCTATGAAAAACCTTGTGGATCATCTAAAATGGCATGACTCAAAAGGTCACTACCTATAGTCTGAGCACAAGTGTGACAAGGATCTGTAGGATCACCTGCCAAAGATCCAGCTATATCAATAGTATCATGAGCCCACTTGGGCACTCAGGGAACATCTGGTAGAGGTGGTGAAGGGGGACAATATCTATGTCTTCCTTTAAGGATGTTCAATCATGTAGAGGATTAGACAAAGTATTGGGTAGTGAGGAAGGAGCTGGAGACAAAAGATCCATCAAAGGATAATGCTCATCAAATTGAACATCTTGCCGAAACAAGACATCTCTAAAATCAGGATCAAATAACTTATATGCCTTCATATCCTCATAGTAGCCAAAAAAAAGAGTGGTCAACTCTTCTTCTCCATGGCTTTACACTAAGCATCTAGAATAAATTCCCAAGCCTCACTACCAAAAATGCAAAAAGTAGTAACATCAGGCTTGACATGAGTCCAAGCCTCTTCAAGAGTCATGTGTTGCAATACCTTGTGAGGCATATGATTCTAAATATAGTTGGCACAATTGATAGCTTCAACCTAGAATGAAGAACTCATAGATCTAGACTGAATCATACAATTGGCCATCTCCCGTAATGTCTTGTTCTTCCTCTCTACAACCCCATTCTACTAAGGTGTATAGAGAACAAAGAATTGATGTTGTAAACCATGCTTAGTAAAAAAATCTCTAAAAGGCTAATTCACATATTCCCCCCTCCCATTGTCAGTGTGTATATGCCTAATAGAAAGACTAGACTGCTTCTCCACAAATGTCTTGAAGATTTGAAAGGAATCAAAGACATCAGACTTGTACTTTAGAAAGTACACCCCTATGCATCTAGAGAAGTCATCTATGAAGGTGAGCACATATCTAGCACCTAAGAAAGATGGAGTGAGAAATGACATAGGATCATTGTGCATCAACTCCAATGGTCCCTTAGCACATGTGGATCTATTTATCAAAAAGTATCTCTATGATGTTTTCCAAGAGCACAACATTGACACACACCGTCAGTACAAGAGATCTAAGGAAACCCAATCACTAGCTCCTATGTACTCATCTAATCTAGATATTTGTATTTGACATGGCCAAAATGCTCATGCTAAATATTTCTCACTATGTTTGAATGAGCAATGAGAGAAACACCTATAGAATCAGAGCTCTCAAAGCCATCAAACTGATACAAGTAAGACTAAAGATCAACACTCCCTATAGAAATAACCAAATCAAGATCATGGATATCTCAAATAACTACATATTGTGGCAAGAACTCACCTATCTTTCCTGAGCCTAAATGAAAATTTTGAAAGATAGATAAGAGGTTCATAGAAATGGTCAAAACCAAGAGAATATCCTATAGTGAACCACCTTCTAAAGAGATAGTTCCTAAACTTGTGACTAAAAGCTTATAAGAATCACCAATTACACTCTATATAGTAACACTCTAATCAAGTGGGCTAACCAAATTAGGTGAGTGTGTCATATGATAGGAAGATCCAGAATCAAGAATCCAAGAAGCTATAGAAGACAATGCTAATGTAGAAAGACCATGTCATTTCCCTATAGGTGGAGATGAAGGCTTTAGAGAAGCAATACTATAATGTTGCATGGCCTCCTCTAATGTCTTAAGATGTTTCCAAAAACTAAAAATTGGATGTCCTTTCTTGTCACAAAAATTGCAAGATTCACCTGTGTACTTCTTAGTCTTGGAGGAAGACTCACTAGACTTAGAAGAATCACCCTTTTGAGAGGATTTTCAAGCATTTGATTTAGGATAAGGCTTGGAGGAACTTTGACTACCTACTAAATTTGAATTATGCTTCAGTTTCTACTTTGGCTTTCTTGCAGATGTCTAAGCTACTATTGCCTTCATCTTAGAACTAGTCATAGTATCCAACTATGTAAGATTTGATTGCTCTCTAGTCAAGCAATCACAAAAGACCTCAAAAGTAGGCATAGAAAATCCATTCCCCAGAGCATCTTTGGTGGAATAGAAGGTGGAAGCAAAAATCCAAAAATTCCCTTGAAGCTTAGAGAGAATCAAATAGATGCACTCAACATTAGTCTTCATCTTTTAACAACCCTGCAACATGGATCTCTGTTGATTAAACTTCATCAAGAAGTCATCAATAGTTAGAAAGGAATCTAACATGAGAGAGGTAAGCTCTGCCTCTATCTAAAGTTCCCTAAACTCATTCATAGTACCAAACAAGCCATGAAGCTTGGTCCACATAGCTAGAGGAGTATTGCACCCATCCAAATGAAATTATAGACTATTTGATACCTGTAATGCAATCAATCTGATTGCCTCATTAATCTTGTTTCAGTGTTGCATGATCTCATAAGGCCTCTAAAAAAAAGGTTTTATAACATCTAAACATGACAACAACCCTTTTGATCGAGGAAGTTGAGTTGTCATGGTCTTCCAAGCGCGGTAGTTGTGAGGGTTCAAAAGTTCTAGACAAGAAGAGGTCTCAATCATTATTCTAAAAGGGATTTTTGATGCTTTTTTGATATGCTAATATAATAATAGAAAATAATGTAAAAACACCCCCCACAATAAAAATAACCAAACACAAGCTTACAGAAAGAATGTGTAAATGAGTGAAGAGAAAAATAAAATAGAAATAAATAAAAAATACTTGGTACAAAATATTGGTGAAATTATAGATAAGCTGGAAAGTGATCAAGAAGAACTTTTTGGCACTTTTTTAGAACAAACAATGAAGTTATAATGAAGAAGTTATGCCCCTCGAAAGATAGAAGTCATAAACAAACTTCAAGTGCAATAATAGGTACCAAATTGGAAAAAATCCCAAAAATACCTACACCATTATCTCTTTTTTAAAACCATCTTTTTGGCACTTCTTTTTGGATCAAAAAAAGACCCCCGTGTGCTCAAGATATCACAAAAAGAAGGATAGGGCCCCCACAAATGCAATAAAAATTTTCATCTTAAAAAACAATAATAATAAAACAAACTTCACCAAACTCCTAGCAAAGTGGTATTGGTTCTCAAAGTAGAGATGGTGGGCCGAAGTAGTGTAGTGGTAACAAAAAGGTAGAGCCACTAGAGCAGAGTGCGAGAGGAGCTGAGAGGTGGGCACAGATAGTCACCACCATTGTGGTTTGAAAACATCACTAGTGATGACAATGCACACCATTAGTGATTTTCTAACCACGCAGTGTTTAAAAAGACCACTAGGGTTTTAAAAATTGCATTTTTTTGTTTTTTACAATTTTTTAAATTTTTTTTGCTTCTCGAATTGCATGTAGAGGTTGTACAACCCTAGTGTGCAATTTTTTTTTGCCTCCCAGATCAATGTTGTCCAAAATTAACAAACTTTATATGAAAATGGGGGTTTTGATGCCTTCTGAATCCATTCATGAGGCTTATTTGGCCTCAAAGTTCTGTGGAAATTAGATATCCCCCTATTTTCATAAGAAATACCTAGAAAACTCTAGATTTGTTCTGTCAAACCCTTATTCTCTTTTTTTCCCAAATATTGAGCAAGCTACAATAGATTTGGCTCTAATACCATGAAGGATTTGATCAATACAAATCCTAAAGAATACCTACATATAAAAACCTATCACAGAGAAGAAGAAAGTAAGAGGAGGCAAGGGTTTTGCTCTGAAAATATGCAAATTGTATTCTCAAAAATGAAAAAGATGTAAGATAATTACAAATGATATATCCTTATAGAAGGAGATCAAAACCCATAAAGGGTAACCTAAAAGGTAGAAGGGTAACCTAAAAGGTAAATGTTATTTAATAATTACTAAATAATTATTAAATGAGAATGCAAAAGGTGCATAAAGTGAAATATTAAGAAGGAGTAAAGCACAATTAATAAATGAAACTAAATTAATACTTTACTCTAATAGGTTATATTTGCATGTAACTATTGGATCTATTTGTGGTTAATCCTAACAAGTGGTATCAAAGCCAAATGATTGTCATTTTTTTAGCCTAGATTCATCATTTTTTAAAACTATCCTCTACAAGAAGGTCTAATTATTGAGTGGGAGTCTCACAGTTGAGTGGGAGTGATGGAAAATGAGGGTAAGCTAAAAGTTGAGAAGATTAATTGGTAGAACTTTTAGTTATGGAAAATGCAAATGGAGGACTATATTTATGAGAAGGATTAATGGAAGCCATTGGAAGGAAAAACTAAGAAACATAGAACTATGACAAATGAGGATTGGGAGGTTTTAGAAAGAAAGTCACTTGGAAGCATTTGATTATGCTTGGCACTATTGGTGTTTTGAAACATCATAGCTTCAAATTACCCCAATGAGAATATAATACATCTAGGGGCAACTACTTCCCATCTACAACATATCTTTTTAGACACCGGGCCAAATATAAGGCTAGACCCTTCTTCTACTTCAAGCTCTACAAAACCTAGGTGGGTGGACCTATTAGATTCTTCATATGGTACTAGTATTCATAAAATGAATCTAAACAAAGAATATAAAACCCTTATTTGTCCTATACTCATTAAATTCAAAAGATGTACAGTAGAAAATTGCAACTTTATGAAATCCACAAGCTGAGTGAGGGTAACACTTTTTAGCTCTTCAACATGAAAGGGAAAAGATTTTGATTAATGATGTTGACTATTAGCACAACCTCAGAATGCAACAACAAACACATGCAATCTCCTAGTTGATCAATCCCTTATCCATTGGGCATAAGCTAAGTCAAAACATACGCATGGATACCTGAGATATAATCATATATTTAGATATATAATCTATCCATTCCCCTTGTAAATGGACATCTATCTTCATAAAAACTCTCATACTTAATGTAATATCCTCCTAGTGAAACCTGCAACCCTATCAAGGTAAATACGCATTTACTTGGTTCTTTGTTCCAATAGAAAACCTACCCAGGCACACATTCTTAAGGGATTGAAAATGGGCTTAAACTCTTTATTCATAAACACAAATTATTGTACATAGCAGAGGAAGGAGATGAGAATAAGAATGAAACTAAGAAAATAAAGCTTTGTATTAATCTCTTTTTGAAACCAAGACATCATGGTATATGCCAAAACTTAGGATATACACAACAAATGACTATATAATTTATTTGCTTATAAGAAATTACAACTATTGTTCATAAAAAAGAGAAATGATATCATAGCCATAAGAAACTTTCTCCAAAATTGGAACCAACATGGTACCACAGTAATGAAACTAGAACCCTAGTCTCACAATGGTGAGAAAAATATCAAGATTGGAACCCCTACAATGGATGAGAAGGAGAGAGATATAGGAAAGGAATGTAATCCTAGATTTGATCTAGAAGTCATATGTGTCCACTTGAATCTTCATTCCCTACTATTGTAATGCATCTTTCATCTTTCTACAACTAAAATCTAATATGATTCTCATCATTGTTCTGTGACAAACTAAAAATATCTCCTCCTTAATGATGAAAACTCTTGTTTTTCCAAAACATCTAAAATGTATCTGAAATGCTAATAATACCTTCATCAAACTAACTTGGAGGTGATAAAATTCACCCCTAACTACATCCCCACTATCTTAGATGTTCGTGCAGTTTACCATTTTATCAAAAATCTAATCTGAACTACCCTAACTGAATGAAACTGAAAAATGGATAGCTAAGAAAAAAAAACATTGTATAACTTGAAAAAATTTCTTCCTATGCAAAAACAAACTCCAAAAATGGAAAGTTCATTCTCTCTTGGTTCCAATGATATATTACACTATATATTTCTAATGAAAATGGTGCCTCTAAGGTGCATTTGAAAAACAAGGCTCCAAGCCATGAATTGAACAATAAAATTGAAAATTTTAAATAATCTATATAGTCAAAATTATATATTATGAAAAATTTTATTTAAATCTTCAACTCTAAATGTGAGCATAGGAAATATTTGATTCAAATATCTCATTTTATCCTTTCCTTATCTCTCAAATCACCAGGCACCATGTGTCAAATTCTTATTTGATAACCTCACCTGGGCATACCCCACATCTTCCTCAAGCATAAGATTGAAACCATGAGTATTCTGACTTTGACCATATGAGCCTTATGATATTATGAACTCAAATTCATCATAACATCTTACCTTGCTAATTTCCTTGTTATAATCCTATGATTCACGAAATGCCTGTGGCCACCATAACATCGTAGACCTCTTGGTTTTTCCTTCCAATCTCATGCTAACTTCATAATAAGACTTCACAATACCATAATATCTTAGCACATTAACTTTCCCTTTTTGATCTTATAGAGTGCCCTGGATATGTCACATGTCAATTTTCTATTGCATGAGGTTGGTCAAAATTTGGTTGACCCCACTGCCACCAAGCCAAGGCAAACCCATCCATGGATGAGAAACTTAAAAAATGCATGGTGTCTTGAAGATACTTGGATATTATGCATTTAGACTTAAAAATACAAGAAATTTCCTCTCAAATCCAATGTGGGATTAGAATCATGAACTCCATTTTTACAACAAGTGCCTTTCTAATCGCCAATTTTTTGCTTCATGGGATTGTGATGGAGTTGCTTTGTCCTTTGTTTCCCTTACATTTTTCTACCGTCTAGTTGATTGTTCTCTATCTTTTTCTTACACATAGAGCCCTGCATAATATGTGGATGCTCTCTTCCTTTTGCAAGGAGTTGTTCCAGCTCTTCCCCTATTGTTTGGCATGTGCTTTGGCACTCCTCTTCCTTGTGTGTGGAGCTCTTTCCACCATGATCTGCAACTCCCTCAATGCCAATTTCCTTACTTATCATACTATGGACAAAAATCATCTTCCCCCTACATGGATCTATGCACCATGCCATGGATGCTTTGCCTCAACCTCCTTGATGTTGTAATTGCTCCTCATGCTCCCCTTTCAATCATTGTGGATGCTTTGAATTCCTTCAACATTGGTACTCTCATAATAAGCATATGGAGAGTCAACAAGGCATTCCCAAAGTCAAAATGATGAACTCTTTCCAAAATGGTAGCAAGACAATCCACTTGTTTTATATAATGTGCAAAACAAAAAATGGCTAACATTATCTTTGGTTATAATCACTATGAAAGAGAATATGGAGTTCCTTCTAGATTTAGTTTTCCCTTAATGGTGTAAAGAGTTATAACTATTTTCTTTATGGGATGACTCTTAGACAACAATTTTGAAGAACTTGGCACATTTTGAAATAATCCTCATCATGTGAAACTTGAAATATTTAACATGTTCAAATCTTCTATTTATCATTAGGTATACACTTTTATAAACTATTTTTTTTTATGGTCATGTGCCCTAAATGATTTAGAATCATTATAACATTTCTCGAATATTCCCAATCCCCAACATCTTATCAATCTGCTGAAATTGATCCAGCCCCAAAGTGGGTTTGACTTAAAAAAAATTCAAACTAAAACACCTAAGTTGTTAGATTGATCCAACACAATTACTTCACTAGCTTAAATTAATTAAAAGCATTGATTTAACCTTTTAAAACCCATTTTTATCCCTTCCTACAAACTTGTGATTTTCTATCTAGAAGGCCTATGAGGTGGCTTTAAAAACAAACTGAAACAAATAATCAGGCTCTAAAAACTGACATGATGATACTTTGTTCTACAATCTTGCACCCTACTAGATATCATCTCATGGAAATCATTCAGTCAAAAGAAATTGACCATCAAAGTTGCCTTCTTAGAACCGTCTACAAGCAAACATGTTAGGAAATCATAAAAACATGTTTGGATTTGGCTTTGAAAATAGGGAAAAATGATACTTAGGGGCACAAAAACTGGGGCATTGGTTCACTATCATGAGGAGAGTGTAAATCTTTGATTTGGGCTTGTTGGTGTAAATAAAAATTTACTTATTACACTTACTTCAATATACTTAGGTTAATGCATTATTTAATTATTTAATTATTTATTTAGGTGACACTTAGGAGTTTGTGCACTCTCACAGAAGTATGCAACTTAATTATGCACATGGTTTCTACAACATAGGAGTTTGCATCATTCACTGAGTTTTCATGTTGACAACACAATTATTCACACTCATAATTAAGCACATGTTGTCTATACCATTGATTTTTGTGATACACCATTGTAGGCTTATCCTCACATCATCAAAATTAATTCTATACTTAATGGAGGATAACCCATATCTTGTGGACATGTTCCTAGTTGTATTACTTATCATGTTGTTGACTTCTATGCATTCTAGAAGCTCTCCTAAGGCCTTTATATATAGGCACTCCTAGTGTAATCTCAAGTGGGCATATTGAATGAATATCATCATTCTGATCATACTCTCTCTATTGGTCTATAGTTGTGCTTGTGTTTGAGTTCCTTGGTCTTGGGTGAATTTTGGCTTAAGCCAAATTCTTATATGGTATCAGAGCTTGGGGTGGTTCTCTACACATAGCCATTCGAGACCATTCATGCTTCAGCACCTCGACATGAATCCAAAGGATCTACAAAAATTGGGAGTGTCTAGAGCTAGATCTGACCTCGCCAAATTGTGAGCAGAGCTTCAATTTGATGAAGATCGACTATAAATTTGCTCATGTTGGTGGAATTTGATTGTGAGGAAAATTTTTTAAATCAAAACCTAAAGGCCTCGATTTGCAGTTTGGGGATACATTATAATCTAGCAGGCGTCATTATTAAATTTTTGGGCCATACTACATCAAAGCTCTCTGAAAATTTCATTTGACGCAAAGAATCCCTAGCCATAAAGATCCATCGACAACCCATAAATTCGATGACTTGGTTGAGCAATACATCCAATGAATGGTCACTTCAAACTCTGACAAGCATTTTACTATGATGCTCCTGGCTCATTTCTTTTATAATGCTTTGCATATGCCTCACCCATGCATGTGGGAAAAACATTCATAAATCCGGCATCAGTTATTTAAAATTTGGTTGTGGCATCCATATTTCTAGCCACCCACTATGAGGAATTAATTGGCACCTGCTATCTCTAGTAGTGATGAGAAACAAGAATTATAGTGTCATTATCTATAATACCTGTGATCTAATTCCTCTGATGCTAACCCCAAATTCTAGCAGCATTATTACATTTTGTGATCACTGTATGAAGTATTCTGACAGCCAATTCAATGCAGTCTTGCCAACTCACAATGATAGGATGTATATTTCATCCACGTGACAAGGCTAGCAGTGGAAATGTGGCTCCAATCTAGCCAGGTGACCACCATGTGGCATCTTTCGATTGCCCATCTCTACACAGTTAGCTACCCACTCAATAGCCCACATCAACCAAGTCACCAACCTTGTCATTAAACACGTTAGTGTATAGTTTTTTTGCCTCCCACATTTGTTCAATTTCATATAGTCTATACAATATGGTACCACCACATTAGCTACTGACATCATCACTAATGTCATCATAGGGGGTAAGGTGCACTAATGTCATCATTTTACTACATTAAAATTGGCCAATTTTGAACTGATGTGATAGCTATATGACCATCAAATTTAACCCCGTCATTTGTTGATGCAACCCCTCTCCGGATCGATTTTTGATTTTGTCCAAATCAGGTGCAATTTGTTTGAAATTGGGTAGAATTTTTGAAACATTTTATTGGTGCAACTCTTTTTTGGTTTTGGTGCAAGGATTTGTCAGAGTTTGCATTTTTTGGCAACTGTACCTACATAATCCTACATTTTGCAACTTCAAACACTCCGTATGGGCACATCTGGAGTTAAAAATAGGTTCCATTTTTTTTGAAAGTGCATTATTTTTAATCTACTTTCTAGATCCACATTTAGATTGTAGGGTTGTGTGGACAAAAGTGTCACTTTCAGCAATAGGGCCTTTCTTTGCTTTGTATTGCTTCAAAATTATCGCACATTGTACAGTTCCAGATTTGTAATCTATTTAGAGGTTGTAACAAGAAAAATTAGAAGTCCACAAAGGCAAAAATTGGCAAGTGGCTCATTGTAATCATACTACTGATAAAGTGCCCAAAGCATCTATTTTGGGGGGGTTTCTTGATTTAGTGAAAAGGGGGGGTGTTCTTGGTGTTGTGATCTCTCTTTTTTGCACTTTTCTTTCATTTTCCACATTATGAGGAATTTTAAGTCTCCTAAATTAACTCCTCATAACTATGCTACATGGTCCATACAAATGTGGTATTACTTAATGCATAATGGAGTTTCACAATATGTAGATGGTACTCTTTCTAAACCAACAGGTGATAAAGTTTCAGATAGTGATATTTCAGCTTGGGTGGTAATGGATAGGAAAGTCCTAGGTGATATATGTTTGGGGGTTAATGATAAGATCATGTATCAAATCAAGAAGTGTTCTACATCAAAGGAAGCTTGGGATACCCTCAAATGCCTTCATGGTAAAGTGTCTGAAGAGGATGTTTTTAAAATTGAAGATGAGCTTGTCTCCTTAGATCCTAAGTCATATGATTCAATCCAAGATTTCATCATCAAGGTGAAGGAACCAAGGAAAAAGCTTACTAATTGTAAGAGTTCCATAAAAGATGACAGACTGATCTATCTTACTCATAACAAGCTACCATCAGAGTATTCCACATTTGTATCTTCTTTTAACACCTCAAAGACTACCTTAGGTTTTGCCTATAAGAAAGTCACTTTTGACGAATATGCTAAACTATTGGATGATGAAGAAAAGAAGTTGATATCAATGAAGATTATCACTTCACAAAGTCTAAAGCATTGGTGGCCAACAATGAGAGTTCTTCAAATTTAGCTAGATAGTCTTCAACCAAAGGAAAGGGTAAGAAGAAATGGAAGAACAAATCAAAGGATGCTAGAAAAGACAACACCACAATCCAATCAACAAAGAAAGTCTTCCTCCAATTCCAACAAGAAGGGGGACAATAATAAGGAGAAGAAGAAGTGCACTTATTGCAAGAAATTGGGTCATGAAGAGCATGAGTGTTATCTTAAAAAGATTGATGAGTTTACCAACATCATGAAGAAACATAATGTTCCATTGCCTAATGCTTACAAGGAGAAAGGGTCTTCTTCAGATTCAAAGGGCAAAGGACAAGCACTCATGGAAAATTCAAACTCTTCAAAGGAATGGATATTTGACTCAAGTGCCTCATATCATATGGGTTCTTCAAAGGAGGGTTTTTCTTCAATGAATCACTCAAAGGTACTACACATCTTCATGGGGAATGATAGCAAAATGGAAGTTGAAGGAAAACGAAATGTGGAATTGGAAAATGGAGAGTTTCAAGATGTTCTCTATGTTCCAAACCTAAGTTCAAATCTCCTATCAATCTACCAAATCACTCACCTTGGAGATGGACATGGGGTTGAGTTCCTTCTAGACTCAATACAAGTGCATAGTCTTAAAGATGATTCCTTGGTTGTAGTAGGGAAAGTGAATCATAACAAAAGGTTTTACTCTTTCTCACATTTTGTGCCCAAGTATCCTTCAAAGGCCTTGTTATCTCAATCAAATTCAAACATACAATTATGGCATGAGCAGTATGGTCATCTTGACTACCACTACCTTCAGCAACTTAGCACAAAAAAAATGGTCAAAGGACTACCTCAAATCAACTTTTCCAATGGTGAATGTTCAATAGATTTAGTGGATATGCCTCTCGAAGGGAAGTTATAAAGAGGGAAGTCTTCAAGAGCACCAGGTGTTCTATAGGTGGTTCACATGGTATTAGCAAGTCCTTTTGCATTTAGCCAGGGTCAATACATACTTATCTTTGTTGATGACTTTTCAAGGTTCACTTGGGTCTATTCTCTTCATAATAAGAATGAAGTGTTGGACAAGTTTCTAGCCTTCAAGACTCATGTAGAATGGAAATCTAGGAAAGGCATCAAAGTACTCCAAATGGACAATGTAAGCATGTATGTGAATAGAAGACTAAAAGACTTTTGCAGACTCAAGGAAATTGATCTTCAAACTCCATCGACATTCAATCCACATAAGATAGATGTTGTAGCTTTGAGGATCTAAACTCTTAAGTTTATGTCAAGTTGCATGATACAAGCCAAGTTTCTTGATCCATCATTAGAAGTTGAAGCAATCTCTAGTGCCACTCACATTCTTAATCATTCTCCTCATCTAGCTTTAGATGGAAAGACTCCTTTTGAGGCATGGTGCAACATAAAACCTATTGCGACACACTTCAGAGTCTTTGGTTGTCTTGTATGGGCAAAGATATCTTCCAGGGGATGCAAGGAATAGTCACCTTGACCTTGTACTTTCATTGGTTATGAAGACAGTGTGAAGGCATACAGACTATTGGATCTTAAGACACATCAAATTTTTGTGGAAAAGGATGTACATTTTGAGAAAAGTTCACCAAGCTTGTCTTCTACTCCTCTCCACACATATCATGTTGAAACTGATAGTGACACCAATGATAGTGCTTCAATAGATTCAAACACATGGAGTTCTATTGACAGTAGCAACAATAGGTCACTTCATCAATTTAGTCCACATGAATACATAGCCATAGTGATAGGTTCATAATAGTAGGGTATATCCAGTCTTCTAGGTACAAGTTTAGTGACAGATTTGGGGGACAATATTGATGATTTCCCTCTTCTTCTTGATGCAACAACACCTTCTTCAGTTGTCATGAGGGCTCCATCTGAATCTCTTGTTCATTTTCTACATGATCAATCCTCACAAGTTGAACTGATTGTGGATACTTATGATCAGCAATTACAACAGGGCTCTTCATTAGTTGTAGAGACAGATAGTTCTTTGGGATAGGTTCTTCAATTAGTTGAGCAAGTTTCAAAGAAATCACTTATCCATGATATTCTTTCCATGCATAGTGGAATCATCTTAGTTGTACCTTTGGCATTGTTTCTTCCTAAGGGGAGGAACACCATTCTACAGTCTTGGATCAGCTTCTTCATTAGAGTAGTCACTGGCAGGCATTCTTCTTTTGGGGGTGGGGGAGCCTATTTTATCTCTCTTCCTCTACTCATCATTCTCTCATCATTCTCTTATGTATATACTGGATGTATGTCATAAGGGGGGGGGGGGGGGGGGGGGGGGTCTTGATTAATCCATCTATCCATACATCATTTCATCTCTCTTTTTGGGGGAGGATTTTTTCCATGAGGTTTTCCCTCTTTCTCCACTTTATGAGAGATTGCATATCATTATGTACATGGGTACCTAACATGGCCTAGTAGCCGAGACCCATTATGTATTACATCCTAGATTTTGTAAGCTTAAGGGGATTACCCTAAGTTGCACTTAAGGGTGGGTGTTGGTGTAAATAAGTATCTACTTATTACACTTACTTAAGTTTGCTTAGGTTAATGCATTATTTAATTATTTAATTATTTATTTAGGTGAGACACTTAGGAGTTTGTGTACTCTCATAGAAGTATGCAACTCTAATTATGCACATGGTGTCTACAACATAGAAGTTTGCATCGTTCACTAAGTTTTCATGTTGACAACATAGTTATTCACACTCCTAATTAAGCACATGTTGTCTACACCACTGATTTGCATGATACACTATTGTAGGATTATCATCACATTATTGCACTTAATTTTGTGCTTAATGGAGGATAACCCATATCTAGTGGACATGTGCCTAGTTGTATGACTTATCATGTTGCTAAATTCTATGCATTCTAGAAGTTCTCCTAAGGCCTTTATATACAGGCACTACTAGTGTACTCTCAAGTGGGAATATTGAATGAATATCGTCATTCTGATCATACTGTCTCTATTGGTCTACAGTTGTGCTTGTGTTTGAGTTCCTTGGTCTTGGGTGAATTTTTGCCTAAGCCATATTCTTACAAGGCTCATGAAAAATAACTAGTTGAATTTGGTGAGTGGTCAAACTAAGTTACTTAGATTTGCAAAGCTGGGAACACTAGCAGAAAAGTATTTTTCTTGCAAATAGAATGGACCTAGAAAAGTGTGCAAACAGATTCATCAAGAGTTGCAAACTAGCACACTTAAAATATTTTTAGAGTAGAATGCAATAGTATAATACATTTGATCTCATCTATCATGGATTTAGATTTATGACATCTCAAATGGGGTTACCAATCAATTTGCATTTCTTGACATAGTAAAACATTACAAATTGCATATAGAATCGCATTTGAAAACTAATCAAACAGATTCAGCATAAGCTCAAAATTGAAACGTAATATGTATCTGACCTCTAGAATGCAATGTAACATGAATTATCTCATTTTTGTCAACTAGTTAAAAATTTAACTAGTCAAATAGGGCCTCCCAAAATTCTAAATAATTTACATCAGCATGACAAATGGGGACAACCAACTTTGAGAGATTAAAAACCTAGTCAAAATATGTCAAAATGGCTTGAAATCTGAAACATAGGGTCTTTGATAGGTGTACTAAACACTCCCAAAGTAGAAAGTCATGAAACATTATTATTCATAAGATATTCAATTGTAAACTAAGCCTCCTATTATTGTTTGAGAATTGGGAAAAAATGCAAATTTGGATATTGCTCAAAACAGAACTTCACAGAATGTCTTGGAATGGAAATTTATCTTAATGGAATGCATGGATATGTTGAATGAAAATTTAAAAAAAATATTAAACACCTCTTAGACCTCAAAAGGATAGTCAGGTACACGTGCATTAAAAGAGCTTTTAAAGGCTCAAAAGCTTGGAATGGTACTCAAATCGGGAAGGCAATTTTGAGTCAAAAAAGTGGCTCTGTCTGGGGATGCATGTCCTTCGTGGGAATGGAAAGGATCTCAAAATCACTGGAAGAATAAAACCACACACTTGATAGAAAAAAATTCTCTCGAGTAGCTTATTGAAAGAAAAAATAATTACCACTAAATTGTACACACGATGGCCCCGGGCCACCGAATTTCAACAAAAATTCTTACCTTTTTCATAGTTTTGACTTTCATCTATACTTTCATGAGGTAAGTTGGAAAATTATCTTCTATCAGTTTCACCAATCAAATTAGCATCTTGAATCAAATCACTTGGCAAAACAAAATCTATGTCTTCATTCTCATATGCATGTACAAATCAGCATTAACTTCTACATCATGCTCACTATGAAAATATGGATCAGCATGCTCATGTAAACCAGAATTAATTTCAAAACCATCATCTACATATGATTTTCACATGCTATCAACTAGAAACATGAATGATCCATATTCTACTTTGTTCAAAATGTTGCATGTGTCAAAATTTTGCAACTCACCTTGTGTAACCAGATGTGAAGCATACATGAAATTTGATTTCTCTACTTCATTTGTAGTCATGATACTCATCAAATCATATTATTCATTCACTAAAACTCCTTCACATTCTTCAAACAATGGATTAGTTACCAAGTTTGAAAACTTATCCCGAAAGTGCTAACCTAAACTTTGTTGATCACAATTATTTTCTTCATCTAGAAAACTGTCAGAATGAACCTTGAACTTATCACTACAAGACTTATCAACACATAAAGAAAATACATAGTTAGATTGGCAACTTTCCCATCAAAACATATTGTGGCAATACCAACATGAAAAGAATCTGAAATGGTGTGAAATTTCCCTTCACTAACATCCATGCATCTAACAAGTCATCATGTGCAAATGCATTTGAGGCATTTTCATATACACCTCCAAAATTTGACAAAGATTGTTTAGATTCTATATTTCTTTCCACATCAAACTTTGGGGAAGTGACTTGATTGAATGAAAATGAATTATGAGGGAAAATATGAGCATCCTTAGAAACACTTACATGCTTTTCAAAATCACAAGCCAACAAAGATGAAATTTTATCAAGGCTCAAGAAGATTGTCTCACAAATCTTCTCCTAGCTATGATTATCATCTAGATGACATGAAGAACTTACAATAGCAAAATCATTAGTATAACAATTTGGAACATCAAAATTATTACAACATTCATTCTCATCATGGAAAGAACTACCTCCACTGCTATTATATAATTCTTCAACTTCATAGTCACTGTAACAAGGCTCATTTTCACTTTCATATCCATCTTCCTCATGCTGGCTGCAATCATCTGATTCATTAACATTTGAATCCATCTCTTCACACTTGGAAGATAGATTATCACTATATACAGATTCATTAAATTCATTACTACTTTGACTTTCAACACATCCATTATTATCATTAGAAGATATAACATGAACTCTATAATTATCACTTTCCATCTCCTTAAAGAATCTTTCAACTTGCAAAAACTTTTGTAATCTTATAGGTGTTGGCCAATTAACTGAATCAGGCACTAGAACATCAAGGAAAGTACTAGAAAGGGAAGATTCCTTAGGTCTAGAATGAAAAGGCATCTTGTTGATTACTAATTTAAGCTTTAGATAACATTATTTGACATTTAGACCTTGAGTACTTCCTACTTTAGTTCTTATGACACTGAAAATATTATTGTAAATCTTTTTATTCAACATAGAAATGTTGTTAACCACAGTCTCCAAACTCTCATAACATGACAAACTAATCTCAAATCTGAGATCTGACTCCATCTTAAAATAAAAATTTTACCTCTTTCTTCTAGTGTTGAAAAACACTGAAATGAGGCAACCATTTCTAAGAGTTGGCATTCCATGAAAATGAAACTCATGAAAAGCTAAATACCTTAGTTGCTGATGCAAGACTTTGATCTGCTGATTTGACATGCGTGCATAATTAAAATCCTTCACACAATTGATAAAACTTTGTAGATCTACCATCTCCTTGCAAGAGGATAAATAAAACACTGTTGTGATTTTCTTTTGAACACTTCTATTTCTTATAACAAAAAATTGCAAACAACACTTTAATACTTATTAAGAACTTAAACTTCCTTTTCAAGAAACTATCAAAAGCTTTAGATCTTTCCATACAACTGAAAGTCCTTCAAAATATTGCAATGAAACTAACTAGGAAACAACTGGTACAAAGATTCACAGTTGCCACTTATGCATGTGAGAAATAAAACATAATTTGTCACTTGACAAGTTTGAACCAAACCTTTAGATGGAGGATAAAATGCAAATCATCAAACCACTCTTGTAGATTTACAAACATCAAAAAGAGAACATGACTTTTTGTTCATTCTTGACTTTGATTTTAAAACAACACTTCAAAAAAAATATTTTTGGCTCAATTGATTGAAGATGAACTCTCTTAGTAACCACAATTTATACTCAACCTCAAAGCTACTATTACAAATAGATAAAACATTACTGGGAGACATGAGTATTTAGCAAAGTAATGGAAAACAGTCCATAACCTTGCTACTATAGAAAATTCTTCCTTTTGTATTGAATCTTTTTCAAATTCTCAAGGTTTGTCTATCATATTGATTTAATATAGTCCCCAATATATTTGCCATTTTGTTGTGACTTGGATGGGAAAAACCATTCTAAAAAATAAGACTAAAATATTCAATTCACACTAGAGATTCTTGTCCTGTTAACAAGGTTTATTTGTCATCATCTCCCTATTAGAGTCACCATTTTTTTGATGTTTTGAAATGTCACAGTTTCAAATTACCTTAATAAGAATAGAATACACCTATGGGTACTAGCTACTTTCCATTTGCAACATATCCTTTCAGACATTGGGCTAACTATAAGGCTAGACCCATCTTCTACTTTAGGCTTTGCAAAACTTAGGTGGATGCACCTATTAGATTCTTCAAATGGTACCAATATTCAAAGCATAGATTGAATCTAAACAAAGAAGATAAAACCCTTATTTCTCCTATACTCATGAAATTGAAAATATGTGTAGTAGAAAATTGTAACTCTATGAAATCCACAAGCTGAGTGAGGATAACACTTTTTAGCTCTTCAACATGAAAGGGAAAAGATGTTGATTAATGATGTTGAATATTAGCACAACCCAAGTATGCAATAGCAAACACATGCAATCTCCTAGCTAATCAGTCCCTTATCCATTGGGCATAAGCTAAGTCAAAATATACACATGGATACCTGAGATATACTCATATATTCATATATCTGATCTATCAATTCACCTTGTATATAGAAATCAATCTTCATTAAAACTCTCATACATAATGTAATATCCTCCTGGTGAAACCTACAACCCTCTCAATGTAAATAGGCATTTACTTGGCTCTTTGTTCCAATAGTAAACCTACCCAAAGATACATTCTTAAGGGATTACAAATGAGTTTGAGCTCTTTGTTCTTAAACACAAAACATTGCAGATAGCAGAGGAAGGAGATGAGAATTGGAATGAAACTAAGAAAATGAAGCTTTTTATTAATCTCCTTGCAACAAATATATAATGGTATACGCCAAAACTTAGAATATACACAACAAACAACTATATAATATATTTTCTTATAATAAATTGCAACTATTGTTCATAACATAGAGAAATGCTAAAGAGAAATTGTGTCATATCCATGAGAAACTTTCTCTAGAGTTGGAACCAACATGGTATCATAGTAATGAAACTGGAACCCTGGTCTCACAATAGTGAGAAAAATCTCAAGATTGGAACCCCTACAATGGAAGAGAAAGAGAGAGATATAGGAAAAGAATGTAATCCTAGATCTGATCTAGAAGTGACATGTGTCCACTTGAATCTTCATTCCTAGTTGTTGCAATGCATCTTTCATCTTTTTACAATTGAAATCTGATATGATTCTCATCATTGTTATGTAACAAACTGAAAATATTTCCTCCTTAATGATGAAACCCCTTGTTTTGACAAAATATTTAAATGCATATGAAATTCTAATAATGCCTTCATCAAATTAACATGGAGATATAAAATTTCCCCCAACTACATCTCCACTTCCTTTTATGGTCATCCAATTCACCATTTCATCAAAAATCTAATTTGAATTGCCCTAACTCAATGAAATTGAAAAATGGATACCTAAGACAAAACCTTGTATAACTTGAATAGATGGCTTCCTATGCAAAACAAACTCCAAAAATGGAAATTTCATTCTCTCCTAGTTCTAGTGACATATTATATTGTATATTTTTTATGAAAATTGTGCCTGTAAGGTGCATTTGAAAAACCAGGCCTTAGGCCATGAACCAAACAAAAAATTGAAAAATTTAAATTATCTATATAGTTAGAATTATATATTATGAAAAAAATTATTTAAATCTTCAACTTTGAATGTGAGCATAGGAAATATTTGATTCAAATATCTCGTTTTATCCTTGCCTAATCTCTTGAATCACTAGGTGCCATGTGTCAAATTCTTATTTGATAACCTCACCCAAGCATGCCCCACATCTTCCTCAAGCATAAGATCATAACCATGAGAATTTTGACTCCCAACCATACGATCCTTACAATATTACAAACTCAAATTCATTGTAACATCTTACCTTGGTAATTACCTTTTTACGATACTACAATTCATGAAATGCTCGTGACCACCATAGCATCGTAAACCTCTTGGTTTTTCCTTCCGATCTCATGCTAACTTCGTAACATCATAAGACTTAACAATACCATAATATCTTAAGTAGCACATCAACTTCCCCTTTGCAATCTTACATAGTGCCCCAGATATGCCACATGTCAATTTTCTATTGTGTAAGGTTGGCTAAAATTGGTTGACCCCACTGCCACCTAGCCAAGGTGGACCCCATCCATGGACGAGAAACTTATAAAATGCATGGTTTCTTGAAGAAACTTGGATATTATGTGTTCAAACTTAAAAATAAAAAGAAATTTCCTCTCATGTCAAATGTGGGATTAGAATCATGAACTCCATTTTTACAACTCGTGCCTTTCTAATCATCAGTTTTCTACTTCATGGGATTGTGATGGAGTTGATTTGTCCTCTATTTTTCTCTTATTTCTCTTTTAACCATGGATCTCTATAATCTACATTTTCACCATTGATCTCTATAATCTCTATGCTCTCTTCCTTTTGCAAGGAGTTGTTCTAGCTCTTCCCCTATTGTTTTGCATGTACTCTAATGCTCCTCTTCCTTGTGCATGGAGCTCTACCCACCATGATCTATAGCTCCCTCAATACAAGTTTCCTTCCTTATCATGTCGTGGACATTAATCATCTTCCTCCTACATAGAGCTATGCATCATGCCATGGATGCTCTTCCTCAGCCTCCTTGATGTTGTGATTCCTCTTCCTACTCCCCTTTCAATAATTGTGGATGCTTGGCATTCCTTCAATGTCAATGTTCTCATAATAATTATATGGAGATTCAACAAGATTTTCCTAGAGTCAAAATGATAAACTCTTTCCAAAATGGTAGCATGACAATCCACTTATTTTATATAATGTGCAAAACAAAATAATGGATAACATTATCTTCGATTATAATCACCATGAAAGAGAAAATAGATTTCCTTCTAGATTTAGTTTTACCTTAATGGTGAAAAGAGTTATAACTATTTGCTTCATGGGATGACTCTTAGACAACAATTTTGAAGAACTAGCCACATTTTGAAATAATCCTCATCGTGTGAAACTTGAAACATTTAGCATGTTCAACTTTTCTATTTATCATTAGGTATACATTTTTATACACCATTTTTTTTATGGTCATGTGCCCTAAATGATTTAGAATCATTATAACATCATTTGGATATTCCCAATCCCCAACATCTTATCAATCTACTAAAACTAGTCGGGCCCCAAAGTGGGTCCAACTAAAAAAATTAAAACTAAAACACCTAAGTTGTTAGATTGATCCAACACAATTACCTCACTAACTGAAATCAATAGAAAAATATTTAAATAACCTTTTAAAACCCATTTTTAGCCTTTCCTGCAAACTTGTGATTTTCTGTCAGGAAAGCCTATGAATCTACTTTAAAAATTGACTGAAACAAGTACTTGGGCTCTAAAAACTAACATGTTGATACTTTGTTCTACAATCTTGCACCTTGCCAGATCTCATCTCATGACAATCATTCAATCAAAAGATATTGACCGTAAAATTTTCCTTCTCAGAATTGCTTGCAAGAAAACATGTTAGGAAATCATAAAATGCATTTGGATTTGGCTTTAAAAATAGGGCAAACTAATACTTGGGGGCACAAAAACTAGGGTGTTGGTTCACTATTACAAGGAGAGTTTAAATTTATGATTTGGGCTCATGATGGATAACTAGGAAAATTTGGCAAGTGGTCAAAGTGAGGTACTCAAATTTGCAAACCTGGGAACACTAGCAGAAAAGTGATTTTTTGCAAATGGAATGAACCTAGGAAAGTGTGCAAATGTATTCGTCAAGACTTGAAAATTGGTACACTTAAAGCATTTTTAGAGTAGAACATAATAGTACAATCTATTTGATCTCACCTATCCTGGATTCAGAGTTATGTATATGGAATCGTGTTGCAAAACTAATCAAATAGATTTTTCATAAGCTCAAAATTCAAACATAACAAGTATCTGACCTATAAAATGTAATTTAAAAGTAATTATCTCATTTTGGTCAACTGGGTCAAAGTTATAACTGGTCAAACAGGGCCTCCTGGAATTTTGAACAATTTACATCAACATGACAACAGTAAACAACCAAATTTGAGAGATTCAAAACCTAGTCAAAACATGTAAAAATAGCTAAAATTTTGAAATATAGGCTCTTTAATAGGCATAATAAACACTCCCAAAGTACTGAGTCAGGAAACATTACTAGGCGCAAGATATTCATTTGCAAACTTGGCCTCCTATCATTGTTTTACATAGGCAAAAATGTAGATTTGGACATTGCTCAATACGGAACTTCATAGAATGACTTGGAATGGAATTTTATCTTTATGGAATGCATGGATATGTTGAATACAGAGTGTTAGAAACATTGAACACCTCTTAGGCCTCAAAAGAACATTTGGATACACATGCATTAAAAGCGCTTTAAAAGGCTCAAAAGCTTGGAATGGTACTCAAATTGGGAAGGCAATTTTGAATCCAAACAAGCACCATCAGTGAAATTTAGCATTACAAAAGAGAATATGATGGAAGAGTTGATGCTAACCCTAATGAAACTATATGAAAAGCCCTCCACTTCAAATAAAGTATTTCTCATGAAGTGTTTACTTAATATGAAGATGGAAGAAGGTGGATTTGTTGCTGATCATTTAAATTAGTTTAATATAGTTACTAGTTAATTATATTATGTGAATGTCAATTTTGATAAAGAAATTAGGTCTCTCTTGATTTTGTGTTCTTTGCCTAAAAGTTGGAATGGCTTGGTAATGCTTGTGAGTAATTTTGTTTCTAAATCTAATAGCCCAAAATTTAGTGATGTGCTTAGTGTTATTCTAAGTGAGCAAAATAATAGGAAAACCTTGGGTGGATCTACATCAAGAAGTTCTTTTAGCACACAAAGTAGATGTACAACAATTGAGAGAGGAAAGAATTTTGGAAATCATGGGAAATCAAGAGAAAAATCAAAAGGGAAGAGGTCTCAATCTAAACGACCAAGAGATTGTTGGTAATGTGGAAAACCAAGGCACAAGAATAAATATTTTTGGACTTGAAATAATAATGGAGGCAAACAAGATAGAAACAATGAGGCAAATGTGGTACATAAAAAATCCAAAGAGGATGCTTTTCTTCTTTCTTTAGAAAGTGTTGATGATTCTTGGGTTTTAGATTCTAGGGCTTCATTTCATGCTACACCCCATAGAGATTATTTCATCGTTTATGTCCAAGGGGATTTTGAGCTTGTTTATTTGGGGGATAATGAACCTTGTCAAATTGTTGGAAAGGGAACAGTTAAGATTAAGTTACAAAATGAGAATCATTGGCTACTACATAAGGTAAGACATGTTCCAAGGCTGAGTAGGAATTTAATTTTAGCAAGGCAATTTGGTGATGAGGGTTGCGTAGTTACTTTTAAAGATAAAAATTGGAAAGTTTCAAAAGGTTCCCTTGTGATAGAGGAAGGTGTGAGAGTAGGAAGCTTATATCTTTGTGTAGGTCATACAGTTCCTTCTACTTTAATTATTTTAGAGAAAAATGAATGTTTAGGAATAGTTGCTATAGTTGAGTAGGGAGAACAAATTTTTGTTGTAGATTTTGATTGGTGCTATGGCACAACATACCTAGGCACATGAGTGAGAAAGGTATGAAATTATGTCATTCAAAGAAAGTTTTACTAGGTCTAAAATGTGTCAAATATGATTTTTTGTAAAAGTTGTGTGTATGGAAAAAAAAAAAAAAAAAAGAGTTAGTTTTGTGAAGAATGCGAAGGAAAAGAAAAATGAGAAATTAGATCTTGTGCATACAGATGTACGGGGAACAACTCAAGTAGCTTCCATTGGTGGCTTTCATTATTATATTACATTTATTGATGATGCAACTAGAAAAGTATGAATTTATTTCCTTAGACAGAAATCTAATGTATTTGTAACTTTTAAGAAACGAAAATGCTTGGTTGAGAATAAGACTGGCAAAAAGCTAAAATGTCTCAAATCTAATAATGGTGATGAGTATTGCAACATAGAATTTGAAGATTATTGTTCCTATAATGGTATTAATAGATAGAAAACTATTCCAAGGACTCCACAGGAAAATGGAGTGGTTGAACAAATGAATAGGACAATAATTAAGCGTGCAAGGAGCATGGAGTTGCATGTTGGGCTGCCTTTAAACATGTGGGTGGAAGCTGTCAATACTGTTGTATATTTGATTAATAGAGGTCCCTCTACTCCTTTGGACTA
Organism: Cupressus sempervirens; assembly: GCA_028749045.1. Lineage (NCBI taxonomy): Eukaryota > Viridiplantae > Streptophyta > Pinopsida > Cupressales > Cupressaceae > Cupressus > Cupressus sempervirens. Next base: position 443,754,096 of record CM053784.1, read on the forward strand.
TGGAATTCTAGAGGAAGCATGAACCAGTAAGAAGCTGAGTTATTCTTTTCTCAAAACCTTTGATTATGAGGCATTTTCACATATTGATTTTGAAAATAGAACCAAGCTAGAAGTTAAGTCAAAGAAATGTGTATTTTTTGGATATTACATTGATGAATTTGGTTCTAGGATTTGGGATTTTGAAAACCATAAAATTGTAAGAAGAAAAGATGCCATATTCAATGAGAAAGTGGTGTTTAATGATCTATTGCAACAACATGAGAAGAAATAAAATGATTATGCAGTGCTAGATGATACTCAAAATGAGATGTTATGTCATTCCCTCATGCTCACACCCCAATGAATGTTAGATGGTTAAGACAGCTAAGAAGACCTCTAGAAAGATTTTCTCCCTCTTTGTACTCTATTTTATTAATAGATTTTGGTGAACCTAAATGTTATGATGAAGATATGTAGGTGGATAGTAAGATTTAGTGGGAGTTTACAATGTAAGAACAAATGGACTCCTTGCTGAAATATTAGACATGAGATTTATGCAAGTTTCTTGTAGGTAAATAAAATTTACAAAATAAATGGGTTTACTGGTTGAAAGAAGAGGATGGAGGTAAGACAAGATTTAAATTCATGTTAGTTGTTAAAGGCTTTGCATAGAAAAAGGGCATTGATTTTGATGAGATACTTTCTCATGTTGTTAAAATGACTTCTATTTGTATTGTTTTAAGTATTGTGGCTACTAAAGATTTGCATTTAGAGCATCTTGATGTTAAAACCACCTTTCTTCATGGTGATTTAGATGAAGAGATATAAATGGAACAACCATAGGGATTTGAGGTCAAAGGTATCTTAAAGAATGCAACTCAACAATGGTATCTTAAATTTGACAATTTTATGTATGAGCATGGTTACACTTGGTGTCATTCTACCCATTGTATTTATTTTAAGAGGTTACATGATGACAACTACATTATTTTATTTTTATATGTTGAATATATGCTTGTAGATGGGTCTAACATGGATCACATTAAGAGGCGTAAATGATAGTTAGCACATTCATTCATTATGAAGGATTTAGGGGCAGCAAAATAAATCCTTCCTATGAAGATTTGTAGAGATAGGAAAAATAGAAAATTGACTTTATCTTAGGTTGATTATATTGTGAAGGTGTTGCAATGGTTCTCTATAGAGAATGCTAAAGATGTCAGCACACCTTTACCTAGGCATTTCAAATTGACTAAGGAGATTTGTCCAAAGATACTAGAAGACGAGGCTAAAATGTCCAAAGTACCTTATGCTTCAGATGTAGGAAGTTTGATGTATACTATGGTATGTACGAAGCCAAAAATGACACATGCAGTGGGAGTTGTTGTTAGGTATATGAGTCATCCTAGAATTGAGCATTGGACTGGAATCAAATGGATTCTCAAATATTTGAGAGGAACATCCAATAATTGTTTATATTTTGGGGGCTCTACTACTGACTTACAAGGCTATGTTGACTCAGATTTGGTAGGGGATATTGATACCAGGTAGAGTACTAAAAGTAATGTATTTCCCATTGGTGGGGCAGTAGTGAGCTAGGTTTCTTGGTTATAGAAGGTGAATTCTTTATCCACTACAGAGGTAGATTGTATTTCTTCTATAGAGGAAGCCAATGAGATGATATGGCTTCAATTCTTCATGGAAGAATTGAGACACCCATAGAGGGATAACTATTTTTTTACAAATAGCCAGAGTGTCATTCATCTTGCCAATAATTCTTCTCTACATTCCAAGACAAAACAAAAACAATTGTGGTACCATTTCATTTGGTTAGTTTTAAATGATGGACAGTTAAAGCTGGAGGAGATACATACAAATGATAATCCAACAGATATGTTTTCCAAGGTAGTAATAAGGGAGAATTTGAGCTCCTCTTTAGCTTCAGTTAGTCTTCTATACTGAATAGAATAAAAGAACACCATAGTCCAAGGTGATTTAATATTCTAGTAGGAGCTTCAAGTTTACCGATGATATGATCAATCTCCAAGTGGGAGGTTATTGTTGTCGAGTCTGACCAGTCTCTAAGTGGGAGATTGTTGTGATGTGGATCCTTATTAGACTAAGAGGTTTATTTAGTGTGGTTTCCCCCTATATTATTTCTACAAGGGTTTGGGGCCAACGTCCCTAAGATAGGGTCAAGGAGCAGTGCCCCAAGTGTGCTCCTTGTTGCAGTATAGGGTGGGGCCAAGGGGCAACACTCCTGTGGGGGTTTTGGGGGAAACACCCCAAAATCCATAAATGACCCTACTATTGTATAGGGAATTCACTATTATTTTTCTATTAGATTAATTATTCTAGCCCTAATTTTGTAAGTTAAAAAAGCTTGTATAAAATGGATTAGGGTAAGGGATTTCATAATGTATGGTGATATTGTAGCTCCTTACAATAGTATTGATCTGTAAGAGATTTACAAATTATAATCAATGGATAGTAATAATATTATACTTGTTGTTGGTGGACGTAGCCTAGGGATTAGGTGAAATACATTAAATCCTTGTGTCTTATGTTATCTTTTGTGCGATCTATTATTTTCTTATATTGGTTATATTTGCATGTAACTATTGCATTTGTCTATGGTTAATCCTAACAACACCTACTGTACATTGGACCTTCTTCTATGTGGCTAACTTTAATGCCATTATAACACTCTTGAGACGTGTAGCACATTGGAGGCATAACCAAATTATCTAATTGATGTTGAAAGAGTAGCTAAAGTTTTGATAACTATTTCCAAATATTTCATTGTAGTTCCTTTGAATCTCTATACAACAACCAACATCTTCATTTTCTTTACTCAAGTTTTCATCCATAGGATTCAATGGTGCAACACTTGTCAAAGCAACATGATCATTTTCAACCCCTGATATAGTTGTCAAACTATTATTATTGACTTGTATTTCATCTAATATTCTTTGAGTTCTTCTTCTAACATGGCATTTCTTGTCTTGTTGGTTGTGATTAAGATGTTTGTTTTCCTTTTCAGTTTCATTCATTTCATTTAGTCATTGTTTTCTATAATCTATATGATATTGCCTCCTACAATCTGATGCAGGAGCATCCAGAGGTATAAGGGCAATCCTGTGTCACCCAAAAAAATGTACTTAGACTTAGTTTCTATTTTATGTCTTTGCATTTTTGGATACCCATTTGGCTCAAATAAAGGTTCCAACTCTCATAGTTCAGCTATCAGTGAATCCCAAAAAAATAGGAGCATGCAATTTGACCATCATTTTGGTGACCTAGAAGGTGTGACTTGGCCAGATGAATGTAATCAAGATTTAGAGCATTCCAGAAAAAAGAATCAGGTCAAAAGGCCCCACGGTTTGAAAGTTATTGCAATTTTTCGGGTTTTGGAGACCCCCTAAGAATGCTTCAAAGTCAGGATTGGGGCATTAAATGACCTCGAAAAGGGTTGAAAAATGGGGGATGAGCGAAGCTTGTCCATAGGGCTATAGAGCGCTTCGAGAGCTTTTCGAAAATGTAAACGGTTCGTCAATCAGAGTTACGGTTCAAAAGTTATGCCTCCCGGAAGTTCGACTACCGTTTCTGGATTCTTCTAGAATTGCACCGACTTCTAACGCAGCTTTCGGAACCTTCTATTTTGTCGGTGGATGCCTACTAGCACTTTCTAGAATGTACTCCTAGTCCTTAACCCTCTGGGGTCTATTTAAGGAGATTTCTGGCATTGTAAAAGGCAGTTCGGGATGGAGTTTGAGAGGAGGTGCTATAAGGAGAAATATTCTCCAGATTTATGCTATTGTAAGCCCGCAGGGCATGTTTTGAGTTTATTTTCTCTGCACTATTTGTACCAGCTTATTTTCTTAGTTAATATAATTTCCCCTTTCCTATTGTTTCTATTCTGTTTGTTGGGTTGTGTCCCCATCAAGTGGTATCAGAGCGGGTTTTCCTGAGTGTGTAGATAGAGCGCCGACTGTGAGGCAGTTTGCACCAGGACTGTGTGGTTGTGGGTTCGAGTTAGAAGATGCCTCCACGAAGAGAGCATGGTGGAAGGGCCAGAGCTATTGATCTTGAGGAGGTTAGAGCCCTCCAGAGACAGGTACAAGCATTGCAAGAGGAGCTTCGTAGAGGAGCAAATATTGCCGCAGATGATAATAGTGAGGATGACAATGAAGAGGAAGTAATGGAAGTTGATGGGGAAGTTCTGAATCCTATAGAGGAAAGGCTTTTTAGGGCCATTTCTAGGTTTGGGAAAAGACCTACAATTGAAGTGGGTATATTTTCGGGAAATTTGAAACCAGATGAGTTGATCGATTGGATCAATGAACTGGACGAATACTTTGAGTATGAGGATATAAGGGACCCAGATAGGGTTAATTTTGCAAAGGCCAAACTAAAAGGCCATGCCAAAATCTGGTGGCAAGAGATTCAACTAGAAAGACTTAGAAGAGGAAAGGAGAAGATCACAAGATGGGATCGCATGGTGGACAAATTGAAGAAGCAGTTCATTCCTGTGGACTACGAGCTTGATCTGTTTAAGAAGATGCATGGGTTAAAGCAAGCAGGAAGATTAGTCCAAGAATATACAGAGGAGTTTTACTGACTCCTGATTAGAGCGGGGCATGCAGAAGCAAATAAGGAGAAGGTTGCTCGTTATATCAATGGGTTACGACCTAGCATCTAGGAAGAACTAAGTCTGGTAAGAATGACCAGCGTTGAAGAAGCATACCAGTTTGCCCTACGAGTGGAAGAGAAGCTGAGTAAAAGGTTTGAAGGAAGACAAAGAGGGCGCGGTCAAGGAGGAAGGGGAAGCGGTAGATCATCTGGAGGCCGCAATGAAACTCAAAAGAAAAATGAAGATGAGGGTACTAGCAGGAACCAGAGGAATGAGGGTTTCAACCGCTCCCGTGATCAAGACTTTGGAAATCAAAGAGGAAGAGGTAGAGGACGTGGGCAAGGAAGAGGAGGCTTTTGTGGTACCTATTTCCATTGCAATGAAGAAGCTCATCGTGCCTTTGAATGCCCCCAACGACAAGGAAGGACAGATAGGAGGGCTGAGGGCCAAGCTAGGGTTGCTCATGTGGATGAGGATGCACAATCATCACATTCAGAGGATGCAGAAAGAGGAGAGACCTTGGTAAATGAAAGAGTCCTACTAAGTGGTGAGAATGAACCAGGACAACGGAGGAGTCTATTCCGTACCAGATGCAAGTGTGAGGATAAATGTTGTGATGTGATCATTGATGGTGGTAGCACTGATAACTTGGTATCAGAAGAGATGGTTTCTAAGCTGAAGCTCAAGAGGGAGAAACATCCCCAGCCCTATCGGATTTCTTGGGTAAAAGATGATCATAAGGTCCTAGTAAGTGAACAATGTTTAGTAAAATTCAAAATTGGGAGTTACCATGATGAAGTTCTTTGTGATGTTATTTCGATGGATGTTTGCCATCTATTGTTGGGTAGACCATGGCAGTTTGATAGACATGCAATACATGATGGACATGCAAACACATACTCTCTGACAAAGGATGGAGTTCACCACAAATTGAAGCCCATGAAAAAGGAAGGTGAAAAGGTATGTAGCAGTGCTAGGATTTGTCTTGTTGATGGAAGGAAGTTTTTAGATGGCATGAAACATCAGCGCATGTGCTATGCTTTGATTCCTAGAAAAGATAAAGAAGGTAGTAGTGAAATACCATTTGAAGTTTCAGATTTACTAGGAGAATTTGGAGATATTATCTCTGATAATGTTCCAGATGGATTGCCACCAGTAAGGCAAATCAGTCATCAAATAGATCTGATTCCAGGAGCTAGTTTGCCTAACAAGGCTGCTCACAGGATGACTCCTACTGAAACAGAGGAGCTAAATAGACAGGTTCAGGAGCTATTGAGGAAGGGCTTGATTCGAGAGAGCCTGAGTCCATGTGCAGTACCTGCAGTACTTGCACCCAAGAAGGATGGAGAGTGGAGGATGTGTACAGATTCTCGAGCTATAAATAGGATAACCATCAAGTACCAGTTTCCTTTGCCAAGGATGGATGATCTTATGGACTGCTTGAGTGGAGCTAAGTACTTCACAAAGATAGATCTAAAGAGTGGCTATCATCAGATACGGATTCGAGAAGGAGATGAGTGGAAAACAGCCTTCAAGACCAAGGAGGGTCTTTATGAGTGGTTAGTCATGCCCTTTGGATTGACGAACGCCCCAAGCACCTTCATGCGGCTCATGAATGAGGTACTTAAGAAGTTCTTGGGAAAATTTCTTATTGTCTATTTGGATGATATTTTAATTTTCAACAAGACTTTGGAAGAACATTTACTGCATATTCGTAGTGTCCTTGAAAGGCTAAGGGAAGAGAAACTATTAATTAATCTAAAGAAGTGTGTCTTTGCAAAAAGGGAGTTAGTCTATTTGGGATTTGTTATATCACCTGAAGGTCTCAAAATGGATCCAGAGAAGGTAAAAGCCATCTTGGAATGGCCTACTCCAAGGTCTGCTACTGAGGTAAGATCATTTCATGGTCTGGTTAGTTTTTACAGGAAGTTTATTAAGAATTTCAGTGGCATATGTGCACCTCTAACTGATACAATAAGAGGGGATAGAAAAGAGTTCAAATGGACTGCAGCAGCTACGAGAAGTTTTGAATTACTGAAGAAGAAGGTGACTGAACAGCCTGTGTTGGCACTTCCAGATTTCAGAAAAGTATTCCAGGTGGACTGTGATGCTAGTGGTAGCGCTATTGGGGCTGTATTAAGCCAAGAAGGTAAGCCTATTGCATATTTTAGTGAAAAATTGAATGATGCAAAGAAGAAGTATTCTGTTTATGATCAAGAGTTCTATGCGATAGTTCAGGCCTTAAAGAAATGGAGGCATTATTTATTGCCAAAGGAATTTGTTTTGTATACTGATCATCAGGCATTACAGTACCTAAATAGCCAAGGTAAATTGAATCAGAGGCATATGAAGTGGGTAGAATTCTTGCAGAGTTATACATTTGTGTTGAAGCATAGAAGTGGAAAATCTAACAGGGTGGCAGATGCATTAAGTAGGAGACAGTTGTTGCTTACAACAATGCAGGTTGAAGTAGTTGGGTTTGATGAACTCAAGAATTTGTACCCCGAGGATCCTGATTTCTCTGAAGCATGGAAAGCTTGTAAAGAACCTGTTGCTGTAGATAGAACCAAGTGGTTAGACTATTTGATTCAGGATGGCATGTTGTTCAAAGGTAGTCAATTGTGCATTCCAAGGAGTTCCATGAGGGAAAATCTGATTAAGGAGAAACACAGTGGAGGGATGGCAGGACATTTTGGTCGGGATAAGACCATTGCCATTCTTAGAGAACATTATTTTTGGCCTCAAATTACACAGGATGTGAAGAAGTTTGTACAGAGTTGCCAGGTTTGTCAAGTTGCCAAGGGGTTTAGTCAAAATACTGGCCTATATCAGCCATTGCCTGTTCCATCAAGGCCATGGGAGGACATAAGTATGGATTTTGTTCTTGGATTGCCAAGGACACAAAGGGGTAATGACTCAGTATTCATGGTGGTTGATAGGTTCTCCAAAATGGCACATTTCATTCCATGCCATAAAACTCATGATGTTGTCCATATTGCAGACTTGTTTTTCAAAGAGGTGGTAAGACTACATGGTCTTCCAAGGAGTATAGTTTCTGACCGAGATACTAAATTTGTGGGGTATTTCTGGAGGACATTGTGGAAGAAGTTGAGAACAGACTTGAAATTCAGTTCTACGCATCACCCACAGACTGATGGCCAAACAGAAGTGGTAAATAGAAGTCTGGGCAATTTGCTGAGATGTTTAGTTGGAGATAAGCCTAAGGGATGGGATTTGATTCTACCACAGGCAGAGTTTGCTTATAATAACTCTGTAAATAGGAGTACTGGAAAATCACCATTTCAAATTGGAAATAGCCCAAGGACTGCACCAGAATTGAGAAAGATAGAACAAGGGGAGAGAACAAGTGCTGAAGCTGAGGAATTTGCTGAACACATCAAGCGTCTACATGAGGAGGTTCAAGCACACATTATCAAGATGAATCAAGAGTATAAAGCTAGGGCTGATGCAAGGAGAAGACATAAGGAATTCCAAGAAGGGGATCTAGTCATGGTGCACTTACGAAAAGAAAGATTTCCAGTTGGTACTTACAACAAGCTGAAAATGAAGAAATTTGGTCCCTGCAAAATTTTGAAGAAACATAACTCAGGAAATGCATATGAGGTTGAGCTGCCAGATGGTATTCACATTTCTCCCATTTTCAACATTGCAGATTTGATAGAGTATCATGATGATGGTACTGATGAGGAGCTAGTTTTAGAGCCATGTCCAATTCCTGCTTCTAAGAAGGAGGAGATAGAAGACATTCTAGATCATCGTGTGGGTAGGAGTACCAGAAATAGGCAGTATGAAGAGTATTTGGTCAAATGGAAAGGACGACCGATCGAAGACTCAACTTGGATTTCAGCAGCAGAGGTTTCCCATTTGGGATTTCCTCTACCATCCATAAAGTGACAGGGTCACTTTTCAATCTACCCTGGGTGTCTGATGCAGGAGCATCCAGAGGTATAAGGGCAATCCTGTGTCACCCAAAAAAATGTACTTAGACTTAGTTTCTATTTTATGTCTTTGCATTTTTGGATACCCATTTGGCTCAAATAAAGGTTCCAACTCTCATAGTTCAGCTATCAGTGAATCCCAAAAAAATAGGAGCATGCAATTTGACCATCATTTTGGTGACCTAGAAGGTGTGACTTGGCCAGATGAATGTAATCAAGATTTAGAGCATTCCAGAAAAAAGAATCAGGTCAAAAGGCCCCACGGTTTGAAAGTTATTGCAATTTTTCGGGTTTTGGAGACCCCCTAAGAATGCTTCAAAGTCAGGATTGGGGCATTAAATGACCTTTAAAAGAGTCAAAAAAATGGGGGATGAGCAAAGCTTGTCCATAGGGCTATAGAGCGCTTCGAGAGCTTTCCAAAAATGTAAACGGTTCGTCAATCAGAGTTACGGTTCAAAAGTTATGCCTCCCGAAAGTTCGACTACCGTTTCTAGATTCTTCTAGAATTGCACCGACTTCTAACGCAGCTTCCGAAACCTTCTATTTTGTCGGTGGATGCCTACTAGCACTTTCTAGAATGTACTCCTAGTCCTTAACCCTCCGGGGTCTATTTAAGGAGATTTCTGGCATTGTAAAAGGCAGTTCGGGGTGGAGTTTGAGAGGAGGTGCTATAAGGAGAAATATTCTCCAGATTTATGCTATTGTAAGCCCGCAGGGCATGTTTTGAGTTTATTTTCTCTGCACTGTTTGTACCAGCTTATTTTCTCAGTTAATATAATTTCCCCTTTCCTATTGTGTCTATTCTGGTTGTTGGGTTGTGTCCCCATCACAATCCCTTTTGTCCACATTTCTATTTGACATGTTTTTATTTTCTATTCCTTCTAACATTCTTTGCTCCATGTCTCCAACATTATGCTCATTTTCTTGTAGACTATAATTAGTGCAATTTTTATCTTTTTTTGTTTAATCTATTTCTTCATGTTCACATGATATATAGTCCATTTTATTTTGAGATATTTGAAGCATGTTAGTCTCTACATAATAAAAGTTATAAGATGTAGTCAAAATTCATTGTTCATTTTCAACTTGTGATGGTTTATATTATTCTGAGACCAGTGAATTACCTAAATTACTTGTAGTCCATACAACTTTTTGTTGATTATTTATTTATGTATCCATCATGTTATTTATTTTTCTAGCATATCTCTCTAATTATTTTTCATTATTCAGCAGGCATTATTCTCCCTTTTTGTATCATCCATCTTTTTTTTTTGCTGATGCTTGTATTCTATTTGATATTGTCTTCTCCCATCCTCAAATTGAAAATTCACATGTCTTGGTCACATAGTCAAAAGATGAGAAGTAAAGTACAATTTAAAATATATTTATTTTGTTTGTTTGTTCAAGCATTTCAAATAAAATTAAAGAATACAAATTTCCATGTGTAAAAATGTGATTTTTAATATTTTCCAAGTATATATAACTCTCAAAAAAATTATTTGGAAATAATTATTCTATATATTCATTTCTATGAAAATCCATAATTTTATTCAACATTTACTTTTATCTTTCAATGATATAATCGCAATTTTTCCCCCCTTATTGTACCAAGTTGAATAATATCTATAAATTAAAAAATAATATTGTGTAATGAAATTTTTTTTTTTTTTGAATATAATACTTTTTTTAAAAAAATTAGGATTCTATATTATAATTTAAATTGTATTACACATAACTACATAATTTTAACAAGTAACTAATCTATTAATTTCATTGCAAATATTAAAATATGCAAAAAAATATACATCATCTTTAAGAAGACTTTGTTGTATTATTCACATATGAAACAAATTTTTCATGAAATAAGAAACAATGAGATTCGTTACAAAACATCATGACATGCTTAAATTTAATATATTCTATACAAACAAATTTTAGGTTTCGATTTTAAAAAGTAAAACCACATTACATATGAAATATAAATTAGATAATTAGAGTATGCATAAAATATACATAATTTTAGAAAACAAATTGTTCCATCATTGGCATTTGAAACAAATTTTGTTGAGATTGTTTCTGATCTATACAAAATAGTGGTGTGCAAAGGTGTTAACTACTTCTGTCAATAGGTTCTTGTTAGGACCCAAGTGGTACTAGAGCTATACATTCATAGAATTAATCATATTTTTAATACTTTTTATAGTATCACTAACATTTGTACTTTGTTCCTAAAAATTAGATATTCTATTTTTTCCATATCATAATATCAATGTCCTCTTTCTATAATTTTGTTTGCTCGGACTTAGAAAATTGTTGAATGATTTGATTGGTGGAACACAATGCCGAAGAAATTTCTAAAAAATTACAACCCAAACCTTCAACAAATTTTTCTATCCCTATCATAGATATATCTGGCAAACTTTTTATTATGTGCAATTTTCTATGACAATTTATCAATGTTAATCTTCCCAAATTACACACCTTTAACAATTCTTGGAGTGAGGCTTTGTTTCGACTAATACCAATTGAGACCAATTGTTCAACATGTAATTCCTTCACCTTTCTTACAATAGGAATTTCCTCGTTTAAGAAATCAAGCTCCCCAATGATTGTTTCATTAATTTCCCATGCCATAATTACCTTCTCAAAAATAGTTTTATATTGTTTGACTATCTTTCAAATCATACGAATACCTAACATTTCCAAATCATTCTATCATTCTGCAAATCTAGTGTGTATTTCATCTTCATTGTCCTTATCTGAAAGAAAAATGGATTCGTTGGCTAGTAATAGAGAACATTTCACACCTTTGTATGGCTATACAAGAGGTGAATTGCATGTATTTCTAACATTTTATGGGGATTCAACATGAAGAATTTCATCTTTCTTTAGAGCATCACAAGTCACATCATTGATTTTCATATCAATAGGAGACGAACCACCTTCATCCTAATCTACATTGCTAGCATTTGCAATAAAATTATGATTAACACCGATAATTTTTAGAGTAAATAATTAATTAATTATTATTTATTCTATTTACTTAAGCTTACTTAGGTAAATGCATTCATTTATTAGTTGTAGTCTAGGAGTTTGTTATAAGTTGTTGATAATATGGGAGTTTTTTCTCTCCTAAGTCATACTTATCCTCTCACTTTGTTCGAGGACTTTCCACCTAATGTGGATGTATGCTTAGTTGTCACACTTATCTCCTAACGTCTTCTAGTTTGTTCTAGGAGATTCCTGGAGCTCTTTATATTCGAGCTCCCTCATTGTATTTTCATCATAATATCAAGACATTTAGCATATTGTAAATACATATTTTCTTGTGTTGTAATATTTTCTCTCTCATGTCTGTTTAGGGTTTTTCCCTAGCTCCTCGCTCTTCCTTTCTTGGCTTCCCTTTGACAGGTTTTTCACATGTAGGTTGTCTTGGGTGTCTTTGGAGTTGGATTTCATCAACCCCAACATGGTATCAAAGCCTCCATACTACTGCTTCATTTAAGGATTTTTGAATCCATGATTTGAAGTCATAAACCCTAGTTTGTTTGTGTATTTTTTCTTCAAATTAGGGGAGCAACAATTTTTTGGAGCACTTTCAGCCCAAACGGACACTACCATTGGATCTGGAAGGCCATTTGCAGTTAGGATTCATATAAAACTTATTGTTTTTGGAGACAAGGCTGTAGGAGGCAAAAAAAAATTGTTCGGGAGGTCGTACGAATGATTTTTGGGGCATTTATTGCAATTTTATTTCAAAGTACGTAGGGCCACTACTGCACCGCCATAGCCCTACACATGCACCACCAAGGTGTTGCTGCCACTGATAGTGCAACCACAGGGTAGCTGCTACGCGACCACCACTCCGCGGCCATCGCCGCTCGGCCGACCCACCACCTCGGGCTCCAACTCAACCTCCCTACTGCCCCCATGCTCAGCTACACTAGTAGCTCTTCTCCTTTCTATTTTTCAACCCTAGTTCTACCTTCAAACCTCTGCTTGGGTATAGTTAGCAGCTGCATGTATAGCTTTGCACAATTCATAGTGATAGATTTCAGTATAGTCAACTACTGTGTGGGATCTTGTGTGCCCAGTCAGCATGTTGTGGGGTGACATATGGCATAGGTTTCATGTGGCACTTTTCCATGTGGACCCTACCACATCACCCACCATGTCATCTTCTTGCCATGTGGTGTCCACATGGCATCCTTTTTTTGTTGTGACGATCATTTAGCCATCAATTTTAATGCAATTTTTTTGTTGACATCAACATGAATTCACCTGCATCATCCTCTTGCACCTCTCTAAGGTCATTTTGACCTACTTGTAGTTTTTTGGCCATAACTTGAGCATACGGAGGTATTTTTTCGATCCAAAAGAAGTGTTGCAAAGTTGGTTCTGAGATAGAGGCATTGGTGCAAGTATTTTCAGATTTTGATGCATTCCATTTTTTCAGTCAAAATTTGAAGTTTTTTTTTTTACTTCGGCAAGCTTTTCTTTTGCATCCCATGTCAATTTTTTGCAAACTTTATATTTTTGGAAAGTTGGTTTTGTGACCTTTTCAAAAATGTAGTCCTTTTCCTTAGATTTTGGCCCATGTTGTTTCTATCATATTTTTGGTATTTTTCTCTATGGTGGATATCTTGGGTGTTTTAGGTCCGAGGATCATTTTCCTAGCATGGTTTCCTTTTTTTTTGGGCTGTACTATGTTTTGTTGCAGCTTATTTTTTGTTTTGATCATTGTACCTATCATTTTGAAGCACTTTTGTGTATCGCACTGAGATAAAGTGCCACTTTTGCATTTCGGGTTCATGAATGTTGTTTTGAGTCAGTTGTATATGCACTATTTTTATAAAGCACCATGGGAGGGATAGTTGTTTTCTATTTTAGGCATTCTCCCTTTGTCAAGTGAGTGTCCTTTCTATGACATTAGCCACATGTAATGTCAGTGTGACCATGTCTTTATAGGTGTTTGTACCTCTTCCTCTCTTGTTGTTCTTGGTTTGTCTGCAGCAAACTTTGGCCCACCTTCTCAGTTGTTTGTCATCACACCCCATCTACATTAAGGGGAGTTATGCTATTGTTCTAATGCATATGTGGTTCGATGGTTCAATAGTGTGAACTATGTATTCAATGGTTGATCCTATATACAAGGCAATTGCAGTGGCTGGCTACCCATGCATTTCGGTGAGATGGATCATCTACCATATAGACATGCTCAGTTCATGCCTTCTTCTTCCTTGGAGGTTCTTTAGATTAGCAGTTTTCTTCTTGATGGTAGATTTTGTGGCTTCTTCATGCTTCAGTGATGCCTCTTCATGATCACTCCTTGTTCCTATTATAGGAGACATTTCCCTAGTTGGAGGCTTCTTCAGTTCTTCACTAGGTTCTTACCTCTTTTTGGGGGAGGGTTTTTCCCATGTGATTTTCTCTCTTTCCCCATTTACAGAGGTTGCATATTTTGCATTGTACATGGGTACCTAACATGGCCTCGATGCCAAAACCCATTCTGCATTTCTTAGTTTTGTGAGCTTAACGCATTTCCCTAAGTTGCACTTAAGGGGGGTTGTTAGAGTAAATCATTAATTATTTATTATTTATTCTATTTACTTAAGCTTACTTAAGTAAATGCATTCATTTATTAGTTGTAGTCTAGGAGTTTGTTATAAGTTGTTGAGAATATAGGAGTTTGTTCTCTCCTAAGTCATACTTATCCTCTCACTTTGTTCGAGGACTTTCCATCTAATGTGGATGTATGCTTAGTTGTCACACTTATCTCCTAGCATCTTCTAGTTTATTCTAGGAGATTCTTGGAGCTCTTTATATTCGGGCTCCCTCATTGTATTTTCAGTGTAATAACAAGACATTTAGCATATTATAAATACATGTTTTCTTTTGTTGCAATATTTTCTCTCTCATGTCCATTTAGGGTTTTTCCCTAGCTCCTTGCTCTTTCTTCCTTGGCTTCCCTTTGACAGGTTTTTCACATGCAGGTGATCTTGGGTGTCTTTGGAGTTGGATTTCATCAACTCCAACGATAATTTTATTTGAAGTCATGTTTGGGTCAAATGCAACATCATCTCTCATTAAATCCATTGCATTTGTGTAATTTTTGATATGATATTCAAATGTGTGATATGCTAAGTGCATTTTGCAAAGCCAAAAAATACACCAAATATGATGTCATATAGATTTTTTTTATATGAAGAACATCAATTAATTATTCATGCAAGCAATTGCTAATAATGGATACCTAGTTAAATTATTTTTTATTCTAAATTGTGTGGATAAAATAAAGCATACATGGTTCAAAATGAGTTGTGCCAAGACATCCAAAAACCCTACTCAATAGTGTGATTTAATATTTGCCTTCTTCTATAAAATCAACTTTGTGTTGTCCTCTAGCCATTTTTTATTGGTACTCTTTTTCTACAATAATTTATCATTCAAAAATCGTGTTGCAATTGAATCAGTTTGGAAATAGTAGTCATTGGATATCTTTGTATCAACAACAACATGCTGATCATGTTGTAGAATATTTAATGCTTCTTGCACAATTTTTGGACTATTATCCAATGATTTTACACCTTGTGAACTTTTAACTTTCATATCCTCTACATTGCAGTAGTATGCACATGCTAAAACTGATTCTATGGACTGAAGAGAAACTAGGAATGTAGATACTTGAACCAAACTAGAAGTTGACAATATGTGCCAAAGAAGAGACATTCGCTCTTCATTTTTCATTCTATTTGAAAACTCCATACTATCAATGAAACCTAAATTTGTGTCTCCTATCTCTTTGTAAGATGAATTGAACTTAGATTTTTGAAGATTCCTTGTGAATTTGTACTTCATAGTGACTAATATAATCTTTCTAACCTAAAAATATTATTATTTTAAAAAACTAATAGAGAAACAAATCTTTCTTTACTTTTATCAATGACAAAATTTAAAAATTTAAAAGGTTTGAAAATTATAATTATATAAACCATATTACAACAATATCAAAAAAAAAAAAAAAATGTGTCATAAATAACTATAATGAAAAACTACATCATGCAAATAAATTATCTTATTCATCAAAATATTGGATACATTATGTGAAAGGTAATCCACTTTAGTAGATAATTGATCCCAATTTCCAATATAAAAGACTAAACATAAAAATATTTGGATCTCCACATAAAAGAAACAATGACATATTCAATACCATTGTTTTAGTATACACCATCCATTAACCCAATGTTGAGCTCAACGTAACTGGGAACAAGAATATGCCTGAAGAGTTTGAGTATTAGGAAAGGATAATTCAAAAAACTATTGGTGACTCAAAGGAGATTCAAAACTATCGACAACAACACCTGTCTATCAACAACCATTTTTTAACACATCCACAACCAAATTTGATGAAATATATTGAGGTAGACTAACTACATGAGGTGTAGGTCTAATATATTCAAAATATAAATCATCTACAAGATGTTCTCGAGTCCACTCATTTTTTATAAAATTATCACATTCAATGATGAATTTAGGCCTATGTGCATTAGCGACATATCCTATTATGGTCCTAGGGAATCGTGCTCCATTGAATCGCTCTTCATCACAACATGCTTCAACTTTCATCCCATAATGAAAATTCACATTTTATAAATTTAATCTTAGACAATTTTTTAAAAATTTATTTTTTAATTATTAACATGTAAATCAATTCATAATAGAAAAAATATTCTTCAATGTTCCTAACTATATTCCTTATAAAATAAAATCATATACTAAATCAAATTTAAATAATATGCAAAAAATAATTATAAAATATAATACTTGTCAAACATAAATAAAAATAAAGTTAATAAATTCTAAAAAATAAAGTAAAAGAGCTATAAAAAGTAAAACTTTATAATTAGAGCTTTGTTTTAAAACTAATTGGGAAATATATTGAGTTGAATTTTGACACTATGGCATAGATGGTGGGAGGTTTGGAGCCATGGTTGTGTCCATGCCACTTCTCTCATTGATTTTTGGGATAGCTTGGGTAGGGCCCCAGTGAAGACTTCTTTCTTGCAGGTTGCCTGGATGGTGGGATCGATTTTTTTTGTATGGAACCTTTGGTTGGAGAGGAATCATAGGATTTTCTGTGACTCCAAGTTAGACAGTCTTCAGCTGAGGAGGAAGATTCTTAGTAGGCTTTAGGAGACTATTTTAGCAAAATGTGACATGTCTGAAAGTATAGATCCTGGTGATCAAGCTATTGTGAGAAATTTGAACCTAGATGGTAATAATCAGGGACACACTCTTGGAAGAAGGCATTGTTATGGTAAGCAATGGGCATGTAATGTTGGGAGGTGGACTCCTCCCCCGGCTGGAATCTTGAAGATCAATACAGATGGCTCTTCTCGGAGGAATCTTGGTCATGCTGGTATTGGTACCATAGGTAGAAGTAATGATGGTGAGGTTGTTTTTCTTTTCTCTATCTACAAGGGTCAACATTCTAATAATCTGATGGAGGCCCTTTCTATTAAGATTTCTATTGAGAGAGGATGCTCTTTAGGATGGAAAAATATTATATGCGAGTCTGACTCTTAGATTGTTGTTGATATGTTGAATAACTAGAGCTTGAAGAATGTTAATTGGAAATTAGCCTCTCTGGCAAGACAAATTCTAAGTCTTTGTAGTTCCCTGGATTCTATTTCCTTTCGTTATATCCCTTGCGAATGGAACAGAGTGGCGGATTGTTTGGCGAAGTGGGCTTCAGAGAATGTGGATAGTTGGGAAATTAGAGGAAGGGATGAATTACCTTCAGAATTTTGTGGGATTATTGATCAATTGTTATTGGAAGATAGCCATATGTAGTGTTATTGTGGGCCTTTCGCCTTTGCTCTATACCTTGACTTTATTTGAATAAATTTTTACCCCTTTTTCAAAACAAAAAAAAAAATTGATACTAAAGCAGACATATTTCAAAATCAAGATTAATTATAAAGGTATATGAGTGTGGATAATTAACCTATACCTTAGAATATATTTGATTAAAAGATTTTTTTATTTTTTACTATTAACATGTGAATTCAATTCTCCATAGAAAAAAAAAATATTCAATGTTCATAACTATATTCCTTATAAAATAAAATCATATACTAAATCAAATTTAAATGATATGCAAAAAATGTTTACGAAATATAATACTTGTCAAACATAAAATTTAAAAAGTTACTAAATTCTTTAAAATATTGTAAAAGAGCTATAAATATTAAAACTTTATAATTAGAGCTTTGTTTTAAAACTATTTGGGATTGCATATTGAGTTTAATTTTGACACTAAAGAAAACTTATTTCAAACATAAGATTAATTATAAAGGTATATGAGTGTAGATAATTCAAACCATACCTTGGATAAACCAATTTCAAGTTTAAAACATAATTTAAATTGCATATTCTATTAATAAATACTTATATATATATATATATATATATATATATATATATATATATATATATATATATATATATAAGTATAATATAATCTATTATATTGATAGAGAAGATAATCAAACTCAACCAATATTTCTGATTATCACATAGAGAATACAATCAGATCAAACTCAACTAAGATTGCCAATTATCAGATAAAGAATATATTCAACTCTTAATAATAATTCTAATCAGCACTCCAAGCACAACCAACAATTTCATAACATGGATAAGAAGATCGAAAAATTATAATATGGAAGTATAACAAAGATATTACATTATCAATTTGAAGATGTCAATCAAAATGGACATCAATCAATAGCTGGGATGAAGAAATTGTCATTGATCTTAAGCCAAACATAATCAATTACCATCAATACCAATATCAATGAATTTGTATACATAGCAATTAGAAGACTTGTTGAAGAGGAGTATTCAGCAATCCTCTTTTTTGTATCTCATATCCATCAGTGGACTCACTAATTGATCAAAAACTTTTTCTTTTTGACCTATTTTGATTGCATAGTTTGATAGAAAATATGAGAGACAACATAGCATCATTGGAAGGAAGTTCCTTACATCTGCATATTTTCATATTCTTGGAGTAAAGTTGGTAGAATGTATGCCTTGCAAGATAATATTGGGGTCCATATATATCCACTTAATCATTTTAATTATTCTAAAGTGAAATATTGAGATAACAAGATTTAGCTATGTAATCTTAGATATAAAGCATTTATGGGAAATATCACTCATCATATTAATTAGTCAATTGTAACTAAGTTTTCAAGAGAATTGTGGTACTAAAAATTAAGGGTCACTTTTAAACATAAGATTCTAAGGAAAAAATTAAATTTGGGAAAAGTAAAGGGACTTTAAGTATTTAACACTTTTGTGCTAGGAATCAAGCCTTAGTGTGTGATGTTTAGGCATCACCATATTGAGTTGGCTTAAAGCCACACTCTCCCCTTTTCTATTTCCATTGTAAGGAAACAAAAATAGAAAATAATAATAGGTAACTACCTCCTTTTATCTATGATATCTATAAGAAAATATGGTGCTATACAATAAAAGATAACAATTTCTCTTTTATATATTAAATTATTATAGTAAAGAAACATACTACATGATTAAAAATAATCATCTCATTTTTAATCCTTAACAATACCTAGAATATAAAAAAATTAACACAAAAAATCTATTCTTATAACCCTACACTTTAATATAGTATGATACCATATTCTTTGTATTATATATAATATACACACATCATTACTTAAAAAGAAAAGTCACCCTTAAGTCTTACATCAAGATATTATTTCTAAACATATGAATGCATTCCTTGACAACCATTTCCTATCACCTAAGATCGATTTCAATTTTAAGACATAATTTAGAATTACGTATTCTATTAATAAAGGCTAATATATATTAGTATAATACAATATAATATGCTAATAGAAAAGATAATCAAACTCAACCAAGATTGTTGATTATCACATAGAGAATATAGTCATATCAAACTCAACCAAGATTGTCAATTATCACATAGAGAATACACTCATCTCTTAAGTATAATTTCAATTAGCATTCCAAGCATAAACAACAATTTCATTATATGGATAAGAAGATTAACCGATTATAACATGGTAGTAAGTATATGATGCAAGAGCATCCAGAGGTATAAGGGCAACCCTGTGTCACCCAAAAACAAATGTACTTAGACTTAGTTTCTATTTCATGTGTTTTCATTTTTGGATACCCATTTGGGTCAAACAAGGGTTCCAACTCTCACGGTTTCACTATCAGTGTTCTAGGATAGAGTATTTGAACACCTTGGGATACGTGTACATGCCAAAAAAATAGGAGTATGTAATTGAGCCATCATTTTGGTGAACTAGGAGGTGTAAATTGACCAAATGAATGTAATTTCAATTTAGAGCATTCTAGAAAAAGAATCAGGTCAAAAGGCCCCATGGTTTCAAAGTAATCACAGTTTTTTGGTTTTTGGAGACCTCCTAAGAATGCTTCAAAGTTAGGTTAGGGGCATTAAATGACCTCAAAAAGGGCCAAAAAATGGGGGACAAGAAAAGATTGTCCATAGGGCTATAGAGCGCTTTGAGAGCTTTCCAAAAATGTAAACAATTTGTCAATCGGAGCTATGGTTCAAAATTTATGACTCTCAAAAGTTCGGTTACCATTTTTGGATTCTTCTAGATTTGCACCAACTTCTAACGCGTCTTCTGGAGCCTTCTACTTGGTCGGTGGATGCCTACTAGCACTTTCTAGAATGTACTCCTAGTCCTTAACCCTAGGGGGTCTATTTAAGGACATATTTGGCATTGTAAAAGGCAGTTCGGAGTGGAAATTGAGAGGAGGTACCAAAAGGAGAAATTATCTCCAATTTTGTGCTATTGTAAGCCCTTAGGGCATGTTTTGAAGTCTATTTTCTCTGTATTGAATGTACTAGCTTATTTTCACAGTTAATACAATTTCCCTTTTCCTGTTGTGTCCATTCTGTGCTTGGGTTGTGTCCCCATCAGTATAACAAATATATTATGTTATCAATTTGAAGATTTCAATCAAAATGGACATCAATCAAAAACTGACATGAGAAAATTGTCATTGATGTTAAGCCAAAGATAATCAATCACCATCAATACCAACATCAATGAATTTGTATTCATGGTGATTAGAAGATTCATTGAAGAGGAGCATTCAACAATCCTTTTTTTTGTATCTTATATCCATCATTGGATTTTCTCTTTGAACAAAAAATATTTCATGTACTACCACTATTTCTTTTTAGATTGAAATTTTTTTGTATATTACAGTATTTGATTAAAAAAAATTATTTGATCTATGTAAAGAAGATTTAAATTTTTTGGTATTGTCATCAGATAACTTATGGAGCTTCCATAATATTATTGACCTTGGTTGACTAGCATATGGAAAACTTGTTCCTTGTGGGATCTATCAGTTGAATGTATTGTCCTATATTTTCCATCTCTAATTTTGCCTTTTTATGAGCTAAAAGGTTTTAGATATAAATTATTCATATTTATTATTTAACATAGAATCCTAATACCAAACATGTTTCAAAGTATGTTTTTTGGGTGCTTATCTTCTCTGCATGTTGATAAGAGTCCAATAACCTAGGGCACCCTCTCTGCATGTCTAGAACCGTACCTTAAAATCATAAGAGTTCATCAAGGGAAATAATCTATGTGAATAAGAAATGGGTTATAGTCAAATTCTCTACAAATGAATCTAATGAAAATGTCTATATTTGGACCCTATCCCATTTTTCTAATCAAAAACAAGAAAGTCAGCATTTTAACTTGCAATTGAATTTCTAAGAATGATTGTGTAAAGTTTATTTTCATCAAATTTTTGAATCATTATACATGATTCATCATTGGGATGTAAAAGAGTCAAAGAGGAGAGTGATTATAAATGTAAATGAAATTTTTTTTACACAATTGTATCTAGAAATTCAATTGCAATCTAATAGATTATGGATATCTTATAGTTCTAATAATTTTAATCTCTTTGTACCCCATTATTGACTTAAATAACTTATAGAAAGATTGTTCCTTAAAGACTTGTTTGGTGAAGATATCTATTATTTATTTTTCATTTCTCTAATTTCACCTTTGTTCTAGCTTAATATTTTGGACATTAATTGTTCAAATTTCCCCTTGAATATCAAATGAATTTGATCTAATGTTTCTTATTATAGTCATGAATGAAAAATTCGAGACCTGATTTGTTTTTTAATTTTTCTCTCAAACTAAGCAAAAAATCCATCTATTCCTCTACCCTTGTAGCATCTACATTTGTTGGGTTTTGTAGCAACCACTTTTTCCCAGGTCTTAACTCACAACTAACATATCAAAGAAATATAGTTATTACTTCATTTTCATAAGAAGATAGGTATATCAGTTATGTTCATGTGAATGAGATTAACAATTATAATTAGTTAAACAAAATTCCATAACTAAGAATTGAAAACAACATCAATGAATTTACTATGGAAATTAAAATCTACATACCATGGAATTTGAAAATGAAATCAATCTAGGGATGCTTCTGCAAACACCCAAGTTAGTCCATACATACCTCTTAGGATCAAATGATGATTACCATCCAATACCACTATATCAAAATCAAATGAAGATTACCATCAAATACCATAATTTCAATTAGGGCATGGATTACCATTGGATCATTTAGAGCATCACATACCACTATGTTAATTAGGGCATCAATTGTCATTAGATCATTTATGACATCAAATACCACTATATCATTTGGGGCATTAGATACCACTATATCATTTAGGGCATTAGATACCACTATATCATTTAGGACATCAGATACCACTATATTATTTGGGGTGTCAAATACCTTTGTTTCATTCCTTTTCTTTCTATTGCTAACTGTGGCAATAACATAAGATTAAAAGATATGTTCATAATTATTATTCTTCTAAATGAAAGACTAAAATAACAATCTTATAGATATATTTCATATTCACTTGGAAGGTCAACTGATCTAAATGGTTACCAATTACATTGACAAGAAAGGTTGTTGTCATCAAGAAAATAACTAAATTCAACAATATACATTAATCCATCATACCTTCTTGTATAAATATCATAAAAGTAAAAATACATGTTATCAATATATATGTTTGAATGCTCAACTCATCTTTATCTGATGCACATCCTAACATCTCATGGAGAGGGGAAACATTGCCAAGGGCTTAACCTCCCAACCATGGACCTCAAACTTATCCCCACACTTTCTCTAACTAGAAAGGCCCTCCCTGCCTAGAATAGACATGGAACACCTTATGAGCCACTAAGCATCCTATTCCTTAATAACACCACTTGACTTGACAACAAAGAATGAATTGGACATGCATGAGCTATTAAATGTTTCCTTTTAAAATAATAAATAATTTTTATGTCACATCTAATTTTGTTTTCATGCTATTGCACATTCCTCTCTCTCACCTCTTTACCTCTTCCTTGGCTGTATATCTGGGTGAGTCCTATGTGTTTGAATCTCAAAGCAACTAGCTCTTTCTGTTGATCCTCAATGGACATAAGAATATTACATGTTTTCAACATATCACATTTCTATGACCTGAGAATTAAAATCTTAAGACTTGCAAAATAAATACCATTTGATTCTGACATTCAATAGTAGAATAAAGACATGAAATCACAACATGGATATTTTTTCTTGACTCATCATAAGGATTTATGTCCTAAAGAGGAACTATCTGATGTTATTAAAACAAGGATGATGTACAACATATTCTAGAACTATATCTTACTGTTGTAATTACAAATGTAGTAGTATCTAATAAAACATATTATAATCATTGGGATATGGGAGGTAACCACATAACCTGGTGAAATTGGAAAGTAATATGAATCTTTGTTGGATGCTATTAGTCGGCTCCTTCACAGAAAGAACTCTGAGTGCAATCTTAGTGTGATTACCAATCACATATTTCAGCAAGAGTATAGATGAAATGGAAATTATTATGGATAAAAATATGTAGGGAAAAGAAAAGAGGAAAAATGTAGAGAGATATATCATGAGGAATGAGACTCAATGGTCTAATACTTGGTTTCTCATAGCTCCCAAATATATAGAGTCATTTGATATCTCCAGGCTTTCAAGAAAACATAATTCTTAAATAAATGTTTCACCTTCTTGGACAAAAATATAATATTCCAAGTGTCCATTTTGGTTTCAACTATAGAATTGAATAAATAAGGAAAATAATTTGAAGGTTAAAATTCAAAAGAATATTATAAAAATATTTATTTACTTCCACATAAATATATCTTATTAAGATGGCACATAGTAAATGTTTAACCAAGGTCATACCTTTTTAAATATGTAAATCTAAATACATGTTTCATCTTGGAAGATTTATTTTATCTTCTTGTACATGCATTTAAATGTATGTATTAAATAGATAAAATCTTGTATAAGAATAATATTATGATGTCACCTTTAATTTATATTTATGTTTATGTACATAAATATGTATTATAATGATGTGGTGGAAAAGTCAACCAAAACCCATTTGAGGTATGTATTAATTAAGTTAATATTTTAAATGTTTATTTAATAGCTCATGTGTATCCAATGTGTGTATCTTTTTATGTGGTTGCTAGGTCCTCAACCATAGTGGTTCACAATTCATACTCATTTTCCCAGTGATGGTGATGCTTCTATGCTCAATTCTTTTTTGACAATGCTCCCACCCCTTTGATGTGCTCCCTACAAGAAAATTCTCCATAGTTAAATCATATTACCATAACAACTTATTAATCATAATGAATCACAATGGCTAACCACCTTTTCAATTCCATGAATTCATGATAAATAACCAACTAGCATGTTATCTTCATATGAAATTATAACGACTAACAATCTTACCATTTCACAGGATTATAACAAATTTAATTGTCAACTGACTTCATGTGAACCTCAATGGCTATATGAACATTTTAAATTGGGTCAAAAATTGGCATGTAATAGGTTTCATGAGTGATCGGAAAGGAGGTGCTACAATCCCTTCTATATTTCCAAATTGAATTAAAAATATAATCTATTCCCTACTATTTGTGCAATTACAGTCATCAGATCTTTGACAAATATAAGAGAAATTATAAATGGAACACCTACCTTTATTCACCTAACCATCTCACAAATGTTAGGTTGAAATATGAAGTACAAAAAAGTAGGCCACTAATCAGAGATTTCAATATTAGGCGGAGAGTAGAAGATATTATCAAGATTTTAGTATCTCCCTTAGCTATTGGCCATAAGCATTGTTTATTATTTATCAACGTGTTATTATAATTCCTCCAAATAAAAGAGTTGATGGAGAAAAAGTGTACATAAGATGATTGCATGTTGACAATATATGGTAATATATCCAAGTTGTTTCACCCTATTAACCTATTTGTCACATCTATTTCTAGATCCTATCTTACCTACACACAATTCCTAGTAATCTCCTCCAATAAATTTGGAGTAACTTGACTACGAGAAACCCATAAATTGATATGGCTAATGGATTCTCCATTATTCATTCATTACCCTAGAAAAAACTTTGTTTAAAGGAGGCACACGATACCATGTTTTATACCTAATTAAGGAAACATCAATTCATTATTCACCTGATGGTCACAGAAGCATTCATTGCAATGCAATGCAACAATGCTTCAAAAAAAAATACAGAAGCGCTCATTGCATAGACAGATCTATGATAGGCTATTTACCATCCAGACTCTTAATCTAAGTGAACCTATTGGCTCCTTCAACAACTCAAACACTCAAAATTTCTAATATTTTGGTTTTGTGCTTTCAAATGAAGAAACACACACGCATTTTATTTGGAGAGAAAAATGTATCATATAGTACCATTGTTTTGATAGAAAACTATTATCTAAGTGCACAACAAAATCTTCACACAAACTCCAACCTACAATTCCTAATCTATGACAAGGTTTCCAATCAGATTCAATTCTCTATGCTTCTATACTCATTAAAAATAAATGAAGAAATAAAATACCTTGCCTCACAAATGTCACAGATCATAAATAAAATTCATTGAGGCAAACATGAGATATGTTGTATAAGTAGACATATTGGAATGGTTACACAACCAATCTCTCTTCCCACTTCCATCACTTTGGAAAAACAATATGCTAGTTTGTAAAATGGTATGCAATAATTTAGATGGCTAAGAATAATTATATAAACTATTAACTATATTATTGTTCAGCCTTTACAATATGCAATAATTTATAAACTATTTAGTATTTTATTTTAAACTATTTATTATTTTATTTCCTACTTTTATAAACTACATAGAAATTGTTGCATGGATTTGGGGGGTCTCTTATGAGACTAAAGAGCCTCTCAGCTAATGATAATGGTTAGTATTAGGGAAATGGTTGGGATTAGGGCTTAGAGTTTAAGATTATAATTATTCTCCTAGGATTATATTTTTCATGATGGTTAGTATCATAGTTAGAGATAAGGTTTATTTTGATAAGGATTAGATTTTAATTTTGTAATTAAGATTATGTTACAATTATTATTAAGGTTATGGTTGGCATTATTGTTAGTGTTATCATTAGGGTTACGACTAGGGCCCAAGAAGATGATTAAGGCTATAATTATAGTCAGGTTTGGGATTAGGATTGTGAATAGGGTATTTTTTCTATCCATCTATTTATATTCCTTTATGATAGTTAAAGTTAGATTTTAAATTAAGGTTAATGTTAAGTGAATGTATAGCCATTGTATAGCTATCAATTTTTTATTCACACCTATTTTGTACAAATGTTTTCCAACTAATCTTATTAGTTCCATAAATATATCCAAAATAATTCCTTAATTGATCTTAAATATCTCTTTGGCATACCATTGCACACCTAAAATAAGCAACCAATGCTAATTGAAAAAGCAATATATGCTCCATTATTTGTTTTCCCTCCTCTTATTTAACTCTAAAATTTTCTCAAAACTATTTTTTATTAATGATTTTATTTTAAAATTATTTTTAGATCAAAGTGAAGAAAATACAATGAAAAAAGAGGATTGAAAATAAACTACCAATGTTAATTGGAAAAATAATATGTGCTCCATTATTTAACTTCCCTCCTTTTATTTGTCTCCAAATTTTTCTCCAAACCATTTTTGATTAATGATGTTATTTTAAAATTATTTTTAAATCAAAGCGAAGAAAATAAACAACCAAAATTCATAAACAAGGGGGCACTACTCCACAAATAACTCCTAAAAAAATTGAGCAACCTGTCATTTACCATGCCATTAAAAACAATATTATGTGACAAGTATTTTCTCACTCAAAGAGTACATAACATTGCGGGTGACATTTAAATTATTCCCATTCTATACCTATTTTATTTTATTATTTAACTTAAATGTATTGCACTATATATATCTAAAAATAGGTAAAAACATGTTTACTAATGAAATTTTTGTTATATAATTTTGTATTTATTGTTATCTTTTCAAATTTAAATTTTTAAGATTTTATTATAGCTTGAACTTAGAGTTGCTACAAATTCAATTGCAAATTTAAGGAAAATTTCAAATTTATAAAGTATGTAAATTTAATTAATCTTCAAAGAGGAAGGAAAAGGGATTAAGATATAATATTGGTTATAAGTTTTAAATATGTATAAATATTTATGTCATAACATAATTCATATGAATTGTTGATGTTTATAATAAAAATATATATTTAAAAAATATAAATTTATCAAAATAAAATATAGTATTACAATAATATGATTGTTTTAAATAATGAGCATTTATTCATTTTATAACAAATACTAAGAAACTATCAAATTTTCTTATTATGGTCGAGCTAGACTCTAATTAGTGGGATTATTCAAGTTGAGAAATTAACCCTTTCTTTAGTGTCATTAGTTGCACTCTAGAAACCTTAGATTTTAGGTATTTTAATTGTTTTGTTGCAAATATGGAGACGGCTTGGGGAGGTTTGTGGTAAAGATTGCAAAAACAAAAGTGAGTGCCACACTTCCTCCTTCAAGGCTCATGGACATACTACGAAAAATGCACATTAGGATGACATGCTTGAGTGACTTCCTTCTCTACTAGTGACTGCATGTAAATGGGTGGTTCATTTTTTGGATATAAATCTTATTAGTTATGGTTGAAAATTTAATTAAACGTGTTAGTCAAATGAGAACTTTTCATAAAAGCCTATGGTTCCTGTTGGAAATGTAGTATAGACTGGGTGAATGAGAGGGGGGTGAAATAAGAACCAATAAAACTTGTACTTTAACTCACCAATTAAACCTTCACAAGATAATTTGATCTAATTGCATGCATGAAAGACTGAAAGCAATAAAACATTCATAACACTTGACACAATATTTGGTAACCTAGAAACCTTCCAAATAGAAAGTAAAACTAGGGTGGGGATGATACCCACAAGCTTTATTATTGTAGTATAATATTAGTCAGTTAAAAATTATAACTGATCACTTCTAGTGATCTTCCCTGCTAGGACCAATAAGGACTATTAGGTCCACCTTGTGAAAGGATTTACAACATACAATGAAGTATGCACTCTGTTATGAGATTAAGAAAAAACTGTTAAGTCCACCTTGTTAGAGGATTTGATTTATGCACCTATTAGGATGAATCAGTGGCTGATTTTTTATCTACAACTCAGTTTATTGAATAAGAATCCTTTGAAATACAATTATCACCTTGTTGTGGTTCTTATACTTCTTGTAACCTTCTTATTTCATAGTCATACTACTTCTTGCTTGATTCACTTCAATGTTACAATGGATATGATAAGATGTATTACATAAATACCAATCCAATAAATTGCCTTCTGGAGTCAACTACAATACCTAATTCAAACAATCTTCACTAAGTTAGCTTATTATTGTAACTTAGTTTTGAAGACCACTCGAGTGATATTTTGACACTCAGCAACACTGTCAACTCAAAAAACTCTAGCATTCATTTGACACTAGTGCTCAATCCATATTGATCACTCTAGAGTAGCAAGAACTTAGTTAACATTGGGTGACTCAGTGAATATTGAATAACTTGGTAGACTCAGTTGATACAAAAACTCGGTCAACACTACCTTCATTCTACTTCATTAACACATTGTAGCTCAATAGACATTAATAAACTCGATAGACACTAGAGAACTTGGTTAACACTAAAACTTTCGTCGATTATACTGATGAGCTTAGTAGCAACTGATATCTACTTTTGGAGCTAAGTAGACTCTAATAAGCTTAAGAGACTCTTCTTTCTACATATGG
Organism: Cupressus sempervirens; assembly: GCA_028749045.1. Lineage (NCBI taxonomy): Eukaryota > Viridiplantae > Streptophyta > Pinopsida > Cupressales > Cupressaceae > Cupressus > Cupressus sempervirens. The sequence goes on from CM053784.1 coordinate 443,783,027, forward strand.
AGCTTGATAGAAACTGTGAACAACTGACTAAGCGTTAAATCACTAATTGACAAATAATTTGACCTTAATGTCAACAATCTCCCCCTTTGGCATGAGTGACAAAAACATTTATCATACCAAAAATATGAATACTCAAAATGCAAGAAAAACTCCCCCTATCAACATGTCTAGGTCTATAACTCAGTTTTGACTATTGTTTGTTGCTACTACTACTCAGTAACCTTTGATTTTGATTTTTTTATTTTTTTATTTATTTTTAAACATATTATGTATATGCATCTCTCTTACTATACATAGATTTCCTTCTTGTATATATATTCCCCTTGATATGATATACATTCCCCATTTATTTTGACACAAATACCAAAATTGCATAACTACAAGGTAATATGAAAATTTGAAAGGAAATCACTATGTGCCTTCAAAAGTATGGACATTGTCTTGTCCCAGTTCTCTTGCAAAACTTTTGAACTATTGAAAGCTATTTGCACCTCAGCTGGTAATTCCATCATGTGATTAGCTATAGAGAAATTGTTGTCATGGATCAATGTTTTGGCATGTGTAATATGTTTTTGCATTGCATGCATGTTAGGAAGTATCATGTCATGTATTTCTAAAAGTGTGGCCCTTATCCTATCTTCTTCCCTTAACAATTTTTTTTGAAGATTTGTTAGATATCTAATCTTCACAAAATATGCAGAATTACTGCTAGGATTAAGTGACAACTAATGTGCACTTGCATTTATGTTAGCATCTATCTTAGATATTTAATCCTTTATTTCCTTATTAAAATTTGATGTATTAATTAAATTTACAAATAAAGTAACAATAGTATTTATAGGATCTTCAAAAGAAACAAGAATGGTGGACAATTCCTCTTGATTAATGGCTATTTTCTAAGCCACTTTCTCCAAAACTTTATTTTCAAATTTTCAAATTTCATTTTTTCTCTCTGTAGAAGTTTTTCTTATCCATTTACTTCCTCATTAGACTTGTGAATGATTTCAACAAGCTGATCTAGAATTGGTTTCTTTTCATCAACCTCTATGTTCATGTGCCCTTGATATCTTCAAGAACTTGATTTTTCTTTTTCTTCTCTTCTCTAAGTGTTTGTTGTCTAGCCCTTTTCTTCCATAGTTCACCTAGGGTATCCATTTGATTATGGGTTAGATTAAGATCCCAATTTGGCATTACAATATCTTCCTCTAGATAAATTTCCTCATTAGAGGCTTCTACCTCTTTATTATTTTCAGCAAAATGAATAATCTATTTTCCTTTTCTCAATTCCTTTGTGCTTGGTTAAGGCTTAACCTCAACTATCATTTCACTTATTATAGATACACTTGGTAAAGAAAAAATGTTTCTTAATGAAGAAATAGTACTTATAATAGGAAAACTTACTGATGTTGGCTATGACTCAGATTGATCTATTATTGTAACAACTAGAACCTATTGCTTGATAGATGAAGTGGTAGAAATAAAACTCATCATTGCACTCGGTAGGATGGTTCCAACTATAAATTGGGTGCTTTATGGAATAGTGTTTACCACAATTGACTTGGTAGTGGCCTTCTCTAAGCAAGGTTGCACTAAGGCTTTTCTAAGAGAGAGTGGAAGGGAGGCCATTAGCTCTGCTGCTATCTTCTCAGGATCTGAGTCTTCAATACTTTGGATGTTAGGAATATCTCCACTTGTAGTTTGGTCCTCTTCATCCTCTTTTTTATTGACCTCTTCATCCACATTATCAATTTCATCATCATTTATCTCCTCATCATCTTTCTCAACATCATCTATTTGTACAACCTCATCACTAGGCTTGTGTAGACTATAGATGTTCTTCCATGAAGTTGTGTTAGATTTCACAACATATTCAATATCTTTTGATTGGATCAAGAATGCATTGAACTTAGGGGGTCAGCTTTTGTTCAGTCTTCTTCAATGATTCATTCACTTCCTTATTAGATAGACTCAACATAAGTTGTCCTAAGATTTTTTCTCTGATGTCCTTAGCAATATTTAGTGCACTATCCCATTGTGGTGCAATTTCTTTTAGTAAGACATCAAGAACTTTATTTGTTAGTTCCTCTAGAGAGTACTTCCACTTTACCATCTTAGCCACTAGGGCTTCTTCAACTAGTTTATGATCTTCCTTAGTTCTTGTTTCATACTTGAGGGATTTGAAATCCTCCATGGCTCCTCCATTTTGCATTATTTTTAGTCTTTCTTCAAAGGCAGGGGTGGACCTCTTGAATAGTACTTCCTCTTCTACATCTTCATCCTATGATTTTAATTTATTCCTAGATTTTGTAGATCTCCTTGTGAAGACTACAGGAGAGGTTTTTATAGGTTTGGTTATGATGACCTTTCCCTTTTTCTTGGGATGCTCCTCATCTACAAATTCTTCTTACTTTGCATGTTCCTGTTCTCCTTCCTCTTCTTCAATGTCATCTCCTTTTCCTTCTATCAACAAAAGAGGAGAGCTACTCTTCTTGGTTTCCTTCAATATTTTCTCAACTTTCTTTCTTCCTCTCTTCAAGGCTTGAGGAAGCTTGATCTCCAATGAAATCCTAGCCTTGGATTCTTCATAGGTACCAAAATATGGTGCCTTGGGCTACACTAGCTCATTCACAAGAGACTCAATTATATCCCTTATATCATCAATGTTAACCTCATATCCAAGAGGCTTAACCCATGCCACTCTTGGCCTTACTACCTAGATATGTACTTTGTCACAATCCATAAGAAAACAAATATCTTTTTCATAGTCCTCCACTAGCTTCTTAGGAATTTTGTATCTACTTTGAATTTTGAATTTTGTATCTACTTTGTATCTAAGTTCAAGCACTGAGAAAAGTATAGATGTTGAGTCACTATAGATGCCAAGTGGAATAGAATTACTATAGGAGCTGAGTGAGCTAGTTTTCCTATATGTGTTGAGCATCAGCAACTAGTATGTGTCGAGTAATATAGAATCAACATATGAGTTTGTGCCTTTACAAACTCAAATGTAAACTATTTTTGGAGCCGATATGGGATGAATCTTGAAGGATCTTGAAGGTAAGATCAAATCTTTTGCGTTACCTATGCAATCAGCATGCAACCAATAAGGAAAATGGAGAAGGCATGCAACCAATAGGAAAAGTGCAAGAAATGAGCAAAAAATGAAGATTTAATATTGATCGTAGATTTATACCTAACCCTAAGTATTCAAAATCTTTAAAAGGATGATGAAACCCCATTATATGCATGTATGAGAGAAGTATATGGGTGAACTATAGTGAAATTTAGAGGGGAGTTTAAAAGACTTAGTGAAGAACAAAGTAGCATTGTAGAATCCAGTTATTGAAGAACAAAGTATCAGAATATTGTAGAGTGACACATTAGATCAAGCAAGGATAAAATTAGTAAGAGAAGAACAAGGATCTAGAACTAGCAATTGAAGATTGTAAAGCTATCAAGTCAAAGACTTTCTAATACTCTCTAGCAATTGTATTAGATATTGTAAATCCTATGGACTTAGGTAGGCCTAGCGGCCATTTGTAAATCCCTTAATAGGGTGGCATTCCAAGTGAATGTACTAAAGTCCTTTAACCAAGCCTACTTTTAGCAAGGTAGTGAAATCTTTTAACCATGTCAATTTTAATAGAGTGTAAAGTCTTTAACAGGATAGGCCTTTCATAGGGCAGACCATTGGAAGTGGTCAAACATTGTAACCTTGAACAGACACATTGTTGTGGTGATATTTTGTGGGTGTAATCCCCACCCCAGTTTTACTTTCTAATTTTGGAGGGTTTCTGGGTTACCAAATTTGTGTGTTATCTATTTTCATGCATGTCTTTACTTTCATGTTTATTAGATGTATTATATGCATGGGAATAATTTAAGTTAAAAGGATTTGAAAAGGTTAAAATTAGTTACTTCTAATTCACCCCCCTCTCAAAAGTAAATCTTTCCACTTGTTAATTCCAATAATTGGTATCAAAGCTCGATTCTCACAAGAAGGAGCCTTACAGCTTGGAGAAAAAGATCAAGAAATGAAGGTCTAAAAACTTTTGAAGATCATAGAGAATTAGACAATTGATATACAACTTGCTTTACATGCACTAGAGGAATTTAGAGAGGAACTGAGAAAATCCTTAAAAAGAAGAAGAGAGATTGTCATAGCTGAGAATGACACACAATACAAGGAGATTAACACCTCAAATATATTTTCAAATAGAGATTCCAAAGAGTTTGTTGCAACAATAGTAGACCTAATGAAGAAGAATAGAGCTCAAGAAGAAGAAATAAGAATACTCAAGCTTGAACAACAATCACAAGCCATAATGCTTTGTGAAGTGACTGAATAGAAGAAAAGAGCCATTGAAGACAAGGCTATGCTAGAAGAAGACAAGAGAGACCTTGCCAACAGACTAGAAGAGAAATCAATTGAGCTTGCAAGAATCTCTAAGATGTAGCTAGACACCCTGAGTTAGATGATGAATGCACATCATGAATTAAATGTCAAGGATATTAAGATCTATACACCAAAGATGCAAAATAATCAACTAAAAAATGACCTGAAAAGAGGAAAGGAGGTTGTAGAAAGCTTCAATAAACCTAATAAGGCCATCAAGTACTTTGAGAAGCTACTAAAATCACCTAGGGAAAATAATGATACTTCAAGACTTGATTGCACCAGCACTGAACAAGGAGAGTCATCTAAGATTGTAGAAGAAAGCAGTAACAAAGGTAAGAACACTAAACCTACTTGTCATTTTTGTGGTAAAAAGGGACATACCTCTAATGTATGTAGGAGTAAAATTTCCCATCAACATGACAAACCTAAGAATGCAAGTTATTGTCATAAGTGCAAAAAGCAAGGACATCAAGCACATAACTACAGGACTAGGACTATTAGGAGACCAAGATTTGAAGGTCACTACTACAATTGCAAGAAGTATGGATATAGAGATTTTGAGTGCAAATCAAAGCCTATGTGGACACTAAATCAGCCAGTAGGAGAAAATCATGGACATCACTATAATTGGGACTACAACACAAGGTATAGTTGTCATTATTGTCAGGAATATGGATACATTCCTAAAAACTGCATAAGGACACATTTTAAAGGAAACTACATTAGATGGTTGAGCCAAACCACATGTTTTAGTTGCTTGAAGATAGGTCATATCAGCAAAATTTTATGTACAAGGTCAAAAGCACCAAAAAACAACAAAGGTAAAGAGAAGGTGGATATTGAACACATCAAAGGAGAAATTAATAAGACATGGAAGAAGAAAGATAGGTGTAGCACATAAAATGAAGGGATCACTTCACCTAATAGGTCAAGTGATCACACTTCATCAAATTGAGCAAAGAAAAGGCATGAGGAACTAATTTACAAAGCTTTATCATACATCAATTCCTAAACAAGCAAGAACTAAAAAGAAGAGATTAGCATGAACAAAGATGCAAATTTAAAATTTCAAAATTTAACAAGTGTTGCCTAGTTACCCTCAAATGCTGAGTAAAAATCTAGTACAAGCCAAGTTGATTGTCAAAACAATGGGATCTGAATCATTAGTAGGAGTTGAGTTGGTAGAAGAACCTGAGTGAAGAAGAAATCACAGTTGAAGCCGAGTAAGTAATACTCTTATGGATGCCAAGTGTTCAAAAGCTAATGGAAGTCAAGTCGACATTTGTATTTGCACTAAGCATTAAATGCAGGAAAAATGGGGTATATCATCGCATTTTTAATCATTTTTTCTTAATCAAGAACACAAAGAAAAGATGAGAAAGAGCATAGAGAAAATCCAAAGTAGAGAATCTAGTGTATAAGAAGATGTCAATAGCATTTCAGCATGATTCCATCAATTTCAAGGTATTTATGATTGTGTCGAACTACGCAGTTTCATGTTTTCTCCATGTTAAAACCCTAGATTGTGTAAAATGGCTTCTAGCTCTAGAAAAAATTAGGAGAAGGAATCATTTGAATTTTAGTTAGTGTCAAAAGAGGTCAGACAACTCAATTTTCATCCAATACCAAAGGTTGCATATAAGAATGAACCAGTTGAAGCCCTATACATCATACCCCCTAAGGTTGTTATGGTTCAAGATGTTAGGAAATGTTATAATTGAAAATTTGGAGCTATAGGTGACATGGAAATGAGGGAGGCATATGAGAAATTATGTGAAAATAGAGTGTTGAAGGAAGAATATAAAATCATTGAAAACAAGGGTTTAACATGAGCCCTAGAATTCCCTATAGTATTCAAGACTGAATGGATTAGACTAGTGTTGAGTAGAATACATAATGGTAGCTTATGGTTGGAGGATGGCCCTATAAAAATCACAAAGAGAATTATACATAGGGTGATAGGGTACCCAACCCTAGATCAGTCGAAGACCCTTAGGAGTGATTCTAAGGGGGCAATTGAGAAAAACACAAGTACAAAGTGGAATAAGAAAGGGATGACAATTAACACTATTCAAGACCCTTTAGTTGACTTTTTTGTTAGGGTCATTGCACACAAATTCTATCAATCTACTAGACTCAACATTGCCCTGCATTATAGTGGATGTAGGATACAAATTGGTGAAGAAGGATCACACATATGATCTTGCAAAACTGCAACTACAACAAATCAATCATAACAAAATAACAATCAAAATAACAAAGGGAGCCCAATGCAAATTTGGTGCCATTTTGATATGTATTTTCTTTTATGTTCAAAATGAATTTCCTTCTTTTTGAAAAGTTGCATGGGAAACTGATAAGTCAATCATAGCTCAAGTCAATGAATACATAGAGTAGATGGGAGCTAATTTTGAAAACTTAATGACTAGTTATTTTGAGGACTTTAAGAAAACAATGAAACAAAGGCTTAGAATTTTAGTTTCTTTAGTAGAAAAACATGTAAATGATGTATGTTTTCTTGTAGATATAGATCATACATACATACAAGCTACCATACCAAGAGTGAGATGGTTGAGACCTCTTGGGTATGAAATAAACATAGATGAAGCATCAGCAGCAATAATTGCACTATTGGTAGAAGAAATAGACAAGGATGCACCACATTTTGGAACTTATAATGTGGTGAGATCAAAAGTGGATATGGAGCTAAAGACTACTTCCACTTTGAAAATGAATGACAAGTTTGTTAAGAAGGTAAAAGCTAAATTTGGGGAAGGCACTGCAAAAGAAGCAGAAGAAGAAGGTGAAGATGCTGAGGGTGATGAAGAAGAAAAAGATCAGGGGCCACTTGTTTTCACCCAAGTTATGGGAGAGGATGTAGATGAAGATGAAGTTTTTGAGCAAGAAGCACCAAAGCCTAAGCTAAAGAAGAGAAAGGCAAAGAAACAACTAGTTGTATAGCCCAAGAAAAAGAAGGCCACAAAGCCAAGCCTAGCCAAGCCAACAACAAGGGTAGACACCAAAGCTACAACTAAAGTGGCAAAAGAAAAGGAGAAGAAAAAGGCAATAGAACAAGGAGGGCCTGCAAAACCAAAGAAGAGAAGAAAGTATGTTGCACCTCCTGAATCAGACAAAGAGAGGACAAAGTCTGATGAAGATTAGTTTAGATTGGTAAGCCATTCTACCCCATCCAAATTGGAAAGCATTTGTAATGATATTAGAGATAATTCTGATTTAACTGGTCTAAAAACCATTGAATTTAATAAGTTTTCAAAGGAAGAATAGAACATAGTGGAAGAGTCCATCTACACTATGATGGCTAAGTTCAAGACCACCCCACTTGAACTAGACAACTCAATGCCTAAGGAACTAAGCTCACTGGTTGAGAATAAATGGCATTACTCTCTCAAAATGGAGAAAGAAATAAGGGAGTCTATATTGGCACATGTAATTCTAGACCTTACTAAAGGTCAAATAAAAAAGGCTAGTAAGAAGCATGGGAGAATATTTGCACCCAAATATAGAGCCTTCAATATTTTTCAAAACCAAATAGAAGATGTTGTCCAAAAGTCCACACAAATGTGGAAATTAATATATGGTTTGACAACTATGAAGGAAGGAAAGGAAGACCCATTTGAAGGTAGAAATGATGAAGAAGAAGAAGAAAAAGAGAAAGATGAGGAAGGAGAGAAAGAGACAAAAGAGGAGAAAGTGGAGAAGACACATGGTGAAGAGGCAATAGCTGAGGAACAGCAGACTAAACAAAGTGTCCAAGACACCCAACTACCACCACCAAGTCCACCACATACAACACCTATAGTCACAATAATTGTAAAAGATCTTCCTAACACTTTAGGTCAGAACATCAATCCTTTAACTGCAAAGGATCTCAAAAAGATCCTTCACCAATCTACATTGCAAGCACAACTTTGTACAAATCCAATTTTGGTGAGTGTTGATGAGTTACAAAGAGTTATAGCAAAAATAGCAAGGGAGAAAGAAATCACACAAGAACAATCTACACAACCTCACATGGCTATAGAAGATCAACCCAAAGAGCAAGAAGAACAAGACAAAATTGCTAAGGTTGATAGTACAATTACAACAGCAACAATTGTCAAGGAGCCAGCCAAGGAACAAATAGGACAAGATGTTCCTGCAGCACAAACCTAAGATGCACCTCCTCAAATTGTCATCATTGACCATTGTAGTAGAGAAGAGGAGAAAGAAGAGGAGAAAAATCCTAAGGAATAGGAGGCAATACAAACATTGGTAAACTTTCCTACCTCAGCGACTCCTAATAAGAAGCTAAGTATTGATGCATTCCCATTATAGATTTTAGCACCAAGCTCAAGCTCCACCAAGGTTGCAAGGGTACTTCACTATGGAGACCCTGCACTTGATGAAGAAATAGTCATACCAAGTTATGACTCAAGAAATATGAACTTATAGCAGATAAATGAAGTGCAAGAGGCACTAGAGAGGAGGAAGAGACAAGAGATACTCATGAATGAGTATAAGTAGAAGCAAGCACTAGTAGAAATCAAGGACATATTTCTTGATGCATTCAAATTGCAAGTACCTAATGAAACCCAGCCCATCATGGAGCAATTGACCAACATTGTAGATCGGGTACAGAATGAGGACCTTGACACTAATGTTAAATTATTAGAATGGTCAAAGAAGAATTTTAGATGAAAGTGAATGAGAAAATATTAATTAAAATAGCACTTTCACAAGTTGAATTAGCAAAGAAGATTGAAAAATTGAAGAAAGTACTTGAGAATGTATTCTTATTGTACACTAAGTTGTGTGATTCATCATATTTCACACAGGAGACTAGCCAAAGGATACTGAGCTTGGAATGAAATCTAAAGATTTCCAGCACTCAGCTGCCCAAAGATGCAGCTCAGAGTGAGAAGCATTTTGTAGCTATGCTTCACACACAAAAATAATTAGTTGTGTTGACAGCAGAAGAGGCCAATATTAAGGCCAAATTGATGCAAATTCAATCTTCCATAACCCCACATCTAGAAGTACTCCATAAGGATTAGGCCTATGTACAAAATGTACTAAAGAAAGATCCTAATCTTTCTACTTTGGAAGGTCTTGTACCTCTTGCAACAGAGGTAGCAATCCAACACAAGTCATTGCAGATAGCCTTAGAAAATTGGGATGCTTCTCTCAGATGATTATGGAGGTAAATAAAACATTTTTGGAAAAGTATTCTATTCACCCTTAGGAACCTTTGACATAATTGTCAAAAAGGGGGAGAAATAATAAAATGGGACATATTTGTAGATTGAAATGGGGAAATATAATGTGCAAGAGATATAATGTTTTGGGAGATGTGAATAAGAAATAGATACATAATACAGGAAGCAGAAACAAGGTACAAATAGATACATAGTATAGACAAGGAAAAGAGTATCAAATCTATCAGCATGAGACAAATTCATTAAATTTAGCACAAGATTTTTGGTTATGGTAATGGAAATGGCACATCATCTCAAAAGGAGTCACAAGATTTTGAGGTATATAAATTTTTGAACAAATTTTTGAAGTCTTGTACATATGCCGAATAGATTTTGTAGTATACTTGAAGAGATCAAATACACAATGTTTAAGTATTTTTGGAACTCATGTCAAAGGGGGAGATTGTTAGTCTCAAAATGGTTTTGAAATTTGAGTGTCAACACACTTAACAAATTTTTCAAGACAATGTTGAGTATAATACAAAAGCTAAGCTACAATGTGTGTGTCAAGTCAAAAAATTCAATAAGTGTCGAGTAAACTTGAAGTGTCAAGCAATCTTCAGGTGTTGAGAAATCTTCAAGTGTCGAGCAATCTTTAGGTGCCAAGTAAAGTTCAAGTGTTGAGAAAAGTATAGATGTCAAGTCACTATGGATTCCGAGTGGAACAAAATTACTATAGGAGCTGAGTGAGCTAGTTTTCCTATATGTGTTGAGCATCAACAACTAGTATATGTCGAGTAACACAGAATCAACATATGAGTTTGTGTCTTCACAAACTCAGATGTAAACTATTTTTGGAGTTGACATGGGATGAATCTCAAAGGATCTTGAAGATAAGATCAAATATTTTTCATTACTTATGCAATCAACATGCAACCAATAAGAAAAATGGAGAAGGCATGCAACCAATAGGAAAAGTGCAAGAAATGAGCAAGAAATGAGCAAGAAATGAAGATTTAATATTGATCATAGATTCATATCTAACCCTAAGTCTTCAAAATATTTAAAAGGAGGATAAAACCCCATTGTATGCATGGATGAGAGAAGTATATGGGTGAACTATAGCAAAATTCAAAGGGGATTTTAAAAGACTTAGTGAAGAACAAACCAGCATTGGAGAATCTAGTTATTAAAGAATAGAGTATCAAAATATTATAGAGTGACACATTAGATCAAGCAAGGATCAAATTATTAAGAGCAGAACAAGGATCTAGAACCAGCAATTGAATATTGCAAAGCTATTAGTTCAAAAACTTTCTAATACTCTCTAGCAATTGTATTAGATATTGGAAATCCTATGGACTTAGGTTTGCCTAGCAGCCATTTGTAAATCATTTAATAGGGTGGCATTCCAAGTGAATGTACTAAAGTCCTTTAGCCAGGCCTACTTTTAGTAGGGTAGTGAAATCCTTTAACCAGCTCATTTTTAACAGAGTGTAAAGTCTTTAGCAAGATAAGTCTTTCATAGGGCAGACCATTGGAAGTGGTCAAACATAATAACCTTGAACAGTTACACATTTTTGCAATGATATTTTGCGGATGCCATCCCCACCCTAGTTTTACCTTCTAATTTTGGAGGGTTTTTGGGTTACCAAATTTGTGTGTTATCTATTTTCATGCATGTCTTTATTTTCATGTTTATTAGATGTATTAGATGCATGCAAATGATTTAAGTTAAAAGGATTTGAAAAGGTTAAAGTTAGTTACTTCTGATTCACCCATCTCTTAGAAGTAAATCCTCCCACTTGTTAATTCCAACAGGGTTTTCTAGTCACTAATACATTTGGTACCAAATTGCAATAGCAGTTTCGTTGCAATTTTTTTGTCACAACCTTGTCGTTGTCGCAATTGTGATGGTCTATCCTCGCAATTGCGACAACAACAAGGTTGTGATGGAAAAACTACAATGGCACTACCATTGTAATTTGGTACCAAATGTATTAGTGAGTTAACACCTGAGACTAACATCTCCCAACCTTTCTTTACTTTGTTTCTAGAAGATTTCATTACACTCGATGATGCTTCAAATGTAGGAATAAACTTTGAAAAATTGCTCTATATTAGTTGGGGGCTCTGGAATACTCTTCACTCTTTTCTCTTAAAATTCGTGGTGAAAAAATAACCTTTGATTTATTTTGTTTAGAAAAATTATGTCTTTACATATATTTTCTAATATGAACAACTAGGACCATATATGATATACCACTACATCTAAGAAGACAAAATACATATTGAAAATTAATACATTCGAGGACCCAAGTCTAGCAGATCAATTTTGTAAATTTGTGCTAAATAATATCCAACAATTGTAGTTGACTCCTTATCATCATCCAAATGACATTTTTTCATGAGTTTTCTCAAATCTTCAATTTATTTTTGGGTAAGAAAACTTTTATATCTTTCAATATATTGAGCAGCTTTAAGTTCATCTTTGTAGACCATTAGCATCCCATCATGCATCAGCTTCATGAATCTAGGCTTTGTAATTTCCAAGCAAAGAGAAACATGTGACATGATGTAAAAATGTGTGAGTTTAAGATTAAACTTAGTAGGGGCCCTTATCACATTTTGAAAAATCTCCTTGTTCCTTTCCTTCCAAAGCAACTACAACACTTCACTAGTAAGAGCAAACCAAAATCTATTAAGAGATAAATCAAAAGATCTCACATAACCAGCCAAGATTTCACACCATGAAAAACCATTGTTCTTATTCCAATCAATAGGATAACCAAAAAAAATGGCCCAAACTTTGGATGCAAAAATAAATTCAAAGAAAACATGCTCAAAGCTCTCAGGTTTATTGCATAAATTGCAAATGATAGGCTCAACTTTAATGGAAGACAAAACTGACCCTATAGCAAGTTTCTTAAGCAACAAAAACCATCTGAAATAAATAACCTTAGGCTCACATGGACCCTTCCAAAAGTAGTCAAAGAAAAAGTGCCAATTTGAAAAAGGACAATTCAGACCCCAACAATTAAGTATACGTTGTAACACAGATTGATCTTTTTTAAACATATCATAAATTTTCTTAACAGAGGTATTACCAATACTAGTACCATCATTCCATTTTGTATTTCTGATAAAATAATTACTATCCATAAACTTGCCACCTTTGTCATTGCATAAAGCTTTGATCAGAAGAATATATGTCTTCCTTAGAGCGTTTGGGATGTCAAACTTCCTGGAAATCTCATCCCATGACCCAATCCTATAATTAACCATCAAATCACTGATAAGAGAAATACCTTTTTCATTCCATTTTTTTGTCAAACAACTCTGAGTCAGAGCAAGAGGCTTATTATTCACATACAATCCCCACTAGATTGACCTATCAGTAACACTTAATTTAGGAGGACCTCCACTGGCATACATACAAGATATAAACTCCCTCACTTGTGTCCATGCAAACCACAAAGAGGAGAATACTTTAGATCCAAACACTTTCATCTTAAAATCTCCCATAATAATATCCCAAAAAGGAACGTTATCCCACTACTTACCTTTTTTAATTATTGACCTTTCAACATTATATCTCACCAGAACTTTCCAAGGTTCATTACCCCAAAAAGGTTTGAAGATCCACTTATCTACAAGAGCAATGCCTTGGGTTTTAATATCCTTAATCCCCAGGCCCCACAATTGTTTGGGCAGACAACATGAATCCCACTTAACACAATGTCTCTTTTTGGTCCCCAAGCCATCTAACCATAAGAAATCTTTGACGATCCTTTCAAGCATCCCAAATTGAGTCTTAGTAAACAACTAGGCTTAAGCAAAGAAAATATGATGAGGAGAAAGGAGAGTCTAAACCACTTGAACCCTCCCAACAAATGAAAGGGAGTAAGTCTACCATCTCAAATGTTTACCATTAATCTTATTAAATATCCATTCCCACATGTCTACAAATGAAGGATCTAGGGAAAAAGGTATACCCAAATACATAGTAATAGTTTTAGGTCCATTCCAATTCCACCCCATCTTAGATAACCAAATAGGAGGAGCTTCCTTCCACCCCATAACAAAAGACTTATGGGGGGCCACTTTGGCTCCATAAATAGAGCAGAAAAAATTAAGCCGGTGAAGAGCCATAGAAAAGCTCTCTTCAAAAAGATCCAAAAAAAGAGCAGTATCATTTGCAAATTGAGCATTAATTAATTCATCTTTATTAGGGAGGGTGATGCCTTTAATAGGATTTCTTAAAGAAGCATCCATCAAAATATAGAATAGAGCATCAATAGCAATAACAAATAGTGAGAGTGCAATAGGGAAACCTTGCCTTACAGATCTCTATAGCATAATAGGTTTAGAAAATTCTTCATTTATCTCAATAACTGTGGAGGCATCTTTAAATATAATTTCAATCCATTTCCAAAAATAGTATGGAAATCCAAAATCTTTCAGCATGCCAAGCACAAAAGGCCACTCCACCCTGTCATAGCCTTCTCAAAATCAAGAATCATAGTCACATCCTTTCTATTATCCTTGGCCCAATTCATGGCTTCCTAACTGGTGATAAGATTCTCCAACATATATCTACCTTTGATAAAACCTATTTGAGTGACTAAAACAATGTTCTTAGTAATGTCTTCCATTCTTCTAGCCAACAATTTAGCAATAATTTTATAAGACAAGCTGAGAAGGGTGATGGGTCTCCAATTCTTGACTAACGATCTATCTCCTACTTTGGGGAGTAGTTTAATAATTCCTCTATTCACATTGCTTCCCAAAAACCCATTATCAAAAGCATTATTATAGAATAGAAGAAGCTCTTTCCCAATCTAATCTATATTATCCTTATAGAATTTAGTAGGTAGACCATCCATACCTGGATATTTTTCATTAGTCATGGCCTTAATATCCTCTTAAATCTCTTCTATAGTTATATTTCTACTCAACTTATCACTTTCACTATTAGAAACCTTCTTAGGGATCATCTTCAGACAATCACTCAATTGCACATGCTGATCATGATCAAACTTTGAAGAGAGTAATTCAGAGTAGAAGTTGTAAAAAGCATCCTTAATAGCTTTTGGGTCATTAGTTTTACCACCTTCAATATGAATATTCTCAATCTTTTCTACCTTGTGTTTAGCCCTAATAATGTTGAAAAAATATTTAGACCCTATATCACCATCTCTAAGCCAATTCATCCTTGCCTTAATCCTTTGCCCTTGGATCTTATATCTGTGAAGAAATCCAAGTTTATGTTTGATGGAAATCAACTTATTCAATAACATAGGGTCCTCTGGATGATGTTTAAGATCAAATTCAGCCTTAGTAAGATTGCATTGAAGATCATTCTCCTCATCATGTTTATCTTTGGCAACTTTTTTCCCAATGATCTGATAAATCTTTTTCCAAGATTCTACTAAATGCCAACACTACTTAATAGGCCTAACAAATTGATTGCAAAATTTGGATAAAAAAGTCACCATTCTAATAGCCTCTTTATTATCAGGATCCTTCAACAATGATGTATTTAACTTGAAACTTTTCATTCTACTGCTATTTATATTAACATCATCCCCCTTATTAATCAACAACTTTACAGAAATGGGAGAGTGATCTGACATTGCAGTAGGAGACACAGTGATAGGAGAATGGCCCTCTTTAGAGTGGAATGAAAAAAAAGAAGCATCACAATAAATTATGTCCAATCTACAGTAGACTCTATTTTCCCCCCTTGATTATTGCACTAGGTGAACCAAATGTCATTAAATTTTTCCCTATTTCTTTCTAGTGGATCAAACAAATTAAAACATCTTCTAAATTTACACCCAAAAAAATGTTCATTACCTTTCCATTGATGCTTCAGTCCTCCTTGTTTATCACAACCATCTTCTATCATGTTAAAATCACCAACAAAAATCCAAAATGCTTTCGGTAAGTTAGAAGAAAACCACTCCCATAACACAATTCTATCCTTATAATCATTAGGGACATATATATTACATATCCCAATAGTGTCCTCCCCAACTCTAAGAGTCACCCAAAGTGCCCTTTGACATTTTGAGCATCTATGCTGTAGAATAGAGTCTGCCCACTTGGGTCCTACTAACAATGCCACTCCCCCTTTGCCTTTTTCATGCTTAGAATGAAACCTGATAGCTTCATCCCATATGAATTTATTAATACATGATGCTTGAAAACTGACGACTTTAATTTCTTGCAAACAAATAATATCTTTATCTTTTAACTTATTACACCACCTCCTAACAATATACTTCCTATCAGTCATTTCTAAACCTCTAACATTCCAACTATGAATGTTTAACATCATAAAGGAGGATGTATAGTAGGAGTCTTGGGAACCTTTTTGAATCTATGGAAATAGTTTGGGATGACATTCTTGCCACCAACATTCCCTGAAATTGATCTCTTCTCATGTGTTTTCCTTTTCGATAAACTACCCCCTGCCTGTACATCAAGAGTCTTTTGGATCACAAGCGAGGGAGTATATATCTCTTTAAGTATACCACCCCTACTATTAATATCCTTAACCTTCTTATTAATTGATCTAAGAGCAAGTTTTTGAGCATTAAATCTAGTGGGGATCTCATCACTCCTAGCCATAGCCACTTCTTCAGTTAATATAGTTTGGGCCATGGGGTGAGACTCACTAGGAATCTATTTGACTTGACCAACCAGGATCACCTCAAAGTCCTTATCATACAAAGGATTATCCAAAGAGACAAACCCCTCACATTCCAAAGATGGGCTTTTGGTCGGCATGGACTAGTTAGACAAATCGCCATCGACCTTTCCTTTCAGAGTAGAGGGAATATCATTCTTATCTAAAACTTCAGCAACATTGAGCTTGTCCAAAATAAATTCCTTGGAATTATCTACTTTCATCTTGGCTTTATCAAAGTGAAAATTACAGGTCAGGCAATTCTTCTTAAAGTGCCCATTAAGCTTACAATGAAAACAAGCATGTGAATTACCCAACAAATATACTTCCCAAGAATAACATTAGGAAATATCACATCTGGGTCAAGAGCCACAAGAATATGCACTTTTAAATGCAAAAGAGTAACCCTTGACTCTTCTATTTACAAAACTGACCTGAGGGGCTTCAAAATATGTGTTACAAAAGGCCAAAATTCAGCATGAAGATTTCTAATTTCCACCCAATTCAGTGTGGATTTTTTAATAACTTCATCAAAATTACCATTAGCAAACCAAGGATAGGTTGTAATTAAAGAATGCCCTACATTCCAAAAACCCTTCTTTAATATTCTTTCCTGCATATTATGGATTTTTTTAAAAATAATGAAAAGCCCTTTTTGAATCATTCTACAGAAATTAACATGCAATCCAAAAAAAATTCCGCACACAGCATTTAACCAATCATCAAGAAACTTACATAAAGGCAAAGCATTAACATCTAAACAAACAAAGAATATAGCAATGTCTCTTAACCTACTCTGCTCTGCTCTAATAGCTTTAACCATATCATCATTAGGAGATAAGGTTAGGGATTTTAAACTGTTAGAGTGGCTCCTACCATTTCCTTTTTCATCTTCCTACTCAACTCCACCACCAGTGTCTACATCTCATCTATCTCCATGGGTTTCCATCTGCTTGTTTCCATTTGAGCACTACACAATTGGAATCCTTTGAAACCTACTCTTAAAGCAAGCTGTTTTAGGGCATATTGGCACTAAATTCTTTGTAAGAACTGTCATATGTGAAGGCTTCTCACACTTGTTCTCAGAGCCACCATTATCCATGATACCATCACAAACTCTTTCCTTACCATCATTACTAGAAATCTCTAGCTTATCATTACTTGAACCATTAGCATCCCTCAATTTTTCATCATTTTCTCCCATAGGATCTCCCAATGGTTCACTTTCTATGGTCACATCATTTCCTTCCATTAGCCCTTATCACAAATGTAAGCCAAAGTTGGAGCTGAATGACCTACATAAATTGGCACCAAAAAACTAGGCAAAAAACCCCATAAAGACCAGAGAAGGACACACAGAGAGGGAAAAAAAAATGGGTTAAAGCACACAATAAAACATGCAAAACATAAAAGGAAAGAAAAAAAGACATGACAACAAACACATGCAACGAGGCTGGCCAACAATGCCATACAAGCCAGAAGTATGGAGTTGTAGACTGCCTATATTATTTCAAAAAATTATGTCTTTAAGTTGTCATTAATGAATTATACAATAGTTAGCTCAGTGACAAGCTTTCCAACTCGGCTAAGTCTTCATTGTTCAGAAGATACCTTTGACTTGGTAAGGTCTCTAAACTTGGAAGGAACTTCAACATAGTAAGAACTTCAAACTCAGCATCTACATCCAAGCATGGTTAGGTCTTGCAACCCAACCATGATCGATAAGATCTAAAACATCACTTGAACTGTTATTCCAACTCGGTGATCCCAATGCATCTAAAATGTTGATTTGGACCTTTTGCATGTTGACTAGAACTAATTTGAGATATCTCCTTCTAAATCATAGTCCCAGTAATCTCCATAAATAACTAGTTTGATATGGTCAAGTCACCCAACTCATTAACTTGGGTGTCAACACTTCATTACTCTAGCTTGCATTCTATAGAGACTTCTTTACCCATTGCTACCTCATTTGATTTCTGATATTGTCAACCTTTGCTTTCTTTTCATCTTCAACTCTTCCTCAGTTTATATAGTTCTTGGCAAGATGCCTATGTTCTATACATATAAAATAGCACTTTGTAGTATCTCTCTTCCTCATGTGATGTTTTATGCAATTTTCTCCAATGTGCCTGTACTCACCATAATAGTGACATTTGCACCATGTATTATTATCCCAACCAAATATAGCTTTGACAATATGTTCTTTTGGGTTCCACTTCTTGTTCTTGCATTCTGAGGATTTGTGCCCTTTTTTTTGCAATTGAAAAACTTTCCTTTAAACTTAGATTTCTCTGTGCATTCACTTGCTCTATGTCCTAGTTTGTTGCAATTGTAACACTTTCCACTGAACTTTTATTTACTATTTCTCCAACACTTATTTTATGTATGCCCTA
Organism: Cupressus sempervirens; assembly: GCA_028749045.1. NCBI lineage: Eukaryota > Viridiplantae > Streptophyta > Pinopsida > Cupressales > Cupressaceae > Cupressus > Cupressus sempervirens. The sequence continues at coordinate 443,801,711 of CM053784.1, forward strand.
TCTTTCCATAATGATTACATATAGGCCTTTTGTTTGTTTGATCTCCTTGATGAGATTATTCTCCTTCTTTTATGTATCCTAATCCTATTGCCTGTGTGTCTAAATTAAGTTTGCTTATCTAGTTATTTCATGCTTTTTAATATTTCATCATCCTTTCATTGGTTTGCTTTTCTATGCTGAGATCATTCTACAATATTTCATTCTCTATCCTCAAGTTGATAAGCTCTTGATTTGCATTATTGATTTGATCAATCAAATCTGTTTGTTGAAGAGATAGTTGATGAATTTCATTACCCTTCTCTTATGTTTCTTCTTTGGCTTTGTCCTTTTGTTCCATGACAGCATACATTCTAACTAATTGGATTTCTTGTTCTCTTTTATGCTTTTTGACTTCTTCATGAAGAGTAAGATTCTTTTCAAGTAGATATGTGATTGTTGTATTAGCTTCATCTAAACTTTTGTCTTGACAAATGCCTTCAATTATTTCCTCAATGTAGAGATTTTCATTCATTTGTATTGCAAGATATTTTCTTCTTTTTAGGGGTTGAGAGAGTTACTTCTTCATTTTTTTGAATTATTCCATGGCCAATTGCAGATCCAACTTTTCATTTTTAATAGCTTTTTTCGATCTATATACTTCCATTGCCTCTGATATTTTCTTAAGTTGCTAAACTTTTGATGTGAGAACTAATGCTCTGATACAAATTATTGGAAATGTAGTATAGACTGGGTGACTAAGAGGGGGGGTGGGGGGTGAACTAGGAACCAATAAAACTTGTACTTTAGTTCACCAATTAAACCTTCAAAATATAATCTAATCTAATTGCACGCATGAAAGACTGAAAGCAATAAAATATTCATAACACTTGATGCAATATTTGGTAACCCAAAAACCTTCCAAATAGAAAGTAAAACTAGGTTAGGGATGTTACCCACAAGCTTTATTAATGTAGTATAAAGTTAATCTATTAAAGCTTACAATTGATCACTTTTGGTGATCTACCCTATTAGGAGCAATAAGAACTATTAGGTCCACCTTGCGAAAGTATTTATAACATACAATGAAGTATGCACTCTATTAGGAGATTTAGAAAAGACTATTAAGCCCACCTTGTTAGAGGATTTGACTGATGCACCTATTAGCATGAATCAAAACTACGTTAGGGATGTTACCCACAAGCTTTATTACTGCAATATAAAGTTAACCTATTAAAGCTTACAATTCATCACTTCTGGTGATCTACCCTATTAGGAGCAATAAGAACTATTAGGTCCACCTTGTGAAAGGATTTATAACATAAAATGAAGTATGCACTCTATTAGGAGATTTAGAAAAGATTGTTAAGCCCACCTTGTTAGAGGATTTGACTGATGCATCTCTTAGCATGAATCAATGGCTGATCTCTAATCTATAACTCATTTTGTTGAATGAGATTCCTTTTAAATAGAATGATCACCTTTCTATGATAGATAAGACTCTACTTTTCCTTATACTTCTTGTAGCCTTCTTAATTCACACTCATACCACTTCTTTCTTGATTCACTTTGATGTTAAAATGGATATGATAAAATGTATTACACATATACCAATCCAATAAATTACCTTCTAGAGTCGATGACAACACTTATTTCAAATAATCTTTACTAAGTCAACTTACTATTGTAACTCGAGTTCTAAAGACCACTCGAGTGATATATTATTAACACTCAGAAACACTATCAACTAGACAAATTCTAGCATTCATTTGACATTGGTGCTCAGTCCTTATTGATCACTCTAGAGTAGCAAGAACTCAGTTCACATTGGGTGACTCGATGAATACTAAAGAACTTGGTAGACTCAGTTGACACCAAAGCTTGGTCAATACTACCTTCATTCTTCTTTGTTAACACACTATAGCTCAATAGACATTGATAAACTCAATAGACACTACAGAGCTTAGTTAACACTAAAACCTTCATTGATTATACCGATGATCTTTGTAGCAACTAATATCTACTTCTAGGGCTAGGTAGACTCTATTAAGCTTGGGAGACTCTTCTTTCTACATATGGAGCTCGGTAACAACTCCGAACAATTGACAAAGTGTTAAGTCACTAATTGACAAATAATTTAACTTTAATGTCAACAGCTCCCTCATCAAAAATGTATACACTATTAGTCTACTTCTTCTAATTTATTTTCTCTGTAATTTTTTCTTGTTGTACACACTTCTTCCTTTGACATTTCTCTTTCTCCTAAAAGTCCATACTTATGAAGTTTCTCTATGTACTACAAAATTTCTATTGATGGCTATAATGCCAATTTTCTCTATGTACTACAAACTTTTATTAAAATATATAGACTATAGTCTTTCGTGTTCAAAAAAAATATCAAAGTTAAAATTTAAAATATTCATATTATTTTTTTTAAAAAATTATTTATCATTATTAAAATAAATACATTGTATTAAAATATTATTCTTTTTTAATTATTAAATATTCAATAAATAATAATAAAATCAAAATTAGAAGAAATACAAGCATAACATTACACAATATTCTTATGAGTTGAAGCTCATCAAAAGTCCTACAATATAGGCAATAAAACATCACATACATTAAACTATAAATTCTAGAAAAAACATATTAAGTGAACTTAAATTCAAGATGTCTTACACAATTTGATTATATAGTGAACATATATTTTTACTTAAGTAATAATCAAATAGTGAAAATATTTTTTTACTTAAGTAGTAGTTTGAATTTTAAGTATAATACATGTTAGTAAATAGTTTTGTCTTTCCAAAATTAAATACAAAGAAGGACTCAAAATTCCTGAATAGAAGAACAAATGCCACTAATAGTTGGAAATACTATCATGAAATTGATAGCTTTCCTCTGAATTGAGAGGTACAGCTCCCTCTTGGAAAGATATTCAAAGAATTTAAATAGCTAGTTATGTCTTTTACCAGAAGACACAAAGGCTTTCTAGCATTTACCCATTACTATGGGAAAAATGCAATTATAAGATTTATAAACTAAAAAATGAGGAAAGAAAAGTGAACATACAACCACATGACCATCTATCCATTCTTTCATATCAAAGGAGAAATGCAAAGAAGCATTTTTTTTATTCTGCTAATTATGAAAGATAATGCAAAACTGCACCTAAAACATGAAAGAAATGACTATATAACCATTTTCAATCCAAGAAAAATGTATTCAAACTTTAGAATCTAATATATGAAACTCTCTTTTATTTCAGATGCATAACAAAATAATAACAATATCATTTTATCTCTATCATTACAATTAAGTTGTAAAAAAATAAAAATAACACTTCTATTCCTCCTCCCTGTTACAATCAATGCACATAAAAATGTATTCTCCCTTTCCTATAGTTGTAGAACTACTGGTGAAGAGAAGAACCTCCACTACATTTGAAACCTTCAATAAATAATATCTTTGGGTTGTGTTTTGGTTCCTATAACCATTTCTTGAAAATTAGTTTAATCATTCTCGTGAATAATCTTCTTCTCATCACTTTAGAATATTTAATAGTTGAGCCATTTTAAAGTTTCATAAATTATAAAAAATCTATTTACCAAATTTAAAATGAATCCCATGTGCATTCTTGGACAAGTGACATATGTTGGTAACAAATTGTTGTCATGATCTTGTGATTGTCATTGGTAATTTATATACTGGTGCATTTAAATAGTCATAACTTTTGATCTGTGAAGAATTTTACAAAACGTATTGGAGATAATTTAGATAACTAGGTTTCCTCAAACATATCCAAAACTCATCTCAATAAAATATTATGGCCCCTGCAACATGACTATTTTTTTGACTGCAACACATTTGTGTTTACTAGTATGTTGAAAAACCAGCATACAGTCCATTATAACTTTTGACCTTGACCACATTTTAAAGTTCACTCTAGTGAAGATTTTAAAAAATTGATTTTGGACAACATATCCAAAATTCAATAAGATCCAATAGTGGAGTTGAGAGTTATGCCCTTTGTATTGTGACTTTTTTTTATGTTGATAGAAATTTGTGGTTACAGGTTGTATTAAAACTATAAAAACATATACAGCAATACCTGCACATGAATCACATGTTGGAGTTTCCTTGTTGTACATACATTATCCACTATAACCTTTTAACCTTGGATCTTGGACTTTTGAGCAACTTATTTTGAATTGAACATTTCACTTTGCACTGATGATCATTGGGATTTTGAAGTTGAACTGACCTAAAGGTTCAACTTGCCCATATACAAAGAGAAAGGCTGATAACTATGAGAATTACTGACTTGCTTTCAACATTTTGTGCTAGTGATAGAGCATGAAGTTGAACATGAACTGGTTGGAAGGCTCAACTTTGACACTTGAAAGTGCATTATGAAACCACTGAACTTGAATTATTGAATCGAGATTGAATCTTGATATTGAATTGGACATGGATTCTAAAATTTGCTTGTCCATTTCAATATTTGAGTTTCGAACCATTTGAACTTCAAACTTAAACTTTGACTCTATAGACTTGAACATGAATTTGAACTAAACCAATTTTGAACTTCGAACTTGAAGTTGAATTTGAACTAATGTGAAGGTTCAACTTCAATTTCAACCTAGACACTCCCAAGACTTAAACAATTAACTTTAAGGGTGAAGAAAAATACAAGTGTAACAATACACATGTTTTGTAATTTTGAAATTGAAAGTTGGATTTTATATATACATACATACATATATATATAATTGTAAGTTAATATATAAACATGATTTGATTTACATACTATTATTATTATTATATTAATATTATCATTTTTATGGATATTTTAGATAAAGTACAATGCATTTAAGATTAAATAATAAAAAAGTTATTAACATTGCTAAGTAATATACTTGTAACATAATATTATTTTAAATGGTAGGTGTACGTCGCCAAGAGGAGACATATGCAATAGTGAAGATGGATGATAATTGACATGACACATATGTCGTAGTGAAGATGGATGATAAATGGCATGGCATGACATCAAACTAGCACAAGTTTCAACCAATACCAAGAGGGGACATATATGATAGTGAAGATGGATGGTAAATGACATGACACATATACCATAGTGAATATGGATGATAAATGGCATGGCATGACATCAAACATGGCACAAATTTCAATTGGTGCAAATAAGTTGCACTATAGTTGTTGTTGCATAGGATGGCTACCCACAAGATGGGGCATGAGGGCACAAAATTTTTGGGGTGCAAATAAATTTCACTGTAGTCAATGCTATTGCAACCACGTACAATACTAAATTGTTTCATGTTCCATATTCCCTAGATTACTAGCTACAAAATTATACATCACACATGACAAACCCACATAAAGCCCACAAAATCATTCCAAAATGTGATTGACACCCCAACTTTTATTGAGAAAAATCTTTATCATTTCTTTCAGAGCGATTTTGTAAGAATAGTTCAAGATCCATTTCCCCCAATTTTTTGATGAATATTCCCTTTCTAATAATTTAAAATGTAAATTTACATATTTACAAAATAAGGGTTGGGGGATACGAGATCACCCCTCGAGTGTCACTTGACACTAAGGTTCAAAAACCATGACTATTAATTATCCATTAAAAAAATAGTTTTGAAAGCCTTCAGGCTCTAAGAGTAGTTTCAACCAAGGGAGAAGCATCATACTTATCATTAGAACCCCAAATATCAATGGGGTTTTATTGAAAAAATGTTTAGTGCTCTCCTTAGGATTCATGACAAGGGCTTAATCACCTCCTATGTAATATAAGTTGAGTGGTTGTATCGGGCATTGGTAGATTGATCTTTTGGTAAAACAACCACACTCTAACAAGTGGTATCATAACACTATTTTTTATCTGGACTAAGTGTTGATGCTTCCTCTATGGGGGTGTATCTATATTTGAGATGAATCATGAAGGACTCTTGGTAGCTGGTATTCAATACTATATTTGGACACTTGAGCTGATTGAAGAGATTGAGTAGCAGACTAACTTAATGGTGCCTTTTTCATTAATGCCACTGAGGGATAGAATGCATGAAAATATCTCCTAAGTATGGGGAGAGTAGTATCTCCTATGAATGGGGGAGAGTTGTTTGTGAGGTAGAGAGTATTGATGTCAATGAGGGAAGTATATATCGACAAGGGAGAAACAACACTGATAAAGAGTTATTCCTTAAATATTCAAATTTTATTGATGAAGAGGATTTTAAAAATGAGAGAGTTAGATTAGATTGAGATGAATGATACATGGGAATTAATTCCTAGACCTAAGGATGAGAACATTATAGGAACTAAATGGATTTTTCAAAAATAAAATGAATGAACAAGGAGAGTTTGTGAGAAACAAGGCTAGAGTGGTATGGAAAGGATATTTACAGCAAGAAGGTATAGATTGTGAATATATATTTGTACCTATTGCTAGAATCAAAGTAGTGAGAATGTTTTTGGCTTATGAAACTAATAAGAAATCCAAAGTGTATCAAATGGATGTGAAGTCAACATTTTTGAATGGAGAACTTGAAGAAGTATATATTGAGCATCTTGAAGGATTTCCTTTGAAAAAAGAAGGATATATGGTCTACAAATTAAAGAAAGCACTGTAAGGGTTTAAGAAAACACTTAGAGTTTGGTTTGCAAGGTTGGATAAATATTTGGCAAAATTGGGATTTGCTAAAGGCATTGCAGATAGTAACTTGTAATTGAAAGTAATAGAGAATGGTGGCTGATTGCTGAATTATTTATGGATGATATAATCTTTGGAGGAAATGATGAATCAAGTGAAACATTTTCTAATGAGATGAAGAAGGAATTTGAGATGAGCATGATTGGTGAGATGAATTACATCTTGGGTTTGCAAATTGTGTAGAACAGTGAAGGTATTTTTATTTCTCAAACTAATTATTTAAAATACTTATTGAAGAGATTTAGTTTAGAAAGTTGTAAGCCAGTTGTGTAATGTCCCCACTTTAGTAGTTTTCTAGTTGTGTGATCATTAACCTTTTATTTTATTTTATTTATCCCACATTGCTTGTGAAAAGTGGTTGACCCTATGAAGTAGGAATAAAAGGAGATCTTGTGGTTATTGTTAGGCAAGATTGAATATGAGAAGAAAATAGATGTGTGAGTTACAGATCTGATCTTGGCATTAGAAGACATCTATCCTCTCTTCTGACATTTTAGACACCATTCCCTTGGGATTTGACCATTGGAATTCATTGCTATAAGCTTCATTAATAGGGAGATTGGGTGCATTTCTAGCTATAGGTAGATTGGGTGTTTGCTCATATCATTCCCACTTCTTGTATGATACTTATGTCATTGTGAAGGGATGATTTTATGAGGGTCTTGGACTAATTGAAGGTAGTTTTTATTGTAGCATAACTATAGCATGACACTAATCATATTACTATAGTAGCAAGATGGGAAGTCAATATTGGAATATCATGCTATAATGCTGGAGTAATTAGTGAGTTGAGAAGTTTTCTATGTATTTGATTTTATTAGTTTGAAAACTAATATTATTTCAATAGTACTTCAATCTTTAATTTTTCATAAATTCTATCTTGTTCATGTTATGTGGTTTCAAAATCTATGCAAAAACATTAAAATCTTTATCAGTAGTTAGTTTAATTCTTGGGCATTTCTAGGGTGCCCATTACAGTGGTATCAGAGCAGTTTCCTACCATCCTATGGGGTAGGAAATTTATATTATTTTCAGATTTTCTATTACATTTTGATTGACCAACACTCTAGCATTTTCTAGTCATGGATAGACATAGGAGGACTGGCAGTTCTAGAAGTCAGTGGAGTAATGATGAAGTTAGAACAAAGATGAATGCTTTACAAGAGAGTATGGAGAAACTTAAGCTTCATCAATAGAGATTGATAGAGAGCTTTTCATATCTAGAGACAATTGAAAGGGCAACAAGGTATATGGTTTCTACTTTTAGAAGGCCAACATTGAGGTTGTAGGAAAGGAAGCTTGAATTTTCCCCGATAGGAGTTTTTGATGCAAATGTATCTATATTTATTACAACACCTACTAGTCCTATCTAGAATGTTGATGATGGACTTATTTCATAGGGACATGTAGTTGTGTTAGTGGTAGTAGAGGATAATGGCACCAAGCTTAAACAAGTTGAGGCTCCTAGAGCTCTTGCTACAGTTAGTGCAGAGATAGTTTATGTAGTTGTTACCACTAATACTTTTGGCTCTCTTGAGGACAAGATTATTATTGGAGATTTGTATCCTATGGTGTTGCTACAATGCAGGAGATAGTTACTTCCTCAAGTGGGATTAAGACATGTATAGAGCCACCCAGCTATGATGTTGGTGATGTGGGTGTTTCAACAGAGTCAGTAGATGTGGGTTTACACTCTAGTATTATTGATTCACAATTGGACATTGAGTCATGTTGGTTGTAACACCCCACCAAGGGATCCAAAGAGTTAACCTAAAGTTTCACTAAGTTTGGTAGCATTTTTATTTTTTTTAAACATAAAAGTAAATCCATCTACATCATACACATGATAACGAAAGCAATAGAAACAATTCAACTAAAAGTAATCATAAACATACATAATAGGTTACATTCTTCAAGGATCCCTTAACGTTGAATCACTAATATTAATACCATCTAGTACTACATTCACATGAAACAATAATGAAAACTCCAAAGTTAATACATTACATTTTTGAATGCTCAATCATCTGGTGTACATGCCACAGGGTATGAAAGGCTTAAAAGAATATAAAAGATATAAACATCTATCATAAAGATAACCATTTATCACAAACATAATTAACTAAGTGCATGGTTCCTCCTAACTGTAAATGGCATCATTAGACCAGTGTGGGCCCTAGACATCCCTCCATGCATAACATTCTAAATCACCAAAGAGATCATCAATATTAACATAGTAAGAATGTCACTCCTAAATCATACTACATCATATGAAGAAAGAAATCTAACATGCAAAGTAAAGCTTAAGATAACATCATCTAACATATGAAAATCATCAATGTAAGGATACATGTCCACCATCATAATCCATGAATAGAATGAAGATAGATGCCAACAAAGAATGCCTCAGCCATGGTGTCTCAGACAGATCTCAAATGATAAGAGTGGAAAAGCACTACCACCCGACCGCGTGGAACCTAAATGGTCCACTCCCACCATGTTGAGGAGATAATCTCAAGTCCCAAATAGGTTATCAAATCACATAGTAAAAATACTCTCTAAGTCTAGGAATCCTAAAAGTATTCCAACTCAAAGGTTCCAATCACAAAGTGACATCTAATCCCAGAGGCACCATAAAGACATGTAGGAAACATACTATGCAAGTGGGAAAGTGTCATCACACAGATCACACTAGAGTTACCCTGGTAGTCTCCCAATAGACCTTGGCCACCTAGTGATCCCTATGTGGCCACTAGTATCCTCTCATATAGACAAGGCATACTATGAAATGCAAAGTTGCAACCAAGCATTCTCTCTACTCCCATTCTAGTCTATACTAGCACTCGAGGCATGGGCGAGAAAAACCAATTATCTTATTAGGTTCATTAAGTCAATATTAGGTGTAATGTTTTTACTTATTAATACAACTTACAATGAGTTACCCTAGTAGCCTCTAAGGGTCCTGACCCCCATTGCAAGCCACTTTCCAACACTACAAGTAGATAACCTACCCTAAGCTCATGGAATCATAAATCACAAAATCACCACAGTCCTATACAAGTGACTGGAAAAATACCAAAGATAATCCACAATAAGAGCATTAAATCTCCATAAGCAACTGCAAAGCATCCATAGATAATCATGATCATAATAGTTCTCTATTGGCATCTGAAGGTATCACTAATAATCACAATATCCATTGGTTCTCAACAAGCAACCAAAAAGTATCTCAAAGTAATACTAAACTATATCACTTATTTGAAATTTTATTGACTTGATTAATCACTTAATCACTATATATATGTATATATGTATATATACATATATGTATATATGTATATATGTATATATACATATATACATATATGTATATATGTATATATGTATATATACATATATACATATATATACACATATATACATATACATATATAAATATAATATATATATATATATCTATATATACATATGTATATATACATATGTATACATATACATATATATACATATACATATGTATGTATGCATATGTATACATATGTATGTATACATATGTATACATATGTATGTATACATATGTATGTATGCATATGGATACATACATATGTATACATATGTATGTATACATATATATATATATATATATATATATATATATATATATATATATATATATATATATATATGCATATATATATATGATAATTAAAATTCAATAACTTCATCATACATAAAATTTGATTCCATGTACACACATGTCGATATTAATAATCAAGACGTATTGCATTTGCACCCATGAAATTGAGTGTGGCCTTTTAAGTGGTGGTGTCGTGCAGGCCTGTTGACGTAGACCTAGTATAGCACACTATCGCAGAGTCTACAGCAACAGTACCGCTGGCCTCTATTGTATTTAATGGGGTGGGGGTACGAGATTCATCCCTCTCCACCCCTTTACTTTGTGATTTATTTATAAAGAACTCTCAGGAAGCACCTAGAATGTCTCTAGAAACAACCAGAAGTTGGGATAAGCGTTGACAACTAAGCACGAGCTTTCTCCAACCTTCTAGATGAGTCATAAAGGTTGTAGACACCATGTGCTTAATTTGTGCGCTAACTCATGTGTTGTTGACATATGTGCAATCAAGAGGTGTGTTTACTCCTAGGCAAGCTTATAACTTTTATTTTAATTCTTTTATTATTTCTATTATTATTATTTATTTATTACTTTATTATTATTTTTATTATTTTATTAATTTTAATTTCTTTTATTTAATTATTTTTCTCAATTAATTCTCATTTAATTAATTAAAATCAAAATATCTAAAGATCATGATATTATATTAATTTTTTCCAAAATAATTAAATTATTAATTAAATCTTTTAATTTAAGACTTAATTAATAGAAAATTCACCATGGACCTCTAAGATAAAATATGAAAATCCATCATAGAACAATCCATGCAAAATCAGTCTTAAAGGGTTAAAATCACAAATTATGTCATTTGACACATTCAAAAGGTAAAATATCTTGGATACTTGTTCTACCTTCTAGGACAATTGGTTTAAGGGTTTAGGATTTGGACTTGACAATTTATCTCACCTCTCTTACCATTGAGATAGTGCGATAGGGTACACTCATCCTGGCAATTTAGAGAAGTCGATACCCAGTACTTGTAACCTGCATAAAATTTATGCATGTACATACCATGTGTGTGTGTGTGTGTGTGTGTGTGTGTGTGTGTGTGTGTGTGTGTGTGTGTGTGTGTGTGTGTGTAGCTAAACAGGAATGGCAAGAAGTGATGCATCACGTAGATCTCAACTAGCAGGTGACTATGACTCCCTTCCTTATCCACATCAGAAATGCCATACATAAGAAATAAACACACACACCATACACATGCAAGTATGGGGTAAGTATCCATAAGAAAATACATCTGATAATAAACCATCTAACTAATCATCATCAATAACTAGAAATAATGTAATAATCATCATGCATATATGAAATGTAGAGTCTAAATAATCTCATCACATATCAATTGAATCTATAACACAATATCTGATAGTCTCAAAACAATGCTACTAACCATCAACATAAAACTAGTCTAATAGAGTTTGACCATGATAGCAACAATGTATCTAGAAAAATGTAAACAAGGCCAGGCACTACATGTGCAGAGTTAGGAGTTCACGCATGAGGCTTTGTCAGGGGATGGCAATGTAGAAATTATGGGATTAGAAGAATGCAAGAATATTTTCATATCACTAGCCACTTCAGTGTCAGTTGAACCATCCAATGAGTAGTTTAACAGTATGCATATAGTTGTTAATGTGTGTTCTAATGATAGTGCACATGTTGATGATTATGAATTTTCATCAACTACAAATTTGGTTTAGTTTTATGCTGTGGCAGTTAGTGTTGTTCATATGTCCATATACTTTGATGTGGCTACACCTATTATTGATATAGTTGGCATGAGTACATATGGTTCACATGTAGCTACATCTTTTTTTGAAGCATGTTGATGATGATTAGGGTTACAGTCCAATATATATTATGAGGGTGGATACTGGAAAGAAGAGGTTTCATAAATCTTCTACAGAGTTGCCTTCTAGTGACATTCTGATTTCTACATCATCAGCACAAGTTTTGGGTGCTAGGCTACAAGACATGTGGTTGGTCCTAATGATGTTGGTTTGTAGTTGGTTTAATGTCTATAGGGATTTCACATACTACTTCATTTGGAATCTAGGTGGAGGTTGGATTTCATTGCATTTTTGGATTGCTTGAGGACAAGCAATTTCAAGGGGGTAGATTGTAATGTCCCTTCTTTAGGAGTTTTTTGGTCATGTGACTGTTAGTCTTTTATTTTATTTATCCCACATTACTTGTGAAAAGTGGTCGACCCTATGAAGTACGAATAAAAGGACAGCTTGTGGCTATTGTTAGGCAAGGTTGAATATGAGAAGAAAATAGATGTGTGAGTTAAAGATATGATCTTGGCATTAGAGGACATCTATACTCTCTTGTAACATTATTGATGTCATTCCCTTGGGGTTTGGCCTTTGGAATTCACTGCTATGAGCTTCATTAACAGGCATATTGGGCACATTTATAGCTACAAGTGGATTGGGTGTTTTCTCATATCATTCCCACTTCTTGTGTGATACTTATGCCATTGTGAAGGGATGATTTTATGAGGGTCTTGGACTGATTGAAGTCAATTTTTATTGTAGCAACACTATAGTGTGACACTAGTTATATTATTGTAGCAGCAAGATGGGAAGTAAATACTAGAATATCATGCTATAATGCTAGAGTAATTAGTGAGTTGAGAAGTTTTCTATGTATTTAATTTTATTAGTTTGAAAACTAATATTATTTCAATGGTAGTTAAATCTTCAAATTTGCAAATACTCCTTCTTGATCATGTTATGTGGTTTCAAAATATATGCAAAAACATTAAAATATTTATGAGAAGTTGGTTCAATTCTTGGGCATTTCCAAGGTTCCCATTACAAGTCAGCACACCTAACTAATCATAAATTATCTAGCAAAGATGAGACACCTACTATTAAGAAGAAGAAGTAAAAATCCATGATTGGAGGTTTGTAATATCTTACTCATACAAGACAAGACATAGCTAATGCAATTGGTATTGTTGCAAGATTTCAAGTTGATCCTAAGGAAGCACACTATGCAGCAATAAAGATGATTTTCTAATATTTGAAGGCCATACTTGATTTTGGGTTGTGATCTAATAGATTAAACGACTTTACTCTATATGTATATACTCATGTAGAATGGGCATGTGATATGGATGACAAAAAGATTACAAGTGGTGGAAGATTTTTATGAGGAAGATTGGTTTCTTGGCTAAGTAAGAAACAAGATTGTATCTCATAGAGCATAGCATAAGCATAATATATAGCAACAGTGAACAATTACAATTAGATTATGTGGATGAAACAAATGTTGAAGGATATTGTAGTTGATTTTACTAAACCTATTTTCATACATTATGCTAACTCAAGTGCAGTAAGTATATCTAAGAATCTTGCATTACATTCTAAGACAAAACACATATCTATTAAGTATCACATTTTGATAGAGGAGGTTGTAGAGAAAGGGATCAAAATCAAATATATAAGTACAAAGGAGTAGATTGTAGATATTTTTACAAAGTATTTAATTAAGGATAAATTTGAGTATTTGCATTGTATGCTTGGAGTTACACCCCTACCTACTTCAGAGTAGACGATGTAGAGATTGCATCAGTCTAGGGGTATAAATCACTATTATTTATCTTTATTGAATGTTGATACTTCCTCTATGGAGGAGTATTTATGTTTGAGCTAAGTCGTGAAGGAATCTTGGTAGCTCATATTCAATAATGTGTTTGGACACTTAATACAATTGAAGACATTGAGTAGTAGATTAACATGATGGCACCTTTTTCATTGATGTCAATGGGGGAGAGAATGCATGAAAAACATCTCCTAAAAATAGGAAGAGAAGTATCTCCTATGAATGGGGGAGAGTTGTTCATCAGATAGAGAGTATTCATGTCAATGAGGGAAGTATATCAATGGAGGAGAAACAAGACCGATGAAGAGTTGTTCTTGAGAGATTCAAATTTGATTGATGAAGTGGATTTCAAAAATGAGAGCAACAAAAGCAATAGAGTTGTATTTGGTATTTGTGGAACTTAGATTTTTTTCATCTATGTTGTCATCAATTACAAAGGATAATTTTGTTAGAATAAATACTATTGATATTCCTATGGGGGATTATCCTATCATTGATAGAGAACTGGAGAGGTTAATAGCATGACCATGTGTTGCATTCATGACTATGTTTGTTATTGAGGTCAACATATTGAGAATATTAGCAGAGTAATAGATAATGTTTGAGGCCAAATGATTTAAAGATAGAAGATGAGATCAAAATTAGTTGGGGACATGATCTACATATTTTTGTGATGATGTGGCTAAGAACACATGCATAAAGTCAAAGATTGGTAGTAGTTATTCAAGATTTATACAAGATAGTTTACAGACATAGTTCATGGGAAGTGATTTCTGATAATTGGATTATATCTCTTAACAGAGATAGAACCTAGTTGATTGAAGTTAGATGGATATAGAAGACATCTAATGATTTTTTTAGTGAGTATGTGAATTTCAAATCTGCACATGTGAAAGATTGTAGAGACTATGAGATGACATTGTTATGTAATCATGAAAAGATGTACTATAGCATGCATTGTTTTATGCTAAAGAGGTCTTATTGTAGTTGTAAAGCTTCAAGATCAACTCAATGAATTGTTTTGAGGACTTGGTATAAAGGAAGGATTATTTCTTTGGTTTTTAGATGTATCAATTGTATTAAGTGTATGTGGATGTGAAATATAATGTGAGTAAGTGATCTAAGGGATTATTGTGATGCTAGTTTTTGGATTTGGTATTGAGATCTAAAAAGAGTTTGGTGCAAAAAATAAATAGTAAGAGGATAGAAAAAGAGTATAAGTTGTTAAGATCAGTTGTATTTTCTATTATTCAAACAAAAATAATATAGAGGCTAGTTGGAAAATGATCTTGGTGGTCTTTCCCTTGAATCTATTTGGACAATATGTTCTTCTACCTTCTACAACTTGTAACAAGGTTGGCACAACTCTTGACAAGGTTAGAATCTCCTCAAAGGGATTCAAATTCTCCTAATAAGGGCTAACATGTACTAAATGTATTTCATTAGCTCCTAATAGAGTCCATCCTTTTACAAGGAACTTATATACTAGTACATCATTTTGTGGGTACCATCCCCACTAAGGTTTTCCCTCTAATCAAGGGTTTCCCTAGTTAACATATCTAGTGTATTGTGTATGTGTATCTTCTTATGGTTTTTGTTTATATTGTTCACATGTTTGAGATTTAATAAGGTTAATAAAAATTTTATTGATCAAATAATTGATTCACCCCCTATCCCCCTCTTAGTTATCTTGGTAGACTTTAATTTCTAACAATTAGTATCGAGCTTGGTCATAGTTTTGAATCCTCATACCCTTAGGTCATGCTAAGGGGGATATTGTTAGAAAAAAATTTAGTGCTCCCTTTGGGATTCATGACAAGGGCTTAATTTCCTCTTATGTATTATAAGTTGAGTAGTTGTATCAGCCATTTATAGATTGGTATTTTGGTGCAATGACAACCCCACTCTAATAGGTTTAGTGGTTAGTATGGGACAAACCACTTGTCATCTTCATTCTTATCTTTAGAATTATAATTATTACCAAGATTAGGTTTTACATGATGGTTAGTATCATAGTTAGAGATTAAGTTATTTTGTTTAACATTAGATTTCATATTTAGGATTATGATTATACTTACAATCATGGTAAAGGTTAAGGTTGAGATTATTTTTAGTATTATCATTAGCGTTAGGATTAGGGTTTAGGATGACCATTAGGATTATAGTTATAGTTAGGTTTAGGTATAAGATTATGAATAGGGTTTCTCTGGTGATATCTATCTCACCATATCTCTTATCTTCTCATTTTTTCTATCTATCTCTTTCTCTTTCTTTATGAAGGTTAAAGTTGGAGTTTAAATTAAGGTTAAGGTTAAGTGATTGTATATTTGTTTTATAGTTATTAGTATTCTATTCACACCTATTTTCCAAAAATATATTTTCTTATAGTTAATCATATTAGTTCCACAAACATATGAAAAAAAGACCAAATTATTTCCTTAATTAACCTTAAATATATCTTTGACATACCATTGGACCCCTAAGGTGTGATTTCTAATTACTTAACTTTGGTATTTTGGCTGAGAGTTAATAATCATAGATTAAAAATCATTTTATCCACATGTGTTTAAAAATATTTAAGTCTTGGAAGCATAATATTGTTACATTTGGAGAATCGACTGAACTATTAAAGAAGGTTATCATGTTCCATATTTTGGTCAGGAGATAAATACCATGCACTGCAAACATTTCAAAAGGGAATTGAAGTTTTTGAGAAAAAAAAAATTTCCTTGAAAAAAGGGGATATTTCTACCTAAGGTTGGAAAACTAACAATTGGATTTTGGATTATTCATCTTGAAAATAGGAATCTATGAAGTAGCCAAGGGTATTTTATGAGCAATGTTGTCTAGGATTTATTCTCATCTGAAAACACATGGAGAGGATGCTCACTTCCATTTTATAGGCTAGGTAGAAATTTTAAAGAGATTTTTTATGAGTGTGGAATCCCTCTTGGATTGGGCCCAACTTTTTTAAAATTAAAGCCAAATTTCATCATAGACTACATCAAAACAATCCCTTGTACATGTGGATCAATACAACAAATGTTTGATACCTTTGCATTTTAAACTAAAAAATGCCAACTAAAATATACAATTGGCTTTAACTAGAACTCATCAGATGGCCACTAAGGGCCATGAAAACACACATATTTGCATGCTCCTAATATGAGAATATGACCAAGAGAACTTTGGTTTGCACCTTTAGGATTAAGAAATATCAATACTCAAAGTTAGGAATTTCAATTATTTTGCAATTGGACTTGCCAAGATCTATTATGAACCCTACAATGCCACTTTTTAAAATATCAAACCTTTCCCTTAGAGGCTATAACTTAGGAAATAAACTCATTGAGATATAAGGAAAACACAAGCTAGAAAAATTCACCCAACTCCACCAAGCTTGAAAGACTCTAATGGTCCAAGATAACCAGTTAGAAAATATGTTGAATAGGGAAGCTAAAAACTAAATAAATTTCACATGAAATGTCCCTCTATAAATACTAAATGACCTTCCAAGGACTCAATAATTTGCATGATAGTTTATTTTCATACTAGAAATAAATTAAAATAATTATTTTATCCTAATAACTAAATGGATCACTTTTATAAACCCTTACAATAGGCCCTTCGATAACTATAACACCATGCAAACAACAAATTTTGAATAAGTTGTGTTTACTTTGAGCTTCCCAAACTGGTCAAATTAATTGACCATGGTCTAAAAATGGAGATAGGAGATATTTTTCATGCCTAAAACATTTGGAAACACCTATTGTGTCATGATGGTTATTCAAGTTAGAATTATATGCCTTTAAACTAGGCTATTTGGATTTTTGGGAATATGCAAAATACACACTTGAATAAAAGCCCTACAACTAGGTACATCAAAGACTCATCAAATCTTCTTGTAGAGAGCTGCAAATGGAGTCATAAGACAAATGGAAGGAGGGAAACACACTTGAAATTTTTTTTGTCATGAATATCACTAGGTACTCATATATTCAATGTCAAAGTAAACCTCTCCAAACAATGTTCATAGATGCTCGTTTCATGCCTTGGAAAATTTTCAACATAACACTCTTAATTTTTTTTGAGAGTACCAACATGTCCCATTAACTAAGGCTTATTTATTGTTAGTAATCATGGAATCTCCATTATTTTCCCTATCATCATGATTTTTTGAGGAATCCCCAAAAACTCCTATCATAACCATGGTAGATTCTACATAACCCCCATGCAAAGTACATAATCCATAGTAAGGGTCCAAAGGGAAATTAATAATTATCCTATAGTGGGAAGACGATTGGGAAGCTAGGGGGTAGAGCCCTCCATAGTGGTAATGAAAATGTGCAAGATTAAAGTTTAAAATTCTTTGGGAGGGAAATTTAAAAAGTGGTAATATTTAGAATTTTTTTCTAACTAGTAGTTATGCACCAACAAACTTCAACTTATGTTAAATTGAACATTTCGGTGGTGTATATAAGAACTAATCATGATTAATATATATAAATAGGTTTTTTATTGGAGCATACATATGAGAACATCATAAAGTATTATAATTTCACTATCTAGTTGCATCATCATCTAAGGTATACTTCAACTTGATTCCTTGATATCATTGATACTTGTTTGATACCCATTTCATCAATCTACCAAGGATTTGATTAAGGAGAATATTACCTCACAATTCAATAGATTCCCTAAGATTTTTTAAGCACCACAATTTTCTTGTGATTTAAACAAAAAAATAAGTTGAAGTATGTCTTTTCACTAAATTTCAATGATATCATTTTAATGGGTGTAGGTTTAAGTCTATGGGCATCAATTCTCTTATTGATGCATGAGCATCTTAGGGAAGTTAGAAATCATGTATAGAGGGGCTTCGAGCTTAGTTTTGTGGATTTAGGGTTCATGCAATTAGGGGTGTATTTGAGGCATATTGAGCTACATTTTCCTAAGTGCACATCAAGTTTGGAGTAATAGTCTTGAAGTTAGGGCTATTTTGGTGACTGCTAGTCGTGTGTTCTTGATTTATTGGTAGACCTTAGGGATTGTTATTGTGAGATTTGATATGAAGAAGTTGGAATGTATGCTCTTGGATTTGGATTTTTGGATGGTGCATGGACCTATTTCTAAGGGTTTGTACTCATATGTGGTCTTTTAAGCTAGTTATGCATCATAAACATGGGGCATGTCCTAAGTATTTAGTTATTTTATGTATTTAATGTTTTTTTTTGTGAGGTGACTTGTATCTTGATGGCTTATTCAATGTAGTTGTATATATTTTTATAATGCATTCTACTATGCCAACTTATGGCTTGATTTAGTATAAGTAAGGGGAGTCTTGTGAAGTCTAGAGTCGTAATGATTCAACATGGAAAAGATAAAGTAGCTAAGAGGAGTAAAATTTGAGTAGAGATAGTAGCTAAGTGTGGGCTTGGGAAAAAAGAAGGTTTATTGGTGGCCTATGAACACAAGTTTATATTTTTCTTGGAGTTATCTACCAAAATATGGATCTAGGCTAGCTAGTGGTTGGATCTTGTGAGGTCTTGTAGAACTATTATTGTAATTTCTTTGTATTTGGTCATAACCTAGAAGGCCTTATAGCTGGGCATGTTGAATGTAAATCTTATGATTATATTATGAGAATTGAAATTGTTTTGGATCTAAATTATTAATTTATTATTTTCATTCTACTATGTGGTTAATTATTGGGGGAAAGGACATGTCCTTTGGAGATTCTCCTACCTTATAGTGTGTTAAGTGGTATAAGAGAAAAGGTTTAATTTGGTTGGAGATTATCTGAGTTGGTTGATCTTGTGGATTTTTTTCTTTGAATTTTTGAATATTTTAAAGATTCCTCCAAGAATATTAGACCCTAGGGTAATTTATGATCTCTATGATGTTGTGGGGACTAGGATTTTAGAGAAGGTTAGATCATATTTTAGATTTGTTATGGAGTTGATGAAGAATGACATGGTCATTGAGTTCATGAGGGCTATGGCTGATATACCTTGAAATGTAGGTACTAAAGATGGTTATAAGGAATTTGTTGAAGACTTTAAAGTTATTGGTTCTAGTAGAGAAGATGGAACTAATTGGATGGAAAGACCTATGAAAGATAGATCTAATTAGTTGGGTAGATCTAGATATCACTTGAAGTTGAAGCATAAGATGGATGTATCTAATTTCTTGGGTACTTTGAATTTTGGAGACTCGATTAATTGTATTGGAAAATTGGAAGACTACTTTGAGTTAGGATAATAGAGATCTACTCAAAGTGAGGTTGGCACAGACTAAGCTGAAAGGACATGCTACTTTATGGTGGAAATAATTACAAAGAGATAGATAAGAGGAAGATGAAATGAAGATCACTAGGTGGAGATTGGTGGTAAATAAATTGAAGTCTAATTTCATTCTTGTTAATTATGAAATGAAATTGTTTACAAATTTGGATAATTTTAAATAGAAGGATATGTCTATGAAAAAAATACTAAGGAGTTCTACAAGTTGAAAATTTGAGTTAGACATAGAGAAATCTCTAAGGAAAAGGTGGCCAGGTCTACTAATGACGAGAGATTCAAGATTCAAAATGAGATTGGTATGTTGAATATTTCTCTGGTTGATGATGCTTATCAATATACTCTGAGGGTAGAAGAGAAATTGAGAAGCAATCAAGGTAATTCCCCTAGGAAGGAGAAGAAGGAACACTCTAAGACGGATAAATATATTGTAGAAGATGGACCCAAAGCCTATTGGAGAGAGGAAGAGAATAGAAAAAGGTGAATTTAAGGGTGCTTTCTATAGATGTGGTGAAGGAGGACACATATCTTTTAAATTTTCATAGAAGGCTAGTGATAAAAGAACTATTGTGGTGAGTGAGCATGACCATTTGGTTAATGAACCTAAGAAGGATGGGGAGAACTTGCTAATTTGGAGAGCATTTCTTGTAAAGAAGGTGTTAGAACCTTGTCAAAGGAGAAATTTTTTCAAGACTCATTGTAAATCTAGAAGTAAATTATGGAGTGTAGTTGTGGATAGTGGCAGTACTAATAACCTAGTTGTTGAGGAGAAGGTTTAGAAACTTGGTTTGAAGAGAGTGAGAAATACTTCTCCTTATAAGATTATTTGGTTGCAAGATGAACATTATTTGGAGGTAAAGGAGCAATGTCTTATTGATTTTTAGATTAGATAATCTATAGGATAAAATATGGTTGATGAATAGGGTTTAAAATAATGCACATGAAAGAGACCCTAAACCCACATTTTACACATACATATAGATTCTTATGATATGGAAAGTAAATATGGATGACTAATATTGAAATGAAGAAATAAAGGTACTTATCTCTTGAAAAAAAAACCTACTGAAAACCCTATCAAATAGTCTCAGAAACTATTGATTTTTCTATTCCAGAACCAAAAATGTGAGATCTACAATACCCATAAATATTTTTCTTTTTTGAGGGTAGGTAAACCTTGACCCAAGATGAAAAAGTTGACCTTAACCCAAAAAGTCAACCTTGATCTACACTACTCTGACAAAAATTATGTTTGCAGATTATGAAAGTTTAGGTTTGCCAAAAAGGGTACTCAAATCTACACTAATATTCATTATTCCACACTTGTACCTGCAAGAAAAATTGTTTTTATTTTTGGATGGGGGGTTTTCCTTAGTCAAACCTCAATTTGAAATAAACCTTAAAATATAATTTAAATATGTATAAATAAAGTAAATGGAACTATTCACCTTTCTTATGTTGAAATCCTTGTGGAGGACTCAAATCCTTGAATCCACAAGTATGGATGCTCCAAATGAATGTAGAAATTAATATAAGATGTCTCAAATCAATGACATTAGATATTTAACACCAATTTTGAATGGATCTTGGATTAGGAAGAGGCTTGGATGAATATGGATGAATCTTCAACAAGAGGGCTCCATAGAATTTGAATCCTTCAATGGCTACTAATGGATCTCTTTGATGAATTGAATGCTTGTTCATGAAAGAGTATAACTTTGTCTCATCTCCTTATGCCTTGTTATGATTAGAGAAAAAGAGAGGAGAAGGCTTCCTTATATAGAGAACTAGGGCACAAACTTCTAGAGAAGGTTGATATGGGAGCATTAAATCACAATTAACCTTAACCGCTAGAAATGGACCTAGATTTAATACAATTTAAGAGTTTACCATTTTGGAGACCAAAAAAATTGACTCGAAAGTGGGAAAATAGTTCTTTTTGAAACCTGACATTCAAAAATCATGGAACCTTGAAATTTGAACTTGGGATCAAGGATGAGGTCAATCCTGCCCTAGGTTAGGGTTGAGGTCATCCTTGACCTAGGCAAGGGTTAAGGTTGGCCTTGACCTAAAAGGTTATCCTTGACCCTAAGGTCAAAAATGTTAGAATCTTAGTCTAGAATGCCAAAAAAGTGCAGAAAGAAAGTGGAAATGGGGGTAGAATAGGGGTGAAAATCTATATCCAAGCCAAAGACCCCTTCAAGGTGATTAACATGACCCCAAACCACTTACTCAAAGGGATAAACACTCTTAACATGAAAGTGCTTCCATTTTAAGATGATAGAGACAGTATGTTGATCAAGTGTTGTGTGATATTGTGGACATGAGCATTTGTCACATATTTCTATTATGGGTTTGTGCATGATTGTGTCAAGAATGTGTTTATTGTTGAAAAGAGTAGCAGGAAGCATTCCATGATTCCTTTGTAGAATGTAAAACTTGGTTGAAAGAACCTAGTTTGTGGTAGATGATTTGAGTTGAAGGATTCTGAAAGGGTTAGAGATTAGTGTGGAAAGTAGACTTGTGGTACACCAAGGAAAGATGTGAAGAAACAAAGAAAAAAATTGTAGGAAAGGATTTGCAGAAGTGGAACAAAGGAAAGAATGTGCAAGATGATGCAATGGGGGAAATATATGTGAAGAAATAGTTTAGGTTTTATGTGTTGAATCCTGAATGATGTTCTTCTAGCTATTAAGAATGTATTTTCTTCACACATGGGGTGTTTGATGTAGGAGCATCCTAGGGAAGTCAACAATCTTGTATATAGGGGCTTCAAGCTCAAATTTGTGGAGTTATGGTTCATGTAGTTGCGGGTGTGTTCAAGGCATAGTGGGCTACCTTGCCCTAAGTGTGCATCAATTTTGGAGTAATTATCTTGGATTTAGAGCTATTTTGGTGACTACTAGTTGTGTGTTCTTGATTTACTAGAAGACCTTGGGCATTATTTTTTGGAGCTTTGATCTAAGGGAGTTGGTGTGATTTCTCTTAGATGTAGAGTGTTGGAAGGAACTTAAACCTATCTTGAAGGGCATGTACTCATATGTAGTCTTTTGATATAGTTATGTATTGTAAGCATGGGGCATGTCCTAAGTATTTAATTATTTTAACTATTTAATATTTTTTGCAAGGCGAGTTGTGGTTTGAGGGCTTATATAATGTGGATGTATTTATTTAATGAATTATACTAGGCCAACTTGTGGCTTGATTTAGTATAAGTAAAGGGGTCTTGTGAAGTCTAGTTGGTTAGCTTAATACCTTAGTAATGAATGATTGCACATCCTTCCACAATGATTCTATGATCAGACAACATCATGTGTTTTACTTAAAATAGTACACTGACTTCATTTAATTTATCAATCTGAGAGCATAAACTTGAAATTATGACTACAAGATGTATGCTCTATTTCTTCTTTAAGTCATTAGAACTAAAGAAAAGAAAATACTAAAGGAAACCTATGCTAGAAACTAAAACAACAACTTAAAGATTAAGATAATGCTACTAATGGTAAACCTATCTATGCACTTATACTATAGGAACAGTTCACTAATTTTGTTATCAATGGATGTAGAAGTAACAAAGATCTACCTTACTTAGAAACAAAAAGGAAATCAAATCTATTCTAATGGAAAAATTCACTCACCAAGTGGACCCCCTTGGATGAGTGAACATAAAATACAATCAAGATAAGAGTTATAAACTTGAACTATTCATTCTGTTCATTCATGGTGAAATATTACACTTGATTAAAAATAGTATCATACTTTGCTACTATGAAAATCAACTCACTCTATTCTTCTCCTGACTGCACTCAAAGCTACAATAGTTGTTATTTTAAAAGGAAACTACAACTACTTCCTAAATCTAAGATCACTCTATTAATAAGGATCAATTAAAGACTCATAAAGTTTAAAATAGAAACAAAAATAATTATGAATAAATCCTCCAGGAATATAGAAAGGTCTTGAAGTTACATTTGTGCACTACAACAACAAGAAGCAATAAATGATTTGCTCAGCTTGCAAAGGTCTAGCAATCTGGTTGGCTTTGACTACTCCAACATTGAAATATTGACTCTTGAATATCTATAGCAAATACCTACAAAATAATCAATGCAAACACAACCTCTATATACATATATTTATTTTCATCATCAATAGTAGAAAAAAGGTGTAAAGTTCCAATTACCACTCTTGCAAATCCTATGGCTACAGGAGGAAAACTACCCAAAACATAGCATAGATGGGGAAACATTTATCAACATGTAATACTACTTCATTATACCATTCTTGTCCATGGATTCAAGAAAATGTATCATCTTTAATTATATAATTATATATATATATATATACATAACAAGCCATAAGTTCATATGCTTGAACCATAAAGTCATAACTATTTGCAAGATAATTGTTCAAAAGTAAGATAAAAATAATTTAGAATGATTTCCTTTTGGAGGCCCATCATTCCCCCTAAGTGAGCTATTGTCAGTCCCCAACAACCATGAAATTTGTTATTCTAGCCCAAACTCTCCAATCACTAGTTGTCCTCTCCGCTGGCTCATTTTTAACATAATCAAAGTATCCATAACTTTCCCTGAGCCTTCTCCATCTCCAAACTTCTATTTATATATCAAGATCCTTTGTGTTGTCATTCATTTCTAGTAGTGGTTGTAGGAGAATGGCAGGTTGAAACCTTAATGGGAGCTAGTATTGGTGTAGACTCCTTCCCGAATTGATATACCATGGAATTCTAACAGTAGCAAGAGTTAAATTTTGAGGAGAGTGGGGTTCCCTAATCTTCAAGTTATGTGGCATCCATGTCCACCTTTGTCTTGAAGCAACAATTTTTGTTTCAACATCACAAGATGAATCCTTATCCCAATCTACAAAAGCTTGCTCTCTTACCAGGTATACTTTTTTAGCTCCACTAAGGTTGCCTAGAATAGAAATCCAATCCAAAAATATCCATTGAGTGTTTTGAACTTCTAGTCTTATAAGCAGAGGAGATGTCATATCATCTTCCCTATATGGTGTAGCTTGGTGTTCCCTTCTTATCTCATTCTACATCTCCTACATAAAGGAATTACTGCTCTCAATTGCACATCTCCTACATAAAGGAATGAGTTCCACTATATATCATTAGGTATTGCCAAGCTATGAAAATATAATTCACACAAAATATTCTTCAAATGCCTTTTTAACAGACTATAATGAATCATAAAACTCATGAGGAGTTGAAATAGAGGGATTAAGTCCTTCCACAATTATTCTCATTTTGAAATTTATAAGTTGTTCCTTGAGGAATAATGCATACACTGGTGATGGTGATCTACATTCCATAAGTTCAAGATTTAACTCTATGACTTGTTCAATCCTCTTCTTTAAAATTTCATTTTGGCCTGAGCTTTGTTTCAACTAATAGCTTTGTTCATTAATAACATGTTTCAATTTTCTCTTTCGAGCTTCTATTGTGCTCTTTCCCATAACAATTTTTGGAATAAATTGATCCCTGTAGATAGGAGTATAGATAAATTAAGTGGTGGTAAAGGTTCTTGGTTTAGAATGTCTATCTAATCAGATGATGGGTGAGGAATTGTGTTGGCACTTTATGGCATGGAGCATTCTCCCTTCCTTATAATAAGCATTTTTACCACATTCTCTTCATTACAAGATTGAGTTGTTGCCTTAGCCAGTGTTTCTAGTCCATCCTGATTGAGCTTTTCTATCACTTCAACAATTTCTTGTATCAATTCTAGGTAATCCTCAAAAGGAAGGTCTTCTAAATTCTCACAAGTGTCCTGCATAATAGGATTTTCTTCAAACTCCTCAGATACTTCAAGCTCTTGAGAATCTTTATCACTATCAAAAAGTAAATAGATAACACTAAGGTGAACTTTGAGGTGTGGACTCTAGTTATTGTACTCATTATCGTTGGCTATATTTTGTTGAGATTTTCCCTACGAAGAGGAATCCTTCACAAACTCAAAAAACTTAAGGTTTACTATTGGAATAGAAGTTTCAATAACCCTATTACCTTTAGAAAGCCCCACACTACTTCTCCTAGGGGGTTTAGATAGGCATGGAGTATTCGTTTGTTTTCTCTTGCTTGTAGTCACTTCTATCATAGCTACTTCAAGAGGTTTTTTTGAAGCTTCCTCTCCTTGTGATTGTAGGGTTTCATTAATATTACTTTCACTATGAAGTTGTTGTTCTAATTTTTCCTCTTCCTATTCCACAACTTTACCCTTTCCTTCCATAATGGTAGACCTGGTCTTTACAGACAATGGGGTCTTCGGGGCAATAGTAGTTTCCATATTGTTATTTTTCTTTCTGCTAGAAATGGAGGCATTAGCTTTGTAAATCATTTTCGTAGTTGGTCTAGAGCTGGAGGGAGAGGCCTTAGAAACATTTTCACTCTTGGGGGTAACTTTGCAAAAACCAGTGGATTTTCTTTCCCTTTGTCCAAAACCCTAGCCTCTAGGGCTAACCAATCTAGGTTCTACCTCATTTAATTGCAAAAACTCTTCCCATGTCCAATTTATTATTTGTTTAATTCCCTTTCCAAAATTAATTTTATCAAACAATGATGGGAGATGGACTGATCCTTTCCTAATTTTACTAAAGAATCTTTCTTCTTCATAATATAAAATAGGAAATTGGGAAGATTTACCTATCTATAGTCATGTTGAAGATGAGCCAAATTTTTGAAATGTAGAGCATATAGGTACTTGTAATGACCATCACAAGTGAAGTATTGAATGATAAATGCTTCTAGCTAGATAAACTGTAAGGGAAAAGATAATCTAGAAGTACCTTGCTTCTTATCTAGGTCCAATAAAAGGTCAAGATACAAACTAAATTGTGCCCTAGCCATACGTAAATAAAAATCCTTTACCCAATTTTCTCCTTCCTAGGTTAACCCAGTTATTTTAGCCACCACATCTTCTATAAATTCATTTTTTAGCCCCTTAACCATTACAAAGCCATCCTTTAAGGTGCTCAAAAATTGAAGAGAAACATCTTCATCAAACCCCTTAAGACTAAGGTAGTAGTCTAACCATCCTCTTCTCCTAAACATCTCACAACTGGTCATTTCACCCAGCAAAACCTTGTGATCAAATGGCTCATATCTTTGAAGACCTCCACCCATTGTTATGAATAGAAAAATCATGGTGTTCTTAGAACTCAAAAATGGTGAATTAACAAAATTTGCAATGTTATGGCACCAGATGTTATAGACAGAAAAAATAGCATACAATTACTAAGTGCTTCTTGAAATTAAAGATTTTTAATGCACGAAATCTCATGATTTCTTTCCTTGCATCAAGTCTCATAATATTTCACTCATGTATAGGCCTGCCACCCCCAAACATGTTGCTAATATGTCATTAAAAGTTAAGCTTCAACTTTTAATGTCCTTAATTTCCTTAATGATGCAATTGCAAAAGGCTAGGTCATCAAACATGTGACGATAGTCATCTCTTAAGACAAAAACTTTAAAGTTTACATGCAATTTAAAATTTTGAAAAATGAATATCCCCCCCCCCCCCCCCCCCCAAACTAAGTAATGGAATGGATCCCACCAAGCCAAGATATGCAAGAGTAATAAATTTAAACAACATGAATTCCTAATAAAGAATGAATAAAATGAATATGTACAAGGTTATGTGGCACGAACCTGGTGAGTGCTGCAGGAAAGGTGTTTTGAAAAAAAATCACCTAAATTAATGGAATGATGGGATGGGATGGAAAAATGGTGAAGAGAGAATGTGAGCTGGAGTGTATGGCAGAGAAATTACTTTTAGGAAGAAATTGTTTATTATGAAAATCTTGAATGAAATCAAGAAGTAGCAGAAGTTGGGGTAGAAGACCCAGACTCTTCGGTTGCAAGGACAAGTATATCTTGATTGTGCTGGAACTACTATAGGAACTCCTCATGATTGACTAGTTTATTATAGAGCTTGAGGTGATTCCCATTGAAAAGTAACTTGAATCAAATAGGATCAATAGTAGACAACTAGATCACTCTATTTGGAAATAAAAAAACAATTTCATACGGTCCTAACTAATGAGTTTGAAAATTTGCTAGATTGTGTTGATACTTGGAATCATAAAGAAGTACACAATCTCCCACAACAAACATTTTATCTTTGATAAACTTATCATGCCACTATTTTCATTGATGTTGGGTGAGTTTTGTGGTATTTAATTCAAATTTGAGCCATTCATCAAGGTCATTTAAACTCAAAATTTGGTCTTGTTGTGCAATACTAAGTTCCATACCAAGCTCTAGAGCAATCCTTAATGTCTCATATTCAAATTCCATAGGAATTATAGCTGACCTACCATAGAATATCTCAAAAGGAGTCAAACCTATTATAGATTTCCAAGTGGTTCTATAAGCCCAAAGAGCTTCAGGAAGGTGTGTGGCCCAATCCTTCCGATGGGGTGCTACTATTTTGGTGAGAATGGCTTCCATCTCCCTATTGGTAACTTCTACTTGTACATTATCTTGTAGATGTAAGGTGATGATTTGCAATGTTGAATAGTATATTCCTCAATAAGAGAAGCTAGCAAATTAGATGGAAACTGAGCCCCTTGATCAAATGTCAACTGCTTAGGGACTCTAAACCATGTAAAGATGGATTTGTACAAGAACTTAGCAATGTTGTTATCCCTTGGAAGTTTCATGGTTTTGGCCTCTACTCACTTAGTTACATAGTCAATGCAAACTAATATATAGGATTTACCTTGTGAAGAAGGTTCAATAGGGCCTACAAAGTTAATCCCCCATTTATCAAAGGGTGCAATGACTATCTAAGGTTGTAGGAGAATTTCATTTGATTTAGTGGGTCTCCCCACGTGTTGACACTTATCTCATTTCTTTGTGTATCTAGTTTCATCCTTGTGTAAACTTGGCCAATAGTAACCAGTTGTCAATATTTTAAAGGTTGTTCATTGGGCTACAAAATGACCTCCATGGGGCTCATCATGGCATGCCCTCAAGAAATCATATGTTTCATCTTCCCTTATGTACTAATGCATTACTTGATCAAGACCAGTATAAAACATAAATCCAAGAATAGTTAAAGATCTTTTTAGCTAATAACTTCATTTCTTTAGCAAAGAAGTAAACTAGCATCATTCTTGTGGTTAGGTAATTCACAATATCTACATACCATCAATTTTGTTTTTGACAACAAAAAGATATGTTCATTTGGAAAATAATCAACTATGGCTGGAAGATCATCAAGGACATGCATCCAAGAGAGAAATTCAACTACCACATTGGCCTTGTTGGGCTTTCTACTATTGTGATATCAAATTCATGCATAAGTAGCAACTAGTGAGCCAATCTTCTTGATATTGTAGGCTTATTCATTAGTTACTTTATAATAGAGTGGTTAGTATGAACAAATAATTCATATCCAATAATATAGTGCCTAAACTTATTCTATGCGTAGATAACTACAAATAGCTCCTTTTATTGGTTGTGTAGTTAAACTCTACACCTTGCAAATTTTTACTGATGAAATAAATAAAATGTTCAACTAAGTCTACCTTTTGACCTAACACTGCACCTATAACATAGTTTGAGACATCTATATGAATGTGGAAAGGCAATCCTCAATTGAACCTTCTTAAAATAGGTGCCATGCTGAGAACTTATTTAAGCTATAGGAAAGATGTAGCACACTCAAAGTCCCAGGAAAGTTTAGAATCCTTTTTTAACAAGTTATAAAGGGGTGTTACAAAACTGAAATTCTTATTGAATCTTCTATAATATCCAACATGTCCTTGGAAACTTTGCACATCCTTCTAATTCTTTGGCATAGGTAAAGTACTAGTGACCTCAATCTTTGTTCGATCTACTTGGATGCCTTGTGATGAAATTAAATGATGTAGTATTGCTCCTTCTTCCATCATCACAAAACATTTCTCACTATTTATGGAAAGGTTATAGTCTTAGCATCTCTTGAGTACCTTCTCTAAGTTTTCTTTTTCTTCCTCAAAAGTAGTCCCATAAACAATAAAATTATCCATGTAGATCTCCATACAGTCAGTAGATATGTTACAAAAGATACTTATGACAACTCATTGGAATGTGGTTGGGGAATTACACAAGCCAAAAGGTAAAACTGAGTAGGCAAATGTTCCTCATGGACATGTGAAGGTTGTTTTTCCTTGGTCCTCTGGAGCTATTTGTATCTAATTGTAACCACTAAAACCATCTAGAAAATAAAAATATTTCTTGCCAACTAGGTTGTCAAGGACTTGATTTATAAATGGAAAGGGAAAGTGGTCTTTCTTAGTGGTTGAATTGAGCTCCCTGTAATCTACACAAACTCCCCATTTCCTCCCTTCTTTCGTACTACAACCAGTGGTGAGACCCATTGGCTATTAGAGATAGGGTATATAAAACCAGCACTTAATAACTTTGGAAGATCATTTTT
Source organism: Cupressus sempervirens (assembly GCA_028749045.1). NCBI lineage: Eukaryota > Viridiplantae > Streptophyta > Pinopsida > Cupressales > Cupressaceae > Cupressus > Cupressus sempervirens. The sequence continues at coordinate 443,832,497 of CM053784.1, forward strand.
AACTATATCCCTCAAAACAAGGTTGACTCTCCTCTAAGCTTGTCAAACAGGTTTGAAGTCAAGATTGATGTAGATCTTGTGAGTGTAGAGAATAGGATCTAACCCTTTTATGTCCATGAAGTCCCAAGAAAATGATTTTTGATTTTCCTATAGTAATTGGAACATAATTTTTTATGGGAAGGTGATAAGGCATTGTTTACATTCAACTCTCTTCCTAGACCAACTTAAATCTTAATAACTTTATCTATCATGAATAACTGTGCAATAGAAGAAGAATCCACCTCATCAGGTAATTGTTGTGGTTCCACAACACACACCACATTTCCTATCAGAAATGGGGACCCCCCTAGTTCTTTTTTTTGGCTTTTGGACTCCTGGTCTAGGATCTGAGCCATTTTTTTAGGTTCCCCTAGTCCCCTAGGTCATCTCCAGGTCTTGTCAAAAAAACCTAATGGTCAAAAATTCAAAGAGATTAAAAAAAAGCTAAAAATTAAGAATTTTTTTGGTGCACTAGGTGCACCTCCAAAGGTGCGCTAGCATGCCCAAAGTTATGTAAAGGGGCTTTTGCACATTACTAAGGCACAGTTGCATAGTAGTGCACTTCAACACCTGTGCACCTACATCAAGTACCTTCAAGTCTATATAAAAGGGATGGGTCACCTCCCTCCTCACCCTACTATTTTCTATTCCATCTTTCCAAAAGTTGCATCGTCTACTCCAACTACATCACATTTTCAAACTCTTGAGAAAACTTTCGCACCTCTATTGGTGCACTATCCTTGCCCTCCTTCCTACAAAACACAAAGCACCAACATTAACTCAAATAGTAAGGTATGCATCAATGCACCTCTTTGGGTGCACTAGTGCATGCCTTGTTTGCACCACATTAAAAAACAAATCCAAGCTTAAAACATAAAATGTTTTGAACCCAAAAATGGGTGTGCATCAATGCACCCACCTGAGTGTGTTGATGCACACCTAAATGCAATCTCAAGAGCAAAAAGAAAGTTAAAAAACACTTTACAAAACACCATTTTGGGGTGCACACTGGCACACCTAATTGGGTGTGTTAGTGTGCACTCCAAAATACAAAGTAAAAGAAATGAAACATAAAAATAAGTAAAGAACTTAAAGTGAATGTGGTGTGCATTAGCGCACCCCATGAGGTACACTGATGCGCATCACAATAGTGGGTTTTGTCATGTGCCATTGGGTTTTCTAAATGTTAATATTTTTTCTATGTTTTCAAAGACTCCAACCTTCATGACTTTTGTTCAGGATAGGATTAGGTGATATTTTAATCATTTTCATCCAAACTAATAAAACATCTTTTGTGCAGATATAATGACACTTTTGTCATCTACCTTGGGCAAGAAAATGGCACTAAAACCCATTGTATTTAAGTTCCAAGGAGTTCTAACAAAGTCAAGGTTTCAAGATGATAACTCCAAGATTAAAGATATTGAATTGGGACATAAAAACTTGGGGGAATTCTTGAAGATTTGCAACAAACCTACTAAGAGGTCACAAATGGTTTCTACACTCATCTAATTAGGACTTGTCAACGTAGCTTCACACCTAATATCAATACAATCTTTAGATCTTGTCATGACACTTGCAAAACACTTTTCCCCTAAGGAGAGGGTTGTGACAAGTGTTATAGGAGAAATTTTCGTTGATCTACACCCAAAGATTATTGAGAAATTATTCCATCTCCCTAGGGCAGATCAGTTTCAACAGGCTTACATAAGAATAGGTAGAAAGATGCTACTGAGAACACATTGAGGAAGCCTCAAAGATCATTCAATCATCGTATCTAATAGAGAAGACTCCTTTGGGGAAGAAGACTAGTAGAGTGGATATGACTAGAGGATATATTATTGAAGACATCAGATATTCAATCATACTTCTGAGTAGAGTTATGGGTTTACTATGGTGGGACATCTGAATATCTTCATGGAGCATTTTATTGAAACAATCAAGAAAATGAAAATGTTGCTAGATTGGGCTTCCACTTTGAGTTAGAATTTATGTGAGCAACTAGTATCAGAAAAGAGCTAAAGGAAGTTTTATATGACATCATACCTAGTATACTTGTTAGCTACAAGAGCAACTAACTATCAAGGGCTATACAAGAGAGGCAGCATGCAAGATCCTAATGCATGGCCCTATATCATCTATCCTTAATTGGTGAAGAAGAGACTCTCAAAGTAGAAAAAAGAGTATAGAATTGTTAATGATGAATTTATATTCACTATAATCAGATTAATAGAAGGGGATTATGGAAAGAGGTTATCAGATGATGCATTGGTGCAAATAATATTACTTAGAGCATAATACATTCAATTCAAAATGTTCACATATTTGAGAGTGGTTGGTACCACTGTAAACCCCAAGAAGCTCCCAAAGTACCCTTGTGATAGATTGGTTCTCTTGGAGATTTCTTGACAAATCTTGTCTACCTATGACAAGGTCACAAGGCAAGATAAAGAATGTTGGACTTGGTTGCTAGTTATAGGACCCTTACAGGTAGATCAGAGACAAGATATTCCCTCTTTTGAATGTGAATGGGATCAGTATCCCTCGGAAGAGTATAATTCTTCATGGCCATGTTTTGACAACATTGGGAGAGTACATTGTTTAGCAGGCAAAACATTCACCCATGAAGAAGCTATTGAAGACCACTGGATGAATGTGATAAATGACTATGATATTCAAATAAGAGATTATTGTAGAATGACTTTATATCTAGCAGAAAAGTCTTAAAATATAAAGATTCCCTTGAAGATGTTACAGCAAGATTCTGAGGAGTTTCTTGATCCTCTATTCAATAGGGATAGGATAGGCAATAGGCCTATTATGAATGCTAAGGTTGATAGGGAGGAGAATTCAAATATAAACCATTGGGTGAGGCACATCATTAAAATAACATAGGATTGGATCAAGAAACCATTCAAACTTGATCTAATACTTGAAATAGTAATCTTTCATGCACAAGCCCACCCAACCAAAGGTAGAAGGAAGAAAGTCACCATCCCTACCTTTGTAGCTTAGTCACCAATGAGGCCAAAAATAGTACATCAACCTGATAGGCCAGTGAGATATTATTGATCTTAAAAGGGTGGATGCCAAGGCAAGAGCAAAAGAAGTTCCCCTCAAAGAGTTGAGCCAAAAGAGGGTGAAATACTGGCACCTTCGCAGTAAGGAGAAGAAAATTTACAAGGGCCAGAAGATATTGGAGCTTCACAAGTCCAGGTTGACCCTCAAGTGCCACCAGCTATTCCTAGCCAAACAAAAACAAAGGTTAAAATTCAAGAAGTTCCCCTCCTTAGCAAATAGAAGAGGCATCCTCTTCTACACCTAAAAAGTGAAGAAAGATTAAAACTCTTATCAAAAAGAGGCAAAAGATGATCAAGAGAGTATTTTCTATCCCATCAATCTTGAAACCTATTCTTAAAGAAGATAAAGAGGAGGATGATGAGGATAATGTACCCTTAAATAGGAGGACAAGGCTAGCTAGAGCCACTAACTAGGAGAGAAGAAGAATTTTGACAGTTATGCCCCCATCAATCATAGAAGAACCTTTGTAGAATAGTACATCAGAGGATGAAATGCAACAGTGGATTGATGAATAGGATGTGAAGGGGACTAATGTCTTTAAGATGTTAGATTTTGACTTTATGCCCATAGGGACTAAATTTATTGGGGATAAGATATGGGATACACTAACCAATCAACCTCAATAGGAGGATTGGACTCAAAGGACCCCAAAGTCACAAGGACTCTAGATAGTTCCTATATCCACATCCCTGTTATAACTCATGGTTTGTGTTGACAAGGGATCAGTTACTCCTCCTCCTCTAGGGATAGAAGTGGAATAGGTCTAGGTAGAACTTGAAAGGAAGCCACAACAAGTATCTACAAATGAAGTGTTGAAAGAGAGACAAATATGTGAACAACCTCAAAAAACTTCCTAAGACACAGAGATGAGAATTGTGAGCTTGACCAAAATAGATAATGCAAAAGGAGAGCCATCATAAAGGTAGAAAGCCCAAAAATGAGTGATAATGGAAAGGGGGTAGCTTAAATGACTCCTTCATCCTCAAAAGGAAAAAATTTCATAGAATAGATTCCAAAATGGTTGTAGAAAGAAATGATAAGGAATAAGAAGCAACAATTAAATGTGGATGAGGAGGACATGATAGAATTGATTGAGGTTCTTTAGCAACCTGGGTCACCATCAAAGGAGGTACAAGCATTGAATTTCATCAATAGTGACTAGAATCAAAATTTGTTTTCACAAGTGGCTATTCCTCCTCCTAATAGGGAAGTAGAAGATTTGACTTCACAAGACTATCAAATTAGAGAGGTTATTCTTGGAAAGCCTACATTGGATTCAGAGAAGCTAAGGGTCACTATGGGAATGAAAGAAGTATTTAGAAGTCTAGAATAGGAAGAGGTAGAATTAATAATGCTTCGAAGACAAAATGAAATCCTAAATGGATATCTCATCAAATTTATTGGTGCCTTAGATCCTGAACACCCCGAGGAGACCTTGAATGTAGCTATTGAAAGAAGAGATAAGGGAGGGGTGCAATTAGATCCATTTTTTAATGCCTATCAATAGTGGTAGGAAAGTTTTGGGGAGAAAGGTGTTCTTATTATCCAAGGAAACCTAAATCTACTTCATGTTATGCAAGATAATGTGGATAAAATGGAAGCAATTTTGAATTAGGATTTTAGTATACAGATGAAGTACATACCTAGTGAAAGGATTTATAGGTGCTTCAAGCAATAAAAGGCCAGAGATATAGAATGCTCATGGATGTATCTACTATAGAAGAGTTATATTTAAGTGATGATTGGATAGAAAAGACATCAAATAATAATAAAGTAATGGAATCATTACACGCAAAGATCCACCAACTCAAGGACCAAGCCCAAGAGAAAATTTTGAAAGTAGAGAAACATTATAGGGATGCATGTTTGGACATTTTTGAAGACAATGAATAGGAGAAGTTGATATCTATAGAGATACTAGTCCAAAGATTCAAAAATATTTTTGAAGAATTTTCTAATGATGAAGATATTCAGAAAGCGTTTAGAACAGAAGAATCCTTGCTAGAGCTAGATACTAAACTCGAGGATTTTGTTGAGACCCATACAGAGGTAGATAATTATAGGAAGAAGGTTAAAGATAAATATAATGCCTTAGATTTACCGGATGTGGAAAATTTCACTGAGATTATTCAAAAATTCAATGGCAAGCACCCAGACATAGCTTTGGTATGAAGTGGGACAAAACCCAAAAGCCAGAATTTCATTTTTGATACTCAGTGAAATTTTGCAATTTTGGACCCTTGAGGTGCATTGTTGTGCTAGTGTACTAGTACACCAAGTGCGCTGATGCTTTTTTTTTCATAAAGTGTTGGAATAATTTTGAAGTCAAAGGTGTGTAGGTGCATTAATGCACTTTCTTCTGAGGTGCACTTTTCCATAGATGCGCCAATAGTTAACTGCCAGTTCCCAAAATTAGAGCTTTCCATGCATCAAAAATGCATTCTGACCATAGTTTAACTCTGATAGATTCCCAGTAAAGGATGAACTTCTATTTTTGACACTTCTAGACACTTCTACATGGACTAAAAGCTTTTTTCTTCTTATTTTTTTCATTATTTCCTTGTTTTATGACATGTAAAGGCTCATGCATCCAATTAATGATATAAAAATGGATAGAGTCCTACTAAGCACTAGTTAGATAGTTAGTTTGTATATAATTTGTTTTTTTAATTAAATTAGAAGCATATGGTTGCATGAAGATATCTCTCACTTTCATCACAAATTGAGGAGATGATTTCTTATACTTATAGGATTGTAATATGTAATCATGGCCATCATTATATTGTAATAACATTATCCTTTTGGTGCTCACATTTGGAGTGTAGTGATTCTTGCCTAAATGTGTCATATTTTTGTGAATGTATGTTCATGAAATTGTGATTGAGCCAAAATTTAATTATATTATTTATGGTTGTGTGATCTTTTAATTCTGGTGTTTGCTATGATTTTACGAATTTCGTTGATGCATCTAGCTCAAGAAGAAATCAACAAATTTGTTCTAGCATAACCTCTTGTCTCGCATGAGCACACTTTACATGGCCTTGCAATTTGATGAAAAGTGAAACATCTCATGGTTACTAAATTTTCATCAATTATCACATCAATGGAATCAAGGAAGCATTGCTCCTACTTTCATTGGTTACCCACCAATTTCTTTGAAAGCTTAACTTGCAGACGTGTTATTTTTGTAGCTTATGTCCATTAGGATTTTACTTTCATATTATTTTCTTAAAGTTTCTTATTACCTTATCTTCATTATTTTCTTTATTAAACCTTTATTAAACTAGGAATTCATATAAGTTACATTGTTAGATTGCATTCATTAATAAAAGAAAATGCAAAAACATAGTTCTTTTGTGTCTTATTTTCAAGAAGCGAATAGATTTTACATCATATCTAAGATCATATGAACTAGTAAAGGCCTCCTCATGAACAAAAACATTTATCTTCAATTGATTGGATTCTAGTAGGTCACAAGATCACTTAGAACCTTGGAGTTTATCCACAAGATTGACTTTTCAAGAGAGAAATTTGAAAGGATTCTTGTTGTTAAGCATTGTGCAAAATGACAGCTCAATAGAAGTGGCACTCAAAGGAGGGAATCTTGATTTTTAGAATAAAAGAAAAATCTACCAAAGTTTTGAAATTCTGCACTTTTTTATAAGTTCAAAAAAAAAATTTGAGTTTTTGAGAAATTCAGGTGCACTGCTACGCTAAATTTTGAGTTGTGCCTTATTTGTAAGGTGTGCTTCTACAGAGGTGTATTTTTTCCAGAATTGATGTAAACTAGAGGATCTTGATCCAAAATCCCTATTTTAGTGAGCTTTGAGATTTTCCCCAAGTACACACAAGTTTCTCAAGCTTAGCCAATTCCTCAAGTCTCACAGTGACAAAGGAATACCTCAAATTCAACCACTTCTATTCAACATTTCATTATCTTCTTCAACTCCACCTCAAAAACAACCACCCTTAGGTCCACCAAATTCTCTAATGGATTTTTTTGCAAATTTTGTAAACTCACCAATCAACTTGAGAGGTGCACTCCATGACCTTCCTAAAAATCTTGAGAAGCCTTGCCCAAGGTTCATTCATGGAGAAACAAGAACTGTCAAAGATCACCTCAAAGTATTCAAAGAAATCTGCAATTGAAAGTAGATTGCCAATGAGGATGTGGCTCTTCATTTATTCCCTTACTCTTTGGGGTAAGTTTCCATTAATTAGTACATTAATTTTTGACTTGGATGTATTGGAGATTAGGATACCTTTGAAAGATTATTTCTAGAACAATTCAAAACTTTTATCAACCTAGTAGTGATACATCAACAATTCATATCAATCAAAAGGGACCTAGCTCAAATGGTTTCACACTTCAATCATCACTTTCACATGGCATATCATAAATTAGAAACACCATATACTATACCAATTGAAGTAGCTATTCAAATTTATCTAAATAATATGGACCCTCTTACTATTATCTTTCTAAGAAGACTTCCTACAGCAAATATTGATACATTGGAAAAGGTCTTCACAAAATCAATAACCTTTACTAAGCAAGCCAATCCTATTGTAGGAGGATTGATGCTTCTAGCTCAAGCTATCACAACAATGCCAACATACCCTGTCAAAGTACCCATGATGCCTAGCCAATTCATACCTATGAATCCAGTTCAATTATAGTAGGTACCCACTCCACAAAACCCTACTCTAACATATCTAGGGTATGAACCTCTGAAAACTACTTCCTTTGAACAAAAGGTAGCAGTTTTTGTAGAAGCAAACAACAGCTTTATTTCTAAATTTTGTCAAATGAAAAAGACTATGTCATAAAAAAAAAATGATTTGACTCATCTAAGGTTGTCACAAGGACAAAATGACAATTTTTGAAGGAACAACATTGGTCCCTACAACAACAATTATGGCCAAAATTATAGTAGGAACTTCAGTGGGAACAATAACAGTGGAAACAACAATACAAGAAACAATAATGGAGGGAACAAGTTCAATCCTCCTAACTATAATAATGGCTTCCAATGACAAAAATGATAATGGAACACTTGTCTAAATAATGGAAGCATTCATGTAGACAATAACAACAATAATGTTTAGTATACAAATGTCAATCAATATGATGATGGTCAAAATGCATCTAACTACGATAGTTCATACTATGATGGAAATTAAGAAATGACTCAAAATTCACAAGTGAATGGCAATGCTCTGCCTATGCAATTTAATGCCATTCTATTAGAATCCTATGATTCTACATAGAATGTACAGGTAGAATAGTCGTTAATGAAGAAATTTCATTCCCATTCAGCCAGGAACCTGACCTTCAGCATGAAGAGATGTTTTCCTTTCGTAATGAAAATTAGAATACATACAACCTAAGAAGTAGAAAAGAACCTCTAACATATGGAATTCCCCCAGCACTACAACAAACTCCTCCTAATACAAGAGCAAGTAACAGTCCAGTACTAGTTAAACCACGAAAACAAAATTACAACCAATGAAATGTACCTACAGTATTGAAAAACCTTGCTTGGTCTACTGAAAAGTATAATGTCATAGAACACTTGAAGTGAAAAAAGACCAATATATCCATGTTTAACATGTTGCAAAATTGTCCACAACAACAAGAAGTACTCATGAAGACTCTAGATTATACAAAGATATCTTATAATATGAATACTACCCCTTAAAATATAGTATCCCAACAAGTTAATATTGTAGAGGAATTGCCCACTAGGTTTAAAGACAAGGTGGAGGTACCCCCATTTTTTCTTAGCATTACAATATATGGGAAGAATCTTCACAATTTCCTAATTGATTTAAGAGCTTCATGTAACATCATGTCATTGTCCATAATGCAAAGGTTAAGAGTCAGGCCTCAAACTTCCAACCAAATAGTGATATAGTTGGATAAAATAGAGGTGAAAGTCATTAGTGTATTAAAATATGTTTGGATATAGTTAACAGTCAACCCACAGATTCAAGACATCATTGATATACGTTTGGTTGATATCCCAGAAACATATGGATTAAATCTAAGTAGACAATGGAGGAAATACCTAAGGGGATGGTTTTCCACGAATTTTACTAAACTTTGGTTACCATGGAAAGGTTTGAACAATCAAATCAAAATAGATGCAGAACAAAAGTTAAAAAAGATGATTATAGAATACAATTCCTTGAATGAGGTAGCCTTCTTACAAATAGATTTAGGCTCCTACAAGGTAATGGTTTTTGATACAAATTTGATCAAAATATTAGATGATCAAGATATGGACTCCACAATTTCAACCCCAAAAGATGATGTCATCACACAATTCATAGACCACATGATGACTAATTTATAGTGTCTAGGAGGAGAATTTGACCCCAATATCCTTCTCTTTCTAGGATTTTGTCGATTGCATAAAGTTAACCATTTAGAGTTTGAATGTTCATCATGTCAAGAAGTAGTTGCTAAGGTATTAACACAAATGATGGGAGTAGAGAAAGGAAATTATCCAAAAAATGAACCCACAGAAGACCAAATTTCTACAAATATTTTTGACACTATTGAAGAGATTGAAGAGGAAACTGAAGATCTAAATGCATCATATAAAGATACTTCTTCAGATGGCAAAGGTTTTTCTTCTCCTCCACCTATAATGATCAAAGTTTCAAGAAGATGGTACGTAAAAGGCTAGGGATGGACTTTGGTAGTCATCCATCCTAAACCTAAAGTGGAAGAAATTAAAGAGTTGATAGGCAAAATTCAAGACAAATAGGAAAAACATACACTCTCAATTTCAAGGAACAACAATGGAAAATTAGTAAGCCCACCCCATGAAAGACTACAATGGGTACCCAAGAGACAATCTTTCCAAGCTCATGTAAAGAAAAAGCTAAGGAAAAATAAGCATAAGGTTAGAAAATTGAAAGAAAACCCAATTTGGACACTTCGCTTTGACGATTCCAAATGCAAATCACAAGCCAGTGCAGGTATTGAGCTGATCAGTCCAAAAGGTAAGTCTTTCTATGCAGCATATCGATTGCATTTTAGATGTGCTAACAATGTTGTAGAATATGAAGTGTTGATTTGAGGACTTCTTTTTACACTTGAGAAAGGAGTTACAGCTCTTGTATTCAAAGGAGATTCTCAGTTGGTTATTCGACAAGTGAAATCGTTATATTCCTTTAATGATAAGAGGTTACTTTCTTATAGGAAAAGGGTGTGGGATTTACTAGATTAGTTTGAGTCTTTGAACATAAATTCTATTCCAAGAAGGAAAAACACGGTACCAGATGCTCTCGCTATTTCAGCAAGTGCATTACAACTAGTTGAAAGAACAAAATTGAAATGATTTTTAGTTGAGTTGGTTGCTATTCCATCTATTCTCGAAAATATCACAAAATTTCAAGTTTTTCAAGATGATCAACATATACTTGAGTTTATTGTGTGTAGTGACCACTTTAAAGCACAAGAAATTGATGACACTCTAGATGAAAAACCTGAGGACAATGAGCTTCAAGATGAAGATGGAATCCTGAATTTGAAAACTAATACTATTCCTAAGGGGATGATCGAGTTGGAGTGCATTTTTTATCATGATGAATCAACATTTAATAAAAGGACTACCAAAGAGAAAGGGATCAAGGAATGCAATTCATACAATTTAGGTACGGATGATGATCCTAAAATGGTAAGGATTGAGAAAGCATCCAATCCACAAGAAAGGGAAGGCATGCTCAAATTTCTTATAGAGTATAAGGATGTCATTGCTTGGAGCTATGAAGAATTGAAGACATATGATCCTTAGATTATTATTCATGATATTCCACTCAAACTCGATGCCAAACCTTTTCGACAAAGGTAGAGACTTGTCAATCCTATCCTTGAGCCTATACTAATGAAGGAAGTTAAGAAGTTATTGAATGCTAAGATTATTCTCCCCATGCACCACTCTATGTGGGTGGCTAATTTAGTTCCTATATGAAAGAAAGCTAGGGAGATTTGACTTTGCATAGATTTTCGTAACTTGAACTTGGCATCTCAAAAGGATAATTACTCATTATCCTCACTAGATGAGGTTTTGTAGATTGTCAATGGGTTAAAATGATGTCCTTCTTGGATGGATATTAAAGATATATTCAGGTAATGGTAGAAGAAGAAGATAGGCTAAAGATGGCCTTTATGACCAAATGGGGAACCTTTTCCTATAGGATAAAACCATTTGGACTGATTAATGCAGGGGCTACATTTCAATGAGCCATGGATGAAGATTTTAAGGGATTGATATATAAGTGTATAGTTATCTACATGAATGACTTAACTATCTTTTCAAAGTATCAAAATTCTCACATAGTTGATTTAAGATAGGTATTCAATAGGTGTCATAAATATGGCATATCTCTCAATCCCAAGAAATGTTCATTTGGGGTTACTAAAGGAAAGCTCCTAGGTTATATTATTTTTGAGGTTGGCATCTCCATTGATCCTGATAGATTTGAATCCATTCTAAAGTTATCACCACCCCACAATTGAAAGGAACTCAAATCTTTCTTTGGAAAGATAAATTTTGCGTGAAAATTCATAAGCAAATTGTAGAGATAGTGTGCCCCCTTATTGAGTTACTCAAAAAGGGGGCTAAAATAGAATGGGCTCCAAAGGTAAAGAAATCATTTGAGGATATTAAAGTAGCCATTTCCATGGCTTCAGTACTAGTAAGTCCTAATTATAAGCTTCCCTTTAAGATATATTCCTTCACTTCAGAACATTCATGTGTTGGGATCCTAACCCAAAACAAGGAAAAGGAAGATGAAATACCTATTTCTTTTATGAGCTAGCCTCTGAGAAATGTCGAGTTGAATTATTCCAACCTCAATAAACAATTTTTTTCTTTGATTAAAGTAGTGAAGAAGTTCTTCCATTGCATACTAAGAAGCAAGGTGTATGTTATTTTTCCTGATCTAGCAATAAAGACATTATTGATGCAAAATGAACTCAGTGAGAGATGAGGTAAATTGATGGTGATACTTCAAGAATTTGATTTATAGATCCAAACCATGAGGTTAGTTAGAGGTCAAGGATTATCTAAAATGATAGCTAATAATCAGATTGACGATGAAAAGAAATTCAAATTTGATGGTGAAATGGATATAGAAGATCAAAAGAAGATGGTTGTATCTCAAGTCAATATTGGCCAAGGTATAGTGATATTTCTGGTACCAAGATATTGTTTACTATCTTCTACAAAATTAGTGCCCCAACTAGATGAATAGTTCACAATGTAGAGGACTTAAAATGAAGTGTGAATCCTATATGTTGCATGATGGAAATTTGTACAAGAGGAACCATGAAGGAATTTACCTAAAGTACTTAGGACATGAGGAAGCAAAGGAATTTCTAGAATAGTTTCACGATAAGTATGGTATAGGGCATGGTTCTATAGGAGAAACTACTCATATGATTTTAAGATAGAGTTATTTTTGGCCCATGATATTCAAAGATACTTTTGAGCATGTACATTCTTGTCATATTTTCCAGAATAGTGCTAATAGAGAAAGACACCCAGTGATGCCCTTACAACCAGTATGTGAGGTATGCCCCTTCACAAAGTGGGGGCTAGATTTCATTGGTCCTATCAATCAGCCATCATCAATAGCGCTTTATTCTTACAGCCATGGATTATTGTACACAATGGACAGGAGTAGAGACTTTTAGAAATTGCACTGCTAAAGTGGTAATGGACTTCTTGGAGGATCACATTGTTATTAGATTTAGGATGCCATTAACCTTAGTTTTTGATAATGGATCAGCTTTTGCATCAGTATTCTTGACTCAATGTGTATTTAAGAATTAGGTTATTATCAAGTTCTCGTCAAATTTTTACCCACAAGGAAATGGGGTAGCAAAATCTAAAAACAAGAACTTCATCACATTAATAAGATGATTATTGAAAGAGAATCCTAAAGATTGGCATATGCAACTCAAATATGCTCTATAGACAAATCAAGTGAGGATCAAGAATGCTTTGGGCACATCTCCATATTTTCTCATTTATAGACAAGAGCTAGTATTCTCACTTAACCTTAGGATTTTCTATTTTGAAATTCATGAGTGGGTACGCTGAATATGCTGACAAAGTTTGAATTAGATTTATGAATCTTTTGGAGATGGATGAGAAATAGATAGCTACATTGAAGCACATGGCTAAACATCAATATTCATCAAGAGATGGTTCAATAAGAGGGCCATGATAAAATTCTTCAAAATTTCCAACCTTGTTCTACTTTGGGATAAGGCGAAAGAAAAATTGGGAAGCCATACTAAGTTTCAACGGTTGTGGATTGGTCCTTATCAAATTGTGAAGATTCTTGAAGAAAATACTTTTAGGCTCAGTTCCTTATAGGGGGAATTAGCTCTATTTCTAGTCAATGGGCAATTTTTGAAACATTATTTTGAAGCCTAGAAGACCCAAAAAAGATTTTTTTTTTTTTTTAAATTAAAAATAAATAAATAAATTAGTTAGATTTCATTTCTACCTATTTTTAGTTGTGTGTGTTTTTTTTTAGTTGCATGTTTGCTTTCAGTCACATGTTTGTTTTCAAAGTTGTGTCAGTCTGGGGGTAGTTGCACTCAAGATTATTTTATCTTGACATGTCTTACTAACTACTCTTTTGGTTCTAATTTTAGGAAGAGGTATTTTTTTGTTAGAAAATTTTGACAATCATGTGTCTTATACCAACTAAGGAATTGGTGTTACTTGTAGTAATAGGGGGACATTTAGTCTTGAATTCAGGATTGTAGACAAACAAGTTAAGATTGATTGTTTCAAGTGTTGTCAAATTAAGGTTGAAGATAGCAAGGGACGGTCCAAACCCCAATTAGTTCAAATGAAAGGGTCTTCTTGAAGGGACTACTAAGATCATTGTTTGGTGTGAGAGTTTCCAAAAGTTTTAAAAGAAGAATGCAAGGAATGTTAATAAAAGATCAAATCCAAGAAATGACACTGATATCTCGACCACATAGTCTAAGCATGGTCAAGATATAGAAGAAAGAATAAAAAAGGAAAAAAGTAAAAATGAAGGAATAGTGTTAAGATTGAAGGATTCTAAAAAGATCTAGAAGGGTAATCTAATAAATGGATATACACTTGAAATAAATTATTTGATACTTAAAACAATGCTTCATTGAAAAAATCAAAAGGTGATATTAAGGGTTACACTGAGAAATTATTCAAAGGATTGCTAAGAAATTCAAATAAAGTGACACCCCACTAAGAGCCCCTTAACTAATTCTCTCATCTAGTCAGGCAAAAGACCAACAAACGACCTTTGTAGAGATTTTTGATGGATGAGCTAGATGGGGTGGAAGATTGTTTCCATATTGTTAGAAGATTTTGATAGACTACATCTAGGGATGTCAAAAGCAATGAATACATGGAACACACACTAAGCTTGAAGGTTTTGGATCCTAAAGTTTTGACTGTGAAGTCATTCAAAATGTGCTTGGAATGTTTGAGATTTAGTTGGTGTTTGATACATGTTGAAGGAATGATTACTAATGAAGAAATGCCTTTGTCATTTCTTCCTTTTGTCAAGGCTATTTTTTGTGGTTCCACAACACACACCCCATTTCCTATCAGAAATAGGGACCCCCCTACTTTGTTTTTTTAGCTTTTGGACTCCTAATCTGGGATCTGAGCCCTTTTTTAGGTTTTCCCTAGTCCCTAGGTCATGTCTAGGTCTTGTCAGAAAAACCTAATGGCCAAAAATTCAAAGAGATTCAAAAAACAAGCTAATAGTTAAGATTTTTTTTTTGTACACTAGGCACACCTCCAAATGTGCACTAGCACACCCAAAGTTATGAAAAGGGGCTTTTGCACATTATTAAGGTGCAGTAGTGCAGTAGCACACTTGCACACCTACACAACTACATCAAGTACCTTCAAGTCTATATAAAAGGGGGGTCACCTCCCTCCTCACCTTGCTATTTTTTGTTCCATATTTCCAAAAGCCACATCTTCTACTCTAAATCTGCCACATTTCCAAACTCTCGAGCAAACTTTCACACCTATGATGTGTCGTATCTCCACCCTCCTTACTAAAAAACAAAAAGCACCAACATTAACTCAAATAATGCACACCTCTTTGGGTGCACTAATGTGCACCTTATTCACAACTCTTTCACGCCACGTTAAAAAAAAATCCAAGCATAAAACATAAAATGTTTTGAACCCAAAAATGGGTGCACATCAGCACACTTTCTTGGGTGTGCTAATGCCCACCTAAATCCAATCTCAAGAGCAAAAATTTGGTTTAAAAACACCATTTTGAGGTGTGCACTAGTGCACCTAATTGGGTGTGTTAGTGCACACCCCAAAATACAAAGGAAAAGCAATGAAACATAAAAATAAGTAAAGCACTTAAAGTGAATGTGGTGCACATTAGCTCACCCCATGAGGTGCACTAATTTGCATCACATTAATGGGTTTTGTCTTAAATGGGTGCACCTATCAGGTGCACCAAGTGCACCATTGGCTTTTCTAAATGTTAATTTTATTTTATGTTCTATATTTTTGAAGCCTCCAACCTTCATGACTTTTGTTTAGGATAGGATTAGGAAATATTTTAATCATTTTCATCCAAACTAATTTGACATCTTTTATGTAGATATAATGACATCTTCGTCATCTTCCTTGGACAAGAAAATGGCACTGAAACCCATTGTATTTAAGTTCCAAGGAGTTCTGACAAAGTCAAGGTTTAAGACAATAACTCAAAGATTAAAGATACTAAATTGGGACATAAAAACTTGGGGGAATTCCTGAAGATTTGCAATAGACCTACTGAGAGGTCACAAATGGTTTTTGCACTCATCTGATTAGGACTTGTCAACACAGCTTCACACGCAGTATCAATATAAATCTTCAGAGCTTTTCATGACACTTACAAAACACTTTTTCCATGAGGAGAGGGTTGTGAAGAGTGTTACAAAAGAAATTGTCCTTGATCTAAACTTAAAGAATATTGAGAAAGTATTCCATCTCCTTAAGGTAGATCAATTCATTAGGCTTACATACAAACAGGTAGAAAGATGGTACCAAGAACACATTGAGGAAGCCTTGAAGATCATTCAATCATCATATTTGATAGAGAAAACTCCTTTAGGGAAGAATATTGGTAGAGTAGATATGACTAGAGGATACATGATTGAAGACATTGGATATTCAATCATACTTTTGAGCAGAGTTATGGGTTTACCTATGGCAAGACATCTGAATATCTTCATGGTACATTTTATTGAAACATACCATGAATATATTTAGATGTTTGACCATAGGTAAACCCATAACTATGCTCATAAGTATGATTGAATATCTAATGTCTTCAATCATGTATCCTCTAGTCATATTCACTCTACCAATATTCTTTCCCAAAGGAGTATTCTCTATCAAATATGATGATTGATTGATCTTTGAGGCTTCCTCAATGTGTTCTTGGTACCATCTTTCTACCTATTTGTATGTAAGCCTAATGAATTGATCTTCCCTAGGGAGATGGAATACTTTCTCAATATTCTTTGGGTGTAGATCAAGGAAAATTTCTCTTGTAACACTCTTCACAACCCTCTCCTCAAGGAAAAAGTGGTTTTTAAGTGTCATGACAAGCTTTGAAGATTTATATTGATACTATGTGTGAAGCTACATTGACAAGTCCTAATCAGATGAAATATCGCTAGATTGGGCTTCCACTTTGAGTCAAAATTTGTGTGAGAAGCTAGTAGTGGCAAAGAGCCAAAAGAAGTTTTATATGACATCATAACTAGTATACTAGTTAGTTTCAAGAGCAACTAACTATTCATGGCTATACAAGAGAGGCAACATGCAAGATCCTAATGCATGGCCCTATATCATCTATCCTCAATTGGTGAAGAAGAGACTCTTAGAGTAGAGAAAAGAGTATAGAATCATTAACGATGCATTTATATTTTCTATAATTAGATTTATAGAAGGGGATTATGTGAAGAGGTTATCAGATGATGTAGTGGCAAAAATAATAGTACTCAAAGCATACTACATTTAATTTAGAATAGTCACATATTTGAGAGTAGCTGGTACCACCATGAACCCCAAGAAGCTCCTGAGGTACCCTTGTGATAGATTGGTTCTCTTGGAGATTTCTCAAAAAATATTTTCTACCTATTACAGGGTCAAAAGGCAACATTAAAAATGTTGGACTTGTTGGAAAATAGATGGAGTAACTGAGGGGGGTGTGAATCAGTTACCACAAAAATATTTCTAGAGATCTCTTGGATGTTAACAATAAATTTGATTGCTATTGTTATTCGGTAAACACAAAAAAAATATTGTAACTCGATAAAAGCAAAGTGTGATTTACTTTTAACTAAACTTAAACATTCATAGTGATTAACTTGAAAGCATAAAAGAAATAACATGAACACATGAGACACTAGGATTTAACATGAAAACAAAATATGGGAAAAACCACCAATGTAACTAGTTAATATTTTTCACTTTTCTGAAGTGAGCTCTATTAGGAGCCAACCTGGTTAAAGGTTACAAAACAAACTATTAGGTGTGACCTTGTTAGAGGATTTAATCACTCTGTTAGGAGTGGTCTTGTAAGAGGTCTTAAAAAAATTCAATGGAACTATCACCTTATTAGAGGATTTACAACTAGCTGTTAAACCAACTATGTTAAGAGATTTTAGAATCACTGCTACAATGCTAAGAAAGTAACAATGAAATAACCTGATTAAGATGCAACTGAATTTTTTATTACAGATCTTTGTTTTGCTTCATGCTAGATCCTTCCTGATAGAATATTACTTTGCTACTCCACAAGGATATCTGACCATCCTTCAAGTTCCCTCAGACACTTTTCTCCTTAATCAATCAATACACTTGCATACTCTTTCTCCCATTAGAATCTCAACTTGACCTTTCATTTGTACTATCTAGATTATCAAGTCAGCTCAATTACAAATTATATTATCCAATAATCATTGGCATAGTTGGCTACAAATAATACTTAAAGTAAATTAAACTTCATATCCCAAATTAACAAAATCCTTTGATAGTTGACCCTACTCCATAAACACTAGTCCTAAAATGATCTCCTGTGTTAACCAACAGAAGCTTGGTTAACATTGTGAACTTGAAAAATCCTTTGGAAAACAAGTAAACTTAGTGAACACTAACCCTTACTAACTTTCCTTCATTAACCATGAGAACTCGGTTAACACTACTTTCTGCTATAATTTTCTTTAATGCCCAAGTGAGCTCGATAGAAACTGTCTTCACAGAGTAATCTTCAAGAATGCTTGGTAGACAAGAAGAATTCTCTTGCAGATCAAGTGAGCTCGATAAGCATAGACTAATGATTGATATGAAATTTTTGTAACATCAAAGACAACACACAATTAGACAATTGTATTCAACAATCTCCCTCTTTGGCATTGATGGCAACACAGCATGTCATAGCACAATGAAATTTGAAAATAAGACAATCTATGATAGAAAGTTTCTCCCTCTTAGATTTTTCTACCACAAGCTTCTCTTATGTAGTAATCTCCCTCTGTGAAGGAATTACATAGCTTCTTTCTCAAAAAATATTCAGAAAGATATGATAGTAAACTCTCTCTCTTTGACAACACATGCCAAAAGACAACACATACCAAATGAGTGTTAATGTACCTTGAGTACTAATTCATATGCAATGTTCTCTTGACTGTGTTGCATCAGCTAATAGATCTTCAACTAGGTTCATGTTGATGCATCACTAAAACTTTATTTAGTGGGCTTCAGATAGGGGAATGACCCCTAGCTTACCTCTTAGATACAAGAATGCATCCTTAGGTAATGGCTTGATAAATATGTCTGCAATTTGTTCTTTTGTATGGACATATTCCAATCTGATTTCCTTGTCCTACACCAATTCTCTAACAAAATGATATTTTATAGCAATATGATTGGTTTTGGAATGCATCACTAGATTCTTTGATATATTAATTGCATTTGTATTATCACAAAACATGACAACTAGTTCTTTGATCTCAACCTTCATGCCTTCCAACAACTATTTAAACCAAACAATATTAGAACAATTCACGATTGTTGCAATATATTTTACTTCTACTATGGATTGGGATGTGCAATTTTGCTTTTTGCTTGTCCAAGATACCAACCTTTCACCAAGAAAGAATGCTCCACCACTTGTACTCTTTCCATCATCAAGATTTCTTGCCCAATCAGCATAAGTAAACACTTTTAGGTCTAGATTTCCTCCAATTTTATACCATAAGCCATAGTCTTCAGTACCTTTCAAATATCTCAAAATTCTTTTGATTGCCATCATATGATTTTCTCTAGGTTTTTTCGAGAATCTTGCCACTATACCAACTGCAAGAGCAATATAATGCCTTGTATGAACTACATACTGTAATTTTCCAATCATTGATCTATATAAGGTCTGATCTATCTCTTTTGAATCATCATCTTTGGTAAGCTTTAATCTAGTACACATGGGGGTTCCAACTAGTTTTGAATCTTTCATACCAAACTTCTTGAGTATCTCCTTGATATACTTAGACTAAGTGATGTAGATACCATTCTTGCTCTATTGTATCTGAAGTCCAACAAAGAGCTTAATCTCACCAAACATAAACATTTCAAATTCTTTGTTCATTTTCTTTTAAAATTATTTGCATAAGTCATCATTCCTTGTAAATAAAGTATCATCCACAAATATTTCTGCCAATACAATCTTGTTACCTAGTCCTTCCTTGATGTACAAACTACTATTATCATTAGTTCTCTAGAAATCAATCTGTATAAGGTAGTTGTGCAACCTTTCATACCATGCTCTAGAAGCTTGTTTAAAACCATACAATGCTTTGTGTAAATTTTAAACCATGTCCCTTTTGTTTGGATCAACAAAATCTTTTGGTTGTTCAATGTAGACTCTTCATCAAGAATACCATTGAGAAATGTAGATTTAACATCCATCTAATATACCTTAAATCCTTTATGTGTTGCATATGCAAGTAAGGTTCTAACACCTTCCATTCTTGCAACAGGAGCAAAAGTTTCACCATAATCAATGTCTTCTTCTTGAGAGTAGCCTTTACATACCAATCTAGCTTTATTTCTTGATACCTTACCATCTTCATTCAACTTATTCCTAAATACCCATTTTGTTCCAATCACATTTTTATCTTTAGGCCTAGGTAAAAGAGTCTGAGTTTTGTTCTTCTCTATTTTTTCAATTTTTCATTCATGGCCTCAATCCAACTTTCATTTTCCAATGCATCTTTAACGTTTCTAGGTTCAAAATCAGCATGTAAACATATACCTTTTATCTTACTTCTTGTCATAGTACCTTCTAATTTATCTCCAATAATCTAATCTGATACATGATGCCTTCTACAATACTTAGCTAATACAGGTTCTTTTCCTTTTGACTAAATTCCACTCTGTTCATTTTGAATTTCAACTTCTGGCTCAGGTTGTTCTATCTGCGGCTTGGGTCCTTCAGACTCGGTAAGCATTGGCTTGGTAGCTTCAGATTGTGACTCTGGTCCTTCTGACTTAGTTTGAACTTCTTCTAACTCAGTGACTAAGGAAGACTCAAGAGTAGAAGTCTCCTTATTGATAGATGTGTCTGGAAAAATATCAGACTTAATGTAAACAAATCTCCTGTAATGTTCTGGTTCCTTTTTTCTTTTTTCTTTAGTCCTTTCTACAAACTCATCAATTTTCACATGTGCACTTTCTATGATTTTGTGAGTAGACAAATTCAAACACATATATGCCTTACTTCTATAAGAACATCCTAAGAATATACCTTCATCACCTTTCACACCAAATTTTCCTTTTCTAGATTCTTTCAAGATATAACATTTACTTCCAAATACTTTTAGGTAACTTACATTGGGTTTGTAGCCATACCATACTCATAGGGAGTTTTATATGAGTCCTTCAACTGTACTTGGTTTAAGGTATGAACTGTAGTGCTAATAGCTTCCTTCTAGTACTTAATAGCAATGTTCTTTTCAATCATTAGAGTCCTTGTACAATCTATGATAGATCTATTTCTTCTTTCAGCTATTCCATTATGGTCAGGATTTCTAGGGGATGATACCTATCTTTTTATTCCTCTTTCAATACAAAATTTTTTGAATTCATTGGAGATGAATTCACCACCTCTATCTGATCTTAAGCATTTCAATCTTTTTCTTGTTTCTTTCTCTACTATTGCTAGGTACCATTTAAATTTCTTAAATGCTTCTAACTTTTTTGTAAGATACATAGCAGTCATCATTCTTTAATAGTCATCAAAAAAAGGAATAAAGAATTTTTCTCCACCATAGCTTTCTATTCCAATAGGTCCACATAAATCAGTTTGCAAAATTTCTAAGATATCTTCAAATTGATAGTTTTTGCTTTTAAAACTAGTCTTTCCCATTTTGCTAATCTAAAAATTCTTGCATAAACCAACATCTGGTTTCTTTAAACTAGGAATACCTCTTACTTTCTTGATTTTTCTTATTTTTACCATGTTATCAAAATTTACATGACATAAACTTCTATGCCATAACCAACTTTCTTCAACTTGAGCAATAAAACATGAGCAATCACCTAGATCAAGATAAAATAGGTTACCTTTTGTTTATTTTCCTAATCCAATCAGTTTTCCTTTGTCATCTAGTAATCTTGCCTTGTCATGCATGAATTCTACCTTGAATCCAATGTTGATTAGCTATGCCACACTCATCAAATTATGTTTTAGTCCTTCAACCCAATAGGCATTGTCACATTTTGGTTAATGAGATTTAGCCTATCCCTTTTATGCAACAAGTTTCATTGTTTCCAAACCTTACACCACCACCATCATAATCTTCAAAGTGTTCAAACTATGTTTTATCACAAGTCATATGATGTGAACATCCACTATCTATGATGCATGTATCATTTTTCTAACATGAGAGATAAGTTTCATCTTGTCTTCTTCATCATCAAATTCATCTTTCACAGTAATGTATACTATTTCATCTTCACTATTATCAGAATCTTTAGCCATAAAAAAGTCTTCTTACCTTTTTCCTTGAATGATTTATGATTTTTGAAATCCTTCTTGCCATTGCACTTGTGACATTTCTTCTCATCCTTGCTTTCTTTGTTTCGGCATCTGGCAGCAATATGACCAATTTCTTCACATGAAAAAGATATTAGGGGAACTTTACCTTTGTATTTTCCTCTGCCTCTAGAATATTTCCTTGCAAGTAGAGCTTCAACAACTTCAAGGTCACTATCAAAACTGTCCTCTAATTCTTCTTCACTTTATGACTGAATTTCCTTTATTTTCTTGCCTTTCTCCTTAAGTGAAAGCTTAGCCTCAAATGCAGATTCAATATTCTTAGAATTTGGAACATAATTGTCAAAGTTATCTAGCTCAAAAGCTATCAACCTTCGTACTAAGGTATCCAAAGTTATCTTATGATTAGTCTCACATCTCCTTTCTTGAATATCAGATACTCTAATTGCATAGATAGGAAGCAATTTTATGAGCACTTTAATTACAATAGTTTCTTCCTTAATGTCTCCTCCAGAAGCTTTAATTACACTGACACTTGCTTGTATTCTTTCAACATATTTGGCAATATTTTCATCTTCTCTCATTCTCATCTAATCAAATTGTCCTCTAAGGCTTTCTGCTTTGGCTCTCTTCACATCGTCATCACCACCATAGATGTCCTTTAGCTTGTTCTACATTTCAAAAGTGGTTTTACAGTCCTTGATATCATCAAATTACTCATAGCTAAGAGCATATGAAATATCTATCATCATGGTGTTATGGTTCTTTTTCTCAGCAATATCTCCAACAAATAATGTACTAGTAGGAGTTGCATATTCTTCATCAAGATATTTGAATCACCATTAGAAGCCAAATGAAGTGTCATTAGTCCCTACAATGCTGAAAAGTTGTCTCTGTTAAGCTTTGGAATTTCTCTCTTATAAGACATCCTGATCTTTTTCTTAGGTCCCTAAACCCTTTCCTATAAGCACCAAATACTCTAATACCAATTTTTGGAAATTGGATGAAGTAACTGAGAGGGGGGTGAATTAGTTACCACAAAAATATTTCCACATATCCCATGGATGTTAACAATAAAATTGATTTTTGTTGTTATTTGGTAGACACGCAAAAATATTGTAACTCAGTAAAAGTAGAGTGTGATTTACTTTTAACTTAACTTAAACATTCACAGTGATTAACTTGCAAGCATAAAAGAAATAACATGAACATATGAGACACCAGGATTTAACATGGAAACCCAATATGGGAAAAACCACCAATGTAACTAGTTACTATTTTTCACTCTTCTGAAGTGAGCCCTGTTAGGAGCCAACCTAGTTAAAGGTTACAAAACACATTGATAGGTGTGACCTTGTTAGAGAATTTAATCACCCTATTAGGAGTGCCCTTGCAAGAGGTCTTAAAACAATTCAATAGAACTATCACCTTGTTAGAGGATTTACAACTAGTTGTTAAACCAAATCTATTAAGAGATTTTGGAATCACTACTACAATGGTAAGAAAGTAACAATGAAATGACCTAATTGAAATGCAATTGAATTGTTAATTATAGATCTATGTTCTGCTTCATACTACATCCTTCCTTATCAAATATTACTTTACTGCTCCACAAGGATATTTGACCATCCTTCAAGTTTTCTCACACACTTTTCTCCTTAATCAATCTATACACTTGCATACTCTTTCTCCCATTAGAATCTCAACTTGACCTTTCATTTATACCATCCAAATTATCAAGTCGGCTCAATTACAAATTATAATATCTAATAATCATTATCATAGTCAGCTACAAACTATACTTGAAGTAAATTAAACTTCATATCCCAAATCAAAAAATTCCTTTGATAGGTGACCTTGCTCAGTAAACACTGGTCCTAAAATGATGTCCTGTGTTAACCAACAGAAGCTTGGTTAACACTGCAAACTTGCAAAATCCTTTGACAATCGAGTGAACTCGATGAACACTAACTCTAACCAACTTTCCTTTGTTAACCATGAGAACTCGATTAACACTATTTTCTGCCATAATTTCTTTCGATGCCCTAAGTGAGCTTGATAGACACTATCTTTGTAGAGTAATCTTCAGGAATGCTCGCTAGATAAGAAAAACTATCTTGCAAGTCAAGTGATCTCGGTGAGCATAGATTGACAACTAATATGACATATTTATAACATCAAAGACAACACACAATTGGACAATTGTATCCAATAGGACTTGGTCATTGGTTATACAACCCTTTCGAGTAGATTGGAGATAAGATATTCCCTCTTTTGAGTGTGAATGGGATCAATATCCCTTGGAAGAGTACAATTCTCCATGGCCACATTTTGACAACATCAAGAGAGTACAGTATTTAGCAGGCAAAACATTCACCCATGAAGAAGCTATTGAAGACCACTAGAACAAACACTAGTACAAAAATAACAATATATGATTAAACAAACTACTAAAACTTGTAGATATATGACTAATTTTGATCATGTGACCGATGTTAGTTTATTTCTGGTCATTAACATCACAACTAAATTTATGACCAAAGTATTTTAATCATTATTTTGGTAGTATATTTGGTAGTATACTTGGTAATTTATTTGGTAATTTATTTGGTAGTTTATTTGGTATTATATTTAATAGTATATTTAATCATTAATTTATTCATAATTTGGTAGTATATTTTGGTAGTTGATGTGGTAGTTGACTTGGTTGTTGATTTGGTAGTTGATTTGGTAGTTTATGTGGTAGTTTATGTGGTAGTATATTTGGAATTTTATTTGGTATTTGATTTGGTAGTATATTTGGTATTTTATTTAATCATATTAAGGTACGATGGAATCAAACCACCATCCTCCTACTTGTAAAGCAAGTGCTCTTCCATTGAGCTAGTACCCTTTAAAGAATAGTGATTTTATTAAATGCATAATATAAAGATTAAGAGAATATTTTTATTTTCAAATTCATTACATATGAATTACTCCCCTTATTATAAAAAATTTTTTGAACAAAAAAGGAAGACCTTTATTTGTGCAAACAAGGGAGAAAACTAGGTTTAAAAACTTTGGATGATAATTTACTATTGCTCCTAGAAGTTCTTAATTTTTATTTTGCAAAGAAGAATCAATTTATGTGTAGCTTCATCCAATATATAACATGCATGTAATTACCTCTAGGAGAGAAAAAACCTATTTATGACTATATAACAATAAGTTAAGTTTATCCAAACTAATTAAGTGTATGACTATACAGAGACTACAAGTGTAAGGTGTATGCAAATTATCAAGGGACTATGTGAGATTCACAATTACATGGAAGAATGTATAGTTATAGTATGTATAATTAAATATTATGTTAAACACTACATATTATACATGCCAGATATGGATGGATTCAACCTTCTTGAGCATGTTGGACTAGAAATGGATTTGTGAATCATTGTCAAGCTCAAGAATATATATTGTTGTAGTGAATGTAATGAAATACATTTCTATTCACATATGATCAAATATTTAATTATTAAAATTGATAAGTAATGCTTAGGAAAATGCATTAGATCACCAATAGTTTTGGAATGGTGAAGGAGTGAGGATGGGTAATAAATCCATAGTAGATGTAACTATGCATAACAATAGATGTTCATGGAATATTTCTAACTAATTATTGGTTCCTCAGAGAAGCATAAATATTGGTGTTAAATATGTTTTCAATAGAATAAGGTTCTAACATACCCATCTAGGATATGGTGAGACATTCCATAAGGTTTATGATAAGGACTAACACTTACATATTACTCTTAACAAGTTGACAATCAACCCTATGATTAGCATATTATTCTTTTCTATTTCTAATAGTTAACAATTTATTAGGAGTTGGAATTTGAGTTCCAATTTTTTAAGTTCAACACTGGAAGGTAATGTATATTGTGACTTTGAAGAGGAGATTCAGGGAAATGGCTTATGAAAGACTATGAATAGGAATGTATTATGATAAGAAACCAAGGTCCCTAAATTATGAGGTAATAATAACCATTGAAATTGATTATAAATAAATATTCATGTACACTCTAAACCTTAAAACAATTTCATGATTTTTTCTAGTTATGGAACAACTAAAAAAAAAAATCCTAATCAAGGAAGTTTAAAGTTTTATAGCACTCAGCTCAAGTTTAGCATTGCTAGTACTATGAATATGCATCCTCTTCAAAATCAACAAAGTCACTATCAACATTACCCTTTCCTTTTAAAAAAATTTTCATACCATTTCTCTACATGTGGTTTAATCATCATGCAAAGTTAACATAGTTCAAGTAAAGAATGCAAAATTTTAAATATGTTTTCACAATAACTATTATATTACATCAGCTACAACACAACTATGATTGAGCTATGAATTCTTATCCACTAGTTCATCATGATCTCTATAAATATTGGCAGCTCCATTGTCGTCAAGATATTTTTGTTCTATCTATAGTTAAAATTGGTAAACTATTATGTAATTTATTATGCTTTAACTCAATAATTTATAAAATTATTTTTTTGGACTAATTATAATATCACATAATTTTCCTTATCTTGCATGTATCAAAATAAACTCATTTAAACTTATCTTACCAAAATTCTTTATACAATTTAACAAATAACTAAACTAATTAGTCTATAAATAATTTCTTTACATTTCCTATCTAGATTATATAATAGATTGTAATCAAAAATGAAAAGATAAGTAATAAACTTAAATCTATCAAAACCTATTCATAATCTCATTAAATTGCCAAATTAACTAATTTATTTCCTTACCA
Organism: Cupressus sempervirens; assembly: GCA_028749045.1. Taxonomy (NCBI): domain Eukaryota; kingdom Viridiplantae; phylum Streptophyta; class Pinopsida; order Cupressales; family Cupressaceae; genus Cupressus; species Cupressus sempervirens. The sequence continues at coordinate 443,859,523 of CM053784.1, forward strand.
ACTAAATTAAATATGTTTCTATGCAACTCAAATTATAACCCAAACAAACAATATAGTTGCTATATATATTGTCCAAACAATAATTTTGCTATATATATTGTCCATTTTATAAATCTGAAACTAACAAAAAACAACAAGTATAATATGAGAAACAGTTATGTATGAAACAAAATCTTAAAAATTCTAATAGATTTTGGATAAGAGAATCAGGGTTTACTTGCTAGCCAAGTTGGGAATACATAAAAACATACAATCAACATATTATTTTCTTACAATATAATAAAATCATAGCTGATATAAAATTGAGGGTTTTAAGAAGCATTGAAATGGATAATGTCTTACCAAAATGTTGACCATGTAGGGAAGAGGAAAAGAGAATTGCAAAACATGATTAAAAAAAAATTGTAAGACATACATCTAATCTATGAACTAATATTTCAAGAGACTAAGCCTACAGTGATGTAAGTCTTGGTGCTGATATAACAAATAGGAGAAAATGGTCAAAATAAGCAATGTAATAGACAAGGCTGATACACTGTTATTACTCTCCAAAGAAATAAGAAAGCACTGAAATGGCTCTAATATATTAATGAAGATATTCACACAAGGGAAAGTCAGAAAGAATGTCTTCAAAAGAGAATCAAACACTGGATTAATAATAATAATAAGAGATAGAAAAGTAAAAAAAGTCTGACCAAAGATATGAACATCCATCTAAGCATAATGACAGTATCTTTTTCACATTATACACTGAGCTAGATATGCATGCGATAAAATAAATCAGAATTATGGAGAATACAAGAAGTCTTAAAACATTTGAGAAATGGAATAAGCTAATTGTAGAATGGGTGCAAAAATGGATTTCCATTGTAAACATTATAGAGTTCAAATACGTAGAAATAATTGATTCAAGTTGTAGTAAGAATGTAAAATCCTAGAAAGGTATGAATCAAAAGTGAAGTATAAAAAATTAGAAATATATATAAATCAAAGGATGGGAAATATACCATAAAGATGTTCAATTTTAATATATTGCATCCTCCATGTCAAATTAGTTTCAATTTATTTACTAAGATATACTAATTATTGTTTATGAAATGGTATAGGAGGATATTTATGTAGATACACAACCATTGATTAGGAAGGTCAAATTCTAAGTACTTTGTCTAGCCTGACTACTCTACAAATATTGGATCTTTCTAGTTATAGATTTATAGGATAACTTTCGAGCTCTTGGTCTAGCATGCCAAAAATAGTGGATCTTTCTAATAAAAGGATGATAGGGGAAATTCTAGAACTCTCATCACACATGATGTTTGTTAAGTTATTTGATCTATCAACAATGAACTAACAAGAAGCATTCCACCATCTTTGAAGAAGAACAAAAACCTAGATTTGAATAGTAGAGGAAACTTTGATCTTAAAAAATATAATCCTTCCACTAAAAAGAACACATCATCTATTTTGCAAGATGGAGTTTTTGTGGTTGGGTCTCTCCTTCTCTAAGGGTAGTTGAATTGACAAAGAGCATGAAATACTAGAAGTGCGGGCTTTTTTATTCAAGCTTTAAGATTTCTTAGGTTGAGTGACCAACCTAGACAAATATTCAATCTATGACAAACAATTTCTAAAATCCAGAGATCCAATATCAAAAGCTTCTCACAAATAGGTCTACAAGAAACACATAGCTTTGGATATGTGTATAATTATTTTTTACTGATGATACCCTTGATACTGTGAATGTTTTTAATTCATTAGATGGATGAAGAATCAGACAAGCTTTTCAAATCAGAATGTAGACTATAGTAGAAGATTAAATAAGAAAATTTTGGTGGAATCAGAATCATATTCATCCTATTCAAACTCTGTAGTAATGGAAGGTTATAAAAGAATTTGTATAAGCCTACATAGATATCAAAGTGGTGAATAGTAAATATTTAAATCAGAATAAATTATAACTCTCTTACCAAAACACACAAATCTAGTAACTGTAAATGCTAAAAAAAAATACTAAAATAAGACTACAGTAATAGAGCATATCCTCTATTTTTTGTCTATTTTAAAGTCTTCCATGTTTAGATAGATGAATATATAAAAAATAGTTATTAGTTTTAATAGAGATGGGATAAAAGTTGATATTTGATTTTCAAAGTATTAAAGTAAATTATGTTCAAATTAAAAAGTTTTAATTATATCTTTAATCTTAATCTACAATTACCTTGTTTTTAAGACGAGGGGCATCAGTTTAAAATAGGAACTAAGATGAACTTTAAATCCTTATAAGGAGGAATATGAATTGAATCCAAATGCAAAACACATACACATATGTGCTAATGTGACCATTTACAGTGTGAAGTTTAAGGACTACCTAGACTGATGACAATACCAACCTAATTTCTAACATGTCATCATTTATTTTTTCTTGAAACCTATAGATGCTTCTAGGTTTGGGGTCATCTATGATAGATCTTTGAAGAATATAGAGAAAACTAATGTGACCATTATTATAATTGTGATATTTCCAATAGGATTTAACTATGTAGTTTTTGGATCAAACTTATTGACCCATGTTTCATGGGTAGTGATTCACACTAATCCATATTTTGTAAGAATTAATGGACTACTTAGCCCTTATTAGATCTAGGTGATACTCAATCATTTGATATCTCTGAGCATCACCTAGATCTAATGATTTTTTAAGTGTTCCATTTATTCTCATAAGAGATGGATTTTATGAATCAAACTCATGAAATAAAGATCAATGAACTTGAGTACAAAGCTACAAAGTTAAATCCTAATAGAAATATCACAATTTGACTTACTGTAAAAATTGTCTCCTATTTATCATTATTATAATCATTAATTACCCTATTTAATAAGACCCAAGGCACTACCCCCTTCATGCTTGACTATAAGATCTATTCTAAAAATAAGTCATTGCATATACTTCTCCCTAATTTAAAATCTACATATTTAATTTGGTATTTAAGGATCATCTTTATTGGGGAAGTCTGAAAGGAATTGAAAAGAAGAGTATCCATTAGGCTAAATTCCTATATGATGAAGTGAAATATAAACATAAAGCATCATTGATAATAAAAAGATGATGATCCATAAAGAATGATATAATTTATAATTTTATGGCTTCATAAATAATGATATCATTTCCTCTAACAAGAAAAATGAAAAAACCTACTATTTTGGCCAAATGAATGATGGCGTGAGTCTTCTGAATTGGTGGAATCTCTTTACAGCTCCACCTATGTCTAGGAGTTTTAGATACACAATGTAAAGGTGGATCATGTGTATTACCATGGTATATGACATGCCTATCATAGGGTTTCTAGGAAAAATACACAATAGATTCATAGGGATATTGGGTACTCTTCTATTAGAAATCCTCCTCCTTTCAATTTATAGATATTCTAAATATGTCATATTGTGTCACCTCCGTATAAGGCTGGCTAAGGTTTTAAAACTATCTACTTGATCCTGCTTCAATGTGGTGTTGGATGAGGAGATTTTGTGCAAGACTATAGAAAATGAAATTGTGTTTATCAAGAAAGGTTTTCTACGTAGATTCAAAGGGTCTTATAGATTTACAATGATTAGGGTTTCAATAAAATAAAAATAAGTCAATTAAAGGGCTCATAAATTACCTGGCAGACATTGGCAATTCTTAGCCTCTTCATGATATCAATTCTTTGCACCAGACTGGTACCAAAGTGTATTTTTTCATCCATTCAAACCGAATGCTCCATCTGATGTCATGCCATGCTATGAATAGTGTTGATGAGAAAACTATCACTACTAGAAAGAATTGTATAAATTTATTTATTTTATTTTTTTTTTAAATTAAGCTTTTTATATTTATTAAAAGTACATTGAAAGATGAGATAGGTTCTTTAAACTTTTTATATTTACTAAAAGTACATTGAAAGATGAGATAGGTTCTTTGAAATTTTGAACTTTTTATACTTGGTATAATTATATAAAAAGATGAAAATGAGATAGATTGTGTGATTTATAAAAGTTAATTTTTTCTTAATTAAAAGATTTTAAGTATATGTAAGGTTATGAGTGGATAATATAACAATGTGAAATATTTATATTTTTAAGGGTATTATAAATTTGTATGTGAAATAAACTATCAATTTGATACAAATAGTCAATATTTGGACAAGATTGTACAAAGGATAAAGATATATCATAAATGAAATATTTTCTAAAATAAAAAATATAATAAATTTAATTGAAAACTAAGTTTTATTTTGTTTTAATGATAATTGTAATTAAAATGAATCATCAATAATATTATTATTATTATGAAATCTTAATAGAAATAATTATACAATAATCTAATTTAGTATTTAATCTAACACACAAAAATATATAAAATAAATATTCTAACTTATTAAAAACTTTAATCTATTTGTTTAAAATCTAAATTTTAACTTCAAAAAAACTTTAATTATCATCTATTTAAAAATAAATTAACAAAAGACAATCATTTATCCTAAAAATATCAAATGTTAGTGTAAAGAAACAACAATCATTCATTTAGTGATCTTTGTCTAGGGCACTAATTATTTACTCATTTATTTGCTCATCCTTTAGTCATTTTTACTAATTTGGCCTTGTAATTTTACATGGTGACCAAATTAGTCATTTATTTAGTTGTTTACACTAATGAATTACAAAATAATACTAGAATATGATTACTTTTAGTCATGTGACTTAAAATTTTAGTCACGTAGTCATTTATTTGCCCAAATTCTACTAGTGAAATGACTATGATATCTAAAAAAGGGATTTTTGTAGAATGACTTTGTATCTGGCAGAAAAGGCTTTAAAAATAAAGATTCCCTTGAAGATATTATAGCAAGATTTTGAGGAGTTTCTTGATCCTATATTTAATAGGCATAGGATAGGAAATAGGCCTATTATGAATGTTGAGGTTGACAGGGAGGAGAATTTAGATATTAACCATTAGGTGAGGCATGTCATCAAAATGATGTAGGATTGGATCAAGAAACCATTCAAACTTGATCCAATACCTAAAACAATAATCTTTCATGCACAAGCCCGCCCAGCCAAATGTAGAGGGAAGAAAGTCACCATCCCTACCTTTGCAACTCAATCACTAATGAGGCCAAAAATAGTACATCAACTTGATAGGCCAGTGGGATATTATCAAGCTCAAAAGGGTGGAGATCAAGGTAAGAGGAAAAGAAGTTCCCCTCAGAGAGTTGAGCTAGAAGAGGGTGAAATACTAGTGCCTCCATAGCAAGGAGAATAAAATGTGCAAGGGTCAAAAGATACTGGAGCTTCATAAGTCTAGGTTGACCCTCAAGTGCCACCAGCTATGCCTAGCCAAATAGAAATAGAGGTTGAAATTCAAGAAGTTCCACCTCCTGTAGTGCCTCTCCCATTTGACTTTTGTAAGTCATCCTGATGGATGCAACCTTGCTGATCTATGAGATTATGATGTGATTTTTGGTTCACTGAGGTTTGTGCCAGTGGTTACCAGGATCGATGTGGTATCATGAGGTTGTTCTGTGATTACCTTGAGATGTGTGCAAAGATTGCACTATGTTCTATTAGCATGCTACACTAGATTGGGTACCTGTAGCAGTGGTTAGTCATGTTTATGGTTGTGTTTGCTTATGTGTTTTAAATGCCTTTTTAATGTAGAGTAATCAATCATTATTAAATTCTTAAGTAACTAGAATGGATTTTTCTTGTTGGATTATTTGGTTATGTATTGCAGACATTTACCTTGTTTTATTTTGATCCAAGAGATATCTGTTCTTATGTGATGTTTTACATTTGAGATGACCTGAGGGTCAGATGTTACTCTTTGATTCTAGTATCATAGATATTAGACTACTATGTTATTCAGTTAATCATATTGCATGATGATGCTATTTTGATATGATAGTGTGTTTTATGGTGATATCTGGTTATCTGGTATTTGGACATACCTCTGATTTCGCTATATGATGGATTTAATGCTATGGTTATTTACTTCATTCCTGCGTTGCTATGCCTTTTGCGAACGTGAGTGATGTAAATAGATTATTTTAATATAATTAATTAAATGGCTAAATTAGGTGATTTAATGCATTTATTGCTTCGGCTATGTTATTATATGCAATTGCACTTGATCGTGTTGTTTAGTGTGCAGGATTTATATCCCTAGCAGTGGCACATGGAGTTAGTGATTCAGTCGTTCATATTTTACCAATGTCACCTTTGTATGGTCAATGTATCCTTAATTAAATGTTTAATTTAAACCTTTTAGTGATTATTAAATCTGAACTCATTTGCATTATGTGATTAGACTAGTAAGCGTGTCTGTGCATTTAGAGTTTCGCTTTGTCGCGAAAGTTGTTCAGGAGATTTATGTTTTTTTGGGTTTTCGGGCTTTTTAATTGATTTATTTTAATTTTTGGCAGCTTTTCCATAGATGAATTCCTATTTATAGGAATAGCCTGTTTTCATTTGGGTCAATTCAGGATTTAACTGGATTGGCTGGTTAAATGCCCTAATCGATTATTCACCCGAAAAGTGAATAAGTATACAAAAAAGAATTTAATTCCTGACTTCTCACTTTTGAATTGGAAAGTTGGAGAGTAAAACCCAAAATCCTCTTCATGAGGATTTACTATTTTGTTTGTTCTGGGAGCTACAGGCGTGGGATCATCGCGAGGTTGGGCTCATTGGATCCAGCTCGGAGAAACCTTGGATTGTCGCAATTTTCAACCATTTCTGCAAGCATTTTATTTTTTGGTTCAGTTTTCCATTTTGCCCTTTTGGCTGTGAGGTAGGGCTTTCCTATTTTATTGTTTCTACTTCTGTTCTTGGTAGCCATTTGTTTGGAGGCTGAGAACTAGTGTTCCCCTCCATTTCTGTATGTTAGTTCTACCTGATTGGGCGGGTATGAACATTTCCCTATTTTTCAAAATGAGGGTTTGGGATTTTATGTCATTATGCTGGCCATTTTTGCATACGGTGTCTGATTTCATTTATTTTTTGATTTTTGGGGTTTTTGAACCCAAAGGCCAAATGGGTTTTAATTTTGTATTTTTTCAAATTTTTGGGGTTTTTACCTCGTTTTGCATACCGCCCTATTTTCTCAAGTTTTTTTGGCACAATGTGAGTCGTGGACCTTGATGATCCGTTTGGATATCAGTCAGACCACTTTTGTACTTTTATGTTGCATTGGGATGCATGTTGCATCTGTACTCCCGACATTGTGTTCAGTTGAGTGATTTTACACCTGTTATGGTTTTATTGGACCTTTTCTTTTGTTTCATGAATGCTAGGATTCGTGTAGAATCCATACTCTTGGATTGAGGCCGATTGAGTGAGTTCATGATGTTTGGTCTTGTTACATCATTGGGATTTGTGTAGAATCCATACTCTCAGATTGAGGCCGATAGAGTGATTTAATGATGTATGGTTTTATTGGCTTTGGGATTCGTGTAGAATCCATCCTTCCTATGTGGTTTCAGTTGGGTGTTTTCTTTGCATTGTGTTCTCATTCTTGTCCTTGTGTTATGATCTTCGTGATGGTGGTGTGCCACACACGAGTACGTGCACGTACATTTTTTGGGTGACTTGCGAGGCCCGATCTTCCATGGATTTGCTGGAAGTTATGATCATTGGGGTTGGGATGGGAGTATGCATGCCCACGGGCACTTGTCGTAGGATGAGCATGGGTAGGGTAAGGTAGCATATGGAGGGGACTTCTACCTCGCAGCCTGGTGATCATTGTGCCCAAAGGGTTGGCGAAGGAAGCTTTAATTAAGTGAAAATTAAATAAAATGTGTGAATGATAATAAAACTTAAGATAATAAAAAGGTTTGGGGTGCAAGAGCCTTTCTGTTGAGGGATGTTGAATCTGTGCAAGTCCTAACTTGGGTTTTTTGATGCCAAGTGACTCTCCATGATGTTAGTCCCTACATAGTAGCCTTTTGAGTGTCTAACCAGGACCTGTACTCCTTGCATTGTCTTAGGTTCTTGGTTGCAGCCATCATACTGTCTGGCGTGAGTGTTAGCCATGGATGTTGTGTTTTTGTGTGTTTTTGGTTGGATCATTATCTCCATCAGCACGGTGGGTGTGGACCTACGGGTTCCACGTGGTTGGGAGGCATAGCTACCTTCACCACTGCTAGGGATCGGTGTACAGAGATGATTTTTTCCTAGTACAACCGTTGCTGGATGTTTTCACTTGGTACTTTAGGTTCTGGAGTATGCTTTCTTGTGATTTATGCTTTCATTGGAATGCTTGGATATCATGTTTAGATGATGTTAGTTTATTTGATGCATTCCCTTATCATGATGGTTAGCATATGATTAGATGATGTGATTTGCTTTAGTAGTATATCTGTTGCTTACTATTGTTTAGCATGTGATAGGTGATGTTATCTACTGTAGGATTATCTTATGTGTTATCACTAGCATGTTAGATTTTCTTGTGCTTATATTGTTGCATGTTTTAGTAGTGACATCCCTATTACGACAGTATCGACGATTTGGTCAGTGGCTTGGGATGTTACGCGTGGGGGATGGCTAGGACCCACGATAGTCTTATGATGTTATTGACGATTGGGAGGAACCGCGCACTTATTTGGTTGTTTAGTTCTTAAATGTATTTTTGTTCATTGTGATGTTTATTTCAGTATGTGCTTTGCTTTTATGTTTTAGATGGTTAGATGTTCCTCTTTCCTTGCTGTTAGTGCTCTCGAGTGTTCATTCCTTGATTTACATGGATTTGGTACTCCCTGATGTGGAGGTTTTCTTGTTAGTTTATCTTTTTGTTGGTGTTTTGTGTCACGCTGATTTGTTTCCTCGCGTGAGATTGTATTTTCCTCGCACGAGACTGTTTCTTCCTCGCACGAGACTGTTTCTTCCTCACGTGAGTATAAGTTGACATATATTTAATTCCTTATACTTAAGATATATTTTAATATATGCGACAAATCATTTGAGATAGGTTTCAGACCTCTCGGAGATAAGTTATGGATTCTAGAAAATTTCAGGGCTTCAGAAATCCAGACTTAGCCAATTTTCAGGGCTTTAGGATTTCAAGCTTAGCCAAATTTTGGGATTCTCCATTTTACCCCAGCTTGGTGTTTTGTTGATGAGTGGTCATTTCTTGTGCCCTCATCTTGTTGTGGTGGTTGTTGGCTTTTTTTTGGGTGTGTCAGTTGGGTTGTGGCATTCAGAGATTCGTCGGTTGCCAGGATTGTGTTGAAGTCTTCCATTGCAATCTTTGTGATCCCTTTATGATGTTGTCTTGTGCATTCATACTTGTAAAAAAAAAAATATCTTGGCTTGATTTGAATCCTTGTTTCCAAGGATCTCTAGGCGGGGCATTACACCTCCTTAGTAGATAGAACAAGCATCCCCTTCTACACCTAAAAAGGGAAGAAGGATTAAAACTTTGGTCAAAAAGAGGCAAAGGGTGATCAAAAAACTAGTTCCTATCCTATCAATCTTGGAACCTATTCCTGAAGAAGATGAAGAGGAGGATGATGAGGATAATGTTTCCTTAAATAGGAGAACTAGGTTAACTAGAGACACTAAACAAGAGAGAAGAAGAAGTTTGATAGTCATGCCCCCATCAACCATAGAAGAACCTCTGCAGACTACTACATCAGAGGATGAAATGCAATAGTGGATTGATGAAAAATATGTAGAGGGGACTGATGCCTTTAAGATGTTAGATTTTGATTTTTTGATTGGGGATAAGATATGGGATATACCAACCAATCAATCTCAATAGGAGGATTGGACTTAGATGCCCCCAAAATCACAAGGACTCGAGATAGTTCATGTATACATGTCTCTATTACAAGTCACAATTTGTGTTGACAAGGGATCATTTACTCCTTCAGGGATATAAATGGAATAGGTCTATGTAGAACTTGAAAGGGAGCCACAACAAGTATCTAGCAATGAAGTGTCAAAAGAGAGATAGATAGGTGAACAACCTCAACAAAACTTCCCATGACATAGAGGAGAGAATTGTGGTCTCAACTAAAATAGAGAATGAAAAAGGAGAGCCATTACAAAGGTAGAAAACCCCAAAAAGGAGTGATAAGGGAAAGGGGGTAGCTAAAATAACTCCTTCATCCTCAAAAGTAAAAACTTCCATAGAATAGATTCCAAGATAGTTGTGGAAAGAAATGTTAAGGAATAAGAAGCAACAATTCAATGTAGATGAGGATGACATGATAGAATTGATTGAGGTTCTTCAAAAACTTGGGTCCCCATCAAAGGAGGCATGAGCATTGGCTTTTATCAATACTGACCAAAATTAAGATTTGTTTTCACAAGTGGCTATTCCTCCTCCTAATACAGAATTAGAAGATTTGACTCCACAAGACTATCAAATATAAGAGGTTATGCTTTGAAAGACTACATTGAATTCAATGAAGCTAATGGTCACTGTGGGAATGAAAGAAGTATTCAAAAGTTTGGAACAAGAAGGGGTAGAATTAATAACACTTCAAAGACAAAATTAAATCCTAAAAGGATATATAACCAAAGTGGTTGGTCCCTTAGATCATGAACACCCCGAGGAGATCTTGAATGGAGCTATTGAAAGAAGAGATAGGGAAGGGGTGCAATTAGATCCATTTTTGAATGCTTGTCAATAGTGATGGGAAAGTTTTGAGGAGAAAGGTGTTCTTATCATCTAAGGAAATCTAAAGCTACTTCATGTTATGTAGGATAATGTGGATAAAATGGTAGCAATTTTGAATTAGGATTTTAGTCTTGTAGATGAAGTACATACTTGGCAAAAGGATTTATAGCCGCTTCAAGCAATAAAAGGCTAGAGATATACAATGCTCATGAATGTATATATTGTAGAAGAGTTAGAGTTAATTTATGATTGGATAGAAAAGATAGCAAACAAAAATAAAGTAATGTAAACATTACATGCGGAGATCCACTAGCTCAAGGACCAAGCTCGAGAGAAAATTTTGGAAGCAGAGAAATATTATAGCAATGCATGTCTAGACATTTTTGAAGACAATGAATGGGAGAAGTTGATACCTATAGAGATAATAGTCCAAAGATTCAGAAATATTTTTTAAGAAGTTTCTAATGATGAAGATATTTAGCAAGCATTTAGAACAGAAGAAGCCTTGCTAGAGCTAGATACTAAACTTGGGGATTTTGCTAAGACCTGTATAGAGGTAAATAACTATAGGTAGAAGGTTAAAGATAAATATAATGCCTTAGATTTATCAGATGTGGAAAAGTTCACAAACATTATTGAGCAATTCAATGGCAAGCACCTAGACATATCTCTAGTATGAAGTGGGACAAAACCCAAAAGCCAAAATTTCATTTTTGATACTTAATGAAATTTTGCAATTTTGGACCCTTGGGGTGTTCTGCTACACTAGTGCACTACTATGCTAGGTGAGTAGATGTATTTTTTGTCACAAAGTGTTGGAAGAATTTTGAAGAAGTTAGAGATGCGCAGGTGTGCTGATGCACTTTCTTCTAAGGTGCACTTTTGCAAAGATGCGCTGACAATTAACTACCATTTCCTAAAATTAGAGCTTTCTATGCATTGAAAATGCATTCTGACCACAATTTAACTCTGACAGATGCCTAGTAAAGAATGAGATTCTATTTTAACACTTCCAAACACTTCTGCATGGACTGAAGGCTTTCTTCTTATTTTCTCATTATTTCTTTGTTTTATGACATGTAAAGCCTCATGCATCCAATTAATAATATAAAAATGGATGTAGTCCTACTAAGCACCAGTTCGATAGTTTGAATATAATTAATTTTATTTATTGAATTAGAATCATATGATTGCATGAAGATATCTCTCACTCTCAACACAAATTGAGGAGATTATTTCTTATAAATACAAGATTGTAATATGTAATCAGGGCCACCATTATTGTGCAATAATATTATGCTTTTGGTGCTCGCATTTGGAGTGTAGTGATGCTTGGCTAAATGTGTTATATTTTTGTGAACATATGTTCATGGAATTATGATTGAGCCAAAATTTTATTGAGTTATTTTTGGTTGTGTGATCTTTTAATTCTAGTGTTTTCTATGGTTTTACGAATTTGGCTGACATATCTAGCTCAAGAAGAAATCAAACAAATTTGGTTTGGCATAACTTTTTGTCTTGCATGAGCACACTTTCTATGGCCTTGTAATTTTATGAAGAGTGAAACATCTTATGATTACTAAATTTCCATCGATAATCCCATCAATGGAATCAAGGAAGCACTACTCCTACTTTCATTAGTTACCCACTAATTTCTTCGAAAGCTTAACTCACAAACATGTTGTTTCCATAGTTTATGTCCATTAGGATTTTACTTTCATGTTATTTTCTTAAAGTTTCTTGTTACCTTATCTTCATTATTTTCTTTGTTAACCCCTTTTTAGATGAGGAATTCATATTAGTTGCATTGTTAGATTGCATTCATTAAAAAAAAAAATACAAAAACATAGTTCTTTTGCATGTCTTATTTTGAATTAGTGAACAGATTTTATATCATATCCAAGATCATCCAAACCAGCAAAGACCTCCTCATGAACAAAATCATTTATCCTCAATTGAGTGGATTCTAATAGGTCACAAGATCACCTGGAATCTTGGATTTGATCCACGAGATTGACTTTTCAAGAGAGGAATTTGAAAGGATTGTTGTCATTAAGCATCATGAAAAATGACATCTCAATAGTAATAATGAGTGAAGGAATTAGGAAGCTTTTGAATGTTGAGGTGTGTTCAAAGGTGGTAATATGGTTTCTAGGATACATTCTACTTGAGGACACACTTGAGACTCTACTCCACACTCATTCATGATAATGGATAAAATTATCTCATCTTCTTCTTAAGATGATACAAATGACTCTCAACCTGTCATCATTAGCTGATGGATGGAATTGACCTCTAAATCATCATCACCCAAGTCTGGCCAAATTACTTGGTCATCTAGCAACAATGGCTGAGGAGGGGAGTATAAAATCAAGTTCTTAGTATGTATACCATTAGATATTGTCATCTTCCCAAATCAACAAGCTATATAGGCACTTGCAATACCTAACCATGGCCACCCTAAAATTAAAGGATATCCACCCATGTTATCCTTTGGGGAAAGGGAAAAAAATTCTATTAGATACTCCCAAGAATTTAAGGTGACTATGACATCTTTTGTCATTCCATTGACTTGATACTAGAGCTATCAGCAAGCTGAAGTATGGTTGGTGTTTCCCTAAGACCAATGATATGTAATTGAGACAATACCTCCTTTGTCATGACATTTATGGATTCTCTTGTTGACATTCACTCAAGTTCATTATTAGTGACAACATTTATTCAGATTTTGTATGGCTACCAAGCTCATTGAATAGTCTACAATGTTTTCCATGCATTTTAGTAGCCATCAAGCATTACAGTTCTTACCAAGCATTCCAATGGTCACCAAGGGAATTCAATTAATGTAAAGTGCAACAGTTCAAACCAAAAGGAATTAGGCAGTGTAAAGTCCAGCAATTCAACTCGAGCACTTCAATGGTTGCCAAGCTTTATAGTTTCTACTAAGCTAGCATTTCATGTAAAGTGAAGTTAGTGTTAACCAAGTTGTATGATGATTAGTGTTTACCAATTACAGTCATGGAAAATATGTAATTTAGTTTATATTGAGTTACATAGTATCTACTGAGTCACCAGTGCAGATCGAGTTTGAGACTACTCTGAAGTGATTAGTATGGACTGAGCTTCTACTTCTACCAAGTGCATGATGATACCAAGTAATGACAATGGAAATTGAGTATTAGAACTTCACCAAGTTAGTCTTCAAAACTTGAGTATCTACATATGGACCAACTTTGTAATATTGGTGTTAACTTGTTTATTGGCCGACTTTGTAATTATGTAAATTAGATTGATATATATGGAATGTTTTGTATCATATCCAAGTATGGAATAGTGTGTGACATTAATGTGAAAAAGAAGCATGCAAATGTGAATTAGTAGTAGACAAAGTGTATTGTAAGGCCATATTAAAAAAGGAGTAGTAGAGTCATATCTATCACAAAAGGTGATAAGTACTTTAAAGAATCTCTATCAACAAATCAATTGTAAGTCAAAGATCTACTATTTCATTCTAATAGGTGAATTATTCCAAATCCTTTAACAAGGTAGGCTTAATAGTCTTTTCTCAAATCTCTTAACAAAATGCATACTTCATTGTGTGCTCATAAAGCCTCTAATAAAGTGGACCTAGCAGTCCTAATTGCTCCTAATATGGCAGATCATTAGAAGTGATCATTATAAGCCTTAACCGGCCAATTTTATGCTACAATATTGAAGTTTTGTGGGTATCATCCCCACCCCAATTTTACTTTCTATTTGGAAGGTTTCTAGGTCACCAAATTATTATGTTCAAGTGTTATGATTTTTTTATGTTTTTAGTTTCTCATGCATGCAGTTAGATCCAACTTAATAAATTAAATGGTAATTGGATTATTGTAATTAATATCTAAATTTGGTAAATTTTTAGAGGTAACTGATTCACCCAAGCACCTATCAAAGAAGGTGAAGAAGATGATGATCAAGAGGTTATTCAACCAGCCCATAGTCTGAATATTTCCAAAAATTGGTATCAAAGCTTTGTGGTTCTCAAGATAAAGTTTGATAGCTTGAGAAAAGATCAAGGACAATGGAGATATTTAGACTTGACAAGACCATTGGTAATGAAAAGCTAGATCTGGAGATGGCCATTGCACAACTCAAGAAAGCTAAGGAGCAACTTTCCCAATCCCTGAAAAGAAGGAAGGAACTTGCAAATCAAATGAATGATCATCAGTACATTGAAAAAAGAATTGAAAAATTTTTCCCTTCAAGTAGTTTAGATGAAGAAAATGATGCAATCAAAGAAATCCTAGAGAAGAATGGTTCCCTACAAGAAGAAGTAAGAAAACTCAAAAGAGAACAAGAAATTCAGTCAACAAGGTTATGTGAAATCTTGGAACAGAGGAACAAGATAAAAGAAGAAATGGATGGAAGAAACAATGAGATCCAAAACCAATCCCTTCAACATGCAGATCTTATGGATCAAACCTCCAATGCAAATGAGGAAATCATGAGCCAAAGATAGATCAATGAAAGATTAGGAAATGATCTAAATTTGGAAAGACAAATTAATGAAAGAATAAGAAATGAGCTGAGATTTGAAAAGTAAATTAGTGAAAGATTGAAAAATGACCTTAACACTGAAAAGAAAATCATTGAAAGAATGATGAAATCCCAAGCAGACATCAATTAATTGAATCATCTAAATGAGCGGAATCACTATAGACAAAAGGGTAGAGTAGGAATTGGATACAAAGAACAAGGTGCTCAAAGGAATCAAAGACCTACTTGCAATCACTATGGTAGGATAGGTCATACATCAAATAAACGTTGGAGTAATGGTAAAGAAAAATTGAATGGTAAATGCTACAATTGTAATCAGCATGGTCACAAGGCTAATGAATGCAAAAAGAAACCAAAATTTGAAGGCAAGTGTCACAAATGCAAGAAACAAGGTAACAAGGCATTAGATTGTAGAACCAAGTCATTCAATCTAGCAGAGTAGATTGTGAAAGCAATATTTGGTTGGGACTACAAAACTTGGTGTAGATTTCATTACTATGGAGAATATGGACACATTGAAATGAATTATGCTAAACATCACACAAGGAAGAGAGATACCACCATAAGATGTTTAACTTATACCAAACTTGGTCATCTAGCCAAAAACTGCATGATTATAGGTAGAGTTGAAGATGAAAAGAAAGTAAAAGAAAATAACATTTGAAAGTAGATGAGGTAGAAATGGATTCCTAAATCTATCAAGGTAGTAGTTCAAGAAATGATGGTCATGTCACTCAAGAAGTGGGTGACTCCACCATTTCCAACTAAGTTCTTAAGGAAGAACTAGAACTATGTTGTCAAAGATCACATCCAAATCAATATTCAAGATACAAAAGGATCATAAAGTAAGATCAATATCAGTTTCCACCAAGTTAACTTCTCTAGTGAGCAAGGTTGGGTTATGGACTCTACTGAGCAAATTTGAAAGTAACAAGAACATGATTGATTACTGAGTTATGAAACCTTCACCGAGTAATCAATTGAAAAGTGGATGATAGCTTGTCAATCATACTATCACACATGATGTCATCATAGCTACCTTTGTACCAAGCACTAATGGAAAAAATTTTAACAAAAAGCATGAAATCAAATTCATTTTTCATCGAGAATTCTAAGTGTTATTGCAAAGAAGAAAATTACAAAGTGACCAAGCAACTTCGAGTGAAATTTGCATCTAAATTCTTCAAAGTTTTTCATATCTTACCAAGTATCCATGGCAGCACCAAGAAATAGAAAAAAAGAAAGGAAAGGGTTAGAGATGTTGATTTGAGGAGTAGAATGGAAAGCACCTGATTTTAAACTTGTGTCGGTGATTCTTGAAACCCTCGACCCAAACAGAGCGCAGTCGCAGATCCCTCCTAAGGTACTACTCATTAATGACATCCAAACTCATTTAAAGTGTGCTATTTAGGAAATTATAACCCTATAAATGGATGATTCCCTAGGATAATTATGTGTTAATGGTGTTCTTAAGCCTGAGCATAAACATTTGAAAGCCAAGGGTTTAACCCACATTCCCCACATGCCCCAAAGTTTCCAAATCAAATGGATTGGATACATCCTAAGCCAAGTTCACAATGGCCAATTATGGATTGAACAACTAGTTTTGATTACCAATAAGATGATTCATCATATCTTCAACCTCCCCATGCTCTCTAAAGCCAAAACCACCAAAACCCTAGGTCAAGTGGAGTTAGAAAAGAAAACCCTAGCTGAGTGGGATAGTAGAGGCATGAAGATCAGTAGTGTAGCTAATGTAGAACTAAAATTTTGCATATATGTGATAGCTCACAAGATTTAAATTTCTAGCTATCTAATTAATAGTGTATCATGTGAAGCTATAGACCTAGCTTACAAGGTTGTGAAGAACAACTTGTCATATGATCTTGTAGATTTGTTGTTGAAGTAGTTCAACAAGAACATGGAAAGTATCAGGACTTCCAAAAACAACCCTTGAAAATTTGGTTCATTGTTGACACATTTATTTTTCTACATTTAGAATTTTTTACCTTCAAAAGGCACAATAGTATAGAAAAAGGATGTGCCAGTGCTATATCATATCAATGAGTATATTGCAAAAATGGGAGAAAATTTTGTTAGTATAGTGGATAACTGTTTTGATATCTTCAAGGAGAAAATGAATAATAGATTCAAGATTCCCAAGAAATTGGTTGAAGACTACAAAGATGATGTTTGTTTCATGGTAGACTGCGATAGAGCCTACATTCATGCAGTGAAACCCAGAGTTGTATGGGTAAAACCTCTTCCTTGTGAGGTGAATATTGTTGAAACCAAAGACATTATTAAAGCCTTGATTAATGAACCTATTGATCCAAAGGTACCACACTTTGGAATATATGATGAGGCTAAGGCAAGGATAGAGCTTGAAATCAAGCTTCCACAAGTGGTTAACAAAGGTAAGAGGAGGATAGAAAAACTAAAAACTGTTGGAATATTCAAATAGGAAGAATGCTTCTCAGAGGGGGGGGTGACTCAGAAGTACTATATTTTGACCATTAAAACTTTTTAACTAAAAGTAGATTACATGCATATGAACATATCAGACAATTATGAGAACCACATAACACTTCAGATTTTGGTAACCCAGAAACCCTCCAGAAATAAGAAGGTAAAATTGAGGTGGGGATGATACCCACAAAATCACTGCAGTAATAATATTTAACCACTTCTGATGGTTTTCCCTGTTAAAGGCCTACCCTATTAAAGGCTTTACACTATAGCAATAGTGACTTGGTTAAAGGATTTACAAACACTTTACATGAAGTGTCACCCTGTTAAAGGATTTAATCACCTATTTAAAGGATCTACAAAATAGTTGTTAAGCTAACCTATCACCATAGGGTTTTTCATTCTAATACAATTTCTAGAGAGTATTAGGTACAATAAACTTGATAGCTTACAATCCTTTGTTTTCTGAATACAGGCACTTGATCTGCTTTCTCTGATCTTGATCCTCTGAGATCTGATAGTCTTTACTCTGAAATAGTGTTCTTTCCACACCCTTGTACATCCACCTTTCTTTTTTAATGAGATTTTTTCTTCCTTATAAAGACATTCAAAGACTTAGGGTTAGGCATGGATCTACGATCCATATTGAATCTTTGCTTCCCACTCATTCCTTGCACTTTTCTTATTGGTTGCATGCCTTCTCCATTTTTCTTATTGGTTGCATGTAGATTGCATAAGAAATACAAAATATTTGATCTTATTATTTAATCCTTTGAGATTTGTCATATGTCGGCCATGAAAATGGTTTACATATGAATCAATGAAGTTACAAACTCATATGTACATTATGTGTTACTCGGCACTTACTGATTCCAGATGCTTGGCACTAATATGAAATTGGCTTACTTGGCTCCTGTTGCATTTTTGTATTGCTCAGCATCATCTGTGACTCAGCACTTAAATATCACTTGGCACTTGTATCATGCTCGGCACCTAAATTCATTCAACACTTGAACATCACTCGGCACCTAAAGGCTACTCGGCACCTAAAGATCACTCGACACCTAAAGTCTTTCCTAACTCGGCTCATGTTGTGACTCGGCATACATGGTGTACTCAGCTCCAATATAGAAAGTGCTTAAGTGTATTAGCACTTAAGTGTCAAAAACCATTATGAGGTTAACAAAAACAAGCACACCTCTTATGTTAATCAAGGGAAATGGAGAAGATGGTGAAGAAGTAGAGGATGAAGAGGAATAAAAAAAGGAAGAAGAGCTAGTGAAGAAGAAAGGCAAGGTGATCATCACCAAGCCATCCACTGCAGTGTTCACCAGAAGATCAAGGAAGAAAGGTAGTGAAATTATCTCCAGCAAACCTCCTCCCACCTTCCAAGAAAAATTGAAATAATTAGAAGAAAGTCTTGCTATAACAAATGTCAAATCCTTGAAGTATGAAACTAGGACAGAGGCTAAGAAGAAACAAGTTGAAGAACTAGTGTTAACCAAAATGGGGAAATAGAAGTATTTGCTAAATCAGATACTATCCCAAATCTCTAATGAATTATTAGAGGAAATAAAGCCAAAATGGGACTTTTCTATGCAAGAAAAAAAAGATATCTATGCACAAACACTAAGGTAGTTGCTACTAAACATAATAGATGTTGAGGTAAAAGAGTCCTTAAAGAAAAATGAAGATAAGATGACTCTTAGATTCAA
The DNA here is from genome assembly GCA_028749045.1 of Cupressus sempervirens. NCBI lineage: Eukaryota > Viridiplantae > Streptophyta > Pinopsida > Cupressales > Cupressaceae > Cupressus > Cupressus sempervirens. The sequence goes on from CM053784.1 coordinate 443,878,906, forward strand.
TACTTGTTTAATTTTGATAAAGGATATAGAGCATGTGACTAAGAATGTCACAAGTATGTGAAAGAATGTTTATCACTTGCATAAACAAAGTGACTTCCCAGTAGAAGTCAAGGATGATGAGGAAGAAGAAACTTATACTGAGCCAACACATTTTGACAATGAGGAAGTTGAAGAAGACAAAAAGGAAGAAGCTACCGATGAAGACAAAGAAGATGACTAGGAGACTAACCTTATGAAGATAGCAGCCCCATTCATTGCCTCACTTCCTCACTCTCCAAGAAAACTAGTAGCTACATCAAGCTCGGAGATAGCTTCGACAAGTTTGATTGCAACCACAGTAGATACATCAAATGTCTAATCACTCTTCACTCCCTCACAGCTCAACACATCATTGATAGAAGTTTCTACCACTTTATCTAGAAAGATGTGGCCTCCTTATTTTTCATCTACTGAATCATTAGGCATGAGTACAATGGCTTCTACAATTTTGAGCTCTTTAGCAGTAAGTAATTCAATTTTGAGTACTACAATTTTGGATTCTACAATCTTGGCTACTACAATTTTGAATACTTTTCTAAGTACTTCAATTTTACATTCAGTAAGCATACCAATTAGTATTCCATCAGTTGGTACTATATCAATTTTCACTACTAGTCCTACTATCTCTATTATTGTTTACATTCCAAATTCAAAGGCATTAAGTACAAGGACAGTTGAACCTAAGGCTCAACCAAGTACAAGACTTTTGAGTAGAGGTAAGGAGATAGAAGAGGATATAGACCTAGATGAGGAGATTGAAATTCCCAAATGAGACTTTGATAATATCACTACAGATCAAATGCATATAGCTGGTCAACTCCTCCAAAAGAAGGCAAAGTAGAAGAAATTGGGAGAGGAAAGAGATAGGTAATATAAAATTATTGATGATGCCAAGAATATTTTGACTGAGGTGATAAGTGTTGAAGTTGATACTTCTCAACATATTTTGTTTCAATTAGAAGAGGTAGTCCAAAAGTTTATTGAGGACTCTAGTGGTCAAGATAAATTGATTAAGAAAGTAGAAAAAAAATTTGATAATAAAGTGCTTGAGCACATTGCTCAGCAAATAGCTATCCAACAAGTGGAGCTTTCCTCAATTTTGATCAATCTTGAAACCTCTTGCACAAATGTAACATCACTTTTTGGAAAGTTGTGTAATGTTATTGAGTTCACAAAGGAGATAAAGAGAAACCTAACAAATATTGGTGAAGATCTGAAGGCTAGTGCACAGTAGTTGCAACTTGACCCTAGTTCAAGCTTTACGCATCATATGAAGATCAGATTCTTGTTGGATATGCAAGTAGAGTTGTTGAGAGAAAAAGCAAGGATCTGGTCTACATTGATAAATATTCAGAATATGATCCTTCCCATCATCGATACAATGCAAAAGCATATTGTTTATTCAAAAACATTGATCCATGACAACAACTTTTCCATTGTAGATCACATGATAGAACTCTCTGCAAAAGTGCAAGTTTCTCTACATATGTGCAATATTTTTCAAGAGAATTGAGATAAGACTCTAGCACTTATACTTAAGGTACATTCTAATTTTATTTCTTACATTGGTGTCTTCATGTAAATAAGTTTTGAATAAATATTTGGCATTATTTTCAAAAAGGGGGAGAGAAACTTAGTATGCTATATATGGAGAGAGACATTTAATATGCCATGTATAGTGAGAGATAATTGTTATGCTATGTATATTGTATGGGGGAGAATCATGCAAAGGGAGAAAGTGTACATAGCAGAGATTTTATAGATATAGTATATTGTATATACTTACAAAGATAAATTTTGAAAAATCTCAAAAATGGTATACCATACCGAGTTAGTATCACATTGAGGTGTATATAAGTTTTGGCTGATAAGTGTTTTTGTCACCAATGCGAAAGGGGGAGATTGTGGACATTCAGTCAAGTTTGTTATTAGTGACAACACTTATTCAAATTCTATATGGCTACTGAGCTCATTGAACAATCTATAGTGTTTTTCATGCATTTCAATAGCTACTGAGCATTATACTTCCTACTAAGAATTCCATTGGTTACCAAACGAATTCAATTAGTGTGAAGTGCAATAGTTCAAACTGAGTAGAATCAAGCAGTGTAAAATCTAGCAGTTCAACCCAAGTACTTTAGTGGTTACCAAGATTTATATTTTCTACCAAGCTATTAGTTCATGTAAAGCGAAGTTAGTGTTAATCAAGTTCTACAATGATTAGTTTTTACCGAGTGCAGTCATGATAAACATGTAATTCAATTTATATCGAGTTACACAGTATCTACCAAGTCATCAATGTAGACTAAGTTTGAGACTACTCTAAGGTGATCAGTATGGACCAAGCTTCTACTTTGACCAAGTGCATGATGATGCCGAGTAATGATAGTGGACGTTGAGTATCAAAAATTCACCAAGTTAGTCTTCAGAACCCGAGTATCTACATATGAGCCAACTTTGTAATATTGGTGTTAACTTGTATATTAGTTGACTTTGTAATTATTTAAATTGGATTGATATATATGTAATGTGTTTTATCATATCGAAGTGTGGAACAGTGTGTGACATTAATGTGAAAAAGAAGCATGTGAACATGAATCAGCAGCAGACAAAGTATATTGTAAGGCCATATTAGAAAAGGAGCAGCAAATTCATATCTATCATAAGAGGTGATCAGTACTTCAAAGAATCTCTATCAGCAAATTAGTTGTAAGTCAAAGATCTACTATTTCATTCTAACAGGTGAATCAGTCCAAATCCTTTAACAAGGTAGACTTAACAATATTTTCTCAAATCTCTTAATAGAGTGCATACTTCATCGTGCATTTGTAAAACCTCTAACAAGGTGGACCTAGCAATCTTAATTGCTCCTAATAGGGTAGATTATCAAAAGTGATTATTGTAAGCCTTAACTAGCCAACTTTATGCTGTAGTATTGAAGTTTTGTGGGTATCATCGCCACCCCAATTTTACTTTCTATTTGGAAGGTTTTCGGGTCACCAAATTATTGTGTCCAAGTGTCATGAATGTTTTATGCTTTTGCTTTCTCATGCATGCAGTTAGATTTGATTTGATGAATTAAATGGTAATTGGATTATTGTAATTAAGATTTGAATTTGGTAAAGTTTTAGAGGTTACTAATTCACCCCTCCCCTCTTAGTAACCTAACATAGTCTTGAATATTTCTAACATCTCTTAGTGGACCTAACTAGTATATGAAATTGATTAGTGGCTTTTATAAGTCCTTTAGCACATACCACTCTTTAGTAATGATAATGAGTGATAATGTCTAGATGATCTTTGGTTAAAATACTCTAATCAAGTCACACTAAAAATATGCATGTAACCTTTAACAAGTTTGGCTCCTAGAAGAGCTCATTTTAGAAGAGTGAAATTTTTGGGTTGTTGGTTCCAAGTGGTTTTTCCCTTTATAGGGTTTCCATGTCAAACATCTGTGTCAAATGGGTGATTCCTTATGTGTTGCAAAGTTTATTTTCATGTTATTTTCTTAATGTTTCAAGTTTGTATAAACTAAGTGAATACTTTGATACCTAGTATAAGTTAGAAAAATGAGATAATAGTTTGAAGTAATTTTTTATAAGTTTGATTTGAGAAGTTATTTGTGGTTACTAAGTTTTTGATATGTAATTATATGAAGTTGAGTTGGTACTAAAATTTTCAAAGGTCTATATGATAACTTCATATAACTAAATTCACCCCCCCCCCCCCCCCCCAAGTTATCTAATATAGGTCGACTTGGGTCAACCTATTTTAGGGTTGGCCCACCAAGAACTAACCTTGAGGTCTCAAAAACTGTACCTAGATAAAAATATACAAGAAGTGCAACAAAACAAAAGAAATAGTTGATTGAGCATGAATCCATCCATGCTCCATAGGGTCATTAAAGGGTGGGGGCTAGAATATCTTGAATTATGGACACTTCCATTTTAAGATGGTACAAATATGAAAGTTAGAGCAAAAAAACCATATTCTTTAGCACTTAAAGGAAGGCTTATGCTTGTGTCCTGATAATGATAGTATTTTAGTAACATTGAGGACAATAGGAAAATGATTAACTAGTATATGCTAAAATTTCAAACTGGATGGTAAAATCCTAAACCTTCCAAAAATGTGATATGAAAAATCTATCCATCCTCTCTACAATTTAAATAAAATCTTCCCTCTTGTGTGTCCAAGTTAAGGTACCATGATGTGGAATAATATCTACTAAATCATTGATTTTGGTGGAAGGGAAAATACCACCTTTATTTTTCATATGAAGAAGATATGACATTAATATTACCCCCTATAATAATGTTTTTAACTATTGTTTCCTGAAAAAATGAGGTGACTACTATCCATAATCTGGTTTAACTTTCATAGAAGTTGTTATGTATGCATTCAAAATATTAATGGATAGATCAAAGTTTTGCATATGTAGCAATTTCCAATTCATATCTTTCTTTACAACCTTTTTTTTTTCAAAATTGGATAGGAATTGCCATTTCTAATTGTGAAAAAATTCTAATCCAAAGTTTGGGTGCATAAAATCATAATCAAAATCGTGAAAAATCAAAATTTGATATCCCCATTCTCTTGAAATTCTTTAGAACAACTGAGAGGGGGTGAATTAGTTATCCAAGCTCCAGATGTATAAATAATAAAAATTGCATCTTAATGAACCCATATCCATAAAACATATTCATCATACATGCATCTATTAGATCATTCAATCACTTAAAGTTTGTAGGTTACTATTAAATCAACTTTACAAAAATGTAAGCATGAAACATAACAGATTCAATAACACATTTGATACAATGATTTTATGTGGAAACCCAATTTGGAAAAAACCACTAGTAATATGCTACTCATTCTCACTCTTCTGAAGTGATGCCCTGTGAAAGGTGAACCCTATTAAAGACTACAATACACACTGTTAAATGTAACCTAGTTAGAGGATTTCAATCACCCTGTTAGGAGTGACCCTTGTTAGAGGACTTTAAGTCATTCACTTGGAATGTCACTTGATTAAAATATTTACAAATGACTATTAGGTCAACCTTAATCCAAAGGATTTACTTTAGGCTAGTACAATGATTAGAAAGTAATAGTAAGGCTTGATCTAATAACAACTTGCAACTCACTTGCAGATTATAGATCTCTATTTTAGTCCTCCATTCTACTTGGCTTTCACACACTTCAACTCTGATAGCTTGTTCGCCCTTCAAGCATTCATACTCTTAAGCCTTCTTACTTTTATTTTCAGTAGCAGTCTCTTCTATTCAATCTCTGAGTGAAGCAATACCTTATACATCTTGTCTAACTTAGGTTCTCCAACATTGATCAACCTTTCTTTTGGCCAGCCATTTCTATAAATAGAAAATTAAGATCTTTTTTCATTCATCCTCTATCATCCATTTTAGGGTTAGGTAGGATTTAATGAATCTACCTATCTTTATAGTGTATTCCCTTCTAGAAACTTCTCCTTCAATCCTCTCTAAATTTGCCTTAAAATGGCTTACCATGAATTCTGTGCCACCAACCCATCATAGTTATCTTCCACAGGCTTCACAAAATTCAAGAAAAAATAATAATCAACTCAAATTCGTCAAATCCACAATTTAACATGAATACTAGCACTCAACATCAATATGTTGCCACTTAGCTTCTATACTATTCTTCCACTTGTCTTCAACTAGATCACTCGAAAAACAATAAAGTTTACTGGTGCTTGGCATCAACTAAACTTTAATCAGATTACATTATATTACTTAGCATACACTAAAATTTGACTTTGCTTGATGCCAACTAATTTTTTGCTCAACTTACACTAACTTAACTTGACACCTATTATCCACTCGGTCAAGCTTGGTAGAGTCAATTCATCTTACTTGTTCTTCTAGACTATGTCAATGTATCTAAGCTTTGCAACCTTAAGTAGATAATCAATGCACTATATCATCATTATATAAACTAATCTTTGTACTCCCTTTTACATACCATAACTCAACATTTTCCCTATGTGCTTTTGTTATCTCATTTGATCAAATCCTCCTCATCAATCATATAAATGATAGTACTCAAATGATCCAATCAATTGTCTTACCAACAAGTAGTTGGTTTGACATCAGTGACAAAACAATGGTTGAAACACATTCACATACTTATATCAATCTATTTTCAACAATCTCCCTCTTTCGCATTGATGGTAAACCAGTACAACCAGTATAACCAACACAACAATACCAAAAATAAAATAATTCCTTGTATTTAAATCTCTCTCTCTATCAGCATCTTTCATCTCTTTTATTGGTTATGATCAATAAAAAATCAACTCTTCCTTATGACTCACTCTGGATCACTTCCTCTTTATTTAGGTATATGTCTCTATCTATTCTATTATTATATCTCCCTTGGCACTATCTCCCTCTTATTAGGTAGATGTATGTCTTTTAAACTTCAGGTACACTATCTCCCTCTGAGTAGATATTCCATGTTTCTTCTTTTCTATATTTCTCCCTTTCTATATAATATATCCCTCTTTAACAACAATACTAAAGACTTGTCTTCTTAATATGCAAATATGAGCATTTTTAGTTTCTCCCTTTGTCACCTAGCTTGTGACTGATATATAGCTCCATCTCTTTGATTACTTTACGATGTCCCTAAAGTAAGATCCACTACATCAGTGTGTAACATGTGTCAATTATCTCAATTGATGTAGGGCACTTCTCGTGCTTCACAAATAGCCTTGGATAGGGGTATCACCCCTAGTTTACCTCTTAGGTACTCATGGGCATCCTTAGGTAATGTTTTTGTGAAGATATTAACTATACATATTCCATCTTCACCTCTTTAAGTTGAATTTACTTTCTCAAGTAATGATACTTGATTGCAATGTGCTTAGTCTTTGTATACATCATAGAGTTCTTTGATATATTTATAGCACTTGTATTATCACAATAAAGTATCACAGGTCTAGTGATTTCCTCCTTCATACCTTTGAGTAACTATCTGATCCATACAATGTTTGTACAATTTACTACAACAGCAACATATTTAGCTTCAGTAGTAGATTGAGATATGCAGTTTTTTTTCTTGCTAGTCCATGTAACTAGCCTTTTTCCTAAGAAAATGCTCCTCCACTAGTGTTCTTTATGTCATCAATATTTCCAGCCCAATCAGCATCAGTGTAGACTCTCAACTAAAAATTTTCATTTGTATTGTAGTATAGACCATAGTCTTCTATTCCTTTCAGATATCTCTTTATTCTCTTAACAGCCATCAAATGATTCTCCCTAGGATTAGAAGAGAATCTTACAACTATCCCAATAGATAATGTAATATCAGGTCTACTATATACTACATTTTGTAATTTTCCAATCATAGACCTGCATAATGTTTGATACACCTCAACTGAATCATCATTCTTTGACAATTTATGTCCTATCACCATAGGTGTGTTTACTGGCTTTAAATCTTCCAATTGAAAAGTTTTTTAGTATCTCTTTTACATATTTTAACTTAGTGATGTATATACCATATTTCATCTAATGTACTTGAAAACCCACAAAGAACTTGATTTCTCCAAACATAGACATCTCAAATTCTTTTTTCATTTCATTTGCAAAAGTTTTACATAAAGTATCCTAACCTCCAAATATGATATCATCAACAAAAATTTCAAATAGTAAAATATTTTTTCCTTTCTCTCTTTGAAAACAATGCTAAATACTTGTCATCTTGATATGCAAATATTAACATTTTTAGTTTCTTCCTCTATCTAGCTTGTGACTGATCTATACCTCCATCTCTTTGATTACTTCATGAAGTCTCTAAAGCAAGATCCACTTCATCAATGTGTGACATATGTCAATTATCTTAATTGATGCAGGGCACTTCTTATGCTTCATAAATAGCCTTGGATAGGGGTGTCACCCCTAGTTTACCTCTTAGGTACTCATGAGCATCCTTAGGTAATATTTTTGTGAAGATATCAACAATTTTCTCTTTTGTATTAACATATTCCATCTTCACCTCTTTATCTTGAACTTACTCTCTCAAGTAATGATACTTGATTGTAATGTGCGTAGTCTTTGTATGCATCACAGAGTACCTTGATATATTTATAGCACTTTTATTATAACAATAAATTTTCACAGGTCTAGTTATTTCCTCCTTCATACCTCTGAGTAACTATTTGATCCATATAGTGTTTGTACAATTTATTGCAACAACAGCATATTCAGCGTCAGCAGTAAATTGAGATATGCAGTTTTGTTTCTTGCTAGTCCATGTAACTAGCCTTTTCCCTAAGAAAAATGCTCCTCCACTAGTGTTCTTTCTATCATCAATATTTCTAGCCCAATCTGCATTAGTGTAGGCTCTCAACTCAATTTTTCATTTTTGTTGTAGTATAGACCATAGTCTTCTATTCCTTTCAGATATCTCATTATTCTCTTAACAGCCATCAAATGATTTTCCCTAGGATTAGAAGAGATTCTTGCAACTATCCCAACAAATAATGCAATATCAAGTTTTCTATATACTACATATTGTAATTTTCCAATCATAGACCTGCACAATGTTTGATTTATCTCAACTGAATCATCATTTTTTGACAATTTACATCCTGTCACCATAGGTGTGCTTATTGTCTTGGAATCTTCCAATCAAAAAGTTTTTCGGTGTCTCTTTTACATATTTTGGTAGAGTGATGTACATACCATATTTCATCTTATGTACTTCAAAACCCACAAAGAAATTGATCTCTCCAAACATATACATCTCAAATTCTTTCTTCATTTCATTTGCAAAAGTTTTACATAAAGTATCCTAACCTCCAAATATGATATCATCAATAAAAATTTTAGATAGTAAAATATGTTTTCCTTTCCCTCTTTGACAAAAATGCTAAAGACTTATCATCTTAATGTGCAAATATGAACATTTTTAGTTTCTCCCTCTGTCACCTAGCTTGTGACTGATCTATACCTCCATCTCTTTAATTACTTTAGGAAGTCCAAATCCACTACATCAATGTGTAACATATCTCAATTATCTTAATTGATGCAAGGGACTTCTCGTGCTTCATAAATAGCCTTGGATAGGGGTATCACCCCTAGTTTACCTCTTAGGTACTCATGAGCATCCTTAGGTAATGATTTTGTGAAGATATCAACTATTTTCTCTTTTGTATTCACATATTCCATCTTCACCTCTTTATCTTGAAATTACTCTCTCAAGTAATGATACTTGATTGCAATGTGCTTAGTCCTTGTATGCATCATTGAGTTCTTTGATATATTTATAGCACTTGTATTATCACAATAAAGTATCATAAGTCCAATGATTTTGTCCTTCATACCTTTAAGTAACTATTTGATCTATACAATGTTTGTAAAATTTACTGTAGTAGCAACATATTAAACTTCAGCAATATATTAAGATATGCAATTTTTTTCCTTGCTAGTCCATTTAACTAGCATTTTTTCTAAGAAAAATTCTTCTCCACTAGTGTTTTTTTTTCATCAATATTTCCATCCCAATCAGCATCAATGTAGCCTCTCAACTCAAATTTGTTATTTTCATTGTAGTATAGACCATAGTCTTCTATTCCTTTCAGATATCTCATTATTCTCTCAATATCTATCAAATGATTCTCCCTGAGATTAGAAGAGGATCTTGCAATTATCCCAATAGATAATGCAATATTAGGTTTTTTATATATTACATATATTAATTTTCCAATCATAGACCTGTACAATGTTTAGTTCACCTTAGCTGAATCATAATTCTTTGACAATTTATGTCCTATCACCATAGGTGTGCTTACTGGCTTAGAATCTTCCAATCAAAAAAAATTTCAGTGTCTCTTTTACATATTTTGACTGAGTGATGTATATACCATATTTCATCTAATGTACTTGCAAACTCACAAAGAACTTGATCTCTCCAAACATAGACATCTCAAATTCTTTCTTCATTTCATTTGCAAGTTTTACATAAAGTATCCTAACCTCCAAATATGATATCATCAACAAAAAATTTAGATAGTAAAATATTTTTTCCTTTCTTTGTATTCAAGTATAGACTTCTATTATCATCAATCCTCTCAAATCCAATCTTCATAAGATAATTATGAAGCCTTTCATACCATAATCTTGGTGCTTGTTTCAAACCATATAAATCTTTTTGTAGTCTACATACCATATTTTTATTGTTAGCATCAACAAATCCTTGTAGCTATTTTATATAAAGCTCCTCTTCCAATATGCCATTCAGAAATGTAGATTTAACATCCATTTGATAAAATTTGAAACTTTTGTATATAGAATAAGCAAGCAGAGTTCTTACTCCTTCCAATCTTACAATAATAGTGAATGTTTCTCCATAGTCTATCCCTTCTTGTGCATACCCCTTGAAAACTAATTGTGCCTTATTCCTTGTGACTTCACCATTTTCATCTAACTTTTTTTTGTATACCCTCTTGGTGCCAATCACATTTTTATCTTCTGGTCAAGGAACTAGAGACCATGCCTTGTTTTTCTCAATCTGTTCAATCTCTTCTTTTATAGCATTATTCTAGTCCACATCTTCTAAGGCATCTTTCACTATTTTAGGTTCATGCATGCTAAGAGAACATGTATCATTTCTCAACCTATTTATTGTCATTGATCTTGCATTTTTATCTCCAATAATTTGTGTAGTAGGGTGCAAGGCCTCACCCCGACCTGTTATAGCCTGGATGTTTTATTTATATTTTGATATTTGAGACCTTGATATTTTGACAGATTTAGGTAGATAGTGGATTTTCCTTATCTATGGATTTGATGCTATAGTAGTGTCTTACATGGTTATATGCACAAAGAAACTTGTTATTGTATAGGAAATGTTTGAATATATTTGGGTACAATTTTATGACATGATATTATCAAATTTTGATGTAATGGAAAATTTTAGTTTGCTTCTAAAAAATTTTAGTGTAAGGATGAATAGTAATTTGATTATGATGCTTATGATATACAAATTTTGATATCTTAATATTTTGAGTGGAATAAATTGAAGGGTTAAGAAAGGATATTTAATTTTAATTATATCCATATGGATATTATTGTTATTTTTCACTTACATTATGTATGCTTATTTAATTCCTTGGACTATTGATGCTCAAGTTTGATGTGTAGGAAAAGGAACCATGGAAACTTAATGGGGAAACAAGGTATAGACACATGTTAAATGACTCTACCAAGGTGAATCTTTGTAAGATTCATAAACCTCATTGTGATGTGCTTATTGCATAAATGTGTGATGAATGTGTGTGGTATGTTTTTCATGTGTAGATTTTGAATGTGTCATGGGTGATGTTTTAGTGCATTTTGTGTGTGTCACTTGACACTTGTGCTTGTTATGTGAAATGACATGTTATTCGACAATGGATCATATAGCCACCTTGTTTCATGTTATATGCCTCAATTGAGAAATTTGATTATTGCCTTAGTTAGAAAAAGGACAAGGTTATCACCTTTGGAAAAAAAAATTGAAATTTGAAGTACCTAGCTTTGGGAGGGTCATAAAGTAACTTTAAGGTAAGTTGTGATTAAAATTAACCCTACCCATGTTAGTACTATAGGTTAGGGAGCTATTAATGACCTCTATGGTGTCTAGTGGACCTAGGAGACCCCATGAAAATGACATTCTTCATTGAATCCGAAAATAAGAGGGTTATAAATAGAGGCATGGCTAAATTGAACCTCACTTGGCCACTCTCTACCTTTAGAGATTATTAAGGTTTGAAGAAGGAGGGAGCTCTACTACAATTATTTATTTGCCTTTCTTGGAGGAAGGTTGGTACCATGATCCATAAAGTGCTTCATTCTACATGTAGATTAGAAATGGTGTTCTTCTTTTCATGATGAGATTTTGGTGTATTGTGGTTTATTTGTGAATAAAGGATCTTTTTTATGTGTTTCATGAGTGTTGTGTGAGTCTTTCTTTGATTTTACTTGTTTCATGTTATGTGTTTTGTGAATTGGGTGTGAGGCATCACTCACTGATGGGGACACAACCCAAGAATAGAATGGACACAACAGAAAAGGGAAATTGTATTAATTGAAAAATAAGCTAGTACATTTAGTACAGAGAAAATAAACTTCAAAACTTTCCCTAAGGGCTTACAATAGCATAAATGTGGAGATAATTTCTCCTTTCAGTACCTCCTCTCAAACTCCACTTCGAACTGCCTTTTACAATGCCAGGAATCTCCTTAAATAGACCCTAGAGGGTTAAGGACTAGGAATACATTCTAGAAGGTGCTAGTAGGCATCCACCAACCAAATAGAAGGCTCCAGAAGCTGTGTTAGAAGTCGGCGCAAATCTAGAAGAATCCAGAAATGGTAACCGAACTTCCAAGAGGCATAGCTTTTGAACCGTAGGTCCGATTGACAAACCGTTTACATTTTTGGAAATTTGTCAAAGTGCTCTATAGCCCTATGGATGAGCTTCACTCGTCCCACATTTTTGGCCCTTTTTGAGGTCATTTAATGCCCCTAACTTGACTTTGAAGCATTCTTAGGAGGTCTCCAAAACTCAAAAAATTGCAATAACTTTCAAACCATGGGGCCTTTTGACCTAATTCTTTTTCTAAAATGTTCTAAATCACAATTACATTCATCTGGCCAATTCACACCTTCTAGTTTACCAAAATGATGGCCCAATTACATGCTCCTATTTTTTCAAGATTTTCTAGCACACTGATAGTGGAACTGTGAGAGTTGGAACCTTTATTTGACCCAAATGGGTGTCCAAAAATGAAAACACATGAAACAGAAACTAAGTCTAAGTACATTTTTTTGGCTGACATAGGATTGCCCTTATACCTCTGGATGCTCCTGCATCAGACACCCAGGGTAGATTGAAAAGTGACCCTGACACTTTATGAATGGTAGAGGAAATCCCAAATAGGAAACCTCAGCTGCTGAAATCCAAGTTGAGTCCTCAATTGATCGTCCTTTCCATTTGACCAAATACTCTTCATACTGCCTATTTCTGGTACTCCTACCCACATGATGATCTAGAATGTCTTCTATCTCCTCCTTCTTAGAAGCAGCAATTGGACATGGCTCTAACACCAGCTCCTCATCTACACCATCATGATACTCTATTAAATCTGCAATATTGAAAATGGGAGAAATGTGAATACCATCTGGCAGCTCCACCTCATATGCATTTCTTGAGTCATGTTTCTTCAAAATTTTGCAGGGGCCAAATTTCTTCATTTTCAGCTTGTTGTAAGTACTGGCTGGAAATCTTTCTTTTCGTAAGTGCACCATGACTAGATCCCCTACTTGGAATTCCTTATGTATTCTCCTTTGATTAGCCCTAGCTTTATACTCTTGATTCATCTTGGTAATGTGTGCCTGAACCTCCTCATGTAGACGCTTGATATGTTTAGCAAATTCTTCTGCTTCAGCACTGGTCCTCTCCCCTTGCTCTATCTTCCTCAATTCTGGTGCAGTCCTTAGGCTATTCCCATATACAATTTGGAATGGTGATTTTTCAGTACTCCTATTTATAGAGTTATTGTAAGCAAACTCTACTTGTGGTAGAATCAAATCCCATCCCTTGGGCTTATCCCCAACTAAACATCTTAGGAAATTGCCCAGACTTCTGTTTACCACTTCTGTTTGGCCATTAGTTTGTGGGTGATGCGTGGAACTAAATTTCAAGTCTGTTCTCAACTTTTTCCACAATGTCCTCCAGAAATACCCCACAAATTTAGTATCTCTGTCAGAAACTATACTCCTTGGAATTCCATGTAGTCTTACCACCTCTTTGAAAAACAAGCCTGCAATATGGACAGCATCATGAGTTTTGTGGCATGGAATGAAATGTGCCATTTTGGAGAACCTATCAACCACCATGAATACTAAGTCATTACCCCTTTGTGTCCTTGGCAATCCAAGAACAAAATCCATACTTATGTCCTCCCATGGCCTTGATGGAATAGGCAATGGCTGATATAGGCTAGTATTGTGACTAAACCCCTTGGCAACTTGATAAACCTGGCAACTCTATACAAACTTCTTCACATCCTGTGAAATTTGAGGCCAAAAAAAATGTTCTCTAAGAATGGAAATGGTCTTATCTCGACCAAAATGTCATGCCATCCCTCCACTTTGTTTCTCCTTAATCAAATTTTCCCTCATGGAACTCCTTGGAATGCACAATTGACTACCCTTGAACAACATGCCATCCTGAATCAAATAGTCTAACCACTTGGTTCTATCTATAGCAATAGGTTCTTTACAAGCTTTCCATGCTTCAGAAAAATTAGGATCCTCGGGGTACAAATTCTTGAGTTCATCAAACCCAACTACTTCAACCTACATTATTGTAAGCAACAGTTGTCTCCTACTTAGTGCATCTACAACCCTGTTAGATTTTCCACTTCTATGCTTCAACACAAATGTATAACTCTGCAAGAATTCTACCCACTTCATATGCCTTTGATTCAATTTACCTTGGCTATTTAGGTACTATAATGTGTGATGATCAGTATACAAAACAAATTCTTTTGGCAATAAATAATGCCTCCATTTCTTTAAGGCCTGAACTATTGCATAGAACTCTTGATCATAAACAGAATACTTCTTCTTTGCATCATTCAATTTTTCACTAAAATATGCAATAGGCTTACCTTCTTGGCTTAATACAGCCCCAATAGTGCTGCCACTGGCATCACAATCCACCTGGAAAACCTTTCTAAAATTTGGAAGTGCCAACACAGGTTGTTCTATTACCTTCTTCTTTAGCAATTCAAAACTTCTCGCAGCTGCTGCAGTCCATTTGAACTCTTTTCTATCCCCTCTTATTATATTAGTTAGGGGTGCACATATGCCACTGAAATTCTTAATAAACTTCCTATAAAAACTAACAAGACCATGAAATGATCTTACCTCAGTAGCAGACCTTGGAGTAGGCCATTCCAAGATGGATTTTACCTTGTCTGGATCCATTTTGAGACCTTTGGGTGATATAACAAACCCTAAATAGACTAACTCCCTTTTTGCAAAGATACACTTCTTCAGATTAATTAACAGTTTCTCTTCCCTTAGCCTTTCAAGGACACTACAAATATGCAGTAAATGTTCTTCCAAAGTCTTGCTGAAAATTAAAATATCATCCAAATAGACAATAACAAATTTTTCCAAGAACTTCTTAAGTACCTCATTCATGAGCCGCATGAAGGTGCTTGGGGCGTTCGTCAATCCAAAGGGCATGACTAACCACTCATAAAGACCCTCCTTGGTCTTGAAGGCTATTTTCCACTCATCTCCTTCTTGAATTCATATTTGATGATAGCCACTCTTGAGATCTATCTTTGTGAAGTACTGAGCTCCACTCAAGCAGTCCATAAGATCATCCATCCTTGGCAAAGGAAACTAGTACTTGATGGTTATCCTATTTATAGCTCAAGAATATGTACACATCCTCCACTCTCCATCCTTCTTTGATGCGAGTACTGCAAGTACTGCACATGGACTCAGGCTCTCTCGAATCAAGCCCTTCCTCAATAGCTCCTGAACCTGTCTATTTAGCTCCTCTGTTTCAACAGGAGTCATCCTGTGAGCAGCCTTGTTAGGCAAACTAGCTCCTAGAATCATATCTATCTGATGACTGATTTGCCTTACTGGTGGCAATCCACCTGGAACATTATCAGAGATAATATCTCCAAATTCCCCTAGTAAATCTGAAACTTCAAGTGGTATTTCACTACTACCTTCTTTATCTTTCCTAGGAATCAAAGCATAGCACATATGCTGATGTTTCATGCCATCTAAAAACTTCCCTCCATCAACAAGACAAATCCTAGCACTGCTACATACCTTTTCACCTTCCTTTTTCATGGGCTTCAATTTGTGGCTAACTCCATACTTTTTCAGAGAGTATGTGTTTGCATGCCCATCATGTACTGCATGTCTATCAAACTGCCATGGTCTACCCAACAATAGATGGCAAACATCCATCGAAATAACATCACAGAGAACTTCATCATGGTAAGTCCCAATTTTGAATTTCACTAAACATTTTTCACTTACCAAGACCTTATGATCATATTTTACCCAAGCAATCTGATAGGGCTAGGGTTGTTTCTCCCTCTTGAGCTTCATCTTAGAGACCATCTCTTCTGATACCAAGTTATTAGTGCTACCACCATCAATGATCACATCACAACATTTATCCTCACACTTACATCTGGTACGAAACAAACTCCTTCATTGTCCTAGTTAAATCTCACCACTTAGTAGGACTCTTTCATTTACCAAGGTCTCTCCTCTTTCTGCATCCTCTGAATGTGATGATTGTGCATCCTCATCCACATGAGCAACCCTAGTTTGGCCCTTAGCTCTCCTATCTGTCCTTCCTTGTCGTTGAGGGCATTCAAAGGCATGACAACCTTCTTCATTGCAATGGAAATAGGTACCATGAAAGTCACCTCTTCCTTGTCCATGTCCTCTACCTCTTCCTCTCTGATTTCCAAAGTCTTGATCATGGGAGCAGTTGAAACCTTCATTCCTCTGGTTCCTGCTAGTACCCACATCTTCATTTTTCTTTTGGGTTTCATTGCGGCCTCTAGATGATCTACCGCTTCCCCTTCCTCCTTGACTATGCCCTCTTTGTCTTCCTTCAAACCTTTTATTCAGCTTCTCTTCAACTCGTAGGGAAAACTGGTATGCCTCTTCAACACTGGTCATTCTTACTAGGCTTAATTCCTCCTAAATGCTAGGTCACAACCCACTGATATAACGAGCAACCTTCTCCTTATTTTATTCTACATGCCCTACTCTAATCAAGAGTTGGTAAAATTTTTCTGTATATTCTTGGACTGATCTTCCTGCTTGCTTTAACCCATGCATCTTCTTAAACAAATCAAGCTCGTAGTCCATAAGAATGAACTACTTCTTCAATTTGTCCACCATGCGATCCCATCTTGTGATCTTCTCCTTTCCTCTTCTATTTCTTTCCAATTAGACCTGTTGCCACCAAATTTTGGCATGGCCTTTCAGTTTTGCTTTTGCAAACTTAACCCTATCTGGGTCCCTAATATCCTCATACTCAAAGTATTCTTCTAGTTCATTGATCCAATCAATCAACTCATCTGGATTCAGATTTCCTAAAAATACACCCACTTCAATTGTAGGTCTTTTCCCAAACTTAGTAATGGCCCTAAAAAGCATTTCCTCTAAATGATTTAGAACTTCCCCATCAAATTCCCCTTCTGGTCCCATTTTTTCTTCTTCATTGTCATCCTCACTATCATCACTTATGGCAACATTTGCTCCTCTATGGAGCTCCTATTGCAATGCCTATACCTACCTTTGGAGGGCTCTAACCTCCTCAAGATTAATAGCTCTAGCCCTTTTGCCATGCTCTCTTCATGGAGGCATCTTCTAACTCGAACCCACAACCACACAGTCCTAGTGCAAACTGCCTCACAGTCGGTGCTCTGTCTACACACTCAGGAAAATTGGCTCTGATACCACTTGATGGGGACACAACCCAAGAACAGAATGAACACAATAGAAAAGGGAAATTTTATTAACTAAAAAATAAGCTAGTACATTCAATACAGAGAAAATAAACTTCAAAACATGCCCTAACGGCTTACAATAGCATAAATGTGGAGATAATTTCTCCTTTCAGTACCTCCTCTCAAACTCCACTCCGAACTGCCTTTTACAATGTTAGGAATCTCCTAAATAGACCCCGAAGGATTAAGGACTAGGAATAAATTCTAGAAGGTGCTAGTAGGCATCCACTGACCAAATAGAAAGCTCCAAAAGCTGCGTTAGAAGTCGGCACAAATCTAGAAGAATCCAGAAACGGTAATCGAACTTTCGGGAGGCATAACTTTTGAACCGTAGCTTTGATTGACGAACCGTTTACATTTTTGGAAAGCTCTCAAAGTTCTCTATAGCCCTATGGATGTGATTTGCTCGTCCCCCATTTTTTGGCCCTTTTTGAGGTCATTTAATGCCCCTAGCTTGACTTTGAAGCATTCTTAGGAGGTCTCCAAAACTCGAAAAACTGTAATAACTTTCAAACCATGGGGCCTTTTGACCTAATTCTTTTTTTGAAATATTCTAAATCACAATTACATTCATTTGGCCAATTCACACCTTCTAGTTTTCCAAAATGATGGCCCAATTACATGCTCCTATTTTTTCAAGATTTTTTAGCACACTAATAGTCGAACTATGAGAGTTGGAGCCTTTATTTGACCCAAATGGGTGTCCAAAAATGAAAACACATGAAATAGAAACTAAGTCTAAGTACATTTTTTTGGGTGACATAGGATTGCCCTTATACCTCTGGATGCTCCTGCATCACTCACCCTTGGGAGGGAAGAGATGCTTGGGTGAAGGGGTTAGTTGGGCTCACACATGTAGTTGAGGAATCCTCCCTTGTGTGGAGATGGTTATATATGTTCTATGGAATGTGAATTATCTTGCTCACTTGCATCTTGGGAGGTATAAGAAGGTATGTAGAAGGGAAAATGTTGGTTGCCCCAAAAGGGCATTTGGAATTTGAAAAGATGTGTATCTTGTAAATGAAAGCTATGTAAATCCTCCTCATGGTGAGAGCCCACCTTCACCCTATTCTAGATTCATTTGTTGAATCTTTGTGCATAACCTTAAATGGGATGTGTTGTGATGTCTTGTGCCAAATCTTGTCTTATTGTTGTGTATATGCATGGCATGGGAATGTGAAGATTGCAACCATCTATGCCTTGTTTCCCCAAGCTCGGTGGGTGGCCTCCTTGAGGCCTAGGTTGGGAGGTGAGCCTCCATGGTTCCCAATTTGTCTTTCTTTTGCAAGTTTTCACTTGAAGAGTTTGGAAATTTGATGGTTAAGAAGTTTATTATTTGCATGGAGAAAGACACCTTCATGGTTGGTGTTAAAATGGAGAAGTGAGCTCCATCTTATGATGAGCATTCATTGTGTAGAAATGTGTTGTCAGTGGCTTCATGTAGAGAGGTTTTGAGATATCTTGTTGTATGATTCTTCATTGTGTATTTTGAGTAATGTTTCCCACCACCTTGTGATTGTTGATATTGTGTTGATTTTGGTTATTGATTTATCATTGCTTAAATTTAGTATGTGTTGAAGAAATGAAATTGTATCACAAAATATCTGAAAGAATGAGCAGTTTATTATCACCTCGATGTTCTTATTTTCTCTATTGTTATAAGATTAGCATGATCACATGAATGTTCAATTTTGTGTTCATTTAGTTGTAATAGTTAATTGACAGACATGTAAATGTGTTAAACTATATAATATAGATTATTGAGGTTCATGGAAAAGCTAATTTGAAATCCATATAAGATCCATAAGAATGTTTGTTGAATTGCAAAAAAACAAAAAAACAAAAAAAACAAAAAAAAAAGGGGGGGGTTATGGTGAGCTTGCTTAATTAGAATAGAGAGCTTAATAAGAATAAAAGGTTACACTAATGTCAATTTGAATCTAAACCATCCTAACATTACATAAAAAAGACTTAGACAATAAGAGAACACAACAAGCCTATAGGTGCAATTCTACTCTCTAGAAAAAGTATGAGAAACTAATAAAAATTATCCTCTTGCAGAAAAAACAATTAAATATTAATTATAGGATAGCAAAATCTCTTATTTATGTTAAACTAAACATATATCCACTCATAAAAATGAAAGGAGCTCAAGTTGCATATAAATAAACCTAAAATGGTTTACACCTCCCTTAGAAACCAACTAGAAGCATTTATGTGGTGTCAAGTTCAAAGAGAACAAAATTGTTTTTAAAAAAAAACATTAAAAATTTAGATGGGGAGAAGTCACATCCTCACCCACCCCAATCCTATCAAATTGCAAGGAAAAGCATGACTTGCTAAAAAGTCAAATTAAATTCATCATCCCTTTATGTTAAATGAAAGGCTCCTTGCCCTAGTTGCCTCAAATTGGAAGCATAAGCCATTATGGTGCTATCAGCATATTAAATCGCCCTCCTATCAGTCATTTCCATGATGTCATAGTTGAAAATGTGGTTAGAAAAATAAGGGTGGGTGACACATGGGAATAAGTGGAAAGCCTTCATTGTTAGGAGAAAACATAAAAGCTAATTCGACACTTCTTCCCTCAAACAAACAACCTTGTGCATAGGTAAAGTTTAATATTTGAAAATTCCTTTCACTCACACCTAAGCTTGCATGTGCAGCAAGAAGTCAGCATAAATCAAATGATAGAAAGTGCAGAATTTAGATAGGTCATAAGGGGAACATAGGGTAGAAAGATATAGGTTTGTTTAGGTCTAAAATAATTAGGAGTACATTTTATTAGGTATGGGTTCAAGCAAAAAAAAATTATGTAAGAAATATTCTTGGATTATTTTAGATGACAGTATTTAGATAGTTTCCATATATTACGAGGAAGTGTAGTGTTATAATGATTACCTAGAAGATGTTTGGGTGGCATAGTTTTGATGTTGTTCTATACTTTACACTTAGTTATTTCTATGTAAAAGAATAAATAAATTGAGAAGATAATATGTAGACGTTTAAACATATTAACTTAATTTCCTTAATCATAGATGTTCTAAAAATACTAAATTTATATTTATATTTACCCTTTTTTTTATTAATTTGTTCTTGCATCAAATCTCGATGTAGTAAATTTAATATTATGAATAATTCGAACGTAATGCTAGTACGAACCATAGTAAATCAAACTTCATGCCAACTAAACCCTAATGTAAGAACATAAATATATATTTAAAATGGAAAAATAAAAATAAAAAATTATTAGTTGTGTTTTACCATGTAAGAATTTGGGGCATGACATAGGGTGATGTCTCTTGACATACTTTGACAATCTCGGTTCTACTCTATTTTCCTCATTTGGTCTATCAACTTCTAAATCACTATGTAGTTCTCTATTAGGTAATTCAACATATCTTTCATGTTCACTAATCTCAAAATTAGAATGTGCCTCACTTTCATTCTATAACTTAACACTTGATTGTAGCTCAATTCCTAAATGCAACTTGGCATTAATAGTATGTAACTTGATAGTCACTAAAACTTGTCATTGATTTGCAACTTGATTCACAAAATTTTCATCAACAAGCATACCTTCATAAAAGTATACAAATGATTTTTATTCCTCTAGTTCCTTCATAGGTTTAACCTCATGTACTTCTATATATTCATCAAATTCCACATTTACACTTTCCACAACTTTGTTAGTGTTAGTATTTAAACACTTATAAGCTTTACTTCCCTTGGAATAACCAAGGAATATACCTTCTTCACTTTTTTCCTATAATTTACCATTTCCAAAATATTTGAGAATATAACAATTGCTTCCAAATACCTTAAAATATTTTACATTGGGTGAGTATCTATATCGTATTTCAAAAGGTGTTGAGTGAGTACATTTCTTGACTTGCACATAATTCAAGGTATAGATAGTTCTACTTATAGCCTCTCTCTAGTATTTCAAAGCAACATATTTCTCCATCATGAGTGTGCTAGAATAGTCCATTAGATATCTATTCCTCCTTTTAGAAATTCTATTTTGTGGAGGGGTGCCAGGAGAACATGTCTATCTTTTGATTCCTCTGTCATTACTATATATCTCAAACTCATTTGATGTAAATTCTCCTCTATCAGATCTCAAACATTTCAAACTTTTATCTATTTCCTTCTCAACTCTTTCTAGGTACCATTTAAACATTTAGAAAGCATCATATCTCTATTTCACAAATATAACTACCATCTTCTTAGAATAGTCATCAACAAATAGCAGAATATACTTATCACCTTTGTATCTTTGCACATCAATTGGTCCAAACAATTGAGTATGGACTATCTCCAAAATTTCTTTAGAGGTGTGAGTCTTACCCTTAAAACTAGACTTTGTCATTTTTCCTAACTAACATTGTTTAAAAATTATATTGCTAGGTTTCTTCAACTTAGGAAAACCTCTGACTCTTCTCATGTTACTAATAATAACCAAGTTATTAAAATTAACATGACATATCCTCTTGTGCCATAACTACACATCATTAAATTATACAACTAGACAAGTAGCATCATTCATATCAAGATAGAATAGATTACCTCTAGTATGACCATATTTTCCCATTAGTTTTCCATCAGTCTTGTATATCTTAGTAATCTTTTTCTCAAAATCAACCTTGCAACCTGAACTATTCAGTTGTGACACAATCAAAAACTTATAGTTAAGTCCTTCAACATAATAAGCATTGTCACATAAAATCTTTTCTGTGGGTTTGATAGAACCTTTTCCTTTTATTAGATACGGTGCATCATTACCAAACCTTACACTATTTCTATCATAATAATTCAAGGTAATGAACTTACTTTTATCTCTAGTCATGTAATGTGAAGACCAACAATCAATGATCCATCTGTCATTCTTGTTCACACAAGACAATAGTGTAGTTGCCTCATCCTCATCAAAATCAGCCTTCATTGCAACATACACCACTTCATCATCACAATTGTTAGATCCATCTTTAGTTTCCTCTTCTGGAATGTAGCAAGACTTGTTTCCTTTATCTTTTTAATATTTGTTGTCCTCATCTCTTCTACTTTTTTACCTGTCTCCACCTCTATATTTTTTCTTCTCTAGACATCTAGCAGCAATATTACCAACCTCATTGCAATTAAAACACATGATAGGTAACTTCCCTTCAAATTTTCCTTTACCTCTATGAAATCTCCTTGCTAATAGTGCTTCAAGTTGTTCTACATCCTCTTCATCTATATTAATATCACTGGAAACATATTTTACGTTTTTCTTCTTATTCTCATTAGGTTCCTTCAATGATAGCTTAGCTTTGAAAGTAGATTCAAAATTGCCAGATTTGATGTTATCAAAATTAGATAGCTCAAAAGTAATAAGCCTACCTACTAGACCTTCAAGAGTTAGCTTAGAACCAGGTATACATCCCAATTCTTGTATTGTAAAAACTTTAAAACCATAGATGGGTAGTAGTGTTCTCAAAACTTTGTTTAATATAATCTCATTATCTATCTTACTAGTGGATCCTCTTATAGCATTAACAAAATATTTTATCCTAAATAAATATTGAGAAACACTCTCACTTTACTACATCCTCATGTCATCGAACTTACCTCCAAGACTTTCATATTTGGCTCTCAATACATTTGCATCACCTCCATAGATGGTGTGAAGAGCATCCCACATCTTCTTTGAACTGTCACAACCCTTAATGTCATAAAACTTGGCATAAATTAGGATAGAGGCAATCTCCAATATTTCTTGATTATGTTCTTTCTTCTTTTTTAGATCTTCAATAGTTAAGGCTCTAGTAGGATCAACATGCTCAGTGGTGATGGTAGATTGTGCATGGTCTCCAAGACCTCCTAGATGTAGCTTTATCAAACTTTTCCATGCAGGAAAGTTATCTCTATTAAGCTTGGGTGCCTCTCTTTTTGACATCTTGATCTTTTGCTTCTAGTACCTTCAAACTAGTCCTCTTAAGCAAACGAATCTAATACTAATTGTTGAAATTATTTAAAATAACTGAGAGGGCAGATGAATCAGTTATCCAAGGTCTAGATGTATAAATAGAACTTTCCACAACTTAGTTAACCCATATCCATAAAACATATTCATCATGCATGCATCTATTAGATCATACAATCACTTAAGCTTTGTAGGTTACTATCAAATCAACTTTGCAGAAATGTATGCATCAAAGATTAAAAAATTCAATAACATATTTGACACAATGATTTTACATGAAAACCCAATTTGGGAAAATCACCAGTAATATGCTACTCATTCTCACTCTTTTGAAGTGATTCCCTGTGAAAGGCCAACCCTATTAAAGGTTACAATACATAATATTAAATGTGACCTAGTTAGAGAATTTTAATCAATTGGAATGTCACCTAGTTAAAAGATTTATAAATGACTGTTAGGTCAACCTTAATTCAAAGGATTTACCCTAGACTAGTACAATGATTAGGAACTAACGATAAGGCTTGATCTGATAAAAACTTACAACTCACTTTCAAATTATAGATCTATGTATTAGTCCTCCATTTTTCTTGACTTCCACACACTTCAACTTTGATAGTTTTTTCACCCTTCAAGCATTCATACTCTTAATCCTTCTTTCTTTTCTTTCCAATAGCAATCTCTTATGTTCAATCTCTGAATGAAGCAATACCTTAGACCTCTTTCTAACTTAAGTTCTCCAACATTTATCAACCTTGCTTCTAACTAGCCATCTCTATAAATAGAAAATTAAGATCTTTTACCATTCATCCTCTATCATCCAATTTAGGGTTAGGTAGGATTAGGTAGGATTCAATGAATCTACCCATCTTTTCATTTTAGTCCCTTCTAGAACCTTCTTCTTTAATCCTCTCTGAAATCACCTCAAAACAATTTACCATGAATTATGTACCATGAACTCATCATAGTTATCTTCCACACACTTCACAAAATTCAAAAAAAAAATAGTTGACTCAAATTCATTAAATCCATGGTTTAACATGAATACTAGCACTTGGCATCAATATGTTGTCACTCACCTTCTATACTGTTCTTTCACTCATCTTCAACTAGATCACTCGGCAAACACTAAATTTTATTAGTGGTCAACATCAACTAAACTTTACTCAGCTTACACTATATTACTCAACATACACTAAAATTTGACTTTTCTTGGCTCCAACTGATTTTTTGCTTGGCGTGAACTAACTTTTCTAGGCACCTACTATCCACTCGATCAAGCTTGGCAGACTCAATTCTTCTTACTTGTTCTTCTAGGCTATGTCAATGTATCTAATATTTGCAACCTTAAGTAGATCATCAATGCACTATATCATCACTATCTTAATTGATCTTTCTGCTCCTTTTTACATACCATAACTCAACCTTTTCTCTAAGCTCTTTTGTTATCTCATTTTATCAAATTCCCCTCTCATTTTTTCTAAACAATTCCAACATATTCACCCCCTAAATCATAATTTGATCTTCCTTATAAATAGGTGAAATTGATCGATGGTTACAACCTTCAATGCTTGCCTTAATACAGTCTAGAATGTTAGAGCATTTGAATAATGGTGTGAAACTTATAATTTCCTCTTGTTTCAATGAAATTATTAGGATAACATCTCAAAGAAGGTCTTACAATCACTAGTGGATAACTTTTGTTGATTACAGGATAACAAAGGCCCTACCTTTGGTAAGAGGACTGTAATATTGGATATTATGGAAAAGTCTAGATTTTATTATTATGTTAAACCTCCATTATGATTGAATGATACTTTAGATGTTTCATGGTGTCTTAAGTGGATATATAAGAAGCATCATCCAGACAATGTGATGGCCTACATTAAAATTATCATGTCAATAATCTTCAATGAGAATGATGACATATGTAAGCAATTAAAATTAAGTTTGTTGGCTATGTGAAGAAGGGAGAACATAATCTCACCTATGGCTTACGATCTTGTGGAAGAGCTAATTGAATATAAGTTGGACATGTTGAAATATTTTATGACTGAACCTAAGTTAATTTCAACAGACATATAGGTTGAAGGATCTCCAAGAATAAGAAAAAACCAAATGAGAAGAGAACAATTTGTTTCACCTGTCAAAAAATTTGGACACCTAGTCACATTTGTGAGGATTATAGTGAAGTTTGGGAAAATAAAGAAGTTTAGGCCAGCAATGAAGAAGAAAAAAAAATTATAGCTTTTCCCCTATAAAGTGACACAAGCATTGGTCATATAACTTTCTATATCAGTGACTTAGAGGTGGTTATAGACAAGAATCTTTAAGGGGATGAACTAATTGGAGGAGAGAGAGTGTGTTGGAGACTTTAGATGGTGATAACTTACTTTAAAATGATGACATAAAAACCACCTTTTCATTACACAAATAAATCAAACAAAGAGCTTGAAGGCTACAATGACATAGATGACACCCTTTTTAATATTGATGAATCTTACATTTTTTATCCAAATAACTCACTTATACATGATAATGATTTAGTGAAATAATCAAGAAAAAAATTCTAGGATGATGATGTTATGGATGACTAACTAGAAAATACATACTAGAGTGACAATGATTCTTTGAAAAAATAGGTGAAAGTTGATGAATATATGATTTTTACAACCTTGGTCTATTATGATGATACTCACAGAATCATTTATGATCTCTTCAAGAAGGCACAAATGGTAAAGAGACAAAAGGGAATAGAAAGAGACTTATGTCTACTCTCAAATAGAGATTCCATATATAAGGTTGCTAGAACATATCCTAAGAAACTGAGGGAAAAAGAAGATGAGTTTAATAAGCTCAACAATGAGCTTAATGTTTCTCAAAAGGCATTGGATAATACATTGGTCATGAAGCTAAAAATTTAGACTCTTGTCACCAAAATCTCTATGGAACAAGAGGACAAAGGAACACGTGAATTTTTCCAAGAAGTGATTAAGGAACTTGATAGAATTAAGCATACTTGTGACTTGGATAATTGTCCCAAGAGATCAACTAACAAAATTTTGGATCATATTAAGCTAGTAGAAAATTCTTTATTTGAAGTGGATATTGATTGGACATTTGCTAATCCACTTTTGACTTGAATAAAAAAGATCTTTTGGTTTTTCGTGATCAAGATAATCTTGACTGGAGAATGTAGGACCTAGTTGTTGTTCCTGGTAGTTACTTTTCTTCATAGGATTGTTGTGGTGACCCAATTTTCAGATTTGACATTATTTCTCATTCTTCGGTTAGCTTACACATCATTTTTGTTTCTAACTTACGCATGAGTTTGATAGACTCCTTGGATCTTGGTTGATAATTGATGGGAGTTATAATATTATCATAGGGGATGGATTCTTAGACCTTTCTTTACTCATGAAAATGATGTACCTAGGTGTACTTCATACTAATGATAGAATGAATGGCCTCTCTACACCTTTGATATTAATTTTAACTATTGAGAAGTTTGATTTGTTCATCAATAGTTTAGGATGGAGAGTTGTGATGGAGATTAGTATGCATTTCCATGGGAGATCACATATAGATGGAGAGTTTTCTAGTATTAATATCTCCTCAAGATATTTATCTCATATCATATCTAATGGTCATGATAGTATAATATTGTGGGACCCTAGTATTGGTATGATTGATATTTTAATTTAGCAGTGTATTGATGAGAAGCTCACAATTTTAGCCCCATTAATTATATTAGAGTAACACAATAGATTGTTAGAGAATTCTTTCCAAGGATGGTTTGGGATCGAAAAGTTGATAGGATGAGTGCCTTACTTCTTGAATATTGTGATGATTTTTTATATAATCTTGATCTTAGAGTACTTTTAATTGGAGTAGAGTAGAAGATGGATATAGCAATTATTTTCATATTGGACAACAAGACTACTTGCAGATTTATATGGGATCTTGGCACTAATTATTAGAGGAAAATCAATCTCAAGGAGTGGGGACTTGTAATGTCCCCTTTTTTGGGACATTAGGAATTTTGAAGTAAAATTCATGAAATATTAATTTTGACCTAAGGGGGGTTTAATGAAAATTTATTAAATGGGTCAAATTAATATTATAAAGTGGGTAGAATGTGACAAAAAGGAAAAGAAAGAGAGGACAAGAGGAAAAAATTGAAGGGTCATCATTTTGAAAATAAAAGAAAGATGAGGAGATCATTTTTAGTAGGCTTGGATATTGACTTTTTTTGGGAATTCTCTTGGAGAAATCAAGGAAACATTAGCTTCTATTTAGGATCTAAGGATGCAAGCCCTCTAGTTCTTCTTGGTGGATTGGATGTAGCCCCAATTCATCATCTATGATGAATTTGTGATGGATTTAACAATTGAATTTTAGGTTCATTTTTTATTATCCAATTTTACTGGTATCATTTTTTATATGATTGGATTATTATTGTATTGTTGGTTTATAAAGCAATAAAAAATTTTGAAACATTTTCTAGTTATTTATTGGTAAATGGTGTTGATTATTTACCAGTTACTTGTTGTTTATTATTTTATAAATTATTTTTTATGATTCTAAATTTTATTTGAGAAAAAATTGGAGATAATATTTGATTGGGATATTACAATCTTGATATTTAAAATTATAGTAACCCAGAGAATCAATGTATCTTTTAACCATATAGGCATCTTGAATGATAATTCTAGAATGAATAGACAAAGTACTTGGAAATGGCTTGGACAAGCTCAGGAGAAAGAACACTCTAACTAGAAAATGAGTGAGTTCAAAAGGAACAAGATCACATTTGATTAAAATACCTAGTTTATTTTCAAAATGCTCAATGACGTCTAGATCTTGATAGTCCAAAGGCAAAGACAAAAATTTATTCCATAAAGCATTAAGTTATACAATATAGGATTCATCCTAAAGTTAGGAATCCAAGATAAAGAGTAAAGATCAGACCCCTTACAAAATTGCCCCTTTATTTTATGACATCATCACTTTGATCTTTAGACTCAAACAAAGAAATATTTAGAATTTTCATCTATATAGAATACATACTTAACTCCCTCACAATTTTTATCATCCCAATGTAGAATTTCAAAGATTTGTAAAGAAGAGTCCCAAAATTTACCAATGAGAGTTATTTCCCATAAAAGAGACACATGCTACCAAAAAAATATGCTCAAGCAAAGAGATTGTATAAACTTGATCAGTTCTGACACGTTGATGTCCCTTTGAACCATGGAAAAATTGCTCACTATCTCACTAATCGTGAATCTCATGTAGAATATCTTTATTTAGCTACACATCCTAGACCTTTTCCTTAATACTTTACTGATCTATTTGGTTTAAACGGGGCTTTGTGTTTACTTTGAAGCAAGATAGATTCATTGCATATTGAAGAATGTCAAACTTGTATCAATCTATCATTAAGGTTAGTCAAGAATTTAGGGTTTTGTAGGGTGGTATTATTAGGCCATGGAACATATGATGCATATCATTTAAAACTAGTAGTATTTATGTGGATCTTTCATACCTTTTTCCCCCTCTATAACTAAGGGAAATAATCTTCATAGATGTAAAAAATAGGTTGGTACTTCTAAAAAATCCCAATCCTTTTATGCCTCTTTTTCCCCATCTAGGAAATCTAATCAGAAGAATTCTTCCATGGCCTTCCCACAAATCTATTCCTCTATGGATAGGTTGCAAATGTATATAGTCCTTTGCCATTGTTAAACCCTCTATAATAGTTCAAACCTCTTTCCTTCTAAACTCCCCACTCGACTCACTCATGCTCCATCATTCCTATATTATCTTTTTCCTATTGAAATTTACAAAGAATTTTGGGAAATTATTAAGATGAATATTTTTGAATTTGTGCAATAATCATTTAGGAATAATAGACTCAATGATATATTTCTCTATCTTATTCAAAATAATGGAGCCAATTATCTTGATTCCTTTAGATCTATAGTGAATTGTGATGTCATCTACAAAATTATCACAAATTTGATATATAAAAAGTTCAAGGCATGACTACATTAAAATGTAATATCTAAAGAGAAAGGTGAATTTGTCATTGGTAGGTAAATTCTAGATGAGATCGTTACAAAAAAAAAAGTTATGCATTCATGGAAGCCTATGAGGAGAAGGCTATCTTCATAAAATGGATATGGCCAATATATGATAGGGTTGTATGGAGTTTCTTGTGCAAATTTCTCACTATCTTTGGTTTTGGAAGTGCGTGGATTAGTTGGTGGTGAGTTGTATATCTTCTTCCTCTATTGTACTTCTTATTAATGGTGAGCCCACATAGCTATTTGGTGCTTCTAGAGGTATTTGATAGGGGAGTACTCTCTCCCTATACTTATTCATATTAATGGTTGAAGGATTAGGAAAAATTATAAGTCTCAAGTTGAGCAAGGTCTAATCTATGGTTGGAATTAGATCATTTGCTTCCCCTTTCTTCTTACCTTCAATTTTTTGATGATACTTCCTTAATGGACACCACCATAATTAATGAAGATGACAATTTTATATAATTTTTAGGTATCTATATGAGAGCATCAAGGAAAAAGATCAATGACATGAAATCTTAAATCTTCCTTTTTAGTACCCTTAACTTCATTCAATATAGGATTGCTAGGATTTTAAGGTTTTAGGTTTTTGTTCTTCATTTTTTTTTATCTTGGAATTCCTCTTTTAGTATGGCAGGCTACCTAGGGAGCTCTGGTAGGAATTTTTGGATAAGATTTGACATAAGATTAATCATTTCACAAATTTATTTCTCTTAATTGAATACAAAGTGACTCTTCTAAAGTTAGTAGTTTAGGATCTTCCCATTTATAGATGCATTGTGCGGAAAACTCCTACAAGTTTTATTAAAGAATGTGATGCCCTTTCAAGACATTTTTTATGGAATAGTAACTTATTCTCTTTGAAGTGGAGTATGCTTATGTGGTTTTTAGTTTTTAGATCAAAACAAGATGGTGGTCTAGGCTTGCACCAAGAAAACATGAATGGGTATTTTTTGGTTGCTAAGTTTTTTTGGAGATGGTGCATCACTGAGATTAGGAATGAGCCAAAATCCTCAATATTAGATATGTAGGGTGTGTGGTTGGAAAGGATGTTTCCTATGTGTTGCCAAGTTTTAATCTTACCCTTTTAAGGTTGAGGTCATTGGTTAAAGTGAGTTTATTTCTAAGATAGATTTGTCTAAGTCTATTTTTGGTCACTTACTTCTCATCTTTCCTAAGTTCTATAGTTTCTTTATTTTCTAGGTCTCCCTTTGCATTACCTTTACCTAATCTTTCTAAGCAAGTTTCCTATTTGACTAGTGTGCATGGAAATTAGGTGATTTAGGCATGGTTGTGTTGTGATATTACATCCTCCTAATGAGAAGTAAGTGTTTTGTATTTTATTATCTGTAATCTTTATCTAACATTCCATATCCTATAAATTTCAATCTTTCAAGCTGATTTTCTCCTTATGTGAACTACATCAAGTGCAAATCTGACAAATGAAGCCATGATAGTGAGTAATAAGCTAAGAACATGATTTTTTCTACACCCAAAAGCCTACAAAGCTATGGTTAAATGCTAGGGTGAGTCTCATTCAAATTTGTGGAGATAAGATCAAGTACTACTAGGGAAAATAATTCTATGGTTTTTCTATTGCATATCCATGGAAATGAGCCATTTCATTCTATTTTTGAGGTTGTATGAACTTGAGCCAAAACTCAAGTAAAATGATCAAATATTGTGAGCATAATATTGTAAGAACTATTTATAGGCTTATAACTAATAAGGCATGCTTGAGATTTAACTTTGAGGCCATCTGATTGAAGTATAAGGTTGAATGTTGTTTGATGTGCTTCAGTCTAGGAAATGACACTAAGAAAGGAGTTTTACTTCCAAAAGAAACAACAAGGGCTACTTTCCAAGGACTTTAAGAAAAGAAATTCAAGTCATTCTAAAACATGAGTATCCCTCAAAGATGCTCACAAGATAATTTTGGAGAAGTTAGTGATGGAAATGTGAACCCAATATAAAGGAAAAATAGCATTAAAAGCCTTGGGTGGAAAGTGGAAGAGTGAAATGTGCAAGCTAGCCAAAGGATTACTCCTAGTGCTAAGAATCTAAATAAAATAAAAAGGGGTTTGTAGAAAAGCTAAGTCTCTCTCTCTCTCTCTCTCTCTCTCTCTCTCTCTCTCTCTCTCTCTCTCTCTCTCTCTCTCTCTCTCTCTCTCTCTCTCTCTCTCTCTCTCTCTCTCTCTCTCTCTCTCTCTCTCCTGCATGTGATAATGTTATTAAGTATATCTACTTTTTGGATTTTGAAGCAAAGTAAGGCACTTCCCATAAAGCTAAAGTATTTGCATTGTTAAAAGATTCTTAGTCATATCACTTTACATTAAGTGAAGTAAGAGTGCTTTTGGGAATTTAGAATTTTATATGCAAATGAACAAAAAGCTTAAATAGTCATTACTCATAGACTCAAATACAAATCCAACTATTATAATCATTGGTTGAATTAAATTTGATTCATGTGGCCCCAACATTCTAATTCCTAAAGTTACTTCATTGGAATTGCATACTATTGGTTTCTACAAGTAAATTTAAATGGGTATTTATCGAGAACTCCATCTTGTGCAATAATAGCATATGGAAATCAAAGATACTAGTTATGATAGATTAATTGGCTTGGAAAGTGAATTAAAATATTTTATAGATACATCCTTTAATTTCTACGATTTGGGTGACCTACATAGGAGGCTAAATTCCAAACCCATTCATCCAATCACTCAAAAACTTAAAGAGAGTAGATTGGTAGAATTTTCTAGCTTTCCAATGGAAGTTCATGCACATAAGTTGGTGAAAGAATGCATAGAGAGATACAACCCAGAAATGAAGCAGATTTTGTTTCCTAGTCAATCCATTCTCATATCAATTAAAAAGACACTGATACAGTCTAGATTTGGAATCCTCATAAAAGAGAAATATTGTGACATTGATTTCAAATCCTCTACATCCATGTTCAATGAGAAGAAGACCCTCATACAAGAGGACATGTAGAGGACCTAGTTCTAGACTACTTGCTCAAAGAAGAACAAGATGCCAAAGACTTTGTTTGGTACAAATATATATATATATATATATATATATATATATATATATATAGAGAGAGAGAGAGAGAGAGAGATTATGGATATCCTCACACTTCTCCTCAAACTGAAAGAAAGAGAGGAGATTTTAGAATTCATTGAGCACCACTTCTTCCTAGTATAAGTAATTTATGTACAGAATATGCATATCTATTGGGTACAGATCATCTAGGATGAGATCACTTCATGATTGTAGTGGGCCAAAGGATTCAAGTAGTTCTATATGTCCTTTATTCAATCTATTCTTTGTAAAATCACCACTTTTGGCCAAGATTCCCTAGCATCCCAAAATATGATGAGCACACCAAAGTCTATGAATTCTACTCACATCTACAACTACAAAGGAGCTATGAGGAATACATAGCTATCAATGGTACCTTTATAATGAGGTTGTGCCAAGAATTTCAAGGATGCCCTAAAAGGAGATTCTCACCAGAGGCAATTTAGGCCATAAGCCAATTTAGATGCTCATTAATCCAGTTCTCGAGCTTCTCCTATTTGTGAATAAGAGCCTATGATGGATTTCCCAAGACGTTGCCTAGATATCCAGAGGACAAGGTGGTTCTAGTTGAGTTGTATTGACAAATCTTGGAAATGAATGCCCTATGTTCAAATGTAAAGAAGATTATTTGGATTCCATTCCCTATAGTAGTAGGCTTGTATTTGTGTGCCTCTAGATCAGATATTTAGAATCTGGTAATGGTTTTTTAAGGCAAGATTAAATTGTTAGTTTATGAGGTGTTGAGGCCTCAATATGATCCAACAAATTTTGTAAGGGAGCATCTAAAGTTGGGATATGCCTATAGGCATGTCCTAGATATTGAAGATTTTTGGTCTAGATGTTTCAATGAGTACCAAACTCAAAAGAGATTTTGGTCAAGACTAACTATTGATGAAATAAAATTATATAAAGACTATATTGATGTCTCTAACCTTATAGATTATGGAGCCTACATGCACCCCAAATCCTATGAAAAGATCAAGAACACACCCATTTTGTCTACCCCACCTACAAACCTAGTCATTGACACAATGGAGGTTCTCATGTAGGAGGTAATCAAGACAAAAAACAAATGGGTGGAGTGGACCCAAGAAAGGAAAATGAGGTCTAAGAGTACTAGTTATACAAGTGGAGTATCAGCTAGAGCCATCCAATCAACTGTAGCAATGACCACTACATCAACATCTACAGGGCCATCACAATCCATTGGCCAAGGAGGAGACCAACCTCTAGAAACAAATGTGCCACTCACTCCAACCTATGGAACTAGCCCTCTCCTAAACATCAAGAAGACTAGAGAGAAGGAAGATATAAAATAAGGGGAAGGAACAAGAAAAATTAGTGGCTAAGCCATCTTCCCCTATTCAAGTCATCAATTTGGATGGTGATACTAACCCCATGGATGGCCAAGAATAGGAAGCATCTCAGCAAGGGGATGCTCTAGCCCTTTTGATAACCAAATTAGTTGTCTTCCATCTTGCTTCTCAAAGCAAACCAACTCCATTAATGTCAAGGAAGTTGTTTGACCCTACAACACTACAATCTACTATCAATGTGCTCTCTATAAAGTCCTAGCTTGAGGAGATATGAGGATGTATCCCCATCAAAGGACTTGATCACACAAGTCACCTCCTCTCAGCCATCAAAGAAAATAAAGAAGCAGAAGACCATTGTAGCATTAGCTACAAATTTAGTAACTGGTCACATGGTAGTTGAGATTGTTGAGCCTCAAAAAGAAGGATGATTTCATGAGCTCTCAAAGGAAGACTTCAAAATCCAAACATTGGATCTTGACATTCCACTTCATGACTCCATGGTGAATATGTGGAAATCAACTAATGAGACAATTGAGGATAAGTTGGAAGAGGTTAGAGTAGATAAGGAGATATTGAAGGCCTTAAATAAAGAGCTAATAAAGTACATAAAGTATACAAATGGAAGTACTTCTTCTAGTCAATTTGACCCAAATACAAAGGAGAATAAGAACTTACTCCTCAAGCTACAATAAGAAAGACAATTCAAGCAAGTAGGCTAAGCTTGGGTAAATTAGATAAAGGCTCAAGGTTCCCCACTAGTTGAGAATTTGGGAAGCCTAGTGTTGGGTGCTCACAAGCATAGAGAAGTGGTTTTGGATCATCAAACAACCATACAAAAGGTAGCAAACAAGTTGGTAGATAAATTGGCCCTTCTATAGGAAGTGATAGACATGAAGACTAATATAGCCATTTCTCATTGGATTCTAAAGACTAGAAAAGAGTCACTATTCCACTGGAACCAATCCTTGGAGTTTGTCATAGAAAGCTCTATAAGATCTACAAATGAACTCAATGATTTGCACAACCTGGTGCAAAAGATCATTGAAAAAAAATTTTGGTATTTGAATGTATTGCACATAGAGTCCATTGTGTCAACTAATGGCAAGCTTATGACATTGAGAGAATGAAGTCCAAGTTCCTAGCATTTTTTGATGAATTCATTGACCCCCTCAACTTCCATGTGTCTAAGATCTAGTAACTCTCAGTAGTGGATGTAGTCATAAGGAGGGAAATGGAGAATTTCCAACAAAGGGTGGCTAGAATTGATGAACTGATGGAAATACATGACTACTGGATGATCCAAGCTAACAATATCCTCATTCTAGGTGCTGAAGAGCTAGATAAAGTAATCGAAGCCATGAAATCTTATAGAGCTAAGATAGTTACTTCTAAGAAGACATGATGTTCTAATGCTTTTTGAGACATCTATCATTCTCCTTCTTGTCTTTTCTAATTTTATCCATTCTTTCCATTTTTCTAA
The DNA here is from genome assembly GCA_028749045.1 of Cupressus sempervirens. Taxonomy (NCBI): domain Eukaryota; kingdom Viridiplantae; phylum Streptophyta; class Pinopsida; order Cupressales; family Cupressaceae; genus Cupressus; species Cupressus sempervirens. The sequence continues at coordinate 443,914,472 of CM053784.1, forward strand.
TCTTTGTAATAGACAAGATTCAAAGTGTCAAATTTGTAGTATTTTGTTTATAGATGCTCTACAAAGACAATCATCCAATGTAACTAACCATTATGAGAAGGCCTATAAATGTAATCTTTGATGAAGTTAATAAGATCGACAAAATTTACTTTGGGCAATCCCTTGTAGCTAGGACTACTATGTGTAACTCTGAGCTCATTTTAAGTTGTGTTGTTCATTTAATATAGAATGGATTGTATGGAATGAATGTGTTAATGTTGAAAGTTGAATGAATGTGAATGAAATTTTCTTTATTTCCTTTTCTCAATAGATTGTATGTCTTACTCTCTTTAGCATATGTATGTCTTTTGTTCTCACTATTGTTTGTCATGGTCTATGTGTTTAGTTTAGATCATTGCATAAGGAAGCCAAATTTTGGTTTGCAGAGTAGTTGAGGGATTGACAATATTATTATTGTCAAACATTAGCAAAATTATGTAATCTGAGAATTACTACTTTCACCATCTCTTCCTTTCTTTCTTTTTGTTATAGTAAGTTTTGCACATTTCCATTTCTTTACATTGTTAGTCTAAGTAGATTGCTTATTGTGAGTCAGCTCCCCTTCTTTTCCTAGGTTGTTTAAAGTGTTGAGCAACTTGGTTTTTTCCTCTTCTACTCTCCGGTTAAGAGCATACCCCCAAAACCCAAAAGAAAAATTCATTTCATATCTTGCACTTATAAGGGAGATATACCTTTTGATTTAGGGGTATTTGATAGATTATTACACTTACACATTCTATTGTTAACTTATTTATTTTTAATAAGCCATTGGGAAACTTAAGAGTTGAGGTATAAACTAAAATATCAAGGAAGATAGACTGTTAACCAATAGTTTCTAGCGAATCTATTGGGGAAGGATTCTCATATGTCCTAAGTTCTCTAAGAAATTTTGTGTGTGGCTTTGCTAAGAAACTTAGAGATTATATCTGTGGCACTCAAATAGTTGAGTTATGTATAATAACTCTTAAGGAGAAATGGTGTTACCTCATGAGGGACAAATCTCAGTAGTACAAACTAACCTCAATTTCTAGGACGAGCAAGAGGATATCATTAATCAGTTGAATACCCTCACCTAGAAAAGTTGAAAGTCCCTTGACCAATATAGAAGAGTTAGCTTTGCCCTTGAAAGAGAGGAAGCTAATGTTGAATATTGGGAGAGGATATTAGGGGAAAGAAGATTAAGAGAAGTGCACCCATTGTGAGCTAAGATAGTTCACCCTGGATTCTACATATTCTTGTAGTGCTTGTGATAAAGGGAAAGTTGACCCTATGTTTGAATGATTACATAAAGATGAGTTTCCTTTATTGGAAGATCCTATAGGAAGAGGGAGAACATGCTCTCAGAATATAGTGTATTTAGGGTATTTGTGGTGCTCTTTTTTTGCCTCCTCACCCTATTGTCTAGATTTATAGCCATTCATCTTCACCTCCTATTTTCTGCACTCAAATCCCATCATTGTACAATTCCCTTACTCTTCATGGAGTAGTTACCCCTACTGCTATCACTTTTCAACCTATAATAGAAATCCTCCCTACCTACCTCAATGGATTTTCTATGGGGTAATGCTATTAGCCCTTTTCACCTTGCTACCAACAATGATCTCCCTAGAGCTTATAGAAATAATTTCACAAAATTCAATGGTGATGGGAATATTTCTACTGATGAGCACATCATGACTTTCTTTTTTGCATGCAGTTTCATTTATCCTCAATATGAAGATGTAGCAATGAGGATATTTGTGGAAACCTTAGTTGACAATGCTACTAACTGGTTTTAGCACCTCTCAGTAGGAAGTATTACAACCTAGGATGACATGTGGACCTAATTTGAAGCATGCTATAAGAGTATAGAGGATGAGCATACTCTTTTAACTTAACTTGCCCAGATCAAGAAGGAGCCAAGTGTTCCCATGAGAGACTTTATTTCTAAACTCAATAAGTTGGTCACCTGCTGCAAGCAGGTCTATCATTGATAATTAGAAGATGTTCTTCATTAGCTCCATGCCCCCTGACATAAGCTTTCAAATCAAACATGTGAATGTGGCTAATTTTTTGGCTGCTCAAAATTTGGCAATTGAGTTGGAGGATGATCTTATAGTGGCTAGGAAATGGAAGAGAGAGAGATTTAGAGTGGAGCATCTACAAGCTCTATCCTTGGTGTAACTAACAATACTAAAGAAATGTTTCAAAAGCTCTCCAATGAAATGATTTCCATGAAGGGACAAATAGGAAAACCTGACTCGTCACTCCAGCAACCATATCAAGACATTCCTTGAAGGCAACATAAAGGTAGACCATTGCAACTGTCATCTACTTAGCAAAATATTTCTACTGAGGTAGCCCCCAAGAAGCAAAAAAAAAATTTCATCTATCAGAAGATCATGATGGTGATTCATACCCAAAAATGAATAGCTATAAGTAGCTCACTACTTCTAATGAGTTCACCATCGAGTATCTTGAAAGTGAAGATAATTTTCCTCCACATGGTAACTCTAGAACATTCTTTTTGGAGTATGAATCAGATTCAGAGGTCAAAGGTGACTACTTTACCACCTTAGATGGGATGCAAATAACTATGACTAAAAGAATCTAGAGAGAGAAGAATTTGGTGAACTCTATTCCTTCCTAGAACACAGCCATTAGCCCTTCACCAACTGCACCTAGAGCATCCACTTCCTCATCCTAGAGGAAAGAGAAATCAAAGTTTGAATCAAGTGGTAAGCCTCATTCCTTGTTTGATATTATATAGTATCATAAGGATTCCCATATCTAGGTGTCTCCCCTTGATTATCTCAAAACTCATCATGTTGAGTTACAAAAGCTAGTAGATTATTGTAATAGTGATGCTAATGCCAAAAATCAGCCTAATATTAACTGTACCATTAGAAATGACCAGCCTTAGTTGGATAGTGGCCACCTAGCTAATGAAGAGCCTTTTTTTCCTATGCTCTTTAAAGAGCAAGAAGCATCAATTTTAGCTACCTCCCCTAGTCAAAAGCTAGACCCATTCTATGTGTCCTTATATGTAAATGGCCATAAGCCTGGTAACTACATTATTAATTCTGGAGTTTTTGATAACCTCATGCCTTATTCAATTTCCCATGCCCTTGGCTTGACTATTACAAAAACCTTTGGACATTTCTATCCCATGGATGCAACGTAGGTCCCTGTAATAGCTCAAGTAAAATATGCACAAGTACCATTGGTTGCTCACCCTACAAAGCGAATGATGTTAACCATCCTAACAACAAACATTTTGGCTAGCTATGAGATGCTCTTTAGTAGAAGATTTTGCAGAGGCATGGGAGGTGAAATCAAGATGGATTGGTCTTGTGTCATTATTCCCATGGGGAATAAGAAAATCAAGTTGGAACCTGAGGAGAAGGCCAAATTCACATATTTAAAGATTGGTTATCCTAAGGCATAGATTCTATATCAAGAAATGGAGTTTGGAAATTACGTGATATTCTCTAATTCTAATTATTTAGAGGAACAACCAAATCCTCCTAGAAATCTAGTAATTTGGACTCTATATTTTGATGTAGTTGCACTAATATTGAGTCCAAAGTTGGTGTGATGCTTGTTTCCCTAAGCGGAGATGTAACTCAAGTTGCCTACAAGTTGTAATTCAAAAATACCAACAACATAGCAAAGTATGAAGCTTTTTTGTTGGGTATCATTGTTGCAAAGTAGAAAGGAGTCAAGATCTTAAGATCTCAAGGAGACATTGAGCTTATAGTGAAGCAAGTTCAAGATTAGTACACTGCAAAGAATGTATTGCTCGAGAATTACAAAAATAGGGTCTAGGATGAGATTGAGAACCTGGATGCTTTTTCAATTTAGGTTGTTCCAAGGGAGTAGAATGCAAGGGTGGACTTATTAGCAGCATCTTCCTTTTTGTTACTCCCTCATCCATATTTCATAGATAATTAGTACAAGGTTGAGGTATTATTTAGGCTTAATATTCCTAACAATGTTGAAACGTGGCAAGTGTTCAATGATGATAAGAAAATATAGTCTTGCCTGGAATAATTAGAACCTTTCAATGATCAATACTTTGAAGGGAGAAAAAAATCTTGCAAGGATTTCTCCCCTGACACCAAGAAATAATTAGAGCTAGGAGTTGAACAACTTAAAGGTAACAAGATTCCTCGACACCTTATTTCCCTTGAGGAGATTTTTGATAGAGATGATGCATTTATTCAAAGGGAAAGAGAAAGGAAAGGTGGAACTTCTAAAGAGTATGAAGGAATGAATATTGGCACCAAATATAAACCTAAGATGGTTAATATTGATAGCAGTTGCTCAAAGGAAGAAAGAGAAAAAGAAAAAGGTTTGTTGACAAAGTGCCAGGATGTGTTTTCTTGGAGATATAAAGACTTAAAGACCTTTAGGAATGGTGAGTTCAAGCATAAAATCCCCCTCAATCCTAACGCTACTCCCTTCAGGAAAAAGTGATGTAACTACAACCTTATGATCTCTGATGCCATGTTTAGGGTGGTTCATAAGATGTTGGAAGCCAAAATTATCTACCCCATACATCATTCAACGTGGATAGCTAACATAGTCCTAGTCTAGAAAAAGAGTGGGGAGATTAGAATTTGCATGGATTTCAAGAATTTGAATTGGGCATCTCTAAAGGACAACTACACCTTTCCTAATATGGACCATCTATTGGAAAAAAATTTTGGATCTGAAATGATGTCCATGCTAGATGGATTCTCAAGTTTCAACCAAATTGAATTAAACCTAAAAGATCAGTTCAAGACTGCATTCACCACTCCTTGAAGAATGTTTACATATAACAGAATTCCCTTTGGGCTCATTAATATTGGCACCACTTTTCAAAGGGCTACGAATTCATCCTTTGTTGATTTAAAGGATAAGATCATAGTTATATATTTGGATGACCTGACAGTCTTCTCCAAGAAAAGATAAAATCATCTAAGGGATTTAGAGAAGGTGTTGAAAAGATGCAAGGAGCATGGGATTTCGCTCAATCCCAAGAAGTTAGTATTCTATGTTACAGAAGATAAACTACTAGGTCACATATTTTCTTAGGAAAGTATCTAGATTGATCCAAAGCATGTTAGAGCCATCTAGTAGTTGAATTTTTTAGGAAGCAAATCTAGAGTCAAGTCATTCTTCAGACAAGTGAACTTTCTAATATGTCTCATCCCTAATTTTTCTGAAATCACCAAGTGCATTGCTGATATGATGAAAGGAATTTGGAGTTTCAAATGGAATGACTCTGGAAAATTGGCTTTTGATCAAATCAAGGATGCCATAGCCAAAGCACCCATGCTAGTACATCCAAATTACAGAGTTCATACTATACTGTTATACCTCAGCCCATACATTGTCTGCAATACTAATGCAAGAGAACATGGAAGGTATCCAAGTGCCAATTGCTTTCATGAGTACCCCCCTTAAGAAGCATGAGATGAGATATTCTCAAATAGAAAAGTGTGCCTATGCAGTAGTAAGAGATCTCAAAAACTTTAGATTCTATGTATTGCACTCTCATTCTATTGTGTTCATACCTAATCCAATTGTCAAGAGCATATTGACTCAACAAGAGATAGGTTGCAACACTAGAGGTGCATGGATAGCTAAGGTTCAAGAATATGACATTGACCTAAAGCTAACCAAGTTGGTGAGAGGGAATGGCTTGTGTGAAATGATAGCAAAAAATTAGGACTTGAGCCAAGATGATGAATTAGCAAGGGCACTAATGCTTAGTCTTCAGGATCCTTGGTTCTTGAGTAGTGCCTACTTTCTAACTTATAGAGATTTCCCTGATGGATAGACATACAAGCAAAAAAAAGACCTCAAAATTAAATCAGCTAAGTATTTCATATATGATGGCCAACTATACAAGAGCACAATAGATGTGTCCTTTCTAAGATGGGTGGATAAACCTCAACAAGAAAGGTTTCTTCATAGCTTTCGTAATGAGGCATGTGACGGTCATTTTTCATCAACAGTCATAGCACACAAGATTTTAATGTAATGTTATTATTGGCTTGGCATGTTCAAGGAAACTTATAAGTGGGTGGCCAAGTGTGACAAGTGCATAATCTTCTCTAGCAAGCCTCAATTAGTTTCTCTACCTCTAAAGCTAGTTGTAATTAAAGTCCCCTTTCAACAATGGGGAATTGATTTCATTGGACCAATCAACCTACCCTCATCTACTAGTCATTTATATATCATCACTACTATGGACTACTTCACTAAATGGGTGGATACCAAGCCAACTAAGAACACTACTTCTAAGGTAGTCTATGAATTTATTAAAGAGAACATCTTGATAAGGTTTGGAGTGCCAACTAAGATTGTCATAGATAATTATTCCTATTTTTCTTTTGTGGAGATTACAAAATTCTACTATGATAATAGTATAAATTCAAGTCATTCATCATACTACTTTCCTCAAGGAAATGGTCAAGTAGAATCAAATAATAAAAATTTGATCAATATCATGAAGAAATTGGTCTCTAATAACCAAAAGATCCAGCACAATAAATTGTATGATGCACTCAAGGAAGACAGAGTTACACCTAAGAAGGAAATTGGGATTTCTCCATTTGAGCTAGTATACAAAGTTGAAGTTAGTCTTCCTCTTCTAGTAGAGCTATCCATTTGCAATCTTTAGCAAGTGATCGAGGATCTAGAATTCCAAGATGGATTGGAGAGTACATTATTTATTTGACTAAGCTAGAAGAAGAACATGAAAGGATGGTTGATCATATCATAGAACATCAGAAGCATGTCAAGACATCCTTTGATAAGAAATCTGGATCAAGCAAGTTCATGGAGGGTGACTAGGTCCTACCATGGGATAGAAGGCACAAGCCCAAAGGCATGTATCACAAGTTTGACTCCCTCTAGAAGGGACCTTTCAAGATTATGCAAGCAAACCATAATAATTCCTTCACTCTAGCATATCCTTTTGGAGAGGTTCTATAATTTTCCTACAATGGCCAAGATTTGAAGTCATTTCAAGTTCACAATTAAAAGAAGGTAACCCCTATAGTTAGTGTTAGTCTAGGTAGGTTTACTTTGTGTCTTTCCTTGCTTGGTTTTCTTTCTTTCCTAGTTTAGATTTCCTTTCTATTTTCATGCTTAGTTTAGTTGTTCACTCTATTTTTCCATTCCAGCTAAGTAAAACTAGAGATTTTGGGTCCCTTGTCAGACATTTTGCAATGCCTAAGTCCCCAGTTAGAGTCAATTGTTGCCAAGTTTTATTCTTACCCTTTTAAGCTTGAGGTGATTGGTCAGAGTAAGTGTCTTTCCAAGAGAGATGTGTCTAAGTCTATTTTTGGTCACCTACTTCTCATCTTTCTCAAGTGTTATACTTTCTTTATTTTCTAGGTCTCCCTTTGTATTACCTTTACCTAATCTTTCTAAGTAGGTTTCTTATTTTAATGGAGCACATGAGGATTAGGTGATTTAGGCATGGTTGAGTTGTGATATTATGTCCTCCTAATGAGAAGTAAATGTTCTATATTTTATTATCTGTAATCTTTCTCTAACATTCCATATCCTATAGATTTTGAGCTTTCAAGCTAATTTTCCCCTTGTATGAACTATATCAAGTGCAAATCTAACAAATGAAGTCATGATAGTGAGTAATTCGCTAAGACTATGATTCTATCTACACCAAAAGGCCTACAAAGATGTGGATAAATGCTAGGGTGAGTCTCATTTAGATTTGTGGAGATAAGACCAAATACTACTAGGGAAACCAAGTCTATGGTTTTTTTGTTGCATATCCATGGAAATGAAGTCATTTCATTCTATTTCTGAGGCTATATGAACTTGATCCAAATCTTAGTTCAAATGATTAAATAGTGTGAGCATAATGTTGAAATAACTATTTAAAGGCTTATAACCAGTAAGACAAGCTGGAGATTTAACTTTGAGGCTATCTGATTGAATTATAAGATTGAATGTTATTTGTTGTGCTTTAGTTCAAGAAATAACACTAAGAAAGGATTTTTTTCACCCTAAGGCAACAAAAAGGGCTAATTTTCTAGGGGCTTTGAGAATAAGACACAAGTATTCCTTAGAGATTCTCAAAAGATACTTTTAGAGAAGTTAGTAATGGAAATATGAACTTGATATAAAGGAAAAGCAGTATTAAAAGCCTTAGGCAAAAAGTGGAAGAGTGGAATGCACAATCTAGCCAAAGGATTACTCCTCATGCTACGATTCCAAATAAAAGGAAAATAGGTTTGCAAAAATGCTAAGTCTCTCTCTCTTTCTCCCACATGTGATAATGTTATTAAGTATATTTGGTTTCCAAATTTTGAAACAAAGTAAGGCACTTACTATAAAGCTAAAATATTTTCACTGTTAAGTGTTTCTTAGTTAAATCACTTTACTTTAAGTAAAGTAAGAGTGCTTTTGGGAACTTAGTATTTTATGTGAAAATGAACGAAAAGTTTAAATAGTCTTTACTCATGGGATTAAATGCAAATTTGGCCATTATAATCATTGGCCAAAATTAATTTCATTCATGTGGCCCCAATGTTTTAATTCCTAAAGTTATTTTATCAGAATTGCATGCAATTGGTTTCTACAAGTAAATTTAAATGGTTATTTATGGAGAGTTGCATCTTGTGCAATCATAGAAAATGGCAATCAAAGCTATTGGTTATGGTAAATTAATTAGCTTGGAAAGTGAGTTAAAATATTTTATAGATACATCGTTCAAGTTCTACAATTTGAATGACCTAAATAGGAGGCTAAATTCCCAACCCATTCACCCAATCACTCAAAAAATTAAAGAGAGAAAATTGGTAGAAGCAGTCAGCTTTCCAATGGAAATTCATACACCTGAGTTGGTGAAAGAATGCATAGAGAGATACAACCCAGAAATAAAGAAGATTTTGTTTCCTAATTAGTCCATTCTTATATCAATTAACAAGGTGTTGATGCATTTTGGATTTGGAATCTCCATAAAAGAGCAATATTGTGACATCAATTTGGCTCCTCTGCATCCATGTTCAACAAGTAGAAGACCCTCATACGTGAGGACATGTAGAGTCCTAGTTCTAGACTGCTCACTCAAAGAAGAGTAAGATGCCAAAAAATCTATTTGGCACAAATCTAAAGCAAAAGATTGTGGATATCCTTGCATTTCTTCTTAGACTTAAAGGAAGAGAGGATATTTTGGAGTTCATCGAGCACCACTTCTACATAGTACAAGACATCTATATAGAGAATACGTAGATTAACTAGGCATAGATCATCTATGATGAGCTTGCTTCATGGTTGTAGTTGGCCAAAGGATTCAAGTAGTTCTACATGTCCTCTTATTTAATCTATGCCTTGGCGACCCACCACTTGTGGCCTGGACTCCCTAGCATCCCAAATTATGATGAGTGCAACAAAGTCTATAAATTCTACACACATCTACAACTAAAAAGGAGTTATGAGGAATATGTAGCTATCAATGATGCTTTTACAATGAGGTTGTGTCAATAATTGCAAGGATTCCCTAAAATAAGATTCTCACCAAAGGTAATTTCAGCCATTAGCTAGTTTAGATGCTCACTCATCTAGTTCCCAAGCTTCTCCTATTTGCAAATAGAAGCCTATGATGGATTTGCCAAGAGGTTTCCCAGATATCTAGAGCACAAGGAGGTTCTATTCAAGTTGTGTTGACAAATCCTAGAAGTCAATACCCTATGTTCAAATGTGAAGAAGGTTGTTAGGATTCTATTCCCTAGAGTGGTAGGCATTTATTTGTGTGCATCCATATCAGATGCTTAGATTTGGTAAAGAATTTTGAAGGCAAGATTAAAATTTTAGATTATGGGGTGTTAAGGCCTCAATATGATGTAGTGAATTTTTTAAGGGGTCATTTGAAGTTGGGATATGCCTATAGGCATGTCCTTTATATTATAGATTTATGGTCTGGGTATCTCAATGAGTACCAAACTCATGAGAGATTTTGTTCAAGACTAACTATTGATGAAATAAAATTGTATAAAAACTTTGTTGATGTCTCTAACCTTGCAAATGATGGAAACTACATGTGTTACAAGCTAGATTTTTCATTACACCAAAGGATTGACATGTATACGCCTGATACAACCACTAGACTTATAGAACACAAGAGGCAGTTAATCCATGTCATGAATCCTAAAGGGGAACATTGGTGGTTAGTCCAACAATCCCCCCTCGACATTACCCAAGGAGATTTGAACCTATGACCAAGCTATAATACCACTTGTTACAAGCTAGTGTTGTCATTGTACCAAAAGATTGACCTATCAATGCTCGATACAACTGCTAGACTTATATAACATAGGAGGTGGTTAAGCCATGTCATGAATCCTAAAGGTGAACATTGGTGGTTAGTCCAACAATATACACCCCACATCCTATGAGAAGACTAAGAACACACCCATTTTGTCTACCCCACCTATAGACTCAGTCATTAACATGGTGGAGGATTTCATGTAGGGGATAATCAAGAGAACAAACAAATGGGTTGAGTGGACCCAAGCAATGAAAAAAATGACTAGAAGTATTGGTTCTATGGGTTAAATATCAGTTGGAGACACCCAATCAAGTGCAGCAATAACCAAAATGGCCACTACATCAATAACTACAGGGCCATCACAATCCATTAGCCAATGAGGAGACCAGCCTCTAGAAAAGAATGCACCACTCACTCCCACCTACAAAGATAGCCCTCTCCCAAACATTGAGAAGGCTAGAGAGAAGGAAGATGGCAAGGATAAGGGGAAGGAATAAGAAAAAATAGTTGCTAAGCCATCTTCCCCTATTCAAGTCATCAATTGGATGGAAATACTAACCCCATGGATGACCAAGAACAAGAAGCATCTCAGCAAGGGGATTCTCTAGCCCTTTTGGTAACCAAATTAGTTGCCTTCCCTCTTGCTTCTTAAAGAAAGCCAACTCTATTAATCCCAAGGATGTTGGTTGACCCCACAACACTACAATTTTCTATCAATGTGCTCTCTACATACTCTTGGCTTGAGGAGAACATTAATAGGAAGAAGAGGAGATATGAGGTTGTAGCTCCATCAAAGGACTTGATCACACAAGTCACCTCCTCTTAGCCATCAAAGAAAATAAAGTAGAAGACCATTGCATCATTCGATACAAATTCAATGACTAGCCACATGCTAGTTGAGATTGTTGAGCCTCAAAAAGAAGGAAGATTTCATGAACTCTCATAGGACAACTTCCAAATTAGGGTATTGGATCTTAGCATTCTAGTTCACGTCTCCATGGTGAATATGTGGAAGTAAACTAATGAGAAAATTGAGCATAATTTGAAATATCTTAGAGTAGATAAGGAGATATTGAAGGCCTCAAACAAAGAGCTAATGGAGTACAAATATTCTACACTTAGAAGTACTTCTTCCAGTCAATTTGACCCAAATGAAGAGGAGAACAAGAAATTACTCCCCAAGCTGCAATAAGAAAGACAATTTGGGCAGGTAGGCCAAGCTTGGATGGATTAGATAAAGGCTCAAGGTTCCCCACTAATTGAGAATTTGGGAAGCCTAGTTTTGGATTCTCACAAGCTCAAAGAAGTGGCTTCAAGTCATCAAAAAACCTTACAAAAGGCAATAGACAAGCTGGCAGAGAAATTGGCCCTTCTATAGGAAGTGATAGACATGAAGACTAATTTAGTCATTACTCATAGGATTCTAAAGACTGACAAAGAGTCACTATTATACTAGAAGCAATCCTTAGAGTTCTTCATAGAAATCTCCATGAGATCTACAAATGAACTCAAGGATGTGCATGACCTAGTGTAAAAGGTCATTGAAAGTTTGTTTTGGTATTTGAAGATCTTTAACATAGAGTCCTTTGTATCAACTAATGGAAAGATTGTAGACATTGAGAGAATGAAGCCCAAGTTCTTGGTATTTTTCAACAAAACCATTGACCCTCAGAACTTCCCAGTGTCCAAGATCCAAGAACTCTCAGCATTGGATGTAATCATAAGAAAGGAAATGGAGAAGTTCCAATCAAGAGTGGCCACAATTGATGAACTGATAGAAATGCATGACTACGGGATGATCAAAGATGACAATATCCTCATTCCAAGTATCAGCTAGCTAGATTAAGTAACTGAAGCCATGAAACCTTATAGAGCTAAGTCATTTAATTCTAAGAAGACATGATGTTCTGATGCTTTTCTAGACATTTTTTATACTCTTTCTTCTCTTTTCTAATTTTAGCCATTCTTGGCATTTTGCTAATCTCTGTAATAAATAATGATTCAAGTGTGTCCTATTTTTAGTTTTTCTATTCAAAGATGCTCTGCAAAGGCAATCATCTAATTTAACTGATTGTTTTGAGAAGGCTTATAAATGTAATCTTTGATGAAGTTAATAAGATCAAAAAAATTTACTTTGGAAAAATCCCCTGTAGATGGGACTACTATGTGTGACTCTGAGTTCATCTTAAGTTTTGTTGTTCATTTTGTATAGAATGGAGTGTATGGAATGAATGTGTTAATGTTGGAATTTGAATGGATGCGAATGAACTTGGATTTATTTCCTTCACTCAATAGATTGTATGTCTTACCCTCTTCGGCATATGCATATCTTCTATTCTCACTACTATTCATCATGGTCTATGTGTTTAGTTTAGTTTTTTGTATAAGGAAGTTTGAAACCAATGTATAGATTAGCTAAGGGATTGACAATTTGAATATTGTAAAATATTAGCTAAATTGTGTAATCTAGGAATTACTACTTTCACCATCTCTTCCTTTCTTCCTATCATTGTAGTAAGTTTTACATGTTTCTATTTCTCTACATTGTTAGTCTAAGTAGATTGCTTGTTGTGAGTTAGTCCCCCTTCTTTGCCTAGGTTGTTTAAAGTGTTGAGCAACTTGGTTTTTGCCTCTTCTTCTCTCTGGTTAAGAGCATACCCCCCAAAACCCTAAAGAAAAATTCATTGCATATCTTGCACTCATAAGGGAGTTGTATCTTTCAATTCAGGGGTCTTTGATAGATAACCCATTATGTTTTTAACTTCTTCTTTTTCCATAAGCCATTGGGAAAATAAAGAGTCAAGGTATAAACCAAAATATCAAGGAAGACAAACTACCAACCAACACTATGATATTTTGACAAGTAATAGTTCTATGATTTGGAACATGATGAATCAAGGGGCTCAATTGGTAAAGCAAGGCCTCTTTTGGATTTGTAATAAGGATTTTATAGTCTTTTTCTAGAGGGATACTTGAAATATATTTTGCCTAGTTCTTTTCCAATTTTCTTATCTTCAAGTTCTTAGTACTATTTTTATTGAATTTGGTTGTATCTAGGTAGAGGACTTTAAAGTTATTTTTGGATTGGAAAAAAGTGGGGGGGGGCTAGATGGAAAGAACTATATGAGTGGCCTCCTATAGATTATGTGAAGGATAGAGAGGGTCTTGCTATGATTAGTTGGTAAATTGTGTAACTCTCTTAAAGGAGTGGATATTCTTTCTTGGGTCCCAAATATGAAGCACAAGATTATAATGGATTTAGGGTATCAAGAGTTAGATAGGGAAAATTTTGTTGAGGCTTGACTTCCTTTCTTGGAAGTAGGTATCTAACAAGTTTGTCTGGTCCAAGTGTAACTTCTAATGGCTAGTATCTTGGAATAGATGTGTCACTTGGAAAATATATGGAAGATGGGATTTTAGGGGCCTTCTTTTTTCATGCCCTCTATACAATAAAAATGAGGAGAGTGATTCTCATCTCTTTTTTCAATAATCTTTTACCAATGAAATAAGACATTAGTCATGGGGAGATTGGAAGTATGCTTATGTTCATGGTATTTATTTCTTTGACATTTGGAATAACCTTGGCTCTTGCCTACTAAAATTATTTTCTCTAAGTTACATGAAGTGTTATTCCCTATTTTATTATCTAGCAAGTTTGGTTAGAAAGAAATTGCAAGATTTTTCAAGATAAGAGGAAGTTGGCATAAAAAGTATGGTTATGGGTTACTAGTATGATTGTAGAAGATATTTGTGATGGCTAAGTGGGATATATCTATTGGAATTATATTGTATTTTTCATTATGACAACACTTATTTGTTTATAAATGCTTATCGAGCTCATCACTTAGTCTATAGTTTATACTGAGCATTCAGTGGTTACCTTGTAAGTTTAATAGTTAAGCAGTTCACACCAAGCATTCCTGAAGCTACCGAGTGAATGTGCAGTTCAGCAGTGTTTACCAAGCTTATAGTGTTTACCAAATAGGTAGTGGTCACCAAGCTTCACAATGTCTACTAAGTTATCAATTTTTGTGATGTGAAGTCAGTTTCTACCGAGTGATAGATATGTAGTGTTTATCGAGTGACAGCAAGGTAAATAAAAGATTCAATATCTACCAAGTAATATTATATCTACTGAGTCTCCAATGGTTATTGAGTTCCAAGCTACGTTTTGTGATTAGTATGGACCATGATTCTACTTCTATTGAGTGCATGATGATGTCAAGTAATGCAGTGGACATCGAGTATCAAAAGGTCACCAAGTTAGCTTGAAGAGCCTGAATTTTCTACTATTTGGCCGACTCAGTAATATTTTGTTTACTTGTGTTTTAGCTAACCTTGCAATTATAATTATTGAAATGGTATATATGTAATGTATTGTATCATTTACAATATGATGATAATGAGTATGTTAAGGAATGGATGTGTAATATTTTGAGAAGAAGTGAATGTGAATCAGCAGCAGAGCAAAGTATTCAACAAGGTCATTAAGGAGCAGCAAAGACATATCGGTCACAAGAGGTGATATCTACTTAAAGATCTGTTCAATAATCAAGTTGTAAGTCAAATCTAATATTTCATCCTGACAGGTTAATCAGTTTTCTAAATCTTTTAATAGGGTAGACTTAACACTCTTTGTATAAATCTCCTAACAAAATGCATACTTCATTGTATGTATGTAAAACCTCTAACAAGGTGGACCTAGCAGTCCAAATTGCTCTTAATAGGGTAGATCATTAGAAGTGATCAATGTAAGCCCTAATAGGAAAACTTTATACTATAGTAGTGAAGTTTTGTGGGTATCATCCCCACCCAAGTTTTACTTTCTATTTGGAAGGTTTTTGGGTCACTAAAATACTGTGTTCATGTGTTTTGAATGTTTATCTTTTCTCATGCATGCAGTAGATTAGATGAATGAATGGTGAATGATATATATGGTTAAGTGTTGAATTAATTTAAAAATTTTGAGGTTACTAATTCACGCTTCCCCTCTCAGTAACCTAGCTAGTCTTGATTATTTCCAACAATTGGTATCAGAGCATTGTGGTTCTCAGGATAAAGTTTGACAACTTGAGCAAAGATCAAGGAAAATGGAGATACTTAGACTTGACAAAGCTATTGAGAATGAGAAGCTAGATCCAGAAATGGCCATAGCTCAACTCAAGGAAGAAAAAGAGCATCTTTCCCAATCCCTAAAAAGAAAGAAGGAACTTGCAAGACAAATGAATGACCATCAATATTTTGAAGAAAATATTGAAGACTTTTCCCCATCAACTAGTTTAGATGAAGCTAATGCGGCAATCAAAGAACTCCTAGAAAAGAATGGCTCTCTACAAAAAGAGGTAAGAAAATTGAAAAGAGAACAAGAAGTTTAGTCAATAAGAATGTGTGAAATTTTGGAACAAAGGAATAAGGCAAGTGAAGACTTGGAGGCAAGGAACAATGAAAATAAAAACCAATCCCTTTAGCAACAAAGTCTTATTAATCAGCTCTCCAATGCAAATGAGGAAATCATGAATTTGAGATCTGAAAATGAAAGCTTATGGAATGATCTAATCACTGAAAGATAGATCAATGAAAGATTGAAAGTTGATCTAATCTCTAAAAAGAAACTCAATGAGAGCATGATGAAATCTCAAGTAGATATGGATCAATTGAATCAACAAAGTGAGCAGAATCTTTGTAGGCAAAAAGGTAAAGCAAGACTTGGTTACACAGAAGAAGGTGAATCTTCCAAACAAGGTGCCCAAAGGAATCAAAGACCTACTTGCAATCACTATGATAAGTTAGGTCATACATCAAACAAATGTTGGAGAAATGGAAAAGAAAAATTCAATGGAAAATTCTATAATTATAGTAAACATGGTCATCAAGCTAATGAATGCAAGGAGAAACCAAAATTTGAAGGCAAATGTCACAAATGCAAGAAACAAGGTCACAAGGGATCTGAATGCAGATCCAACCCATTCAATCTAGCTAAACAAATTATCAAAGAAATATTTAGTTGGGATTACAATACTTGGTGTAGATGTCACTATTGTGGAGAATATTGACACATTGGCATACACTACACAAGGCATCACTTAAGAAAGAGAGATTCAATAGTAAGATGTTATACATGCACTAAAATTGGTCATATAGCTAAAAATTGCATGAACATAGGAAGAATTGAAGATGAGAAGAAAGCTAAAGCTGATAACATCAAGAAGTAGACGAAACGGTAGTGGATTCCTAAATCTACCAAGAAGAACAATTCAAATGATGGAAATGTCACTCAAGAGGTGGGTGACTCCACCATTTCCAATTAGACTCTTCAAGGAGGGATAGGAACTACATCTTCAAGCTAAATCTTGATTAGTTCCAAATGGAAGAAAGTAGAAGATCCAAATCAGTATATCAGATACAAAAGGATCACATGAGTTCAGTTCATACCGAGCAAGGTTAGCCATAGACTCAACCGAGCTAGGTCAGGAGCAATGTAAGTTTGTTTGATTGCTGAGTCACAAGTTTTTACCAAGCTAGTGAGTGGATGACAAACTATCACGCACTGCATCAATATGGTACCTAGCATTAATGGAAAATTTACATCAAAAGGGGTAGAATTTGACTCTATTTTTCACTGCATCTTCAATATTCATAGAGCTAAGAGATTTCTAAGTGCACTCAAGTGATTCCAAGTGATTTTCAATGATTTTCCAATGAAGAATTTGTTCAAAAAATTCTTTCACTTATTGAGAAGCCATGGCATCCAAAAGCACTAGCAGCAGCAAGGTAAAAAGGGGTTTAGAAATGTTGGTTAAGGGTGTAGAGTGGAAAGCATTGAATTTCAAGCTAGTTCTAGTAGTTACAGAGGCACTTGACCCTAATGGTGAACAATCTCAAATTCCACAAGAGGTACTTTTAATTAACAATATCTGCACTCATTTTAAATGTTCTATTTAGGAGATAGGAACCTCATAAATGGATATTGCATTAGAGGATATGTGTGTTGATGGCTCATTGAAACCCGAGCACAAGCACTTAGAAACAAAAGGATTGACCCATATCTCGCACCTGCCAAGGAGTTTCCAAATAAAATGGATTAGGTATATTATTAGTCACATACACAATGGTCAATTATGGTTAGAACAGCTTGTGTTGATAACCAAAAAGATGATTCACATGATTACTAGCCTTCCCATCCTGAGCAAAGCAAAATCTACCAAAACCCTAGGTCAAGATGAACTCCACAAGAAAACCCTAGCTGAGTGGGATGGTAGAGGTTTGAAAATTAGCACCATTTCTAATGTGGAGTTAAGGTTTGGTATTCATGTAATTGCCCACAAGATTTACATCTCTAGTCATTTGAATAGCATGCAATGTGAAGCAGTGGACTTAGCATTTAAAGTTGTGAAGAAAAACATGGAATTTGACTTGTTAGAGTTACTGCTCAAATAATTAAACAAAAATATGGACAGCATCCGAACATCAAAGAACAATCCTTGCAAATTTGGTTCTTTGTTGATGTGCCTTTTCTTCTATGAGCAAAAATTCTTTCCATCTAAAGGTTCTATTGTATGGAGAAAGGATGTTTCCATTTTATACCAGAAAAATGAGTTTATTACATAAATGGGTGTAAACTTTGATAGCATAATGGACATATAATTTTGAAGATTTCAAGGAAAGAATGAACAATAGGTTAAAGATTTCTCCTAAACTTGTTGAGGATGATAAAGATGATGTGTGTTTCATGGTTGATTGTGATAGAGTATACATTCAGGCAGTTAGGCCTTGAGTTGCATGTGTGAAACCTCTTCCTTATGAGGTCAATATTGATGAAACCAAGGACATTATTGAAGCACTGGTAAATGTACCTATAGACCCTAAGCAACTAGTTTTTAGCACTTATGATGAGGAAAAAGCTAGAATTGAACTGGAAATCAAGCTACTCCAATCAATCAGCAAAGGTAAGAGGAAAATTACAAAGATGAAAACTATCACTGGCCCTCTAATGCTTACCAAGGGAAAAGGAGAGGATGAAGAAGGAGGAGGAGGAGGAGGTGAAAAGAAAGAATCAAAGAAGGAAGCAAAACCAGCTAAGAAGAAAGGGAAGGTAATCATTACAAAACATCCAAAAGCCTCCACAGCTATTTTCACTAGGAGAGGCAAAGGAAAAGGTAAAGGTGAAGTTGTTCTTAGCAAGCCCCCACTTACTTTCCAGGAAAGGCTAAAATAGATGGAAGAAGGAGCTGGCATCACAAACTCCAAGGCTTTAAAGTTTGAAACCAGGATTAATGTCGAGAAGATGCAGATTGAGGAGCTAGTACTCTCCAAAATGAGAAAGTGGAAGTATTCCCCAGACCAAATTGCTCCTCAAATCTCTAAAGAATTGTTAGTGAGATTATAGCCAAGGTGGGAGTTAGCTGCATAGACAGCTAAAGATATTTATCAACAATCATTGAGGAAATTATTGCCAAATCTTACTGATGCAAAAGTGAAGGAAGCCATGAAAAATAATGAAGGTAAAATGATGATCAGATTCCACGCATGTTTGATTTTAATCAAAGTTATTGAACATGTTGTAAGATATGCAACAAACATGTGGAGAAACATCTATCATCTACATAAGCCTAGTGATGATCTAATTGAGATCAAGGATGATGATGGTGATAGTGATGATGAAGAAGATGATAACACTCCGTGTACTACTATTGATGTTGAAGACTATCAGACACTAAGGGTTGATGATGAAGAGAAAGAGGAAGAAGCTAATGAGGAAGACAAGGAAGAAAATGAAGAAGATGATCCAATGAAAATTATAATAGAAGTCATTGCTTCCCTTCCTAACTCTCCACCTAAGCCAGCAACATCATCAGGGTTGGAGTTAGCTTCAGTAGGAATGATTGCAACTACATCAAAAATATCATCTACACCCACTACCTCACAACTCCAAGTATCTTCAATGGAAGTGTCAGTCACTTCATCTATCGAGTTGCAGCCCTCTTCATTAGCTCCTGAGAAATCTACTTCAGCAATATGCATAGCTGTCAGTTCACAAATTGTGTCAACTTATTCTGCTCTTTGTTTAGTAAGTTTGCCAATTTGTTCTACAATTTTGTCTACTATAGCTTTAACTGCGCCAATTTTTGTTCCAACTAGCTCTTCAGTTGTAAATATTTTAGTTTGTACATTACTTATTGGTACATCCTTTGTGGGAAGCACATCAATTTTGGATTCAATTAGTACTTCTTTCAATTTTCCTTTAGTTGGACCCATTCAAGTCTTTTCTGCTAGTCCATCTACTTCAACTATTGTTTCTATTTTCCGTCCAAGGAAGTAAGCACAAAAGTAAAACCAAATACTCCTCTAAAAATTTTGCTTACTGGGAAAGCAATTGATGAAGACATAGACTTGGACAAAGAAATTGTTCTTCCTAAGATAGATCTAGATACTACCATAGCTAATGAAATGAGATTAGTCAGTCAACTTTTAGAGCAAAAGGCAAGGTAGAAGCAGCTTAGAGAAGAGAGAGACAGAGAATTTACAATAATTAAGAATGCCAAAAATATAATTACTGAGGCTATAGGGGTTGATGTTGATCCATCTCAACACATTTTGTTAAAATTAGAAGAGGTCATGAATAAGTTCAATGAGGACACTTCTGGCCAAGAGAAGCTCATTGAAAATTTAGAGAAGAAATTTGGCAATAAGGTGCTTGAGCACATTGCTCAGCACATTGCAATAAATCAGGTAGAGTTATGCTCAATTTTGAGCAACCTTGATCAATCCTTCACAAATGTAACATCACTTTTTGGCAAGCTTTGTGATGTTACCAAGTATACCAAGGATATAAAATAAAAATTGAATAAGATTGATGTGGACATGAAGGCTAGTGCTCAAAGGTTACCTCTTGACTTGAGTTCAAGCTCATCACATCACATGGAGGTGAATTTTTTGTTAGAAATGTAGGCAAAGTTACTTAGAGAGGAAGTTGGGATCAAGTCTACATTGATTGACATCCAAAATATGATCCTTCCACTTATGGACCCAATGTAGAAACATACTGCATATTCAAAAACATTAGTCCAAGATAAAAAAATTTCAGTAGTAGATCATATGATTAAACTTTCCACAGAAGTTCAAGTTGCCCTCTCCACCTGCAAGATTTTGCAAGATAATTGGGATAAGACATTGGCTCTTATTCTCAAGGTACACTCTAAATTTCTCTCACATTTTGATGTCTCTATTTGAATATTTTGCATATCTATTTGGCATTATTGTCAAAAAGGGGGAGTATGTGATAATAAGAACAGGGGAAGTAAAGACATACTAAGAGACTTGTGGAGAAATCAAGGGAGAAAATAGATTGATATATTTATAGATAAAAGCTATGTATATATTATGCCATATGTATGGGGGAGATATGTAAGATATGTATATATAGCAACTTGACAAAGATCAATTTTGAAAAATCAAAAATTAGTATGTCAGTGTACATAAATTTTGGCTCATAAGTGTTTTTGTCACTGATGCCGAAGGGGGAGATTGTTGGCATTATATTGTATTTTTCATTAGTGACAACAATTATTTGATTTTGAATGCCTGTCGAGCTCATCACTTAGTCTATAGTTTATATCAAGCATTCAATGGTTACCTTGTAAGTTCAATAGTTAAGCAATTCACACCAAGCTTCCTGAAGCTACCGAGTCAATGCGTAGTTCAGCAGTGTTTACTGAGCTTACAGTGTTTACCAAACAGGCAGTGGTCACTAAGCTTCACAGTGTATACTAAGTTATTAGTTTGTGTGATGTGAAATCAATTTCTATCGAGTGATAGATATATAGTGTTTATCAAGTGAAAGCAAGGTAAATGAAGGATTTAGTATCTACTGAGTAATACTATATCTACCGAGTCTCCAATGGTTACCAAATTCCAAGATACATTATGTGATTAGTATGGACCGTGCTTCTACTTCTATCAAGTGCATGATGATGTCAAGTAATGCAGTGGATGCCAAGTATCCGAAGGTCACCAACTCAGCTTGAAGAGCCCGAATTTTCTACTGTTTGGCCGACTCAATAATATTTTTTTTTACTTGTGTTTTAGTTGACCTTGCAATTATAATTATTGAAATGGTATATATATAATTTATTGTATCATTTTCAATATGATGATAATGATTATGTTAAGGAATGGATGTGTAATGTTTTGAGAAGAAGTGAATGTGAATCAGTAGCAAAGCAGAGTATTCAGAAAGGTCATTAAGGAGCAACAAAGACATATCAGTCACAAGAGGTGATTTGTACTTAAATATCTATTCAACAATCAAATTGTAATTTAGATCTATTGTTTCATCCTAACAGGTGAATTAGTTTTCTAAATCCTTTAATAGGGTAGACTTAACAGTCTTTGTATAAATCTCCTAATAGAGTGCATACTTCATTGTATGTTTGTAAAACCTCTAACAAGGTGGACATAGCAGTCCAAATTCCTCTTAATAGGGTAGATCATTAAAAGTGATCAATGTAAGCCCTAATAGGCCAACTTTATACTATAGTAGTGAAGTTTTGTGGGAATCATCCCCACCCCTATTTTACTTTCTACTTGAAAGGTTTTTGGATCACTAAAATATTGTGTTCATGTGTTATGAATGTTTATCTTTTCTCATGCATGTAGTAGATTAGATGAATGAATGTTGAATGATATATATGGTTAAGTGCTGAATTAATTTAAAAATTTTGAGGTTACTAATTCATCCCTCCCCTCTCAGTAACCTAGCTAGTCTTGATTATTTCCAACAATATCTATGGAGATCGACCCTAGAGGCATGCAAGTCATTCATAATTTGAATTTTTTTTGTGGGGATTCTAGAGATGTCTTTTTCAAGAGGTAATAAGCTAGGCATAGATATGCAAGCTAAAAGAGAGCTCAAAGGGATGGTAAATGGCCACCTCTTTGTTGGGGACCCTAAAGATTAGCATGGATGGGTCCTTAAAGGAAATCCTAGGCATGTTGATGTTGACAAGAGTTGGTAAGGATAGCTCTTAGATTATTATTTTTCTCATTTCAGTGTATAAGAACCTACATACTAATAAATATATGGAGTCTCTAGTTGTTCTTTGTAATGTCCCCTTTTTGGGGACATTAGGAAATTGTAAGCCAATAATTAAAAATATTATAAGTGACTTAATTGCATGAGTTGAATACAAATTAAAGTTATTTTAATATTAAAAGGGGAAAAATGTGACAAAAAGGGAAAAAATGAAAGATAGAAAGAGGGAATCTATAGAGTTGTTGCTTGGGAATTAAAAGGAGAAGACTTGATTCATTTGGGATATGCTTGGTTATTGGATTTCATATCAGTTTTCTCTTGGAGAAACTTGGAAGCATGTAACATTCATATTCAGAGCCTGATGAGGAAAACCTTCAAGTTCTACTTGGTGAATCAAAAGCAAACCCAATTCAATATTGGAGGTGAATTAATGATGGAGTTCACATTGGAGTTATGAGTTTATTTCTCTGTGATTTCCAATCTGATTGTTGTTGTTGTTTGTAAGACTAGATTCTATATTATCTTATTATATTTTTGAGATTATAATGTAATAACAATTTTGAGTACATTATATGAGCATTTGTTGGCTTTATTTGCATAAAGATATATGTTGCAGTCTAAAAATTGTTTGTGAGACATTTGGGAAAAAATATCCAAATTGGTAGGGGGTATTACAATTGTATTAAAGTGATTTATCCTATAGAGGTTACCGTTATAGAGAAATTAAATTTGGTTTGAAAAATAGATAAACTTTATTCAGGTGGAGAGCATATAATATATTTGAGTCTAAAAATATTGAACTATCATATGTTCCAAAATATATCCTTAGTCACATTAAGTTTTTTATGTGGATATAGTGGTTTGAAAATTTTAATCTTTTAATCAATCAATAGGAAGTATATGAGGAACTTTAGCTATGATGATTTATGTCTCATATCGTGATTTAATTTCATGGCACCAATCACCAACAATATTTAAATTTATTTTTCATCTACCCCACACTTTAATTTTGAAAAATATGTGGACAAAATTTACTACATCAAAAAAAGATGTTGAATGGTGGTACACAGTTATTTTATAGTACATATAGTATTGAACAATAAGATGAGAAAGATTACAAATTCCAATAGTGATGATACTTGTGAATGTAGAGCTTATTGCTTTATTAAACATCTTTTATTAATGTAAATGTAATTATATTTCTTCTTTCAATAATAAAAAGATGGAGCCTCCAACTAAATGGAAATAGTGATGATACTTGTGTCTAGAGCTGATTGTTTTATTGAACAACTATTCTGACCATGTAAATGTAATTATATTTCTTCTTTCAATATAAAAAAAAAAAAGATGGAGCCTCCAACTAAATGCCAATGAGAAGCACACATACAAACAAATTCTGAGAACATTAGGATTAAGTTTTATTTATTTGGAGGTGCCTTTTGTTCATAGATTTTATTGGGCTTTGCACAATCTTTGTGGAAGATTTATCACTACAGTGGTTTTCACAGCTAAAAATGCTAATTAGAGATGAGCATTGAAATTTTTTAAGTAATTAAAAATATAATTTAAAAATTCATTAAACTTTACCTTTTTGGATTTAAATAAATAATAGTCTATTTATTTAATGGCATATGCAAGCACAGTTATTGGCATGTGTGTTGTAATCCTTAATAGTCAAAGTTAAGTACTTGAACCATACGCAATTACTTAAACTATGCCCATAATTTTTTTTAAGACTCAAGAACTTATTTTAAATATTACTATGAAACTACTAGGTGGGTCAATTATGACCACTTATAATCATGGTGGACTCTTGTCTTAAATTGTTAAATGCTTTTTTTAATATTACTAAGAAGCCAAAGCCAAGATTAATTATTATTAGGTTGTTATTAATCATTATTATTATTATTCTCGAACTTGAGACCTCCCAAATAAGAGGCTGACAATTTATCACCATAGGCTCTTGCTTGTCAAATGTTATTTATTTGTTACCACATTGTAGAAAATATTGCTAAACACAATAGGTATGTAATACATTTATGTATAAATAGGTTTTTGTCTCATTGACATTTTAGAATTTTTTATGTTCTTTCATTTCTTTGCTTGGTGAGACTTTTTAAAAATGCCTTCTCTCAAATAGAATTAAATACCTTATTTAATTTATTATGTATTATTTAAAACTTTAATGCCCCATGATAATATTTTTAATTTTTAAAATTGTCTTTAAAAAATGTCTTCTTAGTGGAAATCATGCACAACTATCCATAATAACTATGGAAACGTTGATTGCAAGGTGTAATACTATGAGGAAGAGGCCTATGACATGGAAGACATAAGAATGTTGTGAAATGTTATAACTATTTTGTGTGACATTTTAAACACAAATACATTTCCACCAATGGTTGCTACACAACCTAGGCATGTTGTCAATGTGGAGAGCCAATATAAAGTGTTGGTTGGTTACATCAAGAGTCGTTATTCTCAAATACATTGCCAAATATGGATCAAAAGCATAAATAAGGTCTAAGACTTGCCAAAAATTTTAGAATTATTAGAATAACTGAGAGTGGGGGTGAATCAATTATCCTTGGTTCTAGATGTACCAATTCAACTTGTAACAACTTCAAACAACTTAAACAATCTCATTAAACAGCTTGATCTATATAGCATATCATCGACACATTAAAATTCTTTAACTCTCTATTATGTAGATGTGTGTTGACTAATAATAAAATAAACAACTCTAAAAATAACATGCATAACATAACATTCACACAAGTAAATGACACCAGGATTTAATGTGGAAACCCTTTTTGGGGAAAACCACCAAGTAACATACTACCACTTTTTCACTTTTCTAAAGTGAGCTTAGTTAAGAGCCAATCTTGTTAAAGGTTACAAAATACATTGTTAGGTGTGACCCTATTAAATAATTTAATCACTCTTTAGGAGTGGCCTTGTTAGAGGAATTTGGATCATTCCATTAGAATGTCACCTTGATTAAAGGATTTACAAAATGAGTGTTAGTTCGACCTTGATTAATGGATTTTGACACAATGGTTAGAATGTAACAGTAAGTTTTCTCTGTAAAACACAACTCACTTTGTGAATTCAAATCTCCATTCACTCATATGTTGGTTCATTGATTGGCCTTTGTTATTATCTCCATCACTAGTCTCCTTGTCATCTCTATAAGTAATAACACTTCACTAATTTCTTCACTTCTCCTCTGATACTCTATTCTTCATAGGTTCTCTTTAAGATTGTAAATCAACAACAAACCAACAATAGAAACCCTCTCTTATGCCTTCTTAAATAGATGATTTTGATCTTCTTTTTTTCTTAAACACCACAGTAGATCTTAGGGTTAGGTCATATTCATCAAATCCTTCCATCATTATGTTAATCCTTGCCATAGATTGTTTGAAAAACTCTCTTTGTGTATTAAACATGCCATCTCATCAATAATTATCATCCATGCATTTTGACTAATCCAAAGATTTGACTATTTCATCCTCAAACTTGATTCTTTTACAAACTATAATTTTTGTTGTCATACAGCAATCACTACTTGTTCTTCTACTTAGTCATCACTATGTAGCTCAATAATCATTATTTTGTCTAACTTGGCATTCACTATCTTGCTCAGTTGTTACTAATGCTTAGAAACTTTCTCAACCACAACCATCACTCAACTTGTACCATTTGTTTAGCTTCTTCTTAAGTTCCTTAATCTTCTACTTCATTTGCTCCATTGACAAACCAATAGTGGTACTCGTTGAAGCTTAGATTTTTACTCAACTTCTTGTCATTTCTCTCATACATCAGTTCATTTGTCTTCTTTACTTCATGTATTGATTAAACAACACATTATCTTATCAATGAATAGCTTATCAAGTGTCTATGGTAATTCCACAATACTTAACTTCTCTTTTTCAATAACTTGACTAGCTCACCTTACTATCTCCTCTTTTCAAATCATCTTCATCAATCAAATGATATGGCGCTCTACATTGTTATTAAATGTTTCACCAATAGGTTTGACATAAATGAAAACATAACAATTGTTCCAATTTTGATTTCCAACAATCTCTCTCTTTCTTAGTTTCATTTTGATTCTCATCTATGCAATCTTTGGATGCTCCCTCTGACATCAACTATAGTTGTATCAACTATATGTTTCAGATTCTCCAATGGTATACTACTCCCTCTATGATAATAGCTTCTTCTTCTATTAACATTTTCTCATTCTTTCATTTTAGCACATATTTTTATTTGGATGGTAATTGCATAACTTCTCCCTCTTTGACAGCAATGCTAAAGACATCATTCTCATGTTTTGTACTCTATACACATCATCTATGTGTCACTTCTTTGACTAATATTATTAGTTCACTTCTCTTTACCTTGACTCCTTGTAGTCACATCTTCTCATGCTTCATTTCATCCTTTCACAATCTTTAGATAGCTCCTAAAGTGTGACTTCCTACATCAATGCATAAGATATTCTAATTATAACAATTGATGCAATGGAACATCTCTTTTATGTTTTCTTTAGGTATAGGAATAACCCCTAACTTACCTCTTAGATACTCAAAATCATCCTTAGATACTACCTTTCTAATATCTCAACTATATGTTCTTTTGTGTTCACATATTCCAATCTTACTTCTTTGTCTTGTACCAGATCTCTCAAGTAATGATACTTGATCTCAATATATTTATTCTTTGTCTACATCATAGGGTTCTTTGATATGTTTATAGCACTTGGATTATCACAATAGGTTTAGTGATCTCTTACTTCATACCTTTCAAAAATTATTTGATCCACACAATGTTAGAACACTCAACTGCTACAATGACATATTTAACATCTATTGTAGATTGAGAAATACAATTTTGCTTCTTGTGTGTCTATGAAATCAATCTCCTTCCTAGAAAGAAGGCTCCTCCACTTGTATTCTTTCTATAATCAGTGTTTCATGTCCAATTAGTATCTATATAAACCTTCAATTCAAAGTTATCATTTTTCTTGTACCATAATCCATAATCTTTTGTTTCTTTCAAATATCTCAATATTCTTTTCACTATCATTATGTAATTTTCTCTCAAATTAGCAAAAAATATAGTAATAATTCCAACTGCTAATCCAATGTCAGGTCTTCTATGTTGAACATATTATAATTTGCCAATAATTGACCTATATAATGTTTGATTCACCTCAAAAAAAAATCATCATTATTTGAGAGTTTATGTCTATACACCATAGGTATTCCAACTAGTCTTGAGTCTTGCATTCAAAAAGTCTTCAATATCTCCTTGATATATTTAAATTGTGTAATGTAGATAGCATTCTAAATCTGATAAACTTGCAATCCAACAAAGAATCTTATCTATCCCAACATTTAAATCTAAAATTCATTCTTCATTTAATTAGAAAATAATTTACATAATAGATCTTATCCTCCAAATATGATATCATCAACAAAAATTCCAGCTAGCAATATCTCACTTTCATATTCACTTTTCAAGTACATATTGTTATTGTCATTAGCTCTTGCAAAATATATTTTCACCAAATAATTGTGTAACCTTTCATACCATGCTCTAGGGGCTTGCTTCAAACCATATAATTATTTTTTTAACCTACATACCATATTCCTCTTGCTTGGATTAGCAAATCCTTCAAAAGAGTGAAAATTAGTAACTAGTTGCAATTGGTGGTTCTTCCCAAATTGGGTTTCCATGTTAAATCTTGGTGTCACTTGTGTTCATGCTATTTATTTTATATGCAACTAAGTTAAATAAGGATAATCATGAAAAATAACTTAAGATTTTCATTTGTCAAGTTACTATTGTTATTTCAGTGTTTGTCAAATTATAGCATTTACTAGTGTAAATTGAGTGCCTGTGTATTAACTGAGCATTGGTAATTTTAGTGAAGTTTATGTTATGTATTAACATCTAAGGGATCTGAGATATATTTGAGTGGTAACTAATTCACCCCTCCTCTCTTAGTTAGTCCTCTTATATTTCCAACAATTGGTATCAGAACTTCTTGGTGCTTGCAGAGAAAGGATTTAAGGACCTAAGCTAAAGTTTAAGATGTCTCACAGGAGAGAGATTTTCAAGCTAAACAAAGATAACTTCTAGGCATGGAATGAACTTATGAAGTTTCACTTGGAAACCATCAATGATTCAAGTTTGAAATACTTTGAAAATTCTTACAAGGCTTCTACTGGAACATTGACTATAGAAGAGATTGTTGAAAAGAAAAATCATAACATCATGATGATTGACATTGCATCAGCTCTCAACTATTTTGAGTTTGATGAGGTCAAAGGATGTGCTACCATTCATGACATGTGAACCAAACCAAAGGATATCTATGGAGATGATGATAACATAAAAAAGAGGCAAGGTAGAAAGCTTGAGAGGCCAATTTGATCAAATGAAAATGAGAGAGGATGAAAACATTGTAAAATATATTGAGAGAATCAAAGCCAGTGCTAATGCTATCAAAGCCTTTGGGGGAACAATTGAAGATGTAACAGTGGTAAGAAAGGTACTCAAAACCCTTCTTCCTATCTATGCAATTAGAATGTCTACTATTCAAGACATGACATGTGATCCAAATAAAAAGATAACCTTGGATTCTCTAGTTGGAAGATTGATTGCATTTGAACTAGATAATTGTTGAGTTGTCATTTTGTGTGATGGCTAATGGCAGGAATCCTTTCAAACTCCTCTCTTGAAAATTTAATTCAAGGATCAACTCCAAGGTTCTGGGTGATCTTGCAACCTACTGGAATCTGCTCAATTAAAGATAAATGTGAATGTTCACAAGGAGGCCTTTGTTGATTCTAAACAATTCGGATAAGATTTGAATCTGTTTGTTGTCTCAAAAGAATAACCATACAAATAGGAATTTTATTTTTTTTGTATTTCTCTATTTTTATGATGAATGCATCTAACAATGCAACTATATGAATTCCTAATTTAACCAAGGGGTTAGTAAAGAAAATAACAAAGGTAGGGAAATAAGAAATTTAAGAAAATAACATGAAAAGTAAATCCTAATGGACATAAGCCATGGAAACAACATGTCTCTGAGTTAGGCTTTCGAAAAGATCGATAGCTAACCAATGAAAATAGGAGTAATGCTTCCTTAATTCCACTAATGAAATTTTCAATGGGAATTCAGTAACCATAAGATGTTTCACTTTTTATCAAATAACAAGGCCACAGAAAGTGTGCTCATGTGAGATGAAAAGCTATACAGGAACAATATGATGATCTCTTCTCAAACTAAGTATGTTAGTGGAATTTGTATACCTATAGAAAACACTAGAATTAAAAGATCTCACAACCAAAAAAATGCAATAAAACTATTGGCTCAATTACATTCCATGAACATATATCCACAAAATATAACACATTTAGGCAATAATCACTACACTCCAAATGCAAGCACCAACAACATATGATATTGCATCAAAATAATGGCAGTCTTGAATACATATTACATTCATAAATTTATAAGAAATATTCTCCTCAATTTGTGTTGAGAGGGAGAGATATCTTTATGCAATCATATGCTTCTAAACTAATAAAACAAATCTATTTATGTACAAACTGACTATCTAACTAGTGCTAAGTAGGACTTCATCCATATTTACATCATTAATAGGATGCATGAGCTTTTACACATCATAAAAAATAGAAAGCATGAGAAAATAAATAAATAAAAGCCTTCAGTTGATGTAGGAGTTTTTGGAAGTGCCAAAAATAAGATCCCCTTGACTAGGCATCTATAGCAGTTAAACTGCTATCAAAGTGCATTTTTGATGCATGAAAAGCTCTAAATTTAGATTTGGTAGTTAATTGTCGATGCACCTCTAAATTCTCAAAATGTGTGGCAAACCTTTGAAAAAACACACCTCAGAACCTAGCGCACCAGTGCACCTCAAAAGAAAGTTCCAAAAAATGCAAATTTTCACTAAGTGTCAAATTTAAAATTTTGGCTTTTAGGTTTTGTTCCCCTTTATACCAGAGCTATGTCTGGGTATTTGCCCTTGAATTTCTTGAAAATCTCAATGACTTGAGCCACATTTGGAAAATCAAAGGCTTCATATTTTTCTATCACCTTTTGCCTATAGTTGCCAACCTAAAGGAGTCTTCTCAATGAGATATGAAGACTGGATGACCTCGAAAGCTTCATCAATATGTTCCCTATACTGTCTCTCTACTTGCTAATAGGTTAATCTAATGAATTGATCTACCCTTAAGAAATGGAATGCCTTCTCAATGTTCTTGGTTCGAATATCCAAGATGATCTCTCCAGTAATGATCTTGACAACTCTTTCTTTAGGAACATAATTCTCTGTGAGTGTCATAATTAGCTTGGACTGCACTAACACCGGATGTGATGTTGCACTCGCAATCCCTGATCAAATCAATGTAGAAATCATCAGAGACCTTTCTATTGGTTTGTTAGTAGTCTTAGGAATGTACTTGAATCAGTGTGACCTAATTCAGTGTCTTGTATCTCTAAATGATCATCCTAAAATTGTGATTTGGTCAAAACAACTTGAAATTTGAATATCATGGGCTTTGGGACCATATTTGTTGCAAGGGAGGATATTGAAG
The DNA here is from genome assembly GCA_028749045.1 of Cupressus sempervirens. Classification (NCBI taxonomy): domain Eukaryota; kingdom Viridiplantae; phylum Streptophyta; class Pinopsida; order Cupressales; family Cupressaceae; genus Cupressus; species Cupressus sempervirens. The sequence goes on from CM053784.1 coordinate 443,945,464, forward strand.
AAGCATTTAATTTGCAAAAACATGATGCCCATTAGTCTAGAGTCAAAGAAAATTTGACAAATTTAAACCCATAGACTAACACAAACAAAACACTAAAAACCTAATTGTTTGAAAACACCCAAAAACCTAAATTTAACCCTTAAATGCAAAAACCTAAGCAAATGCACACCTGGCAGGTGCACATAGTGTGCCTTCTACCATTTCACATATGTGGGGTGCACACCAAAGCACCTCATGGGATGCATTGATGTGCACCCTATATGGATTTAGGCAATATTTTGTGTGTTTTTAAAGGTGCACAGTGGCACACCTAATTAGGTGCGCTATTGTGCACCTTTAATGGTGTTTTTTCTTTTGAATGTGTTAAGGTTTTTATGTGTTTTGTTGGTTGAGAGTAACAAAGGTGCATAGTAGTGCACCTAATTAGGTGCACTAATGTGCACCTAATTTTAGGATTTTAACATGTTCTCTATGCTTTTGCAGAAGGAAAAGAGGAAGTGCACCTGATAGGTGTGGTGCTGCATAATGAAAACTCTTTGGAATGCAAATGGAGGGAGAGAAGGGGGGTCCCTAGGTTATATAGACATAGGGTCCTATGCACCCCTTGGTGCTATGCAACTACGCAATTGTGCATCACCAAGGGTGATGCCCCTTCCTAAGTGCTTTGGCACACTAGCACACCTGATTAGATGCATTGGTGCACCTTTTTTCTTTGCCAAAAAAGACATAATCCATCCAAAACTATATTTTTGAGATCTAGGTTCTCAAGTTGAGATCCAATCTTGACCAGAAATAATAGATTAAAACCCTAAAAAGACTCAAACCCCAAACTAGGGTTCTAGAAAGCCAAAAAAATAGAGTAGGGGGTCTCCATTTCTAGGTGAACTGGGATGTGCATTGTGAAACCACAACAAATAGCCCTGATAAAAAGGAAGAATTGACAAAGGCATTTCTTCATTAGTAGACATTCCTCTGATATGTATTAGACACAATTGAATCCTAAACACTCCAAGCATATTTTGAATCACTTTTCAATCAAAAACCCCAAAATCTTGAATCTTCAACTTTACTGTGTGTTCAATGTATCCATTTCCTTCGACATTCCAAGATGTAGTCTATCAAAAGTTTCCAACAACTTGGAAACAATCGTCCACCCCTCCCAATCCATCCATTGGGAATATTCACAAAAGTTGTTTATCAATCCTTTGTCTAACTAGATGAGAGAATCAAGTCTGAGGGCTCTTAGCGGGTTGTCACTTTTTATTAGAAGTCCTAGGTAACCTTTTGAATACTTGCTTCACATGGCTCATAACATTGCCATATGATTCTTCAATGAAGCAATGATTTTGATACTGGATAGCTTATTTGGAGTGCATATCCCTTCAATCGGATTGTCATTCTAAGACTTTATAGAATCCTTCATACTTAACACCTTCTTTCTTTTTTTATTTTCTTTCTATATCTTGACCATGCTTAGACTGTGTGGCCAAGACATTGGTGTCATTTCTTGAATTCGATCTTTTCTGAACATCCCTTATGTTCCTCTATTGAGAACTTTTTAGAAACTCTCATGCCAAACAACAATCTTAGCAATTACTTTGAGAAGACCCTTTTGCTTGAACCAATGGGGTTAGGATTGTCCCTTGCTACCTTCAACCTTGGTTCAAAAACACCTAAGACAATCTATCTTTAAATTTTCAAAGTGTTGAGAAATTATTGATCTACAATTTTAAATTTAAGACTGGAAGTCCTCTATTACTGCAAGTAACATCCATTGCTCAGTTGGTATAAGAAACAAAATCATAAAAAATGTTTTGACAAAGAAATACCTCTTCCCAAAAATTGGAACCAAAAGAATGGTTAGTGAGATATGTCAAGATAAAAATCTTCGATGCACCTACCCCCTAGACTGACACAGCCTTGAAAATAAACACGACTGAAAGAAACACACTTACGGAAATAAAATCTTTTTTTTTCTTAGACCTCAAAGTAATGCTTCAAAAATTGCCCATTGACTAGAAATGGAAATAATTCCCCTTGTAAGGAACTCAGCCTAAAAAAAATTTCTCCTAGAATTTCCATGGTCTTATAAAGACCAATCCACAAGTGTTGAAATTTTGTTTCACCTTGTCCCAGAGTAGAAAAAGGTCAAATATCCCAAAAGATTTTATTGTGGCCCTCTTGTCAAACCACCTCTTGATGACAGGTTGATGTTTCGCCGTATGTTCCAAAGTAGCTATCCATTTTTCATCCATCTCTAAAAGATTCATCAACCTTATTTGTTCTCTATTAGCATCTTCAACATACCCACTCATGAATTTCAAAACAAGAATCCTAAGGTAAAGCGAGAATATTGACCCTTGTTCATAGACAAGCAGATATGGAGATGTCCCCAAAGCATTTTTTACCCTTAGTCAGTCTATCCATAGAGCATATTTGAGTTGTGTATGCCAATCTCTAGGATTCTCCTTCAACAAATGTCTTATTATCATAATTAGGAACTTATTTGTAGATTCAACTACACCATTTCCTTGTGGATAATAATTTGAGGAGAACTTGATAATAACCTAATTTTCCAGTCCCATTGAGTTAATAATATTAATACAAAAGCTGATCCATTATCACACACTAGGGAGAACAGCATCCTAAATCTAGTAACAATGTGTTCCTCCAAGAAGTTTGTAACCACCTTAGTCGTGCAATTCTTTAACATCTTTGCTTTTTTCTAGCATGTACAGTAATTAGTAGCTATGAGAATAAAAGTGTACCCAATTGATGATGGTGGGTTCACTGGACTAATAAAATCTAGCCCCCACTTTGTGAAGGGGCATATCTCGAACACAGGTTATAATGGCATTGCAGGATGTCTTTCTATGTTAGCACTAATCTGACAAATATGACAAGTATGCACATACTCAAAAGTATCTTTGAATATCATGGGCCAAAAATAACTCGATCTCATGATCATAGGAGTAGTTGCTTCTATTGACCCATACACTGTACCATACTTATCCTAAAATTGTTCCAAAATTTCTTTTACTTCCTTGTATCCCAAGAATTTCAGGTAAATCCCTTCATAGTTCCTTTTGTATAATTTTCTATCATGCAGCATGTAGGATTTGCACTTCATTTTGAGTTCCCTACATTGTGAACTATTCATCTAGTTGGGATACTAATTTTGTAATAGATAGTAAACAATATCCTGGTACCAAACATCTGTTACTACACACTAATCAATATCAACTTGAGATACTATGATCTTCTTCTGATCATCCACATCTATTTCACCATCGAACTGGAATTTCTTTTCATCTTTTATTTGGTTGTCTACTATCATTTTTGATAATAATTGGCCTCTTACTAACTTCATGGGTTGGATCTCTAAAGAAAATTCTTGAAGGATTTTCATCCATTTCCCTTGTCTCTCACCAAGTTCATTCTGCATCGATGATGCCTTAATTGTCAGATCAGGCATAATCGCATATATCTTGCTCCTCAATATATAATGGCAGAACTTCTTTACCCCTTTGATTAAAGAAAAAGACTATGTTTTGAGGTTAGAATAGTTTAACTCAAATTTTTCCAGAGGGAAACTCATAAAAGAAATAGGTCTTTCATCTTCTTTTTCCTTCTTCTGTGTGAGAATCCCAACACATGAATTTCCTAAAGAAAAAGAGTATGTTTTGAAGGGTAGTCCATAGTCTGGACTCACTAGTAATAGGGTCATGAAAATGTCCACTTTGATATTCTCAAATGATTTCCTGGCCTCTAGGACCCATTCTATTTTAGCTCCCTTTTTGAGTAAATCATTAAGAGGACAAACTATCTCTGCAAACCCGCTTATGAATTTTCACACAAAATTTATCTTCCCAAAAAAAGACTTCAATTCTTATCAACTGTGGGGGGGTGATAACTGTAGAATGGCTTCAACTCTATTAGGATCAATGGAGATTTTGGCTTTAGAGATGATGTATCCTAGGAGCTTCCCTTTAGTAACCCCAAATGAACTTTTCTTGGGATTGAGTGATATGTCATACTTGTGACATCTATTGAATAACTATCTTAGATAAATAACATGGGTGCTTTGATCCTTTGAAAAGATAGTTAAATAATCCATGTAGATGACTATACAATTGTTTATCAATTCCTTAAAAGCTTCATCATTGGCTCATTGAAATGTAGGTTCTATGTTAATCAGCCCAAAAGGCATTCTCCTGTAGGTAAAATTTCCCCATTTAGTCATGAAGGTCATCTTTAGCCTATCCTCTTCATTGACCATTATTTTATTATATCCCAAATATCTATCCAAGAAAGACATCATCTTTGAACCATTAACAATGTGTAGAACTTCATCCAACGAGGGCAAAGGGTAATTGTCTTTTTGAGATGCAAGATTCAAATTTCAAAAATTTATAGAAAGATGAATCTCTCCAGTCTTTTACCATAAAGGGACCAAGTTAGCCACCCACATAGAGTGGCAAATGGGGAACATGATCTTGGTATCAAGCAACTTCTTAACTTCTTTCATTATTAGTGGTTCAATGATAGGATTAACGGGTCTTTGTCTTTGTTGGAAAGGGTTTGTATCGGGTTTCAATGGAATTTCATGTGTAATAATCTCAAGATCATACATTTTTAGTTCTTTGTAGCCCCTAGCAATGACATCCTTAAACTCTGTAAGTAATTTGAGCATATTTTCCCTTTCTTGTGCATTGCACGCCTTTCTAATCCTTACCATCCTAGGATCCTCATTAGTACCCAAATTGTACGAATCACATTCTTTGATCCCCTTTTCTTGGACCATTCTTCTATTAAGTGTTGATTCATCATGATCAAAAATGCATTCCAACTCAATCATTCCTTTAGGAATAGTGTTGGTTTTCAAATTCAAGATCCCATCTTCATCTTTGAGTTCCTCATATTTAGGTTTGTTGTCGGGAGAATCATCAATTTCCTACCCTTTAAAGTGGCCATTGCACATGATAAATTTGAGTATATGTTGATAATCCTAAAAAACTTGGAAGTTTGTAATGTTATCTGTGATAGATGGAGCAGCAACTAATTCGACTGAAAACATTTTCAATTTCATTCTCTCAACAGGTTGTAATGCACTAGCTGAAATAGCGAGGGTATCTGCTAACATGTTTTTCTTCCTCAAAAAAGATTTTATATTCAAAGCTTCAAAATCATCCATTAAATCTCATACTCTCTTCTTATATGCAAGCAACTCCTTATCATTGTAAGAATATACTGACTTCACTTGTCTTATAACCAACTGAGAATCTCCCTCAACTATGAGAGCTGTAATTCCTTTCTCCAAAGAAAAAAGGAGTCCTTAGATGAATTATTCATACTTTACAACATTATTAGTACATCTAAATTGTAATCAATATGCTACATAGAAAGACTTACCTTTTGGGTTGACCAACTCAATACCTACGTCTGCTCAAAATTTGCATTTGGAACCATCAAAATGAATTGTCCAGATGGAATATCCTTTAGGATTCCTAACCTTATGCTTATTCATCCTTAGCTTTTCTCTCACTTGGGCCTGAAAGGATTGTTTCTTGGGGATCCACTATAATCTTTCACATGGTGGACTTGATCATTCTCCACTATTGTTCCTTGACATGAGAAGTGTATTTTTTTCTTGTTTATCTTGGATTTCCCATATCAACTATGTAATTTCATCCATTTTGGGTTTAGGATGGATGACTACTAAAGTCCATCCTTGATCTTTCACATATTGTCTTCTTCTTTGAACTTTGATCATTCCAGGTGGAGGAGAAGACAAACCCCCACCATTTGAGGAGGCGTCACTGTACGATGCATTAAGATCTTCAATTTCCTCTTCAACCCTTTTCACACATTTAGATATGTTCATAGGATTTTGATTTTCTGTGAGTTCATTTTTTGGAATGTTACCACCCTTTACTCCCATCATCTGAGTCAACACCTTAGCAACTGCCTCTTGGAAAGATGAGCATTCAAACTCTAAATGACTAACTTTATGCAATCTATCATGCACAAAAAATAAGAGGGCAAAAAAAAACACCAAATTTTTTTAAATTTTTATAATAAATAATTTCACTAGATTTGAATAGTTAAATTCAGTTAGAACAAAGGTACAATGAGGACATCGAACAGGTTCTTCAATCAAGAGCCTTGATATTCCATTTTGGTTTAAGAACAAAAAAGTATGAATAGATTGTTAAGTCTGAGCATTCACTATTAAATCAATTAATTAAATTGAACAATCCAATTTTCAATTAATTAAAAGATTTGACACATTATCACTTTGATTTGCTTTTTAAAAAAAACAATCAACATGAATTGATGGTCCTTTCACTACCTACTAACCTTAACTTAATAACATAAACGACATAATAAATTTTAAACATCTATCTCTAAGATTTAATATAATTACACAAACAAATTTCAACTTTAATCTAAAATAATTACATTCAAATCGATAATCTATTTAAGATAAAACATCCCCAACTATAGCATTATAACTCAAAAGTAATTACTACTAAATAGTAAAATAAAATTTAATATTTTTACCTTCTAATCTAACATTTACTAACAACTTCTAATACTAACTAATTTAATAACTTTATTTTATACAAAAATACTAAAACAATTTTAATTAAATCTAAAAACTAATAAGCAAAAAATCTAATCACTACTTTACTAATACTAACTACTCTTAACATTTCTTTATAAACTAATGTTGAATCTAATACTAATACTAATACTAATAACATACAATTTAATATAATAAAATTTAAACTAACCTAAAATACAACCTTTAAAAAAAACAAACTAATCTACATCCTACCCTAACATAACTTGCCCCTCCCATTCCATGCCAAGCAAGGCATGTGGCCCTATGACATGGTGGCTTCCAACTGCCACCCCTTCAAAACTATGTGCTAAAAGTGCTTGCGCCCACATTAAACCTGCCCCCTCTTTCCACAGACCTAGTGCTTTAATGTGCTTGCAAGTGTAAAAAAAATGCTAACCAAAAAGTGAAGAGGGTCGGCCAATAAGGAGAGAGGAGGAAATCAAGTTTGAAATCATCTTCCAAGACAAGGGAAGTACGCCTGGGCAAGGGTAGAGAAATAAGGAATAATTTCAAACTTATTACACAAACCTACACTTAATAAATCTCCCACTCAAATCCAATTTGAAAAGTCATGTGGGTTCATGTGCAGGTACACTGACGGTTCAGACTCGAAGTGGGGTACGTTGTCTCAATCCAAGGGCAAGGTAATAGCTGGAGAAGAAAAATGCCTATGGGGAGTAATGAAGATTGTTAAAGGATATTTTCAAGCTTGAAATAACTTCCCCCCCCCCCCCTCCTTCCTTAAAACCATGCATAAGGTCAAACCCATTAAGGTATTAAACTAAGCACGATCTTGAAAGGATTAGATTCATGCGTCCACCATAGAATAGTTATGCTAGAAAAAGTTTGTTAGGTGAGTTTAGGATAGAATTTATTTTACTATGCATTGATTTATTTGCTTTAATATGAAATCTATTTATTTTATATTAAAAAAAAATTGACAATAGATTTTCAAAGGGAATCTTAAGGAATATTCTCTATCATCTATGGGATTTAAATTTGTATTCCCATACAAATTCCAAAGAGCAAATTGCTCCTGGGAGTGTACATTTTTATTTTATTTTTGTCAAGCCATTTTTTTAAGTGTTGATTTTTTTTATTTTACTTTTTTGTTTGATTTGCAAACTAATTTTATAACAAGGGCGGTATATTTTCTTTATCAAATTGAATTTACCATTGCATAGTTTAACAAGATGGTTGAATAGTTTGTTTTATCAACAAAGAGAGATTTATTGTAACTCCTAATACATATGAAATTGGATTGAAAATGCAACATAACAAATTCCTTCCTTAACATAAATAAACTTGAACATTACATAATTGAAACATCACCACATTATCCATTCCTCATTACACATATCCATAAACTGAAATAAAATAAGATACAATGCAAGAATGCTAACAAATCTTTTCTCTTCTATTAATCAACCTGGTTCAAGGCTCCATCGGGAAAGAACCAGTAAGAAACCTGACATCCTTGCCACTTCAACAAGAGTTAAACACATTTTTACATAATATTACAATACAATTTGAATTCTTTTCTTGGTCCTTAACAAGGGACCCCTTTCAATAACTTCAAGATGTCACAGTGATCATGGAGGAGACAAAAATTGACCTAGAGACAAATCAAACATATCATGAAAAACAAAGCAAGCATGCATTCCCATCCTGGTTTGCACAATAGGTCCAATCATTGAACCAGACTAGGGAGAAGGTGGATTTTACTGATAGGAGACATCGATCACAACACCATAACATAGCCCTTTCGAGGCTAGAATCTCAAGAGCTTCTATTTTTCCACAAATGCCCTTTCGAGGCCAATATCACAAGGACTTCCATACTTTCACTTTCTTCAAATTTCAAGATTTCAAAATATGGTATGTGATGACAAGTAGGGGCACATAACACCCTACCCTCTTTCCCTCTTCTCGTCTTGAGAAGAGACTCTACACTATTGGAGTCCAACTAAAGCCCTTCCCCCTTACATGGCCACTTCTTCCCTATCCAAGGGTGAGTAATGCCAAAAAAACCCACAAAAATCCCTTCAAGATCCAAAGCAAAACACAAAAGAAAACATTCAAGGAACATGATTCAATCCCTCCCAAGCATACTCAACACATATACAACTTACAAATGAAAACACAATAGCTTATGCATGAATAAACATGAACAACATGAGCAACATGAGATGAAGAATCCATACCTTCATAATAGGGTTGTGTCAACATGAACAATTTGAGATGAGCTTTTCCTTCCTCCCTTCAATCTTGCAAATTTTTCCTTTCTAAAACTAGAGATTGGGTAACAACCAAAACTTCTCAAACATGCCTCTAAATAAGATTCTAACTCAACTAGACATTAGGTAAACCTCAAGATGGAGTTAAAGTTACCAACTTATGAAGGGAACAATCAATTTTTACAATTAAGCAAAAATAGAGTTTTTGAGTGACCATAAAAGTCAACCAAAGAAGCTAGGAGAGTGGAAAATGCTCCCAACCCATACCTTTACCACTTGGGTACATAGATTTAATGTTTGAAGGCTTTTAGGATTAATTGGGGACCTAAAAAAAGCTAATAAAAATTTAAGACTAATTAACAACCTTCAAAGAAAGATAATGCAAATTAAGCGCAAATTAGCAAAGGGTTCAGTTCTATCTCTCCATTAAGTTTCTCAGCTAAAATATCTTGCACACATCAGTAGTTCAAGAAATAACATGCATAGATGTATATTACATATCAAGAAAATCACATAAATTTAAAACATCCATCTTTCTAATAATCAGTTATTTAGCTCATTCTACTCCTATTCTCAATCAGTAAAATCACAAAAATCAAAGTGTTAGTTCTGCATTTATTTACTTCATCATTACACATGTTCATAAATCATTAAATGATGAAATCAAATATCTGAAAGTAAAACATCACACATCATAAAATAGCATAATAATGTTCAGTGCATCAAATAGTGTCCCGACATATCGAGTCATGAATAAAATAATAATAATTTATCAACTATGTTACGATGGGTTGGGATGAGGCCTCACATAATCAGAAAAATTCTAGAAGGAGGAGGATACAAGAGTCAACTTCTTCTCCTAGACATTGTAAGTTAGCCATCATGTTGTCTATGAATTTCATTACGATCTCATCCTTTGGGATTGAAATCCTAGATTTTAAATCTTGATCATTTGATAATTTGGCTAAAGTTGTATCAAAAGCCATCACCTTGTAAGAGCCCAAATCTATTTATAAGAATGCTACCTCATTTGGAGCATTGTATTTTGTAATGATTGTTTTTAACTTTGACTCTGCATCTATCTTGATTTGATTGTTCAACCCTTTCCATGGTAACCATAACTAAGTAAAATTTGTAGAAAACCATCCTCTTAGGCATTTGGTCCATTCTCTACTTAGTAGTAGTCCATATGTTTTTAGGATATCTACCACATGTATATTGATGATGTCTTGAATTCAGGGATCTTCCATCAACTGTGTCTGAACATCTTTCAACACACCAATGAATTTCACCTCTATTTTATCCAATTGTACCATTATCCAGTTGGAGGGTTGAGGAGTGACTCCTAAAATTTGTGCTATTGATAGTGGCATAACATTACAAGAGGCCCTTGAATCAATTAGTAAATTATGAAGATTCTTCCCATATATCCTAATGCTAAGCAAAAACGGTGACACCTCAACCTTGTCTTTAAACATAGTTGGCATTGCCTCTAAAGCATTGGCTTGTTGAGACACTGTCTTTTCAGGAACAGTAATTGTATTATTGGGTGCCTTTGTGTGATCAAGAGTTTTCATTAGCACGTCTTTTTTATGGGGAAAATTCTGCAACATGTCAAACATAGACATATTGACCTTTGTTTGCTTCAAATCTTCCACCACATTATACTTTTCAATAGCCCAGGTGGGATTTTTCAAAATTGTTGGCACATTTCCTTGATTCTAATTTTTTTGTCCCCCATATGGTGGCTTGATTGGTATTGGATTATTACTTGCTGTTGGATTGGGAGGAGTTGGTTGTAATGCTAGCAGAATTCCATCTATCATAGCTTCTTTTCGACTTCACAGATTGTATGTATTTCGATTGTTGTTGCAAAAGGAAAACACCTCTTCTAGTTGAATGTCTAATTCCTAACTAAATAGAAAAGAGAATTCTTCATTGGTCAGTTTTTCCACCTGTGTGTTCTGTGTAGAATCATAGGATTCTAGTAGCATAGCATTAAATTGTATAGGAGGCATGTTGTCATTAACTTGTGAATTTTGAGTCATATCTTGATTTCCATTGTAGTACAAACCATCATGGTTAGATGTGCTTTGACCATTGTCATATTGATTAATGTCCGCATACTGAACATTATTATTATTTTCATCTACAGGAATGCTCTCATTGTTTGGATGAGTGTTCCATTGTTGATTCTATCTTTGGAAGTCATTGTTACTATCACGAGGATTGAAGTTGTTTCCTCCATTATTATTTCTTGCATTGTTGTTTCCACTAAAATTCCTATTGTAATTCTGATTGTAATTGTTATTGTTGTAAGGACCAACATTGTTTCTTTGGAAGTTGTTATTCTATCCTTGAAAAAATCTTAAGCGAGTTAGCTCATTGTTCATTTTTGACATGGTCTTCTTCATTTGACCAAACTCAAAGGCAAAATTATTGTCTGTCTCAACGGAAGATGTTGTCTTTTGCTCAAAAAAAGTGGCTTTTTGAGGTTCATATCTTGGATATGTTAAAGTGGGGTTCTATAGAGTAGGTGCCTACTATAATGGAATTGGATTCATAGGTATGAATTGGCTAGGCATCACAGGTGCTCTAACAGGATATGTTGGCATCGTTGTAATAGCTTGAGATAGAAGCATCAATCCTCCTCGATTAGGATTGGCTTGTTTAGTGAAGATAATCACTTCTATGAAGACTTTGTCCAATGTGTCGATATCTATTGTAGAAAGTCTTCTTAGAAAAATAGTAGTAAGATGGTCCATAGCATTTAGGTAAATTTGAATAGTAGCTTCAATTGGTATAGTGTATGGTATTTCCTACTTGTGGTATGCCATGTGAAAGCAGTGGTTGAAGTAGGAAATAGTCTCAACTATGTCCTTTTTGATTGATATGAATTGTTGATGTATCATGACTGGATTGATGAAAGTTTTGAATTGTTCCAAGAAAAAAAATTGAATGTAGCTCAATCTCCAACACATCTAGGTGGAAAATTAACATGCCAATTAAAGGTAACTTCCCCCAAAGAGTAGGGGAATAAGCAAAGAACCACATTCTCATTACCAATCTACTTTCAGTTGTAAATTTCCTTGAATACCTTGATGTGGTCTTTAGCAGTTTATGTATTTCCATAGATGAACCTTGGGCAAAACTTCCCAGGATTCTTAGGAGGATCATTGAGTACACCTGTCAAGTTAATTGGTGAGTCTACAGCATTTGGAAAAAAGGCCATCAAAGGGTTAGGTGGAATGTTGGGTGCTTATTATGGAGGCAAAACTGAAGAAGATGACAAAATGCTAAATGGAAGTGGTAGAATTCAGGGGATTCCTGTGTCACTATGAGCATTACAAAAATGGCTAAGCTCGAGGAACTCATGTGCACTTGGTGAAGATCTTAAAGCTCACTAAAATGGGGATGATGGATCAAAATCCTCCAGTTAGTATCAATTCTAGAAAAATGCACCTCTGCAGAAGTACACTTTCTTGCAAATAAGGCGCACCTTGCAATTTGGTGCACCTACGCAACTCGAAAGCTCAGAAACTTAGAAAAAAAATTGAACTTGTGAAAAAATGTAGAATTTTGAAGTTTGCATTTTTTTCTTCTATTTTGAATGTTAAGGGGCCCTCCTTCTAGCACCACTTTTGTTGAGTTGTCATTTTGCACAATGCTTAATGGCAGGAATCCTTTCAAACTCCTCTCTTCAAAAGCTAATATGAGGATCAACTCCAAGGTTCTAGGTGATCTTGTGACCTATTGGAATTTGCTCAGTTGAAGATAAATGTGCATGTTCATGAGGAGGCCTTTTCGAGTTCTAAACAATTTGGATAAGATTTGAATCTGATTGTTGTATCAAAAGAATAACCACACAAAAAGGAATATGTATTTTTTTGTAATTTTTTGTTTTTATGATGAATGCAATCTAACAATGCAACTATATGAATTCCTAATTTAACCAAGGGGTTAGTAAATAAAATAACGAAGGTAGGGAAACAAGAAATTTAAGAAAATAACATGAAAAGTAAATCCCAATGAACATAAGACATGGAAACAACACGTCTACGAGTTGAGCTTTCAAAAAGATTGATAGGTAACCAATGAAAATAGGAGTAGTGCTTTTTTAATTCCACTGATGCAATCATCGATGGGAATTCAATAACTGTAAGATGTTTCACTTTTCATCAAATCACAAGGGCATGGAAAATGCACTCATACAAGATGAAAAGCTATGCAAGAACAATATGATGATTTCTTCTCGAACTATGTACATCAATAGAATTTCTAGATCCATAGAAAACACCAAAATTAAAAGATTGCACAACAAAAACAATGCAATAAAACTATTGGCTCAATTACATTTCATGAACATACATCCATAAAATATAACACATTTGGGAAAGAATCACTACACTCCAAATGTGAGCACTAACAGTATATATTATTGCATCACAATAATGGCAGACTTGAATACATATTACATTCCTCAATTTATAAGAAATCTTCTCCTCAATATGTGTTGAGAGTGAGAGATATCTTTATGCAATCATATTCTTCTAAACTAATAAAACAAATCTATTTATGTACAAACTAACTATCTAACTAGTGCTAAGTAGAACTTCATCCATATTTATGTCATTAATTGGATGCATGAGCCTTTACACATCATAAAACACAAAGCATGAGAAAATAAGAAAAAGAAAGCCTTTAGTTGATGTAGGAGTGTCTAGAAGTGCCAAAAATAGGAGCTCCTTCTTCACTAGGCATCTGTAGGAGTTAAATTGCTATCAAAATGTGTTTTCAATGCATGGAAAGCTCTAAATTTAGAATTGGTATTTAATTTTCAATGCACCTCTAAATTCTCAAAACTTGTGGCAAACCTCTGAAAAAGTGCACCTCATAACCTAGCACACTAGCACATCAGTGCACCTTGGAAGCAGGTTCCAAAAAATGCAAATTTTCACTAAGTGTCAAAATTGAAATTCTTGCTTCTAGGTTTTGTTCCCCTTTATACTAGAGCTATGTCTAGGTATTTTCCCTTGAATTTCTTGATGATCTCAGTGACTTGAGCCGCATCTAGAAAATCTAAGGCTTCATATTTTCCTTTCACCTTTTGCTTATAGTTTCCAACCTAAAAGATCTTCTCAATGAGGTATGAAGACTGGATGATCTCAAAAGCTTCATCAATATGTACCTTGTACCATCTCTCTACTTATTGATAGATTAATCTAATAAATTGATACACTCTTGGGAGATGGAACACCTTCTCAATTTTCTTGGATTGAAGATCCAAGATGATCTCTCGAGTAATGTTCTTGACAACTCTTTCTTCGAGAACATAATTCTCTGTGAGTGTCATAATTAGCTCTAAAGACTGCACTGACACTGGATGTGATGTTGCACTGACAAGCCCTGATCAAATTAATGCAAAAATCATTGAAGACCTTTCTTTTGGTTTGTTACATAGTGTTAGGAATGCACCCAAATCAGTGTGACCTAGTTTGGTGTCTTGGATCTCTTAATGATCACCCTAGAATTGTGATTTGGTTGGAACACCTTGAAACTTGAATACCGTAGGCTTTGGGACCATCTTTTCTACAAGGGAGGACATGAAGAAGCCAATGAATCTACACAAAAATCATTCCCATTAGTCCAGAGTCAAAGAAATATTGAAAAATTCAAACCCATAGACTGACAAAAACAAAACCCTAAACCTAATATTCAAAAATGCCCAAAAACCTAACTTTAACCCTTAAATGCAAAATAAAAAAGAAAATGTGCTCCTGGCACACTTGGTAGGTGTACCTAGTGTACCTTCTACTATTTTACATATGTGGACTGCGCACCAGCACACCTCATGGGATGCACTAATGCACACCCGATATGGATTTAGGCAATTTTTTGTGTGTTTTTAAGGGTGCGCAGTAGTGCACCTAATTAGGTGCACGACTATGCACCTTTAATGGTGTTTTTTCTTTTGAATGTGTTAAGGTTTTTATGTGTTTTTTTTTTAAGAGTAACAAAGGTGCACAATAGTGCACCTAATAAGGTGCACTACTATACACCTTATTTTAGGGTTTCAACATGTTTTCTATGTTTTTGTAGAAGGAAAAGAGGAAGTACACCTAATAGGTATGGTGTTGTGCAATGAAAATT
This sequence comes from Cupressus sempervirens, assembly GCA_028749045.1. NCBI lineage: Eukaryota > Viridiplantae > Streptophyta > Pinopsida > Cupressales > Cupressaceae > Cupressus > Cupressus sempervirens. Next base: position 443,960,478 of record CM053784.1, read on the forward strand.
ATTTGGAATGAAAATAGAGGGAGAGAAGGGGTGTCCCTCGGTTATATAGACCCAGGGTCCTAAGCACCCCTTGGTGTTGTGCAACTGCGCAACTACGCATCACCAAGGGTAATGTCCCTTCCTAAGTGCTTTGGAGCACTAGGACACCTAATTAGGTGTGTTGGTGCATCTTTTTTCTTTTCCAAAAAAGACATAATCCCTCCAAAACTTGATTTTTGAGATCTAGGTTCCTAAGTTGAGACCCAGTCTTGACCAAAAACAATAGATTAAAACCCTAAAAAGACTTGGACCCTAGATTAGGGTTCTAGAAAGGCAAAAAAATTATGGGGTCCCCATTTCTAGGCAAAATAGGGCATGCATTGTGAAACCACAACAATAACTATGATAATTCTACTCCTAGTTCTAGAAATCTTGAGTCTACATTTAAAGCCAAGGCATCACTCAAGAAGAAAGCTAAAAGATCTAAAAGAAAATAATCTAAAAGTGAAAAGGAAGATAGTTTTGACAGTGATCTCAAAGCCATTGAAGCATTTCTTGCAAGAAGGTATCCCAAAGGTAATGGAAAGTATAAAGGTAAAATCCCTTTAATATGTTTCTCTTGTGAAGAAGTTAGACACATTGTTGCAAGATGTCCAAACAGAGAAGACAAAGATGAAAAGAAGAAAAGTAAGTACAAAGGCAAGAAGAATTTAAAGAACATCAAGGACTACAAGGACAAAGGTAAGAAATATTTATTTATGGTTTAGGATTCAGATAGTAGTGAAGATGATGAAATGGTTTATATTGTTATAAAAGATGAATCTAATGATGAAGGAGATAAAATGAAACCTATCTCTCATGTTAGAAAAAATGATACGTGGATTATTGATAGTGGTTGCTCACATCATATGACTGGTGACAAAACAAAGTTTGAACATATGGAACATTATGATGGTGAAAGTGTAAGATTTGGAAATAATGAACCATGTTGCATTAAGGGAAAAGGTTTTATCTCACTAACCAATGAACTTAAATATGATAATATGTATTGGGTTGAAGGACTAAAGCATAATATATTGAGTGTGGCATAGTTGAATAACACTGGATTCAAGGTAGAATAAATAAATGGGAAATCCAAGTTGTTGGATGGAAAAGGAAATATGGTTGGGTCTGGCAAACAAAAGGTAAACTATTCTACCTAGATCTTAGTGAAAGTTCATGTTTATTGCTCAAGTAGAAGAAAGCCAATTGTGGCATAAAAGGTTATTTCATGTGAACTTTGATAATCTAATCAAGATAAGAAAGAAGAAAAGAGTAAGAGGTATTCCTAGTCTGAGAAAACCTAATATGGGCCTATGCAAAAATTGTCAAATTGGTAAGATGAGTAAGACAAATTTCAAAAGCAAGGACTATCATTCTGAAGAAGTCTTGGAGCTAGTTTGTACAGACTTATGTGGACCTAATGGAATAGAGAGTTATAGTAGAGATAAGTATTTTATTCTTTTCATTGATGATTATTCTAGAATGATGACTGTAATGTATCTAAGAGAAAAGTCTAAAGAATTTCAAAAATTTAAGTGGTACTTGACAAGAGTAGAGAAAGAAACTAGAAAGGATCTAAAGTGTTTGAGATCAAATAGAGGTGGTGAATTCATTTCTAATGAGTTCAATAATTTTTTCATTGAAAGAGGAATTAAGAGACAACTATCAGCCCCTAGTACACCACAGTAGAATGATATAACTGAAAGAAGGAACAGAGCCATCATGGATTGTACAAGAACTTTAATAATAGAAAAAAGTGTTGCAATCAAATATCAAAAGGAAACAATCAGTACTACAATGCATGCCTTGAATAGAGTACAATTGAAGAAAGACTCAAATCAAAATCCTTATGAACTAAGGTATGGCTACAAACCTAATCTAAGTTACTTGAAAGTATTTGGTAGCAAATGTTATATCTTAAAGCAATCTAGGATAGGTAAATTTGATGTCAAAGGTGATGAAGGCATATTCCTAGAATACTCCTATAGAAGAAAAGAATTTAAATATTTAAATTTATCAACTCATAAGATCATAGAAAGTGCACATGTAAGAATTAATGAGTTTGCAGAAAAAGAGTGAAGAAGAAAGTAGAAAAGAACCTGAGGATTACAGAAAGTTTGTCTACTATGAACCTGATACTTTGCCAAATCAAATTGGAATTCAACAGACTTCACCTCTTAAGTCCGCAAAATCTCCAAAAGCTACCAAGTTGCAACCAATGCAACCTGAGTCATAGTCAAAAGCTACCAAGATATTGCTAGAGAAAATCGAGTTTGATGGAACCAAGTCACAGATAGTGGGACCTGAGCTTGATACAGAAGATCATGGTGAGGTTAGTGCAAAAAATTCTAAATCCAAAGTACTTATGTTAGCAAGATATGTCAAAAGGAACCATGCACCTAATTAGATCACTAGAGACGAGTCAAATGGAACAATGACAAGAAACAAATTGAAAGGTACATGTTTGCTTGCTGATTTTGAACCTAGGTCAGTAAAAGATGCTTTGGATAATGAAAGTTGTATTGAAGCTATAAATGAAGAAATAGAATAGATAGAGAAGAATAAGACTTGGACTCTTGTTCCTAGACCCAAGGATAAAAATGTAATTGGCACAAAGTGGGTTTTCATAAATAAGCTCAATGAAGATGGAGAAGTTTCTAGAAACAAAGCAAGGTTAGTATGCAAAGGTTATTCTCAAGAAGAAGGTATTGACTATGGTGAAACTTTTCTTCTATTGCTAGATTGGAAGGTGTTAGGACTTTACTTGCTTATGCTGCACATAAAGGATTTAAATTTTATCCAATGGGTGTAAAATCTACATTCTTGAATGGAATTCTTGACGAGGAAGTTTACATAGAACAACCTGAAGGTTTTGTGGATCCTAGCAAAAAGGGTATGGTCTATAAATTACACAAAGCATTGTATGTTCTCAAGCAAGATCCTAGAGCTATGAAATACTTCATAAGTACTTGATAAAGATTGGTTTTCAAAGAACAAATGATAACAATAGTTTGTATATCAAAGAAGGACCCAGACAAGAGATTATGTTGGTTAAAACCTTTGTGGATGATAATTTATTTACAAGAAATGATGTCTTGTGCAAGGCATTTTTAGAAGAAATGAGTAAAGAATTTGAGATGTCCATGTTTAGAGAGATAAAATTCCTTGTTGGATTGCAGATCCAACAAAAGAAAGATGGTATCTATATTACTCAATCCAAATATATCAAGGAGATACTAAAGAAGTTTGGAATGGAGGATTCAAGACCAGTTCGAACACCAATGCCTACTAGACATAAGCTTTCCAAAAATGATGATTCAAAAGAGGTAGATCAAACCACATACAGATCAATAATTGGAAAATTGCAATATATAGTGCACATAAGGCCTGATATTGCATTAACAATTGGTATGTTGGAAAAATTCTCAGCAAATCCCAAAGAAAATCACATGATGGAAATCAAGAGAATCATGAGGTATCTGAAGGGTACTGAAGACTATGGATTATGGTACAAGAAAGCAAGCAATCTAGATTTGAAAGCCTTCATAGATGCTGATTGAGCAGGAAGTATTGATGATAAAAAGACCACCAGTGGTAGAGTGTTCTTTGTTGGTAAAAGAATAGTGTCTTGGAAAAGCAAGAAGCAAATCTATATTTCTCAGTCCACAGCAAAATGCAAAATATGTGGTAGCAATAGTTAATTATTCCAATGTTGTTTGGTTCAAGAAACTATTGGCAAGTATGAAAATAGAATCGAGGATCTACTAGTTATATTTTGTGATACAAATTGAAGACATATTCACTAAGTCATTACCTAAGGATGAATTTATGTATCTAAGAGGTAAGTTAGGGTTCATTCCCTTATCTAAAGCTCACTAAATGAATTTTAGTGATGCATTAACTAGAGCATATTGAAGATCAATCAGGTTATGTAGTATTAAAATGGGCACATTGCATATGAATCAGTACATAAGGTACACTAATATTCTCTTAATATTATCTTTGGCATGAGATGTCAAAGAGGGAGATTTTGTTTTCATATCATAGAAATTCTCTAAAAAGGGAGAGTACACATTTCACAGAAATCTTATTTGGAGATATCAGAGAAAGAAGATGAACTTGGAAGGAGAGTTTGTTGACAAAGGAAGAAATTGAAGGCAAAGGGAGTTCACACTAATAGAATGAGTTCTCATGGATGAGAATTAGAATGAAACTAAGGATACATTCCTTACTTTATTCTTGCTCTAAAATTTCATCATACTATGACATGTTGTGTTGCCATCAATGCCAAAGAGGAAGATTGTTGAATACAATTGGTTAATTTTGTATTGTCTTTGATGTTACACAAAATTTCATATCTTTACCAGTCAATATATGTTAAGCTCACTTGGGCACTGAAGATAGTTTTCAGTGTTTGCCAAGAATTCCAAAATTTGCCAACTTTAGAAGATAGTGTCCGTCGAGCTCACTTGGGTGGCAAAGGGAAGATCACAAAAATTGAGTGTTAATTGAGATCACTCGGTTAATGAAAGAAAAGTTGGATGGAACCAGTGTTAACCGAGCTCACTCAATTACCAAAGGAACTTTGTGAATATTCAATGTTGACTGAGTTAACTTGGTTAACACACAAAAATTGTTTCTAAGTTAGTGTCTACTAAGTAGGGTTGGCTAACAAAGGATTTTCTTGTTTTGGCATATTGAGTTCAATTGATTTGTTCATTGGTTCTAGCTGACTAAGGAGATGAATATTAAGTATTCTAAGTTGTATTCAAACCAACTTGACAATGTGTAATATATAAATATAAGGTCAAGTTGAGGATTCAATGTGTTTAAGTAATATAAGATTTGAAGATGCTTAGAGGAAGTGAATTAGAAGGATAAGCATAATATCCATATTGAGTTGCAAAAATGCATTCGATTACAAAGGATCAAGTATACAAGCCAGAATTGAGATCTATAATTAGAAATTCAATTGCATCAAAAATTAGGTCATCTCACTTTTACTCTCTAACCATTGTAGTAGTGATCTAAATCTCTTAACAAAGTTGGTTTAATAGCTATTTGTAAATCCTCTAATAGGGTGGCATTTCTAGATTGAAGTGTCTAAAGACCTCTAACAAGGCCACTCCTAATAGGGTGATTAAATCTTATAATAGGGTCACACCTAAAAATGTGTTTTGTAACCTTTAACAGGGTTGGCTCCTAATAGGGCTCACTTCAAAAGAGTAAAAATCAGTAACTAGTTGCAGTTGGTGGTTTTTCCCAAATTGGGTTTCCACGTTAAATCTTGGTGTCACTTTTGTTCATACTTTTTCTTTTATATGAAACTAAGTTAAATAAGGCTAATCACATAAAATATCTTAAGATTTGCATTTGTTGAGTTATTGTTGCTACTTTAGTGTTTGCTGAGTTACAATGTTTACTAGTGTAAACTGAGTGTCTATGTATTAACCAAGCATCAGTAATTTCAGTGAATTTTATGTTATGTATTGACATCTAAGGGATATGGGATATATTTTAGTGGTAACTGATTCACTCCTCCCCTCTCAGATACTCCTCTTATATTTCCAACACCTTTATCATTGCAAAATATGTTGAACTGTTTTTATATGAATTCACCTCCTCTATCTAATCTCAAGCATTTCATACTCTTTCCTATTTCCTTTTCAACTATAGAAAAATACCACTTAAACATTTGAAATGCATCAAATTTTTCTTTTAGAAATATCACAGTCGTTATTCTAGAAAAATTATCAACAAATAAAATGAAATATTTGTCACCATAATAGATTTTCACTCCAATATGACCACATAAATCAATATCAACCAACTCTAAAATATCATTAGAAGAATAGGTCTTTCTCTTGAAACTAGACTTTGTCATTTTACCCATTTGACATTGTTTGCACATCATTTTATTGGATTTTCTTAATCTTGGTAACCCTCTAACTCTTTTTATCTTATTAATGCTTACAAATTATAAAATTTCACATGACATATCCTCTTATGTCATAACCAAATATCTTCAAATTGTGCAAATAGACAAGTATCTTTAGATAGGTCTAGATAGAAAAAGGTACCTCTTTTTTTCTCTCCACTTCCAATTAGTTCACCAGTAGCATCATAGATTTGTTCCTTCTTGTTTTAAAATTAAAATCAGTAGCCTAAACTAATCAACTGTGCCACACTCAACAATTTTTATTTCAAACCATTAACCCAATATGCATTGTCACATCTGATCTTATCATTTGGTATAATTGATCCTTTACCTTTCACATAACATGGTGCATCTTTGCCAAACTTAACACTACTTCCATTATAATGTTCTAGCTTCTCAAACTTAATTGTATCACTAGCCATATGATATTAGAAACCACTATCAATTATTCATTTATCATTTTCAGTCACATGTGAAAAGGAGTTTTCTAATCTTCATCAGAATCATCTTTCATTGCAACAGAAACAACTTATTCAACATGATCATCATAATTACTTTTAGAATTATCTTCTTCAGAAATGCAGCAAGATTTCTTACCTTTATCTTTGTAGTCTTTGTTACATTAGTTGTCTCTATTGTCTCTCCTTCCTTGGTTCTTCAAGTCTTTCCTTTCTTACTTCTCATCTCTGTCAGTACACCTTGTAGCAATGTGACCAACTTTGTTACATGTGAAACAAATAATAGGGATTTTACCTTTGTACTTGTCTTTTATTTTTGGTAGCCTTATGGCCAATAATGCTTCAAGTTCATCAAGATCATCATATGATTCACCATCACTTCCCACATGTCTACTCTTATTTGTTCTCTTAGATCCATTAAGGGTTAGTTGAAATTTAAAAGAAGATTCAACACTAATAGGTGAATGATTATCAAAATTTTACAATTCAAATGCAATGAGTATACCAACTAGACTATCCAAGGTCAAATTATTATTAGGTGTGCATCTCAGCTCTTGTATTACAAAAACTCTAATAGCATAATTAGGAAGTAAAGTTCTCAATACCTTACTTATCATAGTCTCTTCAGTTATGTCTCCTCCAGCACCTCTAATAGCATTTACCACCTCTTTTATTAGGCCACAATATTGTGCAATGGTCTCACCTTCTTTCATTCTCATATCATCAAACTTTTCTCTCAATATTTCTACCTTAGTTGTCAATACATTTTTGTCTCCTACATGGATTTGTGCCAACTTGTCTCATGTTTTTTTTGTGTAGTATAATCCTTCACATCATCAAGTTCAACATAAATTAGGGTTTCTTCTAGTTCAATCATCATTTGGTTGTGCTTGTGCTTCTCTTTCATTTGTTCAAATATCATAGGTCTTGGTACCTCAATGTATTCATTGTCCAAGTAGTATGATAGAGAATCTGCAATACCATATAAGTGCAATCTCATCAAGTGTTTCCATGTTGGGAAGTTCTTCTTGTTCAACTTGGAAATCTCTCTCTCATACATCTTGATCTTTGACTTGATTCCCTTCAAAATTTCCTTACAAGCACCAAAGCTCTAATACCAATTGTTAGAATGATTAGAATAACTAAGAAGGGGGAGTGAATCAGTTATCCTCAAGTCTAGATGTACCAATTCAAATTTTAACAACTTCAAAAAACTTAAACAATCTCATTAAACAACTCGGTCTATATAGCATATCATTAGCAGCTTAACATTCTTTAACTCTGTCCTATATATGTGTGATGACTAACAGTAAAATAAATAATTGTAAAAATAGCATGCATAACACAACATTCACACAAGTAAATGATACCAAGATTTAATATAGAAACCCAATTTGGGGGAAACCACCAAGTAACATGCTACAACTTTTTCACTCTTTTGAAGTCATCTCAGCTAAGACCCAGCCCTATCAAAGGTTACAAAAACATTTTTAGGTGTGACCCTGTGAAAGGATTTAATTACCCTGTTAGGAGTGGTCTTGTTAGAGGAATTTGGATCATTCTATTAGAATGTCACCTTGATTAAAGGATTTAAAAAATGAGTTTTAGGTCAACCTTGATTAAAGGATTTTGACTGCCAAAATGGTTAGAATGTAACAATAGGTTTTGTTTATAAAAAACAACTCACTTTGCAAATTTAGATCTCCATTCACTTGTCTGCTAACTCACTCATTGACTGGTCTTCATTATCATCTCCATTGTTGGTGTTTTTTAGACTACCAACCAACAAAATACTTGATACCAAGATGGTGAAGAAAAACCTAGTCTAAGGGTTAGCTATTCCTTATGCTCAACTAAGAAGTCCTCAAATCTAGACCCAATTTTGACAAAATTATAAAGATTTTCTACTCTTTAGGTTCTACAAAACCAAGGCGCACCTAAGGGATAAAATGATTCAAAACTTAATACTATCTTCACACTTCATTTATTTACCAATATTCTCTTACAATTATCATCCCCTATAGTAGATGTTTGCTCATAATTCTTCTCAGATTTACATGTAATTCTAGGTAGCATCAGCTAACTAAAACATAGAGATTAAATAAAATTAAGTATTGACCAGCTATGGTACTCTCCATACATTTAAAGTAAAATTGATTTTGATTTTAAGATTTTTCTTGATGCTTATTCATGGTTTCTTCATATGAAAACTGAAATAAATTATCAATGCCTTATCCATTGGGATTCAAAGTCTACCCAACTATTTTGAGCTAATTGATTGCATTACAATCAGCATTATTAGCAATTTTCCCTAAAACTCATTCTTATGCACATCCTTCTTACTGCCTGGAAATCCTATCATATCACTAAATAATTTTCTTAATTCATTGAATTAAAAGCAATAGTGAACTGATATACAACCTATCCTAGTTGCATTAAATTGAATAAGCTTTTCCCATACAGCCTCAAGATAACTAGTCAATAACAATGGAGAAAAAATTCAGAGCAAATAGATATGGTGATAGTTCATCTTTGTATTAATTTTCTTTGAAAATTAGATAACATTAGAATAAAACTCAGAACAATGCAGGACAAGACAACATGATCTTTGAATGTTAATGTATTATCAGATTTGCAGAGAAAACCCATCACAAAATTGGTATCAAGGAAACTAGACTGAATGTAAACCTAGCAAAAACTAAAAATTGCATAACAGTTTGGACCCTTTCTCTAGCCTTGGGATCTCATTTATATAGCATGAGATGCAACAAGCTTCAGGCCTAGAGAACTATGACAAATATCCTTAATGCAAAAAGATATTTACAAAAGTCAATGTCATAAAAGATAAAATTTGGTGCAACAAAATTATTTACATTATGAATATTCCTTTTGTGGGGATCACTTCTGATTCGCCTCCTTGTTGTTGAGGAGTTTTTAATTGGCATTGATTATGATGGTTGTGATGGACTTGGTTCTGATACTTGAAAATTGAGCTTAACTTATGGTTCTCCATAGAAGTCATCGTGTATTAACTGTTAAAAATGCTTTAGAATAATTGAGAGGGGGGGTAAATCAATTATTCAAGGTCCAAATGTCATATTCAAACTTTTTCACTAAGTATAGTAAACCCATTCAACCATTTATTCATCTAAGCTTTAACTTATCTAATCAGCAAGTTACTATAAATCAACATGCAAGCATAACACATAAGAAATCAAAACATGACACAGTGATTTACGTGGAAACCCAATTTGGGAAAAACCACCAGTAACATGCTACTCAATTCTCACTCTTCTGAAGTGATGCCCTGTGAAAGGCCTGGCATGTTAAAGGCTTACAACACACTATTAAATGTGAACTTGTTAGAGGATTTAACCAACCTGTTAGAAGTGGGCCTGGTTAGAGGACTTTAGAACATTCACTTGGAATGCCACCTTGTTAAAGGATTTAAGTCCATAGGATTTTTAGATCTAATAAAATTGCTAGAGAGTATTAGAAAATCTTGACCTAACTATAACATACAACTTATCTTACAGATCTCAGATCACTTCTTAGCTCATACCCTTGCCTGGCCTTCAATCTCTGCAACTCTTGACAGCTTGTCCTCCTTTCAAGATTTGTCTCCTTGAGTCTCCACATTCAATGTACCAGTGCAATCATCTCTTCATGACCACTTGTAGAAGTAGATCTTCTATGCTCTTCCTTCACCTAGATGTCTCCTCCTTGACACCCTTCTAACCACTTCACAAATTTGGCTCTTCAGCAACAACAGTATCAGTAGCTCTTTGCTTCTTGGTCTATGACTTCTTAAATAGAAGTCTTGGAGTACCTTTTCATGTTCTATTCTTCCATTTTTCAATTTCAATTTGCATGGATTAGGTAGGATTCATTGCATCTAACCCATATTTTGTTTCCTCTAGAAACTTCTTGAATAATCCTTTAGAATTTGCCCAAAAATGGTTTACATAGGATTCTGTGCCACCAACTCATCATCCTTATCTTCCAAATCATTTAGAAAATTCAATGTAACCACTATGTTGGCTTAGATTTGGCAAATCTTCATCTTTTGAAATAATGCAGCAGCTCGGCACTATTGAAATACTGGTGCTTAGCACATACTGTGTTTTTCTTGATGCTCAGCACCTAAAGATCACTCAGCACCAACTGAAAATTTTTTGAAGCTCGGCATCTAATCTTCACTCAGCACATGAAGATCACTTGGCACACACTAGAAATTTATGTTACTTGGCTTCTACTAAAAAAATTCTTGGCTTCAACTAACTTTCTCGACACCCACTTATGATCTTAGTTTAAGCTTTGCAGTCAACCTTGTTACAACTTCTTCCTCCAATAATTCTAAGTGTGACCAACCTCTGTATCTCTGAGTATGTCATCAATACATTACTTAACCATTGTCTTAACTAATCCTTGCACTTCATTACAACATCATAACTCAACCTTTCTCTTAGGTGCTCTTGTTACATCTTGTCGATCAAATCCTCTTCATCAATCAACTAAGTGATAGTACTTGGATCTTATAAGCAAATATCATCCCCACAAATAGCAAGTTTGACATCAATAACAAAAGAATTATTGAAAGCATTATTTTACAACAATCTCCCTCTTTGATATTTAGCAACAATGAGCTTTTTAATCAGATTTCCAACAATCTCCTTCTTTGGCATTGATGGCAAACCAAACTGATCAACCATCAGACTAAACTGTTCAACCAAATGCTAGCTAGGTTAGAACAGTGAGTCAAATGCCAAAAAGTAAATTGTAACATCACATCTCCTTCTACTATTCTGATTGCTTCATTTCAGCTTCTCCCTCTTTGTTTTTGTATCCTTTTTCTTTGTCTTTCTCCCTCTGTATTACTTATCTTCTGCTATTCTGATCAACCTCTAATTATTCTTGTCAACTTCTCCCTCTATCTTCTTTGATCAATTTTAAACATCTTCAACAATTGTTGATCAGTTGTCAACTTCTCCCTCTTTGAAAACAATGCCAAAGACATATAGCATCTTTAATATGCAAGTGTAGCTTTTACAGGTTTATCAATGTCTCCCTTTGTCACCTTGCTTGTGATTTATTTGAAATTTCAGCACTTCTACTACTTTAGGCATGGATCCCAAAGTAAACATTCTTTGCATCAATGTATAAAATCTTCAATATTCAGCTTATTTGATGCAGGGCATACTAGCTTTTTGGTTCAAGTAGCCTTAGCTAGGGGTATCACCCCTAACTTACCTCTAAGATACTCAAAAGAATCTTTCGGTAGTGCTTTTGTGAAGGTATCAGCAATATGTTCCTTTGAGCTAACATATTCCATCTTCACTTGTTTGTCTTCCACCAGCTCTCTTACATAGTGATACTTGATTGCAATATGCTTAGTTTTAGCATGCATTACTGGATTCTTTGATATATTGATAGCACTTGTATTATCACAATAAAGTATCATAGGCTCATTTACTTCTTCCTTCATACCTTGCAGAAAATGTTTGATCCATACAATATTGGTGCAGTTTATAGCAACTACCACATATTCAGCTTTAGCAGTGGACTGCGAGGTGTAGCTTTGCTTTTTGTTGGTCCATGTAATCAACCTCTTTCCTAAGAAAAGTGCTCCTCCACTGGTGTTCTTTCTATCATCAATGTTACCACCCCAATTTGCATCAATGTAGGCTTTCAGTTCAAATTTTTCACTCCTCTTGTAGTACAAACCAAAGTCATCACTTCCTTTCAAGTATCTCAATATTCTCTTCACTACCATTAAGTGATTTTCTCTTGGATTTATGGAAAATTTGGCCACTAATCCAACAGCCAATGCAATGGTTGGTCTATTGTGTACAACATATTGCAACTTTCCAATCATTGACCTATAGAATGTCTAATTTACTTCAGCAGACTCATCATTCTTGGATAGTTTATGGCCTATTGCCATTGGTGTGCTAATTGGTTTTGAATCTTCTACCCCAAATGTTTTGAGTACTTCCTTGATGTATTTGGATTGAGTTGCAAATATGCCATGCTTCAACTGATGTACTTGTAATCCAACAAAGAATTTGATTTCTTCAAACATTGACATCTCAAATTCATGCTTCATTTGATCAGAAAAATCTTTGCATAAAACATCTTTTCCTCCAAAATATTATATCATCAAAAAAGATTTTTGATATCAAAATGTCTTTACCTTCTTCAGCTTTGATGTACAAGTTGTTGTTGTCATCTGTTCTTTCAAATCTTATCTTCACAAGATATTTGTGCAGTTTCTCATACCATGCTCTAGGTGCTTACTTCAATCCATAAAATTCTTTATGTAGCTTGCAAACCATGTCCTTTTTCTTCTCATCAACAAATCCCTCTAGTTGTTCTATGTAAACTTCCTCTTCTAGTATACCATTTAGAAAAGCAAACTTCACATCCATTTGTAGACTTTGAAACCTTTATATGCAGCATATGCAATTAATGTTCTTACTCCTTCCATTCTTTCAACAAGAGAAAATGTATCTCCATAATCTAGTCCTTCGTCTTGTGCATAGCCTTTGCAAACTAGTATGGCTTTGTTTCTTATTATCTCACCATTCTCATCAATTTTGTTTCTAAACACCCATTTTGTACCAATCACATTCTTATTAGCTATTCTAGGAACTAGAGACCATGTTTTGTTTTTCTCAATCTGATCTATCTCTTCTTCCATGGATTTATTCCAATCATCATCTTATAGTGCATCTTTCACTTTTTTGGGTTCAACCTTGCTCAGTAGACATGATTCACTTCTGAGCCTATTCCTTGTCATTGGTCTGGCATCCTTGTCACCAATGATTTGATCTACAAGGTGATGTTTTCTCACATACTTGGCTAACCTGGGTTCAATCCTTCTTTCCATGTTTGATCCTTTAGCTTCAGAGTCATTTCGTTCTTCTTCATCTGGCATTTCATCATTCCTTTTTTGCATACTATTTTCAGAATCAGAATGTGCATTTTCTGCATTCTGCAACTCAGCTTCTAAATGCAACTTGGCATTCACAAGCTGAGACTCGGCAGATACTGAAGTTTGTTGCTGATTCCCAACTTGATTTGCAGCATTGTCTTCAACTGTCATTCCTTCATAGAAGTATACAAAGGATCTATAATTCTCTATTTTCTTTGACTCGTCAACTTGAACTTATGCATGCTCATCAAAATTTACATTTTCACTCTCCACAATTTTGTTAGTGTTAGTATTCAAACACTTATATGCCTTACTTCTAGTGGAGTATCCAAGGAATATGCCTTCATCACTTTTTGCATCAAATTTTCCATTTCTTGTATCTTTTAGAATATAGCATTTACAACCAAATACTTTGACATGTCTAACATTAGGTGAATGACCATACCATAATTCAAAAAGTGTTGCATTATACCTTTCTTGACTTGAACTCTATTTAGTGTGTAAACTACAGTACTTACAACTTCTCTCCAGTATTTTAGTGCAACATTTTTCTCCATCATCAAAGTTCTAGCACAGTCAATCACTGACCTATTCCTCCTTTCAGCAATACCATTCTGTGGTGGAGTTCTTGGTGCTAATGTTTTCCTTTTGATACCTTTGTCATTGCAAAATGTTTCAAACTCTCTTGATGTGAACTCGCTTCCTCTATCTGACCTTAGGCATTTCAAGTTCTTTCTTGTTTCCTTCTCAACTCTAGCCAAATACCACTTGATCATTTGAAATGCATCAGATTTTTGCTTTAAGAACATAGCAGTCATCATCCTGGAATAATCATCTACAAATAGCATTATGTATCTATCTCCTAGGTAGCTTTCCACTTCTATTGGGCCACATAAGTCTATATGGACTAACTCTAGCACTTCATTGGAAATGTATGTTTTGCTTTTGAAACTAGACTTAGGCATCTTCCCTAGTTGGTATTGTTTGCACATTGTGTTTTTAGGTTTCTTCAACTTGGGAAATCCTCTAACTTTCTTTTTCTTGCTAATGCTAATTAGATTATCAAAGTTAACATGGCATAGCCTTTTATGCCACAACCACACATCATCAAGTCTAACAACAAGACATGTTGCATCTTCAACCTTAGAAAATGATCCTTGCTCCCATTTTCATCTCTTAGGTACATGTGTAGTAAGTGGGTTTTCATAACTTGGTCTTTTATATGGAGGAATAGGTTGTACAGTCCTAGCCACTATGTACCTGGCTCTTTTCTGCAATGTATATTACCCTGGGTTCAAAATCATTTTACTTTCCAATCTCTTCTCCACCTCAATGGCCTTGTTAGGGTATGCTTGCATCATAATTTCCTTCTTTTCATTCAAAGTTTGCATAATCCCAGTAAATTTATCCATCAACATATCTACTTTCATACCCCCAATATTTTCTATTAGCTAGGGGATCATAATCTGGCTCAAAAGCATTTATAAAATCCAGGACTTTGTTGTATACTTTTCATTTCTCCTTCCTAAGGTCTTGTTCTTGGAATGAGAACTTATTTCTAACTATATCCTCTGGAAAGTATACCATTAATTTATGAGCTTTGGCCTTAATTTTTTCTTTGAATAGATCATAAAATCCCTTCGAGTCTATAAAATGGGTATGGGATTGAACCATTTGATATTTGTCTAAGAATTTCTCCAAGTGCCTCCATCCCTTCTTGGCAAAAACAAAGTTGTGCACAATAATAAGTTGGGGAAAGAAAGTACCTTTAGATTTTCCCAACAATTCTCTTTCTTCAACTAATCCTATCTACCATAGAAGTTCAGCAATCCCTACTTTCAAAGGCACTTAATAGGGTAGCACATGTGGTTTTCCAAGAAAACCATAAACTCTAAAAATAGTAGACACTGCATATGGGATGATGTCTCCCCAATTGTGACTCACCATCAAATCTTTAGCATGATCTTTTGGTCTAATTAATTCTAGTAGAAGCTATGGTATTCTAGGGGTATCCCCTATTAACAACATTCTAATCCTGGAAGCAAAATACTTATCAAATCTAACAAAACTGGTATCAGTCACCTCCCATGTCATATGTGCACTCCATAAATGGACAAGGATCTTTTCTCCATCTCTTTCCAATTCCAACTTCATTTCTTTAGATAGAAAGGTAACTCCCTTATACAAGCATATGTACATCAGCATGGAGTACCAGTAGAAGGGCTTATCAACTTTAGCCTTTGCAATTCCTATTAACCTAGTATGAATTTCTTCTGCCAAGAGAGTAGCAAGGTCAAAAATAGAACTCAGACCATACTGAAGGGTTTGGACAATGATGAAGACAATGGAGCCTCGGATGTGGTCTTTATCATCCATGCCAAATATTTTATAGAGAGAAAGATACAATGCCTATGCTCTAGGGTTGAAATATTTCTTCAAGAAAGGCTCTGGAGTGTTTGGTGTAACCAAGGGCAACGATCCTATTGTAACAAAGTGTTCTTGTAATGGTCTTCCCCTTAGATATGCTCTTTGTGCATCATACCTAGCTTAGAGGTCTTCCATGTCTATCTTCTCATGGATTACATGGTTAGGGTTTAATTTAAAAACCTCTATGGTCAATTCTAATGAAACCCTAAAAATATTATCACCAGCATGATTCTTCACAATCCTGGTAATTGGATCATATTTCATTGACATTGTTGCAAGAAAATCATCATCAAAGAAAAATCCTAGGATAATTAATTTTCCTATATCAAATTCCCATACATTATTTAAGGGAGTATCTGGTCTTTTTTTTGCAAACTATTTACGAAAAAGCCCTAATCCTCCAACAGATACTTTGGCATCCCTCAACTAGTTTTCCTTGTCATAAAAACCCTCATGGACCAGTAACTTAGGGTTCTTTGGAGTAAACTCTTTTCCCCTAGCAAGCTCATTCATGGATTGTAGCATTTGCTCTAGGAAATCATCATGCACAACTCTTTTTAAATAATCTACCTTACCTAAAAAATCCAATCTACCTTCCCTGAAAAATCCCTTCATGGAGGCATGTTTGATAATTATCCTACTGCAAATATAACTTCTCAATTTTTTAGAAACTCAAGAGACTCACCCGATTTTCTTATTTTTTCCTCTAAAAATTGCTTATCAGTAAATCGAAACACTCGAAGAATTTCACTCCTAGCTCTGAAGATCCTTTCTCTGTGAGAATTTTGCAACCTTACTATTTAATAATGGAAAATTAGAATTATTATTGCCAAATTAACCTCACACGAAATAGCATTGATCAAAATTAATGCTCCAATAGTCATATTTCATGTCGCATTGTGAAATTTGAAAATCAGCGGTCGATCTTCTCAAATCGGACGATTTAGATTTAGACTCGGAGTGACTGCATTACCTTTTTTTGAAACTGGCCATGTGTCAACAAGGCGCTTCCTTGCATTTCCTAAAGTTCAAGCACTTTCATATTGTGAGAAAGTGTTGATCGTAGATCTTTATAAGATAAACGATTATGAAAACCTTTGGAATTTTCTACATCTACTTTTAATATTTTGGGCCCACTTACACAATCACCCTCCAACTCAGCAAACATGTGAATCGCTCAACAAATCAGCATAAAATATTTTAGCATGCATCCCAACTCAGCATGACTAAGCAATCTTTTAAATGATTGACCACACTTGTCTACATGTCAATCAGGTGCTTCGTCACATTCATTAAACATCAAACATCTTGATAATGTGGGAAAGCACTCTCCATCGATTTTTATAAGATCCACAGTCTCACAAGACTTTCTTTCTTTGCAATCTAGTCAGTAACAACAACCAATAAAATGAGTTACCTTTTCTAGTGCATCCTAACATTTTCCAATTGTTCCAACACCTTTTCAAACTAGGGCTCATGACCTCATCAAGTACACATGTCACCCTAGAACTTTCTCACATTTCATAAAGCTCGCACATCTTCAAATTGCAGGGAAGTGCACACCGTCAATCTTCAAACGATTGACGGTGCAATGTTATATCATTTAAAAGTAATCCCACTACCTAGTTTGACTAATGAAATAGTTCAAACTTTCCAACATGTCCTAAAAAACATCTGACAGCTATGAACTTATTTTGACATGTCTAGCTTTTGTGGCTCACTAAGGAACTGACATCATCATGGGATACATGTCATGTAGGTGCTTCCTTGCATTTGCTAAAGGTCAAGAAAGTTTGAATTGCGGGTAAGCGCTCTCCGCTGATCTTTTTTTGATCAATGGTTTGTAAAAGTAACCCTTCCATGGTTAAAACAAAAGGTTAATGGCAAAATATTTTTGGGAAAGTAATTTAAAATAAATATAGTAAAAGGTAAAGTGAAGAACTTCCCGCACAAAATTTTTTTTTAAAAATACTTTTCAGATTTTTGAAAACTAGGGCAAAAACATAAGAGTTTCATGAAATTTAGAATTTTATCTAGGGTTTTTAACACACCTTACCTTTAAAACATTATAACACTAGGTTTTCACTATAAAATGCAACAAAATGATGAAAGGTGAAAAACTAGGCCAACATCCATCACTGGTCTTCTTGACATTTATTCAAGAATTTACACTTCAGTAATCTCTTCACCTCTCTTTTGTTACTCTTTTCTTCACATGTTCTCTTTAAGATCGCCACTCAACAATGAACCAACCTTAGAAATCCTCTCTTATGCCTCCTTAAATAGGTAATTTTGATATTTTTCCACTTAAACATCATCATAGATCTCAGGGTTAGGTCATATTCATCAAATCCTTTCATCATTGTGTTCCCCTCTTTTACCGATACTTCTAGAAACTTCTCATCAAATCCTTGCCATAGATTGGTTAAAAAACTATTTTTGTGTATTAAATATGCCAACTCATCAATCCTTGTCATCCACACATTTTGACTAATCCAAAAAGTCGACTATGTTGGCCTTAAATTTGATTCTTTTACAATTTGTAACTTTTTTTGTCACTCAGCAATCACTAAGTTCTTCTGCTAGGTCATCGTTGTGTAGCTAGGCAATCATTGTTCTATCTCACTTAGCATTCACTATCCTACTTAGTCGTTACTAACACTCAATCAATACCAACATTTTCCTTCATCAACTTACTTAGTCACAACCATCACTCAGCTTATACTGTTTGTTTGGCTTATTAAGTTCCTTAATTTTATGCTTCATTGATTGACAAACATCGGTACTTGATCAAGCTTAGAGTTTTACTCAACTTCTTGTCATTTTTCTCATACATCAATTCACTTGTCTTTTTACTTCATGTAATGATTAAACAACACATTATCTTATCAATGACTAACTTATCAAGTGTACATTGCTATTTCATGATACTTAACTTCTCTTTTTCAATAACTTGACTAGCTCACCTTGCTATCTCCTCTTATCAAATCCTCCTCATCAATCAAATGATATGGCACTCTACATTATTATTAAAATGTCTCACCAATAGGTTTGACATCAATGAAAATATAACAATTGTTCCAATTGTGATTTTGAACACAAAATATGTTAACAAGAACAATACCAGCCCAGGAATCAAGTAGACTAGCCCTCACAACATATCAAAAAATTATGATTGAAATAGTTACTAAGTATGGTATAGAAGTACAGGAAACATATCACATGCTTCAAAAACTACCACTCATTATTAGTAGTCATCCTTTCAAAATTGTGAATGTGGGACATAAAGTATTCTAGCAAAAATCAAAGAAATCAAATTAAAGCCAATTGCAATCTACCTACATATAAACATATATTCAGAGGCCCCGCAAAATGGAGAGCATATCCCTATTACAATCTGCAAGATCTTAGACCTATGTTGCAAATTAAAACTAGTGCAAGTGGAAAGAGATAGAAGATAAAGCCATGATCAATGTTTACCCATGATCTTTGTCATTCTAAATGAGGACTCTAATCAATTTGAAATACTTTGTTGGAGTGAAGTGTTGTCATACAAACACTTTCACGGTGTAGAGAATGAGTTAGGTTTAACAAATGATTTGATAGCTCCAAATTGGAGGAAGCTTTATGAATATGGTTGTCAAGTATGGTACAACAATCACATCGCTCAAAATGAACCAGCCTTGGAAGAGGAAGAGAGAAATAGTGATAGTAACACAGGGGAAACCTAAGGGAGAGATAAATGATAATTATTTTCACAAATGGGACCTTCAAATGAGAATGTAATAGATGAACTTGATATGCTTAGTAAAGTAAGGTTGAATAGAAAAACAAATGGGATCAAAATGTGATACCTCAATACGCACCACACTTCATAAATACGAAGAAAGCATCTATGCAAGGAGGATGCATTTTGTCTGACTTTGAAACTCCATGGTATGAAATGTTAGCAAAGTAGGAAGTCGCACTTAATATAATTTTAGGCCACAATAAATTTCCCTTTACCCAAAAGTTATAGATGATCATCGAAGAAAAAATAGGCACAGGAAAGTCCTACTTAACAGTGTGCATAAGGAATGCACTAAACAATGAGTTTCCAAGAAGAACAACTAAAAGATGTAATTAACTAGAGTCTTTCATTAGCTCAAATCGGGATGACCAAACATTGAGCTTGCAACATATTAATATAGCTCAAGCTCCAACTATATTTGTAGCTAGGTGCAATAGAGGTCATAAAGTAACAAAATTTGTTCATATAGCCAGTCAATTTAAGGCAATTATCATCCCATTTGCAGCTCTTGGTGGTGACGATGCATTCAAAAGAACTGTTAGATTTTCTTATTAATCCATTTTTCAAGGAAATTTCTTCACTCATTCTCAATACAGAGGTCTTTATGGTGGGAATGTAAAGCCCAACAGTCCAATGATTGTTCAGCTTCTTGACTCTTGGCTTGAAGCTTGTATGGTGTATAAATAGATGTGTGCAGTCATGTATTGCATTGTATCGAATATTTGATTAAATAAAGTTATTCCCTGTTGGAGTGTTGATGTAGGCAAATTTTTCAAACCAGAATAAATTATGTCTCTTATTTGTTCATTTTATTTTTTAATCTATTTCTCTATTGTTTAAAATTTACAATTGGTATCAGAGCCATGGTGAAGTATTGAGTGGAGATGGTGCCAAGACGTCATGTTCATTTGTGGGATGGATGGACAAAAGAGAAGGATTTAGAGGAGGAAGTTGGGTTTGTTTCCTTCTCAACTCTTGATGCATTCGTCACTACAACTGGAAAAGAGATGGAAGAGAACAAAGAGGTTGAGATTCAAGAGTATTGTCTTAAAAAGGAAATTGTTACTCTAAAAGAGGAAATTTTGATGTTGGAAGAACAAATTTCCTATATAATAAAAAGGAAAAAGAGAAAGTTATGAAAGAGTGGGAGTTTTCTGAAAGGAAACAAAATGAGGAGCTCAAGATGGAGTTAGTTGAGCTTCATATAACTCTTAGTGAGTTGGGAATTGATGGGTAAATATGTGAAATCGAAGAGTCGATACAAGACGAAATGATTGAAATTGAGAGTAAAACTTTTGAAAGAATTGGGCCAAGAGATAGGTGTATGTTGTTTGAGGTTGCCAATAATAATTGCGATGGTGAAAGACTGTGTATTATCAATAGGAATGATATGTTGCAACAGCCAAGGAAGTTGAAGAGGTGGGGGTTTCCATTAAAGAGTCGCTAGAAAATGAATGGTCTACATCGATTGTGAAGGAGCATAGTGGCCCCAAGAATAATAGCAACAATAAGACTGTGAATGTGTTTGTTATTTCCAACAATGTGGCCAATAATGGAAATGATAATAAACCATGCAACAATGATGTAGCTAGGGATTTTCTCTTTGCAGTAGTTCTAAAGGAAATGCAACTCAAATATAGTTGTCAAGAGTTGCATGTGGCAGATTTAAATGATGGATGGGAAATGCACATAGAGTAGGAGATGAAATTTTTGGCCCTCCACGTTTATTGGGAAGATCTCAATGAATCTATTTCTAATCTCATTCAAATAAGTTATGTTAAATCTAATTGATCTTGGAGAAGACTGATTCAAAGTGTTTGTAAGAAAAGTTTGGTGAAATTGAAATCTTCAATGGCCCTAATTATGATGTAAAGAACTGGAAATGCAGGGAATCTTGCAGCATGGTTGTGCTAGTTGGGCTTCAAGTGGGAGATTGTTGGGAATGTGAAGCCCAATGATCACACAATTGTTTCGTTTCTTGGTTCTTGGCCTAAAGCTTGTATGGTGTATAAATAGATGTGTGAAGTCATGTATTGCATTGTACTGGATATTTGATTAAATAAAGCTACTCCTTGTTGGAGTGTTGATGTAGGAAAATATTCTAAATCACAATAAATTATGTGTCTCTCATTTGTTCATTTTCTATTTTAAATCTATTTCTCTGTTGTTTAAAATTTACACTATCCTCCTATTACAACATTAACTGATGCAACTATACCAAACCTCTCTTCAGTACCTTCCATCGAACGCATTTATTTCCATTTGTAGAACCAATTGACACTGCAAGTTATAGTGAGATTTTAAATGATCGAAAACATTTCACAAGCTTATAATCTTTGGTGAAGAAACAAGTTGAAGAAAGCTTTAATAAGCGACATTGTATTCACTTGAATTATCTCGACAGAGGATTACCTCCTAACCTTAGATCAAATAACTTTTTATCAAGATCAGAAGCGAATTGTGCAAAAGCTTCTAACTCTGCAAGTTGAGCTAATTCTAATTTTAATTTCCCAGCTACTTGTTTCATAGCTTTCATCTGAGCTGCGGATCCTACTCTAGATACGGAAAGACCCACATTAATGGCAGGTTGAATTCCTGCATTGAAGAGATCAGCTGACAAGAAGATTTGTCCGTCGGTAATGGAAATGACGTTAGTGGGGATATAAGCTGAGACATCTCCAGCTTGAGAGCATAGAATCCTATATTTAGTAGATATAATATAGCCTTGAATGCAGATTCATCGGTAACTATTGCCAAGAATTCGTATTTTCAGCTATATAACATCACCCAAAGAAATCTCAACGATTATTGTCAATTAAACAAGTTCGTTTCATACCTAACCTTGTAAACAATTTGTTTGACAAATTGTCAAGTTCTCAAAATTGAAAATTAGTGTCACAACTAGCAAGGAATATTAAAGGTTTAAGCTACAAGAATTTGGGAATGAGAAGGATATCATGATCTTGTATCCGTTGGAAAATAAATTAATTATAATAAGGACGTTCCAGTAACTTTGACCACTGACTAAGGAGGTTCTCAAATACTAAGAAAGAGTTAGTAATTTCTAGATTATTCTTCCAATCCTCAACACTTTCTAGATTGTTCTTCCAGTTTCCATATTTTTCTATTGATATAAAATTGATTATAAATTAATGAACCGAGTCTGATATTTGAGCTCAATTTGGGAAGAGAATCTAATAATAATTATGTTTCGAGTTTATTTGTTTTAGATATGTGTGTGAATGAATTGTATGAGTGTCTGGCATTACAAATTGGTTACAACAGTTAGCATTAGTTGCTTTAGTTGGGAAAAATCTAAATAGGAGATGTGATGATCTGTTAAAGCTTATTGTCATGGTTTTCTGATTGTGGATGTCAAGTCTTTATGTTGTCATGGTCATGTAAAAGAAAATTGTGGAAATGATACCCCTCAAGCAATTGAAATTATTTGGGAAGCTCTTAAAAAAAGGGCCAATTCCAAATAGTGTGCAATCAAAAAAATCTAAGAATGTTTTATACTTGATCAATTACAAGGGGTGCATTATCAGTAGTACCCGACACCCTAAAATATTTTGGTTTTTTTATTGATGAACCATGTATCTGGAAAGCTACACTCTTAGAAAAATGGCAACCTGTGTGTCTCAGTAGATGGGTTATTTTTATATGGACTAAATAATCAGTTTGATGCAAGTACGGAAGGAGAAAAGCCTATAGTGATGATGGTTTGATTGCTTTGTGGTAATTCAAAATCACTTGAGTGCAAAATTTTATGGTGGTCTTGAAACCATTTTTTTGCGAGGTTTGTAGTAAGCCAAAACCACTTGTTTGGGTGAAAAATCTAAAGCAAAAGTGATTGTATTGGTTGGGGAAAATCCCAAATGGTTATGGGTGAACCGAATAAAAATCCAAAGCAATAATGACATGGGGAACAAATTTTCCAAAAAGATACTAATAAGGGGAACTAGGATTTTATTTTGTAAATAGGCACGTAACAAAGCTTAATGACAAGACTCGTCCTATTTGAACTATGGGGGATAGTTATAAAAATTGGTATAATTAATTTGGGGGGATGTTGGAAAATAAATTAATTATACCGAGGACATTCCACCAACTTTGACAACTGACCAAGGAGGCTTCAAGATACTTAGAAAAAGTTAGTGCTTTCTAGATTATTCTTCCAATCTTTAACACTTTCTAGAGTGTTTCTTTCAATTTTTAGATTTATATATTGATGTAAAAACTTATTATAAATCAATAAACTGGTTATGTGATCTCTGAGCCCAATTTGGGTTTCTAATAATCTATGGGGTAAATAGTCTTCCAAGACTATTCAGTTTGGATATCGATAAATTTCAAGTGGACAAATATAGAATTGAGAATCACAGTTACCTATATTAAAATGTATCTCAGCACATTTTTGTGGTGATGATACATAGTTTAATTAGTGCAATGGTCTAGTGTTTTGGCATGGTGATTATGTACTGCTATATATATATATATATAGTGGTGACTTTAATATTTACTGTTTGCAATCCTACATGTTGGTAAGATGGAAATAGTATGGAAATCATTCTATATGCATTCAGCAATACACAGAATCAATCATAAACTACAAACTAGGAAACAAAGTCTCTTAGGTAGCATGCAAGTTGTTTGACGTAATGTATTTGCATATTTTGTAACAAAAATCTGATTGTCTTGGCAACCAAGTGTTTGAAGAAAAATAAAAATAAAACATTACAGTGACATAATTTAGACAATAAAAAATATTAAGAATAAAATCTTCTTCAAAGAGTTCAATGAGACATTCAATGGTGAACAACTTAGAGACTTGAAGAAAGAGGAAGAGAACGAGAATGGACTCCACATCATTGGTATGCATCTAGAACCTATAAAATTAGGGACAACCTTCTTTCTAAATTGGATGGATGTTTGAAAAAAATGGACAAATCTGATTAGAAGTTGTTGAATTCGACCTTGCAGCCCTCAATCATTACCTTAGTTGGGCACAAATTAATAAAGCATCCATATGAGGATGTGAGACTTCTAGTTGCCTCTTGTAGTAGTGAAAATTATCAAAAATAACAACTCTTGTTACACCTTACAATGATAGTGTCTTGAAGAAGGTTATGCAATTGATTATGGATAGCCTTGGTCGAGTACGTGATGGTAAAGGCCCAATCTCTGGTAAAAAGGCTAAAACTTAGAACTTGTGGCAAAAGCCAAAAAAATTATAATGTTAAATCATGGTCGTGAAGGAATGATTCTTCAATTGTTTCATTATTTTTTGAGTGAGTTTAGGAAGGGTCATCCAAAACATGTGAGAGCATGCATTAAAACTATTATGTCTGTAGGAAAATGATTACAATCAAATTTGTTGGCATTCTAGACAAGGGAATATAAAACCTCACTCATGGCTTATGAGTTCATGGAGGAATCAATTGAGCATTAAATTGGAAGGTTCAAGGATCACATGTTGGAATGTGAGTTGACTGTTAGGCATACAAGTTGCAAGATCTTAGAAAATGAGCAAGAACCAATTCGCACGAGCAAATTTATTTTACTTGCAAGCTTGGTCGCTTGGTCACACTTGTGAGGATAACAAGGAAGAAGAGTCAACTCAAGAGATTCAAGATCAGTGTTGAGAAAGTTAAGATTACTATAGTTTAACTCCAACAAAATAATACTCAAGCTTGCAAGGAGATGGAATCAACTACGATTAATGGTAAGGGATATACAAGTCTCATTTTGATGCTCCCAAGGTAGGAAATGAAATGAATCTTCCTAAGATGATGAATCACTTGAAAATAATGACATAATAGAAGATGTCGATGCATTTTGAGATTGAGAAAAAATTTAAAATTTGTATAGTAGATAATAAAATTACTTCCAATCAAGGGGTTTTTCAAAATTGTAAAAATGAGCAAGATCATGAGGATGACATTAAGGGGACTAATTTGAACAATCAATCAAAAATATATTTTTTTGATAAGAAAATTGGGGTATATACTATGGACAATAAGTTTGAGGTCTTGAATGATATGGTTGTTGCAGCCTTAGTGCATATTGATAATACCCATAAAAGCCTTGAAATTGTTTTGTGGGAAGTACAAAGTGAGGAAAGAAAGGAAAAAAGGAATAGTGAGTGGAATTAATACTGCATACATTTATACACTTAGAAATAATGGAATTAATAGTGGTACTTTACATTTGTAGAAAGAAATTAGAAACAATGGAATTAATAGTGCTACTTTACATTTGTAGAAAGAAATTTATAATGTCTGTATTAACATCCAATTTTTTCAACATCAAATCACATAATATTGATATGTTTTTTATTGATGCAAAAAAAAATTTGAAGGGACCCAAAACCCTTTACAAACTTAAACTAAGATGTTGTCACTGGAAGATAATCATGAAAACACTTGACAACCAAAGGCACAAAAGCCCACAAGATGACAAGAGTTTTAACTACATGCTCCCACAACTTGAACAAGTGTTGTGCAAAAGGCATACTTGCAGACAAGAACTAAAAGAGACCAAATAAATCTCCAAACCCAAAACCCACAAGCATGACCCATTAAATTTTACCTTTGTCTTGTTCCATTTGGGATCAAAGGGTCATATCAAAAAAGGGCAAAGGTGCCTTGGATTTTTTCCTTATGATCATAATCCAACCCTCCTCCACCTTGCCAACCATATATTGTCAAGCCAATGAAACCAGCACTAGAGTCCCAACACCTTGAGAAGGAAGACCAACAAAACCCTCAAGAAAATGATAAACATGGTCAACAACGATTTGAGAGACAAGACCAACAGATAAAGCACAATCTCCAGTAGCAATCTTATCACAGGCAATAGAATTTTGAGACACGAGGGGTAGAACCAGCAACACCATTTTTCTTTAGCACCCGAACCTGCCAAAGAAGCAGCTAGTTGTAAAGTGTTTACAACAACCTCCCTATTATCCACCCCAACTTGAGCAACTGAAGCGGATGCCTCAGCATTCCCATCAGCAAAAACTGAAACCACCAAAGGAGGAGAAGTAAAATGTGAAGGACCATGTGCAACCAGAGTGTCCCCGTGCAATTTTAATTATCGATAAATAATAGTTTAGTGTCGTTTCCTATTTTTGTGAAGCAACAGCTGCTTAAAACTTGGAAATAAGCTTCGAAAGAAGAATAGGGCTTAAAAAAAGCAATTGCTTCTTATTGAAGAAAGCATACATGTTTGCACCCAATTTTTTAGTCTCCTATTTATTTGCCTTTAGTTTTGCTTTCAATTTTTTTTTTGCAAGATTTACAACTAAAAACATATCTTCAATTGATATTTAACAAGACTGCTTAAAGACAGCAGCAAATGTTTATGCATGGGACCATCGGCGCCACAAACTATGCCTCAAAAAGTTGAGCAGCTGCTGCTAGCAAATTTAAGCTAAGCAGCAGCAGCACCAGGACTTGCCCTTAATGTAGATATATCCTCTATGGCCAACTAACTTTAAAATTGAGTGACATCATTTTCATTAAAATTGGATTATAGGATTTTTTTTCATTAAAATTTCAGATCACACCCTTATCCATCTCTAGGATCATCATGCTACATTGAATGTTTTGCTCATATTTTTTTCTGTATGCTCTCTTCTATCATATTGATAATAGATCATTGATAGGAAAAAAATAACATAATCTAACCTTAAAAAATTAATTAATCTCTACGGATTGTATAAATTTGTTATCATTAAATAACTTTCAGATTTATAAAATATTTATTATCTAATGCAAATGAATTAAAATAGTTTAATACCCTAACTAAAACATTATAACATTTCATTAAAATATAATACCTCCATTAAAAATGAATAATATATTTTTTATTGTGGATTGCATGTATATTGTATAGATACAGATAGACTTCTAAAATTAGGATTTTTTAGATTTTTTATTAAACATGCTGCATTTGTTCAATGAACCAAAATGACCAATAGTAAGCCATCCTAAGTTGCTTCTAATTTAAACTTAGCTGTTTATTTACCACTATACAGCAGACTTAACACATGTTTAAAGTACATAAGGCGTGAATGCCTGATGTCTTGGAGCGCCATTATAATAGTCATGCTTCACATTGATGGACTCAACTTGAACTCAGCAGATACCATTTTTCTGACTTGGCAACACCTGAGCAACTTTAAAATATACTTTAAAGAATATATAAATTTAATACACAATAAAGTTAAAATCTATCAAATGAGCCATAAAATGTTGAAGTATTTTCTACTGGTTTGAAATGTATATTAACTGCAAACAGTAATGTAGGATTCGACCTTACATATCCTTACACCCAGTTCTTTCCTAACCTTGACTCTTTTCCCCCACCATGCAATCTTCATGCCCTTTGTCTGACACCCTGCAACCTCTTCACAACGGATGTGATGTTTTGCCCATGTTTTGTATCAATCCATAACTTGCTTTGGAGGTTGATGCTTCATTCTGTTTGCAACATGGCTGCAAAGGGGTCGCACAAACTCATGACCTCAGACATATATTATGACCTCCCATGCCTTGTCTCTGTCCTTGCAACCTTTCTAAAACCTGTCTAGTCATGATTTGCAGAAAGCTTAATTCCAGACAGCACCCACTGCTGTTGACAGTTCCTCGTGACCACAATTCAACCACAAAGTTGCAGTGTCAATGAGTGGAAAGTTCCAACTCGAGCTACTCATTTTGTAATTTCACCCACAAGTATTTGCAGTACTCGCACAGTCTTCAGCTACTATATGTTTGCTAGGGTATTACGAGCTGGATTTTACTTGCTTGGTCATGTACAGTAAATTAGTAACAGATAATGGTAATAAGAACTTTCTAGAACCCATAAATAAAGAGCACAAGGAGTCCTCGTGCTCTCTTTCGTCCTAATGATGGATCATGTAGTGTGATCCGAAACATTGATGAGAAAAATTCTTTACACAATGAAATTCACAAGTACGTATGAACATTCATATAGATTGTGGAGATCCGATAGCTTTGAATGTTATAATTTTCCCTTCCAGATCTCAAAACCGTAGATGATCTATGTAATCCCATAGATAACTCATTAGAATGCCTTACATTATTTGAAGTTTAGGATAATTAGACCTCTCAAAATGTTCAGAGAATTATACACTTCCATGCTACTTAGATGGTAACATAAAATACGAATATAATAGTATTACCTGCAAATTCAAAAAGGCAAAATAGAAGTATATTACATAGACCAGTCCAAAGATTAATTAACCTCAACTTTTCTAAACAAAAAATCCCAGACACCTGTATAACAGAGTGGAGACTGCTGAAAAATGAATCAAACATCTCCCTTCTTAAAACTGAGCTATAGTGGAGACCTCACAGCTGGATCACATAATTGTATGATACAATGGTGTTAAACGTAACTATAATATAATTAACACATTTTAGCAAATCATGACAATGTTAGAAAATGATATCAAACCACTCTTAGATACAGTATTTATTTGAGTGTGTCTCATCCAGCACCGATGAATGCATCTTGCTAATAGCTTACTAGTATTCGGTTCATTCATCACCAATGCTTGTTTTCTACAGGTGGCCTCAACAACAGCTGTTTTTGTATACTGTCTTTTGAGGCACCATCTTTTTTAATCAATTTATTCACAAGACATACCACAGCAAGCTTTGCCCCAACAGAAGAATGGCCTTTTGTGAGGAAGACTGTTCCACCCAATAGCAGTAACCCCTTTGCTAGCAATTTCATTTTAGAATGAGAAAATAAATTTCTCTTCTGCTGAGTCCCTTTTTTGTCTGTGACAACGGATCCAACACTCGATGCTACTATTGAATGCCTACCATCATCTGGATTCTCTTCAATTCCACTTGGCAACTGTCCATGCAAATACTAGATTTAGATTAGTCCAAATAAAAATAATTGACAAAAATATATTAGTGCTTACATATTACATATTTTAACAATTTAATAGTTATTGTGGTAATTTCAAAATGTACACTTCATTGCAGATAACTACAAAGCTGCAGACAGTTTTAAAAAAAGAACAGACATTGCACAAATAACACCATTTCTGGTCTATAAATGTACTGAACATCAGACATAAGTTATAATGACAGGACTTGCTTTATAACTAGTCACAAGTTAAATAATAGTGCATTTTGGTTGAATGAGTTATGTAAATTGAAAAAAGGTCAAAGCTCATAAGAACCAAATTGTGATGAACACAGTTTTATATAATAAGTTGATATATTCTGCTGCCTTCAAATTGGCTGTTTAATATCCAAAGGTTTTCATGTTCAAAATTGCTTTACCAGATGAGGCACAAAACTATCATTACATCTTGCTCCTTGTGATCCTTCCTAAAATCCATGTAATAATCTGAAGCATCTTTTAAAATCAGTTTAACCACATGGAGCAAATATCAATAGAGAAATTATTAGTGCCACCATACTAAAGAGCATTAAAATTACAAAAAAAATCTTTTGCAGTG
This sequence comes from Cupressus sempervirens, assembly GCA_028749045.1. NCBI lineage: Eukaryota > Viridiplantae > Streptophyta > Pinopsida > Cupressales > Cupressaceae > Cupressus > Cupressus sempervirens. The sequence goes on from CM053784.1 coordinate 443,990,553, forward strand.
TAGTGCCTACACCTAGTTTACTTTTCATGTTATATTGTCAAATTCTTTTAGGCCAGCTTTATAGTTATATTTTATGATTTAGTGGTACTTGATTACCTGATTTAATTGGATGTTATTCCATACTCAGTTTATATATTTGATGAGCTGCTTGATAGTTGGTTATTTCATGTGTTTATGTTTATGTTTATCCTTTCGATGATGATGTTTCATATGTTCATATAGTGATTTCAATTATCTCATGATGATAGTTAGATGGATGATTTATATGCAGTTTTCTATGGTTACTTATCCCATACTTGCATGTGTATGGTGTACATGTATGTTTTGCTTTATTTTTGACGTTTATGATGTAGTTGAGTGAGGGAGTCATAGTCACCTACAAGTCGAGATCTACAAGATGCACCACTCCCCGTCATTGCCTGTTTAGTTTAGATATATGTGTGTATGTACATGTTCGACTTTTATGCCGATTGCAAATACTGAGCATCGACTTCCCTAAATTGCCAGGATGAGTGTGCCCTATCGCAGTATCTCAATGGTAAAGAGGGGAGATAGTTCTCAAGTCCAAATCCTAAATCTACGCCAATTGTCCTAGAAAGTAGGACAAGTATTTGAGTCATTTACCCTTCCAAATTTGTCAAGTGACGTGAATTCAAGATTTTGACCCTTGAGTTTTGAATTTGTACTGTCTTTCAGTTAGGTTTTCTTATTCAAATTTGTGGGTTTGTTGTGATTTTCAGTTAAAATTAAATCAAATTAAGAGAATATTAAATGATTTAATTTAACTGAAATTTTATAAAGAAATAAAAAAAAATTTAATAATATTTAATTAATTGAAAAATTAGTTAAATAGAAGAATTAAATTTTCAAGATTTAACTAAAGTTCCAAATTTGGCGTAATTATATTTATTTAATTTAATAATAATTTATTTAGAAGTTTCATTTTAATAATGAACTCTAAATATTATTATAAGTTAAATTAATAAATATACTTTTAAAACATGTCTTGTTATTTAATAAAAGCAAGAGCGAATAAATTAAATAAAGTATATTTTAATTAAAATGCAAAAAAAAAAAAATTGCACATGAAATTAAAGTAATAAAAAAAAAGGTTTTTCGTATTTGTAAAACCAAAACCCTAAAGGAGAAAGCTCTTTATTAAAAAATTAGAGCTCATTTATCCACACACAAGTTTGGAGAAGTAAATTTCCGTAAAAAGTTTTGCGAGGGGAATTCTTGCAACTTCTGAGCGTTCGTCTGGATAGCATCAAATTGAGGTAGGAACTTTGTTGTAATTATCACAGTAGATTGCTTCGAATTTTCCCTTTGTCTTCTCCGTGTTCGTTTATGGATTTGCATTCAAAAATCGATTTTTGGTTGAAACCCTTGTTTGATAAACTATTATTAATTATTACTGGATTGTCTGCGAGAGAAATCAATCAAAAACTCTTGTTGGAAAATTGGAATTTTAGAAGTTTAAGATCAAGGTATTGTTTGAAAACGAAAACAAGATTTAATCTAATAATTTTGACTGGTTCAATTATTTTGCCTTATAAGATCTATACTGGAAAAAAATTTAAAAATATATATATAATGTATAAAAATTACCACAGTAATAATTATATTTTTTATTGGGGATTTGTTTGTTTGTTTGTTTTTTAACTACATATAAAAATAATAATATTATATGTATTAGGGAGGCAGGGCCACCACCCTCCAACCCCCCTCCCCCTCCATTTTCCCCACGCACGGCTGCATAAGCTTCCGGCAGGCTTCAAGCCTGTTGCACGACAGCCTCTGCTACGATAGCAACAGGGACTACCGTAGGCAATACTCTGTTGTTGCGTCAGCAGAGCTGCCACAGTAGCCAAGAAGCCTACGGGCCATAAAATTATGTGAGTTGAGTTTTGTTTTTTAATTTTTAGTTTTTTTTAATATTTATTTAATTTCTTATATATTAATTATATCAAATTAAAATCTATTAAATATTATTATTTTATTATTAGAATAGTAATTATTGTTATTAATAATTAATAAATATTATTTATGAATAATTTTATTATTATTATTATTAGTAATTTAAAAGTTATTAGCAAATTTTAATAATATTTTATTAAAGATCTTGTTTTGTGAATTTATTAATTAGAGATATATTTTATTTTATAAATTTGAAATTGTAATTCAATTTTTAATTGGGGAAATTTTACTAAAGTTTGATTTTGTTTAAATGAGATTTCATTTTTTTTATGAAAATGGGTCTTATGTACTGAGATGAATTTTAATAGATTGTTGAGTATTTTGAAATACTTGTGAACTTGAAAATTGTATCAAATGTGACACTTTGAAAAAAAAAAATGAACCCATTTGTGAATCAAACTTTTATGATTTCAAAACCAAGTGAACTATGAAACTACACTTGTGAAATGCTTGATGTGATGTATGGTTTATTTTACTGGGGTTGGGTTTGACTTATTATGTTGACTAGTTAAGTATGGTTAATAGAGGCTTGGAGCGCTCTTGTTGTATGATGATGTTATGTATAATATTTTGGTCACGGTCTTTTATTCCCAACCATTGTGATGCATTCACATAATTTTATGATGAGGTTTTTGATAAATTATTGCTAATGCTTTCCAATTGCTTGTATAGGACTGAGGCGAATAGTGTGATTTTCTTGGTGTAACCTATGACATTTTTTATCAATTATCTTTTGGTGCTTTCTAGTTGCTTGTATAAGACTGAAGTGAATAGTGTGATTTTATGAGTTATACTTTTTATAAGCGTAGGGTAGGTTATCTATGTGTATGCTGGGAAGTGGTTTGCAATGGAGGTCGGAGCCCTAAAGAGGTTGCCTGGGTAACCCATCGTAAGTTGTATTAATAACTGATAACATTTCATTAAATGAGTTAAAATGAATTAACAAGAGTCGATATTTTACCTCACCCATGCCTCGAGTGCTAGTACAGACTAGGATGGGAGTAAAGAGGATGCTTGGTTGCGACCTTGCCTTGTTAATATGCCTTGTCCGTAAGAAAGGATACAGATGCCTCATTGAGTCACTAGGGGGGCAAAGTCCAGAAAGGCTGCCAAGGTAACCTTGGAGTTGACTCATGTGATGACACTTGCCCACATGCATATTAGGTTTTCTACGTGACTTTGTTACCTCTAGGATTAGATGTTACTAATGTCTTGGTACCTTTGAGATATCTTGCTATCAGGATATCCTTGACCTAGGTGATGGTTATGACTTTTGGATTGATATTTGTATGGGACTTGAGATTATCTCCTCAGCACAGTGGAAGTGGGCCATTTAGGTTCTACGAGGTCGCATGGTAGTGTTTCTTAAAACTATTGAGATCTGACAGTTGGATGTACTTGTGCAGTTGTTCCTTTCATTATGGTCTTATGTTTATGTTCGGTGGTCATATTCTGATGTATTGTACTTGATTATTGGAGATCTTATGAGATGTTGTAATTATTCATGATGTATATTCTTTGAGTTTTTCATACCCTGTGACTTGTACAACAGATGATTATGCATTCTGGTTATGCCATGTGGCATCTTATGTAATTGTATATTATTTCATTGCATTCGTACTTATGGATATTCTATGATGTGGATTTTGTTATATATCAGATTTAGTATTAATAAAACTTATGTATGTGATTCAACGTCATGGAGCCCTTAAGAGATGTAATCTATTTATGTATTGTCTGTATGTATATGAGTTATTGCTTTTGCTATATTATCTCTCGTCGTTTTGATCTTTAAAAAAAATGTTTGGAAAACTTAGTGACTCAATAGGTTAATTTCTTTTGGGTTCTTTGGCGGAGCGTTACACACAGAATTGGCAGACAACTGCGCTATGTTCTATAATTTATAATGTATGGCACAGCTAAGTAGACCTTGTTCTTTGCACAAATGAACCACACTCATTTTTAAAAAAACAATATCTTTAATAGAAAGTCAAACATTGCAATAGTATCCATAAAACACATTTTGAACATGATTGAAATTAGGCACTTGCCTTCTGCATCAAAGTGACAGCATTTGGTTTGCTACCGTACAAAGATTTGGCTCTTTTTGCATATTTCCGCAAATTTGTGTCCATCTTGCATACATAGCTCCATATTCCTTTCGAGAAAAATAATTTTGCCATCTCACGCTTCAACCCAGCATCTTCCTGGTGAACTACTTTAATTTCACAAGCATCTCTACCACAAACTGTATCCACAAACCAACAAAAGAAATAAATAATGATTATCCAACCAGAAAAGTTTAGGACAGTGGAAAAGAAATTGTCATAAGCATACAGACATGAGGACAAAGACTTGATTCTTCAAGTTTCTGACCTTTCCTAATATGCCATCCAGAAAAATAAAATTCAACGCGTTTGTACTTGTTTTGTTGAGGTGCAAGTTGATGTTCACAGGCCTACCAAAAAAGCCATATCAGGATGTCAGTACTTCAGCCCCTGCAAATACTCTGTATGTAAAGAAATTATAAAGAATTTACTAATTATTGGGATACCTTAATTAGGCAATAGAAGCCCTTTTCCTTTCCTTCCCAAACACGCCATGCTAGAACATATTCTCTAGGTGTGAGAAATGGAAACTTCTTGATTATGCGACCAACTTCTATTCCATTTTCTTGGTCAATTTCTAGTTGTTCATGCTCAACAACAGTTTTATCCCATTCTTTCCGATATTCATCATCCATATAGAAATCTCTTAATAACTCCGTAGTGCAATTCTCAAAAATAGTTGTACTAATATATTTTGTGGCACTGCCATCCTGTCCACAACAAACAGTTCAAGTCACTAAATGTAACAGGAAGGTATGGTATTTTAAACAATAGAGAAATAAAAAGTCTAAGAAATAAACCTTTGGATCACAGCATTTAGCCCTATATGAGAAATTATCGTTCTTTTTCTCTATCACAGTTTCCCATTGTTCCTCGAGAGAAATTTTTTCTTCCAGCTCATTCACAAGCATTTGTAGGTGTGCCTCTGAAAACATTTCAAAGATGCTGTATAAAAACATAAAGAATCAGATTACTTCATTTAAGCAATTATAACATACAATAGTCAAATTACAACACAAACTTCAATTAAGCATTGATACATAAAATAGTGAAGTTACAACATGAAGTCCTGACACTTAAACTGGCATGTGAAAATAGAGAAAACATAAGCAAAGACAACAAAAAGGTCAAAATATTACTTCAATATAGCAAACCGGGTTCAGTACAATGACTAAGAACTCAGAAAAATAAGTATAAAAAAAATGGGACTGGCGTAACTTTCAAAAGACCGGGTTAATCCATATCCAATTAGAAGACATGAAATTCCTGGAGGATTGATGGGTGAAGATAAATTTACAATGGTGTTTCTAGAGGGAACCTAGGACCCTCAAAGGCTGGCTGTGTGGCTTGGGATTGGAAAAGAAATCTGATTACTTTTGATTCCAAGAAGTTCGCAGATGGGACATATATGGTGGCAGAGATACAAGCTGCATGGTTAGCTTTAAAGACAGGCATACGGCTTTTGGGATAAACCAAATGCAACTGAAAGGCTACTCACAGATTATCATAAATGCAATTATTAATTAAGCGTAGAAAACCTCCTACTGGACCTTAAATAGGTTGCTAAATCTGATTGAAGAGATTCTAGATGAGCTTGAAGAGATAAATGTAAGCCACATTTATAGAAAAAGGAATGCAATAGCAGACTGTTTGGCTCAATGGGCTTTCACAAGAATAGACAACAGTGGCCATTATAATCTACAAGATATAGTCAACAAGCTCAGTAAAGAGCTGAAGTAAATGTTTACATCTCAGTGTGGACTCATTTATTAGTTGACGGTATGGGGGAAGGATCAGAGAGCCACAATGAGCTGGAGAGAGATTATAAAAGGACAGCAGAGAACTTAGATGTCCACAGTTCTTGGCACACTCTAGAGTAAAAATGGAAACCAATTTCTGCCTATGAGCAAGGAGTGGCAAATTGCCTTTAGAGGCAAAATTTCTGATGAGTGGTTAGCTTGGAGATGAATTCTGGAGCACTGCACACAATACCACACAAATGCAAATATTGCATCCATTATTCTGCTTGGATGCTGGAATCGGACAGCAAGGAGGAAGGTAAATGGTAATGGAGCTATGTTTGTGAAGCCGATGGTGTGGTAATTTGGAGGAGTTCCTAACTGTGGCAGAGCCAGGGGCTGGATTTAGAGAACATGGACGTTGTTGCGCCAAGACTTCATTACAGATTCAATGCCCTCCAAAGCCATTCAGTATTTGGGATACCAGTTTTGAAGGGGACCACAGATGAGGGAAAGCAATGACCAGCTTAGAGTTCATAAAGGACGTGCTGGAAGAGCCAAAAGCGGTGGTTGAACAGAAAGGAGGTGGCAGCCAGAATTGCTAGTACAGAATAGTTTAAATGGATGTCTGTAAGAATTTTGATAGATGGGGAAAAGGATGTGCTTGGGAATGAAGCAGAGTCTATTTTGTTAATTTTGGCAAAAATTGTAATAGATAATGACTGTTATACCAGTCGGATATGTTTATGGATTAACTGTGCATGCCTATGATGTAAGAGATCATTCAAATTTGTATCTCCTGTGTAATATTGGGGCACCAGACCCCTACTCTGGTACTGTATATCAAAAACAAAAACTACGGATGAAGAGAAACATTCACCTATAAACATTGAGGTGCAGGTTCCAATATGAAGTCAGAGATGTCATTCAAATCAGGGTACCCCAATAACAATATATACACCACGGCAAACAGGTTTTCTGAAATCGCCTAAATGTGCCAGTTCATTGATTGATAATCACAGTCTGCATCTGTCATGAAGGATGCCAGACCGTAAAACTAGCTGTTCCTAAAAATACAAGCAGATGGGCAGACTATAGTATAATTTGCATGGAAACACCTAATGCTTTTACCCTTACTGATTCGCAACATCCTAGCCTAGATTCAGCAGCAGATTCATTCTGGTACGGCTGAAGATGCTGGTGCCCTGTGAATGTGAGCACATCCTGGGTGCCCGTGAGCTTCCACAAGCATCCACATGCCCATTGTCAAAACTGACGCTTTTTTTGATAAAAAAACAACTTAATATTATTTTGCAATGTAGAGTCTGATGACTTAGGCTGGTGAAACTTGTCAACTTTGATTACTCAATCTAATATTAACTCAATCTAGCAACTGCTTACATTTAGACTAGCCTGATATAAACCAGCTGCTTAGTTTCTGGAGCTTATCAATAATTTTGTTCAACTTGGTAATTGTTTATCTGTAGACAAGGTTGATGTGAACAACTACCAGAATGAGTACAATATATCTTCTATTTGTGATGTTCTAGATAACTAAAATATGTTGTTTACTTATGTTCTTCTAGGTAAGATCACATTCTGGAAAACCAAAAACAAAAGCAAATAGTTTCCAGAGAATTAGAGATAACCTTTTGCAATTGTATGCAGGAATTGCACTCCACAAAGCAGAGTTTTGCAACATCCTTAACTGCACATCATTCTTGTACTGTCTTCACAATGCATGAGCCGTGGCTTTTAGCTTCATCGCTTTTGGCTAGACCATTTCTATTATGTGATTTGTCAACCTTACAAGTAAAAAAAAATTTGCAATGTAGAGTCTGATGACCTAAGTCGTTGAGACTTATCAATTTTGATTACTCAATCTAGAAACTGCTTCTATGCAGACCAGCCTAATGTTAATGGCTTCTTTATTACTCGAGGTTGCCAACTGTATTGCTCAACTTGGCAATTGTTTATGTCTAGACAAGACCAATGTAAACAACAGTCAGATTGAGTACAATATACCATTAAGCACTATGTACAGATCTGTGATTAATATGGCGCCACCAAAACACTGATTGCCATCATAGGCAAAAACTTGAGTGAAACCAAGACTATCGTTTTCTATGTAAAGAATAGTAACCACTGAGAAATCAGAATAGTTTGGCATGTTATTGATGACTTGGAGAATCAATAAGAAATAGCAGCTAGTCAAAACCGATCAAGGAATAAGAAATCATCGGTATTCATGAAATGGTGCAAATAAGATAATTGCCCAATCTACAATGAAGCACTGCAATTAATAAAGACAGTTGTTAGGGACACGCATGGGTCATGTCTCTTGACACATGACCTGTCATTTCAACTACAGTTTATAAAACATGCCCAAATCATTCAGGGAGTATTGAATGAAGAATTACAGACTGTATTCATCAGATCACTAAGTCACTATTTATTGACCGACAATAAGGTGCAACAGCAAGTTGATAAGCTGTAACACATCTATGCATTGATATTGATTGAAAGTCACAGAATATTACATATGAATGCTACTTAGAAATATATGGTCCAGTACATGTACTGTAATTTCAATATCAGTTTATAATTGTGAAATCGGAAAAATATGTGTATGTATATCACTTATGTTGTATTTTATTTACAAGTACATGTTCATATTTATTCATAGTTAGTACACTCCTAGCCCATTCCTCAGTCACTCGCTAATGCTCACTAAGAGGATAGGTTGGTTTTGTCAAGGAGAGGCAGAGAGATTCCTCACAAGGTAGGGAAATCCCAAGACAGGGTATGGACATGTATTACTAAAACCTTGAGGGGGAAGTCCCAAGATTGATGAATATGTGTTTTGGAACCATGAGGAAACCTACTTGTAGATTAAATTCCAAGCACCCTAAGGACAAGTAATTCCCCAACCTGCTTATGGTCGATAATTAGGAGAGTAGGGAATCCAGCGATGCAGTATGAAAACTGAAAAATGTATTATGAATCCTTATAAATTAATCTGATTTAACTGCATGGTGATGTGTGTTAATCATTGCAAATCGGCAGCCATTATAACTCCCACTAGACCATTGTGCTCGTAACACTTGCACCCTTACAAGGCCATTGAACTTGAGTTTGAAATTCTAGAGTTATTGATGTTATGGGAGTAGGTCCCTCTTGTGACCTCCACTGATGCAAGGCTAGTCTAAATAATCTCAACTTAAATGACCAAAATAAAAAAGTATTCTATACTCGGTATTAACTCCATCATCAAACTCAGGAATAAATTCAACCTTGAGTAATAATGAATGCTCAATGGTACCACAGAGATATCTAATTTGAGACCTGAGGGTTATGATCTCAGTGGATAGGTTTGAGTCTGAGATGAATCCAAATCACAGTTACAAGACTCCAATCTGAATCAAACCCAACAAGCCCGTTTTTTTATTGAACTTCGAGCTCAAACTTAAGCAAGACTCAGCAAATTGATAAAACTATGAAACATGGGATTTAAAAAAAATATAAAGCTTTAATCATCACCCTTTAATAAATAAACATTAAAGGTACAATACATTAATCAAATAGATGCCATTTGATTACATACACAAGTATACATCAGTTAAATGACTATAAAAGTGGATTCTAGTTGAAAGAAACAATGTTTTCAAATAGATAGATATTGTCAATAGCGTACAGAATTCATGGATTATGAAATCCATAGGGAGTTCTGCACATGCATATAAGATAGGTCCTCAATGATGACATAGCCATAAAGTGTACCCATATATTACTGATGCCAACATCCAAGGGGTTTACTCATACTCTATCTCCTCTAGCATGGCTGCTACCTCTAGATCTATTTGATTGACTCACACAAGATCATCCTTATTGCAAACAAAATTCTCTACCTTGGTGATCCAATCTAATTGTGGATCAACTTCCTCTAGAGTAATGGGAGATAGCTTACACCTACGATTTGCTTGTGACAGAAGGTAAGGTTATAATAAACACAAACAAGATCATTCAACCTTTGTACAAACAACATATTGTGCCTTTTGGGTTGTATGTGCCCAATCATACCCCACTTGTGCTCGGATCATAAAGCACTACATGCTTGGCTCAAGTCACAATTTGTGATCACCTAAGGAATTGGCAACTTTGTACCTAACCTTTTCCAATGCATCTAAACTAATAGAAAATTCCAGGATCTCATTGTTCAACTTTGAGTTTATAAATTAACAGAGAAAAAAATGAAAAGTTTTTAACTTACATTTCATGCTTACTAGGTTGTTACAAAGCTCCACTATCATCCAAGTTGCCTTGCTATATGTCACGCAAAGAACCCCCTTTGCATAAGTTAATAGATCTCAAGATCATATATGATCTTCACTCCAACCTAAGGATCAATCCTAGGTAACTAAACTATTACAATAATAGAGAGTTTTTATTATGTCTATTTAGTATCTAATGGTTATCTATTGTATTCTCCTGTATTTATTAGAAACTTTCTAATATTTATTTTCCTGTTTCTAGTAGAATATTTCTGTTCTTTATGATTGTTTCCTAAAGAAACACCATTCAATCTCTTGTATAAATTGATCTCTTGATCACTATTAATATCAAGCAAATATTTACCAATTACTTCATAATATGGTATCAGAGCTAATTCTTTGAATTTTTTTTTTAAATATTATAATTTCTTGTTTGAAATTATTGCAGCAATATTTTCCGAAATTATTTTCTGTGATATCTGCTTCGAGCTCGGGTTTTTGTCTGCTAATAACGGCCATTATTCTGCAATTGTTGTTTGTATCCCTACAATTTTTTGTTTTTTGCTCCTTACATTTGGAAAAATTGAGCTAATTTTTTGGGTCGCTTTTTCTCTGTTGGGCAGCATTTTTTGGGTGCTATTACCTTTGCAAATTGCGACCCTACCTATGGTTTACTACCTCTGCAAATTGCAGCAAGTTTTTTGCTCAAATCATCGTTTTTTAGCCTATATAATCCGCATGTCGTTTTTTCCTTTTTTGAAAGCTTTTCCAGCCTCTAATTGCCATTTTTGTAGGCATCTAGGGTTTTCCAACCTTTTGTTGTTCACTCACATCTCAAATCCAACCCAAAAAACATGTTTTTTCTTTATTTCCACCATTTATTTTGGGGTTTTTTTGCAGCCAGGGCCATTTTTGGTCGAAGCCCTAATTTTCTGTACCGGATCAAAAAGAATTACAGATTCTTGGCAGGTTTTTGGAGACCTCAATTGGGCTGTCATTCATTTTTTTGGGTGCCTCGATTTCTAAGCCAATAGATCCCAAATCCAACAACATATTCTTTTTGAGTTTTTCAAGCTCGCTTCTAGGTACCCTTCAATTTTTTCTATCTTTTGATTTTTGCCTTGAAGTACGTGCCTTCACAGATTTTCACACTTTTTTATTAAAAAATGTGCTATGGCATCTTTGACTAATATTCTGCTCAAGGGCAATTCAAAATTCAATGGTCGGAATTATGGCACATGGAGGTAGCAAATACCAACAATCTTAGAAAACATATTTTTTCTACATTTCTGCAATTTATTTTGGGGATTTTTTATGTTTGGTCAAAACCTTAATTTTCTTTACTGGATCAAAAAAAATTACAAATTCTTGGTGGGTTTTTTGAGATCTCAATTGGGTTGTTCATTTTTTTGGGTGCCTCAATTTCTAAGCCAGCAGATACAAAATCCGACAATATATTATTTCTGAGTTTTTTGAGCTCTTCTAAGTACCCCTTCAATTTTTTTCAGTCTTTTGATTTTTGCCTCAAAGCACGTGCCTTTACAGATTTTCACGCTTTTTCACTGAAAAACGTGTATGGCATCTTTGACTAATATTCTGCTCAAGGACAATTCAAAATTCAATGGTCGGAATTATGGCACATGGAGCCAGCAGATACTAATAATCTTAGAATATCAGTGATGCAAGAGCATCCTGCATCAAAAAATATAGGGGGAAATTATTTATTTATTTTTTGTATTTTGTTTAAATTTTTTTCTTAAAGAAAAAAGAGAGGGAAAATTTATTTCAAAAAATAAATAAATAATAAAATAAAATAAAATTGTGGAGGAGAGAGATGGTGGTGAAAATTAGAAGAAAAATTTAAATAAATTAAAATGGAGAAAAGAGGGAAAAGGCATTTAATAGGTGGCATTATTAAATGTAACTTGTGGCTAGAGGGTTTATTTAATGTAACTTGCTAGTGGTCAACTTGTGGCTTGGTTTGGTATAAGTAGAGGGCCTTGTCTTGTCGTCATTCATTCATTCATTTAGAGGAGTGAGTGTGGAGAGTAGTTGAAGAGCGAGTTTTTCCAAAGTGTGCGGATAGAGCGTCAAATGTGAGGCAGTTTACACTTGGATCTTGAATAAAATTTGAGAAGGGTTAGTAGTCGAGGCTTGGGAAACAAGGAGATTTCTTAGTGGGCTTGTGAGCACATGTTTAGATCTTCCTTGAAGATTTCTACTAGAGTGTGGATCTGGACTAGCTAGGGTTTGGATGGGATTTTGAGGGATCTTGTAGAACTATTACTTGCCTTGTATCTAGCTGTAACCAGGAAGAATTTACAGCCCAACACATTGCATGTAATCAATTATTTTATAAATAAAGAGTTGTATTTGGTATCAGTGTGTGTATCTTGTGTTGTGTTTCCATTGTGTGGTTATTTGTTGGGGCTAGGACATCTCCTTTGAGAATTCTCCTACCTTGCACTGCATCAAGTGGTATCAGAGCGAAGGTTGTTCCTGAGCGTGTAGATAGATCGCCGAAGTTGAGGCAATTTGCACCAGGACCTTGGGAGGACATGTAGATGGATCAATGGTTGTGAAGACGGAAGGTTGATCTTGTTCGGGAAGGTTGATATGTTGGTGATTTGTTACAGAGTATTTGCGAAGATCTTGGAAGATGGCTCCGAGAGGATTGCACCCTAGGCAGATTGCGAATCTTCATGATATAGTGGAGAGGAGGATTAATGAGACAATAGCTCGGGTGGATGCTGTTATGGATGTTTTTTCTTAAAAAGTTGAGAAACAAAAGAAGGAAGTTCTATGCTATTGGAGTTGGAGTCTACCGATCCAAAAGAGAGTTGTCTAGTCGGTTAGAAGACTTGTTCGAGAGAGAAGATGGCATGGCAAGGTCGAGGTGGAAGAGATTGGTTTTGTTGATCACTTTGTGGAGTTTGATACAAAACCTGCAGAGCAACTCGAGTCTATTGCTGAGGATATTCCTAACTTTGTTGATGCTAGGATGGATATTGGTTTTCATGATCAGCTGGTTGAGTCTAACATCGAGATTGCAGAGCATTCGGTCGTGGATGATCTAGTTGCTATTGGTGTTGACTTGTATGTTGCAAAGCATCTTATTGTGAGCAATGAGACTGTTGGTGTTGAGAGTTTGGAATGTGTTGATGGAGATCTACATATTGTTGTTGATATGGAGTTTGTTGCTGCTGGCGTGGATTCACTAGTTGTTGATATGGGTGAGGTTTTGTTGATGAAGCATTATGGTCAGTTTGTTCCTAGGAGTGAGCATACTGATTGGATGGTTGAGTTTCTGGTATTTGACAGAGTGATGTAGATGTGGATGATTTGCATGTTGGTTTTATTGTCCTTGTTGGAGTGGAAGCCTTTGGTGAAGATGAAGATGGTTGCAGATAGTTCTTTTGGCGTCAAAGTGTGGGACACACTTTTCTATCTACCTGGGGAGTCTATGCAGGAGCATCTTGCATCAGAAAATATAGGGGGAAATATTTTATTTTATTTTGTATTTTGTTTAAATTATTTTTCTTAAAATAAAAGAGGGAAAATTTATTAAAAATAAAAAATTGTGGAGAGAGAAAGTGACGAAAATTAAAAGAAAAAAAAAACATAAATAAAAATAGAGAAAAGAGAGAAAAGGCATTTAATAGGTGGCATTATTAAATGTAACTTGTAGCTAGAGGGTTTATTTAATGTAACTTGCTAGTGGTAGACTTGTGGCTTGGTTTGATATAAGTAGAGGACCTTGTCTTGTCATTATTTATTCATTCATTTGGAGGAGAGTGCGGAGAGTAGCTGAAGAGTGAGTTTTTCCAAAATGTGTAGACAAAGCGCCGAATGTGAGGCAGTTTACACTTGGATCTTGAATAAAGTTTGAGAAGGGCTAGTAGCCGAGGCTTGGGAAACAGGGAGATTTCTTGGTGGGCTTGTGACAAATTTAGATCTTCCTTGGAGGTTTCTACTGGAGTGTGCATCTGGACTAGCTAGGGTTTGGATGGGATCTTGAGGGATCTTGCAGAACTATTACTTGCTTTGTATTTGGTCGTAATCGAGAAGACCTTACAGCCTAGCACATTGCATGTAAGCAATTATTTTATGAATAAAGAGTTGTATTTGGTATCAGATTGTGTATCTTGTGTTGTGTTTTAGTTGTGTGGTTATTTGCAGGGGGCTAGGACATCTCCTTTGGGGATTCTCCTACCTTGCACTGCATCAATCGAAATACCGATCAAATTGTTTTGGGTGTTACAAACCGTCTGATCTAATGTTCCCAATTTTAATTAATTTGGGGCCCAAGTTATTAATGTTTGTATTTAAGGGTTTCGATTGATTTAATATATCTCGAACCCTTCTTCTTTTTTTGTGTTTGAAGTTTGTGTCGCCGTCGGCTATCTTTGTATACCCTCGGAATGGTTTCTCGACGGGTATTTAAGCACGGCTTATAGATTGTAGTAGGCATGCTTTGGATTATATTTCTCTGTACTACCGATTCCTGTTGGAGATTCTCTTTAATTTGTCATTTCAGAAGTGAAAGACCTTCCCTATTTGGCTCGTGCAGTTTCAGTGGGATTCAACCCTCACCCTATTCCGTCTGTGTACTTGGCTCGAGAATCAGAACATCTTGTATGTGAAATAATTGTTTGGCACACGAGTGTATCTATTTGGTGTCTGGTTACCTGCAAGATGTTTTTGTTAAATATATTGCAACTTCATCAAATGACTCTGTATTTTCTTTACTATACCTCTGTGCATAGCATCGGCCATCTTCCAATATCCCTTGCGGCATTCACATTCTAACACACCGCACATCCGTACACTTCCTGCCATCTTTGTATCGGCTCATCTAGGGTCGTACGGCTTCCACCCATCAACTACACTGTACGGCTATGCTTTCCAAATCCTCCCGTACTGCTTGGACTCCATATCACCGTACGAACATTGTCTCTAATCAACTGTACGACTGCTCCTTTGTCACCGTACAGCTTGAGATTTCCCCACCATACGGCCACATTGGCACCTCGTACGGAACAAAAGAAATACCCCAACGTATGGCCAACAATATCCACCATATGGACTTGCCTTCTCCAACTCACTACAGTTCGTACTTCCTTCTTGTCAGCATTTTCTTGGTCAATTCCGTACGAACATTCAGGAGTTACATCTTGCTCAGTTGGGAGGCATCAGGAACATTACATCTTACTCTTTTTCACTAAAAAATGTGTATGGCATCTTTGACTAATATTCTGCTCGAGGGCAATTCAAAATTCAATGGTCGGAATTATAGCACATGGAAGCAACGAATATTGATAATCTTAGAATATCGGAATACTGATCAAATTGTTCTGGGTGTTAGAAAGCGTCTGACTCTCGCTAATACTGCTCAATGTACATGGGATCTACATATCCGAGAGGTGGTGATGCTTCTCAAATTATTTGTAACTGATGATCAGCTCCCTCAGATTCTATTCGGCAAAGCAGTTGCCGAGATATGGGAGCATCTCAAGAAACTTCATGAGTTATTAGACAAAGGCAGAGCCTTCTATCTCAAGAACGCTCTGTTTTCTATTATCATGGATGAGTGAAAATCACTCTAGGAACACCTGAATAGGATTCAGGAAATTCGTGATCGATTGCTTGCTATTGGATGCAAGATGGAGGAAGGACATTGTGGTCCTAACCCTCAAAATTTTGCCCAAGTTCTATGAGCATTTTATCAAGACTCTCAACATCACTCCTAGTGGTATTGATTTGAAGTTCACAAATCTCTGCACAATTCTACTTCAGCAAGATCGGTGGAAACAACAATTCGGTAGCAATTCCAACTCCCCCTCCATAGAGCAAGCCTTTGTTGTTGAATCCTTTCAAAAGGATAAGGGTAAGTCTCATTCACAACAATGTTCTCAACAGAGGTCCTCTGCTCCAGCTTCAAAAGGCTCTAGGATAAAGAACATTCAATGCAACTATTGCCACAAGTATGGGCACATGAAGGTTGAATATCGAAAGTACTTAACTGCCCTATCTAAGCAATCTAGGTTGCAGCCTACAGTGAACAGTGTTGAGCACACTAAGTAGACAAAATCTAACTTTCACACCTTTTGACAGCTTCATGCTCTGGATAGATTATAACCATTAAGGGAGGGTATTGCGATAATAGATAGCTTCTATTATCTATGTTTAGTATCTAATGGTTATCTATTGTATTTACTATTCTCCTGTATATATTAGAAAGTTTCTAATATTTAGTTTCATGTTTTTAGAATAGAATGTTTCTATTCTTTACAATTGTTTCCTAAGGAAACATCATTCAATCTATTGTATAAATTGATCTCTTGATCACTATTAATATCAAGCAAATATTTACCAATTACTTCGTTATATAAACATTCTCTACAAAATAAAAATTGGGCAAAGCACAATAATAATACATTATGTAGTCTGAATGTGGGAAGACCCCACAAACATCATTCATTGTTGAGAAAACTACAATAATGTTAATATAAAACAAGCCTATGAAGAGCTTTCTATTCAAAAAGTATTCCTCTCCTCCTCCCTTAATGTCTCGCATGCATATTCAATGCATTAGTATAGATCACATGCATTCTAACGTATATAATACAGATTCACAATGTAAGATATCATTTATGACCGCATATAATTTAAGTTGCCTCAAGGGTTGGTAAATAGGTCACAACCTTTTGCCATATAACCTTCTAGTTATATAGTTAATTAATAAATTAATTCTTCATTATAAAGATTAACTTTAAAAATTACACTTATTTTATATTATAAGGATAAATTTTATAAGTTAGAACCCTATAACTATTATTTAGGAATACTTGCACTAAATGTAATCCCCAAATAAATATTATGATCCAACACACCCCACTATTACAACTATTATCTTATGTTTAGTACCTAATGGTTATCTATTGTAATCTTCTGTAAATATTAGAATGTTTCTAATATTTAGTTTTTTGTTTCTAGAATAGAGTGTTTCTATTCTTTACAATTGTTTCTTGAGGAAACATCATTCAGTCTCTTGTATAAATTGATCTCTTGATCACTGTTAATAACAAGCAAATATTTGTCAATTACTTCCTTAATATGGTATCAGAGCCAATACTCTAAAAAAGTTCGAAAATAATTATAATTTCTTGGTTGAAATTATCTGCCTTTTATTTACAAAATTATTTACATGCATATTTGCTTCCAACTCTCTCTATAATCCGACTAGGGTTTCCGTTCTGAGAGATTTGAATACGCCGACTTCTAATTCTTGGTGGGTTTTTCGAGATCTCAACTGGGTCATCATCAGATTTTTCTAGGTGCCTCAATTTTTGAGCCAACCGATCCAGAAACTAACAACATATTCTTTTTGGATTTTAATTTTTTAAGTCTACCTTTTGAGGATTGCATGTACTTGCACATTGTTTGCATGTGTTGCTTTACCATGCAAAGTCTCATCTTTAGCCTCTCTTAAAAATTCTAGTGGGTTTTCATAAAAAAAATTATTCTAATGAGTTATCATTTTTTTTCCTCAACAAAAAAATCAATTGGGTTTTCATATTTTTTCCCCTAAAATTTTTTTTATGGGTTTCTATAAATTTTCCCTTGAAAATTTATGAATCTATAATTCGCAAAGTTGCATGGGATTCCTTTGTGGGTTTGTAATTTTTTCTTCAAAGATTATTTGTGGGGTTTTACCATTTTTCCTAAAAATAGAAGCTTTGTATTGTCAGGTGTTGATTGATTTTTCACCTCAAAAATCATGTTGGGTTTTGATTGATTTTTCCCCTCAAAAATCATGTCAAGTTTTGATTAATTTTTCACCTCAAAAATCATGTTTGGTTTTTTCGATTTTCTCCTGGAAAACATGGCTTTTTGCGGTTTGTTTTGGAGCATTATGCTACTCTGCAAAGTTTTGGAGCATTATCCAAAGTACCATCAGCAGTCTTCTCAACAAACATTCTCTGCTCCAAATTCAGAAGAAAAACATCAATGTAACCCAAAGACTTGCACCCCCCCTCCCAAACCTTGAAATAGCCATCCCCGAGATGCCCCACACCGAGTACTTGAGTACCCAAGCAGCCCCAACTCAATCATTCTGCAACCATGTCGTCACTGGGATGTGTACTTGAATTTTTATTTGAATTTTGATTTTTGAATGTTACTATTGGGTATGTAATATGTTATTATGTTGAATGTCAATGGTTTGAATTCATGTTGCAATTTTTCTATGTTCAAGTATTTTAATTTGGTATGTTCTAGTGAACTACTGAAACACCATTTCATAACTAGCATTTCAAGTTCTATATGTATACTATATACAACACCCCTCTCTTGCCCGTCCTCCCCTTGTCGTCGTCCCCTCGCCATCCCCTCGCCATCTCGAAAATGAGGCCCATCTTACTCGTGTCCTAGAAACTTGTCCCAAAGTACCCCTGTACTGGGGTAACGCTGAAAAACCTTTAATCCAACTATTGCCACAAGTTTGGGCACATGAAGGTTGAATCTCGGAAGCACTTAGCTGCCTTATCTAAGCAATCTTATTAGCAGCCCACAACAAACAGTGCGGAGCACCTTGAGCAAACAGAATCTGTCTTTTACACTTTTTGACAGCTTTGTGCTCTGGATAGATTAACCATTAAGGGAGGGTATTACGATAATAGATAGTTTCTATTATCTTTGTTTAGTATCTAATGGTTATCAATTGTAATCTTTTGTAAATATTAGAATGTTTCTAATATTTAATTTTATGTTTCTAGAATAGAATGTTTCTATTCTTTACAATTGTTTCTTAAGAAAACATCGTTCGGTCTCTAATATAAGTTGATCACTTGATCACTATTAATAACAAGTAAATATTTTCTAATTACTTCGTAATAATATTTATAAAGGTTCATACCATCCACTTCATTTAGAATAAAAGATGAAACACCTTAACACTTCAAAACATCTTCCACAAGAATGTCATAGGGACAAAGCTATACGCCAAAATGGCAATCATGCATTCTCAACTACATGAAGCTCCTCAGCTCAAAGAGGCTGGAAAACACTATATTCCTTATAAAATAGATGCAAGAACATAGAATTATGGGATTTAAAAACCAAGAAGACACTTTTTGGTTTGTTGGTTACCCTAATTATCCTTTATGGATGTGAGATTTGGGGCAACAGCATGTCAGATCAGAAATGGAGGCAACTAGAGAAATCCAAAAACATTTTGTCATCAGCAGTCTCAAAATTAAACCACTGTCCCATATAAGACCTTATTGGCGGAAACAAGCATATTTCCTTTAGAGTATTCTGCAATGGTCTGGTTAGGCTATCTAAGGAAAACTCAAGGTATGAAATAAAATCATTGGCCTAAATTGATCATGGATGAAATGGAATGTTAATATGTGTAAATGTCTGAATAACAATGAAGAAATAAAAAAATTATGAGGGAAAAATTCCGGGGTATCATATCGTCAAAACAAAATGGGCATAAAACGACTACTATATCAAAGAATTTAATCCCACAGGATATCATGAAGAGAAAGCATAAATAAAAGAAATTATTAAATGGAGAGCAAAAATGCTTATAGAGCATCTTAGGACAAGTTCTCATCATTTGAGAAGTGAAACAAGTAAATGTTACATGTGGGAAGAATGAAAGGAGAGAATATGTCTTTTTGCAACATGGGAGTGGTTGAGACAATGTGACATTTCATCATGGATTGCCTGGCATAGAACGACATACACTCCAGCTATGAGGATATCTTAGAAGCGGACAATTTAGCTACTTCATTTGAAGAAACACAGCGAGACAGGAGAGCAAACTTAGTGATCTAAATTCACTATCGAAGAGCAGACTTAAATAAGTTTCAAAAGGGCTAAAGTTTTGGCACACTACTCTGGGATGTGTGCTACTTTAGGGGGTTCCATAGGTTGCTTTGGCTTCATGGACATTATAAAAATCTTTCATTTCAACTACGCAAAATTTCTTTGACAAGTATGTGATATAGGGATAAAGAAAACTCCCAGAAGAAGGTCATGCATTCTAAACTACATGACAAACATCTTCTCATAATTTCAATCTCAATTTCCTAAAATGATGTTTTATTAATGTCTTATAAAGTTTTTGTTAAAGCCCAAGACTCCTTAAACTAGCATCCCAAGTTCTTGTAATAATAATAGTGTCTATAAGTCTTAGATACAATGGTTTTACAAATCGAAGAAGGAATTAGAAAAATGGAATACATTGTGTCATAGGAATTCCATATAAAGCATATAGATATGCCCTTAGGTCTTACATATAAAACATGTAGAATGCCCATAGGTCTTGCATTAAATTCTCGCACGTTCCATCCAACACCTGTAGGCCCTACTAGTGCTCTTGGGTTTACATGCAAGGTTAACCACTAGGACATGTCATTGTTATGAACACTCAATGGAAGCTCCATGAGGCTGGACCTTGTAATAGAGTCAATGCATACAGTATTTCTTTAGTGATTGTTGGAATTAAAGTGCAGTTCTCCTTTATCACAACATAGCTGCCACTTTATACTCAGTCTAATATATGCAAAGAGTAATTGTATGATGGAAATATTTACCTTGACTGAAGTGCCCATGAACCTTGATGTGCTTTATTTTTGGTGCATTAAAAAACAACAAAAATTGGATAGGTAAATAAAACAAATTTCAAACCCACTGTTTAAAAAACTTGATAAACAAGACAGAAAATGCAGCAAAGTTGCCCCCATTCACAATCAGTCACAAATCTACCTCCTTATAGAACCCTGTAACCACCCTTTACACGCAAGACGCTTCTACTTCTGAGGCTGAAATCTCAAGAAGACCCTATTGATTCCTTGAATTCTTGCTCCTTGGGGTGCTGGTCTTTAAAGGATTCCATTTACTTAAATCAATTTTAGGCTTGAGCTCCTTCAGTTGCTCCAATTTATATTGATATTACTGCAAAAAGTCTCTAGCCCTAGAGATTAAGAGTCTTAACAACGAAAGCAATAGGCAAAGGTCGTGACTATACCCTACCCTAGAATTTCAAGTGTCTTCAATAGTCAAACCTATAAAAAGGAGAGTACAAGGACCAGTCGGTGGTTGGATCTTTGTGGCCATAACTATTCCACCTTAATGCTAGGCAAATAGCTTCACCAGCACGGATGAATATATATCATTAGTCACAATCATTTTTCGAAGAATTTACATGTCAATTACTGTTAAATGACTAAAAGAAGTTGTGTCAAGTGTTTACCTTGAATATTAATGGTGTTAGTGTCTAATACATTTAATTTGTTATAAAAATTGTGAATAGCAGCTACCACTGGATGTCAATTCATTTTGTTTGGTTAAAAAATGCAAGTATTAATGTCAGTTACAGGCGGTTGTGTGACTGCCTTATGTCAACTATAGGTGGTGAGGATTTTCAATAATGCAAGATTCTCTATATCAAATTAAGCACCTACAAATTCATATCTTAAATCTAGTGATTTGCATATTCTATTTTAGGCAGATGGATGTCTATTTACATTAAATGTGAAATGGTTAAAGTGGATTTTTTTCTATTTGATGCATATAAATTAATCTGATAAAACAATATTTTAATCTCATACTATCACCCTTTGTTCCATAGACAACCATATTGTTTTTAGATGGTGCTGGTGCATATTGGGACTGCAGGTAGCCTTTGGAGCACATTTCTGCAACCACTGTCGATAGGATTTTGGGTCTCTGTGGTTTTAATCTATTCTCTCCATTCAGGGACCATTTGCTTGTGTTCCATTTTGCAAATTTAGGGGAAAATGTAATGTCCCCACTTTAGCAGTTGTCTAGTTGTGTGACAGTTAGTCTTTTATTTTAGTCTTTTATTTTATTTTACTTTATTTTATTTATCCCACATTGCCTGTGTAAAGCAGTCGACCCTATGAAGTTGGAATAAAAGGAGAGCTTGTAGCTATTGTTAGGCATGGTGGAATATGAGAAGAACATGGATGTGTGAGTTAGAGGACGTCTATCCTCTCTTGTGACATTCTAGACGTCATTCCCTTGGGGTTTGGCCTTTGGAATTCATTGCTATCAACTTCATTAACAGGCAGCTTGGGCACATTTCCAGCTATAGGCAGATTGGGTGTAATTAGTGAGTTGAAGAGTTTGTTATGTATTTGATTTTATGAGGCCGGAGTAATTAGTGAGTTTGCTATGTATTTAATTTTATTAATTTGAAAACTAATATTATTTCAGCAGTAGTTCAATCATCAGTTTGCATAAATTCCTTCTTGTTCATGTTATGTGGTTTCAAAATCTATGCAAAAAACATTAAACTCTCTATCAGCCGTTGGTTCAGTTTTTGGGCATTTCCAGGGTGCTCAATACAGTGGTATCAAAGCCTAGTTTCCTGCCATCCTGTGGGGTAGGAAATTTATATTATTGTCAAATTTGCTGTTACATTTGGAGTGACTAGCACTCTAGCATTTTCTAGCCATGGGCAGACACAGGAGGACTGGCAGTTCTAGAAGTCAGTGGAGTAATGACGAAGTTAGCGCAAAGATGAATGCTTTGCGGGAGAGTATGAAAAAACTTATGCTTCATCAACAGAGATTGACAGAGAGCTTGTCGAATCCAGAGATAATTGAAAGGGCAGCAAGGTATATGGTTTCCGCCTTTAGAAGGACGACATCAAGATTGCAGGGAAGGAAGCTTGAGTTTTCCCCAACAGAAGTCCCTGATGCAAATGTACATATATTTAGTACGACACCTGCTAGTCCTATCTATAGTATTGGCGATGGACTTATTTCACAGGGACATGCAGTTGTGTCAGTGGCAACAGAGGATAACAACACCAAGCTTCAGCAGGTTGAGGCTCCCGAATCTCTTGCTTGAGTTAATGCAGAGAAAGTTGATGCACTTATTACCATTAATACTTGCGGCTCTCTTGAGGACAAGATTATTATTGGAGATTTGTATGTGAGATCTCATGGTGTTGCTACAGTGCAAGAGGCAGTTGCTTCCTCAAATGGGATCAAGACGCGAGACGCGTATAGAGCCACCCAACTACGATGTTGGTCATGTCGGTGTTTCAATGGAGTCAGTGAATGTGGGTTTGCGCTCTAGTATTATTGATTCGCAATCTAGCGTTGAGTCATGTGTGCAGAGTCAGGAGTCCACATATGAGGCTTTGTCAGGGGATGGTGATGCAGCAATAGTGGGATTAGGAGAATGCGAGGATACTGTCATATCAGCAACCACTTCTGTGTCAGTTGAACCATCCAATGAGGAGTTTAGCAAGTATGCATGCAATTGTTGATGTGTGTTCTAATGATGGCGTGCATGTTGATGATTATGAGTTTTCATCAACTACAGATTCAGTTCAGTTCTTTGTTGCGGCAGTTAGTGTTGTTCCTATGTCCATATATTTTGATGTGGCTACACCTATTGTTGATACAGTTGGCATGAGTGCATATGGTTCGCCTATAGCCACATCTTTTTCAATGCATGTTGGTTATGATCAAGATTTCAGTCCAATATATATTATGTGGGTGGATACAAGGAAGAAGAGGTTTCATAGATCTTCTACAAAGTTGCCTACTAGTAACATTATGACTTCTACATCATCAGCACAAGTTTTGGGTGCTAGGCTGCAGGACATGTGATTGGTCCTGATGATGCTAGTTTGCAATTGGTTTAATGTCCACAGGGATGTCACATACAACTTCATTGGCATCCGGGTGGAGGTTGGAGTTCACTGTGTTGTTGGATTGCTTGAGGACAAGCAATTTCAAGGAGGGCGAACTGTAATGTCCCCACTTTAGCAGTTGTCCAATTCTGTGACAGTTAGTCTTTTATTTTATTTTATTGTATTTTATTTTATCCCACATTGCTTGTGTAAAATGGTCAACCCTATGAAGTAGGAATAAAAGGAGAGCTTGTAGCTATTGTTAGGCACGGTGGAATATGAGAAGAACATGTATGTGTGAGTTACAGATCTGTTGTTGGCATTAGAGGACATCTATCCTCTCTTGTGACATTCTAGATGTCATTCCCTTGGGGTTTGGCCTTTGGAATTCATTGCTATCAACTTCATTAACAGGTAGCTTGTGCGCATTTCCATCTACAGGTAGATTGGGTGTAATTAGTGAGTTGAAGAGTTTGTTATATATTTGATTTAATGATACTAGAGTAATTAGTGAGTTTGCTATGTATTTAATTTTATTAGTTTGAAAGCTAATATTATTTCAGCAATAGTTCAATCTTCAGTTTGCATAAATTCCTTCTTGTTCATGTTATGTGGTTGCAAAATCTATGCAAAAAACATTAAAATCTCTATCAGCAGTTGGTTTAGTTTTTGGGCATTTCCAAGGTGCCCATTACAGAAAAGAACTCTTTGTATTTTTCTTCCTTAGTAGACATGATTCCCAACATCTATCCTCTCAACCTACCCTTGCTCTAAATTTCGACCACATGATTTCCCACATCATCAACCCAGAAAAGCATACATGCAATGACATAACTAGTCTAGTTATCCTGCTCTACTTGACAAATCACACTAACCATATAACTCCAAGAAGATGACCAATATGGTTCCCAACAAATTTTAAATGACTCTCCCCAAATGATTGTCACCTAACAAATTTGAAGAGCGGGAAAGTAAACTTGTCATTAACATCTCTGAATCTCCTATTAACATATCTTTCTTGAAAAGGGATCTATGCTTTGCTAGCACTCTTATTTCCATACCCAAGGTTGACTTCATTATTGGAATTGAAAATCGTGTTATATCTCTACCTGATCATTCAATAGAAGAGATCAAACAAAATTGTGTGGACACCTAAAATCTTGTCAAATTCCCCAAGTGTAACATTCTGAAAGATGAACTAGATGCCTCTAAGAGATTAACTAGAAATAACTTAAAATGATATTGTCATACTCAAGGCACAGGAAGGGAATGACGCAACAATCATGAACAAACATAACTATGTTTCCAAAATGTTAGACCACTGCAACAAAAGTGGAAATAAAACAGCTTTGGACCTCAACCTCGTCTCTAAATTCATAAAACAGTTGAAAAAAATCCATTAGACAATATTCCTCAAATGAAAACACTGAAACATCTCATCCCAAACAAGGAGCTCGTCGGTATTTCATTGGGGTCTAGAGTTGACACCACCAACCCTCCAACTTTAAAAATTGCAGTTTTCCTCACAAACAAAACCACCATGCTTGTGGGAAAGTTGAGATCATTTGCCAGATACTCCTCCCATTTTCATTGAGTTTACTTAGGATAAAGGAGTAAGAGATGAAATCCTAGTCAATTTCAATGTTTTGCCCTAGTTAATGGAAGTCTCGGTTGACACAGCTATCGAAATTGTTGAACACAAAACTAGTAATGAAACAACTTCCTTTATCGAGTAGTGCTTCAATGTATTTTTTTCAATTTCCATGGAGTTGTCTATGAATAGTCTAATGGCATTGCTATGGGATCTCCACTATCTCCTCTAGTAGCCAATCTTTTCGTGAAACATCTAGAGGAGACAACTCTTAATTCCTTTCTTTACCAAGATAGTGGAACATTATGTGAATGATACTAAACTATGCTAGCAACATGATTTGGTCGAATTGGAAGAATTACATTCCCACTTAACATTGTCACATAGAGCATTGAGCTCACCAAAAAATTTGAACACAATAACAAACTACCCCTCACTAACATTCTTCTTCATAGGAAAAACTCAATGAATCTTTGGCCAGACAAGTATTGATCCAAAAAAGGTCTGATTTTTTTACTTCATGGCATATTTTTGGTAGGACAGCTTCTTTAATGTTGGATAATGTTCAAGGTGAAATAGTGCATCAATGTCAAGGCTCCGGTGTGCAATAATATCTTCAAAACTGAGTATTTTGCCCACATTTAGTGAAATCACCTATCTCAGAAGGCAACAGAATGCTAAAAAACAAAACTATGCAAGGAAAACGCAAATGCCTCTTTAGTGGAAGCAGTGAAATCATCACGACAAGTTGTGTACATCCAAGGATGTTCCAATTCCGAATCCCTCCTCTTCTTGGTGCAGTTTTCAAGGCTTTCTGGTTCCCAAAGGTGTTGAAAAATTAGTTGTTGTCCATCCCTTTGAGGTTTGTATAGACGTTTTTAGTGTTATTGTATATTGTTAGAGAGAAGAGAGCTCAATTCTATTTGTAAACTCTTTGGTATTGGTACTATCACACTAGAAGCACTAGGGGAGGTGGTTTTTGAGTGCATTTGGAGGTCATTGGGCATTCTCCATGTTGTTTAAAAGCTCTATCGATTGAGCCAAAGGGTTGTTCTCCATTGTAATGCCATTTTGAAGCCTGAGACTCACAATTGTTTTTTTTGTTTTGTTTTTTGTTAAAGTTTATAACCACGAGGATTTTCTCCAAGGTAAATTTGTATTATGATGATTGGTTTTGTGTTATTTCCTATTTCTAATTTAATTTTTCATGTATGCTCTCTTAGACAAGAATTGAAATCTGTTTTTAAACTGTTATTTAAGAAACATCCTTCATGTTTGTGATCAATTATACAAAAAAGCCACACACATTGACCTTTTTTCTACACATGTTCCCATCGCCATCCTATCTAAAAAGCAAGCATCTTAAAAAGTCTAGCTATTATAGCATTCTAAATTTGTGATTGGGAGGCCATTGGGATTGTAAAATCTCTCAAACTGACTAGAGTTTTCAAACGAATGGGTACAAGAACAAACACGATTCTAAAGCAAATAAACATGCCAAAAACATAAGAGTAATTCTTGAAAAAACAATGAAGCAAGGCATACCTAATATCCCAATTGCTACATTCCCTTATGCCCAAGGTGTCAACACAAAAATTACAAAATTTTGAAGGAGAAAAACTAAGTTGTTATTCGAGTTCAGTTCCAAGTTCGAGAACCGGTTCGCAAGTTCAACAAAATTTTGGAAAGGGGTTTGGGTTTGTTTGGGTTTGTTAGTACAAAAACATGTAAAAATTATAAATAAATATATATATATATATACACATTTTTATGAAGCATGAGTTAAAATTAGAATGTAGCATAGTAGCATAAACACATTTAACAACAAGAACTTTAAAACACCATAAACAATTAAACTTGTAATCATAATGATCATACCATCATATAGTAACATAGTTCAATCAATTTCAAAATCAAAGATTGAAAACATTTAAAATATCAAGTTCAAGTATCATTGTTTCACGTTCATTGTTCAACTAATGGAATGAAAATCTATTAATATTCTTAGTTCTAAGTTCTTCAATCTTCATCTTCTTCTTCATATTCAGCTTCTTCTTCTTCATCTTCTTCTTCTCCGGTATTACTTGCGCTAAGGCCAATGGGATCAGCAAAAGAATCAACAATGGTATTGACATCAAAGTCATCAAAATCATCATCTGTATGCCGAGCAGTGGAAGCATCCAAATCCACAATCTCTGCACCTACATCCCGCTTCTTTGTCTCCCCTTCTTTGTATTCTTGACTCTTGTGCGAAAGAAGGCACAAATTGTTATGCACAAATACCAAGTTCTCTACTTTTTTTATTGCAACATATTGCACTTCACTGAGTGGATGAAAGAATAGGTGCTCCAATTTCTTTCTGATGCGGAAGAGCTAGCAACCTATAAAAACAACATAGGGTAAGCAATTAAAAAAAAATTAATTCAATCTTATATAAAAATTAAAATCACCTTCTAGTCATGATTCTTTTGAAGATTCTAGCCAATAGTGGCATGTTGTGATGGTTAAGTTGTTGAATTGTTATCCTTGCCATCAAGGTTCAAATCTCATGGGGTGAGGTCCCCTGTTTGTGGCCTCACTGGTTCATAGCTCCAGGTCAAAGCGTTTACCCTCTTTAAAAAAAATGATTCTTTTGAAGATAAAGTGAGCTAATTTTTTTAAAGTAAAACTTATTTGTGATATAACTTTGATTGCAAGGGGCTGCAATGTTTGGAATTTTTGGCCATGGAGGTACCACCAACCATGAGCATCCTTCTTGAATCGATGACAAAGAACATCATTACTTAGACCTCTAGCACTGACAAACTCTATGAACTCATCCATTATTACATCTCTGATATCATCATCAGGAAATATTCTTCTAAATGTTGCCTGGTACCCGTCAGACACTTCCATATCTCTATATGGTGGCAACCTTCCTGGCAGATCACAATATTGTGAGCTATAGTATTTGGGGGTCAAGGCATAGGCAAGCAAATGTAATGGAGTGGTCATTTTGTTCCATCTTTCATTAATAATTTGTTGCACTTGTTTGAAAAAGATCTCTTGCGGATCTTGCTCCTTCTCATTTATAACTTGCTTGATCTTCTCAATCATTGAGTCTATGCCATCATAGATCAAGGCCTATCCATGTCGGTGTACCTAAGCATGCTCATAATGGGCTCATGATCTTAAGGAGATATTCCACACGTTCCCACCATGACTCAGCCAATAGCCTATCCTTTATTTCGTTTGCCCTTTCAGTGTTCTTTTGCTTCCATACACCCCAATTGTGGTTGATTACCATACCTTGAAGTGTATCTTTCACTTGCACAAGTCATCTTAAGATGATTATATGTGATGCAAAATGGGTCTCAACAACTTGTGACATAAATTAGAGCAAAAGACAAGAACTATTAGATACATATTTAGAAAAGTATACACATTGCACAAGTAAAATATGAAAAAAATTATTTTTAACTTGAGTTCAAGTTCATTTACCTTCAATAGCTCCAATTTTGAGTAGTACCTGAAAAGAGATTGAGTCATGTGGTGGTTTGTGACAAACATTTATGTCCTCGGCCTCATCATACATTGTTTTGATCCACTCAATTTGGTTCTCAATCTTTTGTAGCATAAGATTTAGTGAATTGACTGCACAAGGTGTCCAAAAGAGATGTTGATATCATGATTCAACCAACAAACCTGCTGCTCTACAATTCTTTGCATTGTCCATTGTGACTTGGACAACGTTTCTTGCCCCACTTGTTCAATGGCCCCAATTAGGATATCAGCAATAAATGGCCCATCTTTTACTTTGCCTTCACAATCCACCACTTTCAAAAACATTGCCCCTTTAAGGAACACCGCAAGGACATTGATCAAGGGACAATTATTGGAATCCTTCCAGCCATCTGAAACAATTGTCACCTCTGTCTCAACCCATGAGTCCCTCATGGGCTTCAATTGATTTTCAATCCGTTGGACCTCATCACCAACAAGGTGGTGCGCACTTTCTCGCACCTGGGCCCACAATACCCTTTTGGAGCTTCATTGGCACCCATCAACATGTCCTTCCAAAATGGAAAGCAAGCAACATTAAGGACAACCCATTTGCATACAGGCATCTTCCCACCTTAATGTCAACAATGTCTCAGCCCTTATTTTGAAAAGCAGTTTCTAGTGGCCCCTTTCTTTTCTGTACAACGAGGACAGATTCAGTGTCAGTGTCAGTGTCCACTATGGTACTAAAGAAGGGGTGGTCTTGTACTATAACATCTGGGGGGTTCCATTCCCTTTGCTCTTTTACTTTTATTAGGATTGCTACTGTGTTCTGTTGCCCTACGTCCTTCTCTCTCTTTTGCTGCCTCATGCTCTTCAATATATTTTAACAGTTTGATTTGGTATAGGGGTACCTTTTTTGCCAAGACATTTCTTGACTCCTCTTCCAATATAACCACATAAATGACCTACCACACGATAATAAGAACTATTTCTTTCTACACCACATCCTCGACATCTCCAATAGAATGCACCACCTCCTGGAAGGGGTTTAAAATGCCTACATACTTCCATAGAGGAGAATCAAAGTTGGGTTTCATTCTTTGATCGGTGTTGCCTATTGATGAAGAGGTAGATGACATTCCTTTCCCTATGGTAAGAAATTAGATACATGTTCATAATTTATAAGGAAGAAAATGACAAATTTTGGAATAATGGAAAAGATTTAGAAGAACATATGAAGATTGAAAGAGAAATGGAAAAATTTAAAAACTACAACAAAAACAATAGCAAATGGAATAAGATCTTACCTTTTTCCAGCCATTGCAAGCTTGCAAATGTGTATGAATGATGCACAAACACTTGAAGAACACCAACAAATCAATCTTCAAACTCCTTGCACAATCGGATGCTTGCTCAAAAACTTATGTGCTCTCCCTTAAGACAAAATAACCTAGTTAGAAATATAAAATGACAATGAGAGGGCACAAAAGCAATTAATAACAACTTTTAGGTTTTATGGACACCAAAAAACAATTAAAACTTGCTGATAAAACACTTTTCCAACTGTCCACGGGGCCCAATTTGCTGCAGGTTCAAACTGGGTTCGAACCCGATCAAACCAGCAATGCAAAAATTGCACCCTAGTCGAACCAAGTTCGAACTGGACCCGAACTTCGAACCAATTCAAATTTCTTGGGTGCAAAGGGGGGGGAGGTACCCATGCAACTTAGAAAAAAAATGGCCTAGAGTGTTCTTTCAAACCACATAGAACACTGGTAAGAAATATTGTTCCTTCCGACAATGATCCTAGAGAAATCCTCCACAACTAGGAGTTGTGTACTATTGAACGCTCATTTGGAACACATTAAATTGCATTGGAGAAAGGGGTCAATCTATCAGCACATGGACAAAGATGCATAGCTCTAACATTGAACAAGAGCAGATTAGCACATCTCCCCTATTGAACAATCAAGATATCACAACAGAAGAAGTGCGCAATACTTTCCGATTTGATTCAGCTAAACTTGTAAGTTTTGATTTTGAAACAATTCACAATGCCAATTATTCAATGTGCCTCTAATTAAGTATATTTTTTCTTTCATTACATATAGTTCTCAATATTATATCTTATCATTTTATGTGTTTATCTACTGATAAATAATTATAACATTAAAATTCATAAAAATACAAATCTATGTATGTCTCCAAAACCATTTTTAATTCATTTCTTATGCTCACCCTCATCCAGACCTGATTTTCTATTAGTTCATTTCTCGCACCTTGTAACTATGCAGTGAACACTATAATAAAAAACAAATAATAATTCTGCATGCAGTCTGGGAAGAAGAACGGTAGTAAGTAAGTGATAGAATGTTGTTCCTATACTAGCTTCTCTGCATTTAGGCTGGGGTCCCATGGAGGGGGGCTTCCTTAATAATAGAATATGGGCAGCTGCTGAGAATTCTTAGGAATATTTAGAGGCAAACGGTCGCATGAATGTTTTTAGTTTGTTTCAGTTTTAAAATTGTAGTTCCTAAATTTAAGGAAGCTAGTGGTCCCATGATTATCACCTTGAGAATTTTTAATTTAAGATGTCATTGTTTTATTACTATCGTAATTAACCTTTTAAAATTAAAAAATAGATTGTTGACATGGCCAAAACAAATTCCCTGAGCTGGTGGGGCTATTTGCAGTCCCACCCCTCAAATTGGGAGGACTAAAAAATTAGAACTCCTATTTTGTAGTAAAAGATTTCAAACCTTTAGCCCCCCAGAAAAAATATCGAGGCCACAAAAATAGAGCTAAGCTCAACCCACATCTATTTACAATTTCACATCGTAAATTGCAACAGTATTATTTTTAAAATCATTACATACAGTCTCAATATTATATATTATCATTTTATGTGTTTATCTACTGACAAATAAATGTAAGTTAAAAATTCATAAAAAAATACAAAAATATGCATGTCTCCATAACCAATTTCAACTCATTTCTTATGCTCACCCTCATCCAGACCCGATTTACTATCAGTTCATTTCTCGCATGTCGTAACTACGCAGTAAACCCTATAATCAAAAACAAATAATAATTCTGCACGCGGTCACCTGGGAAGAACAACAGTAGTAAGTAAGCGATAGAAAGTTGTACTTATCTTAGCTTCTCTGCATTTAGCTAGGCTCTTTGACGTTGCTTTACATAAAATAGGTCTCGTTAACAGAAAAGGAAACCTACAAACCCTATTTCCAAAATCTCTACCAAGCAACGAAAGGTTAAGCGCTTGTTTTCTTTAAAAAAAAATAAGAATTTCACATCGTAAATTGCAAAAATTTACAGTTTGACTGGCGGGAAAATATACAAAACCTAAAATATGCCCGCCAAAGATCCAAATGCATATCTTTCCCATGGCAAATATCGACAGCAGAGATGACTGAAGTGGGAGACCGACCTGACATTAGAGGATTGCGGGTGTTTCTGAGGCTTTGTTTTTGTCTCCCTCTTGATGGGCCATAACTTGTTCAGTGCAAGACGAATCAGGTAGCCTAACAGCAAAATCGCGAACGCCATGGACTTCGGCCATGCATTCCACTCGTCTGATAACCACCCCTCCATTGAATCTGGACCAACGGAAATTCAGCTGCAATGTTACAGCACACTCATCATTTCTCTCCACACCACTCGGCCTAAACACTCTCCGGAGATTGCTTTGTTTGTACAATTAACGCCGTGTTCAGACCGATGATACCTTGGAGTTTGGAGTTTAGATCTCACTACGACACATGCCGAAGGGCCTCTGAAGAAATACAGGTCGGAATTCAGAGAATAAAGTCAAAAGGAAAAAAATATATCAAAATGTGGATAATGTACACGTAATATGGTTCAGGCCGTGGTTGTGCAACTGTGAATGGAAAATTTTATTTTTTTCTTTGTATTAAAAAGTCATTTTCTCAATTATGGAGCCGCTGGAATTAAGTAATGCAATTGAATCAAATATAAATCATATGATAGAGCTTTCAAAGTATATAGTAATAATAATAAATAAAATCAGATATAGATCATATGATAGAGCTTTCAAAATGACACTACATAAATAGTATAATAATAAATAAACAAGAGTTTGGGGGAGCTAGAGGGAGACCTTTAACACTTTTTTTTTTTTTAATGAAGGGGACACTTGATTTTTTTCGAACTTGTAAGTGTTTCCCTTATAACAAT
Organism: Cupressus sempervirens; assembly: GCA_028749045.1. Taxonomy (NCBI): domain Eukaryota; kingdom Viridiplantae; phylum Streptophyta; class Pinopsida; order Cupressales; family Cupressaceae; genus Cupressus; species Cupressus sempervirens. The sequence continues at coordinate 444,023,621 of CM053784.1, forward strand.
TTGTTTTTAGTCATTTGTTAAAAAAAGAGGGTAGACTTATTCTATAATTAAAACATAAAGACTAAACATAGAAGAAACCAACTCTAAACAAATTTGAGAAAAGATAAAAAATTATGAATCTAAAGTTCTATACTTAAGAAAAGAAAAATAATTTAATGAAAATACATCCATTTTCCTAATTGGTACTCTTTCAAAAAAGAAATGGGAAATGATAACTAAATTATTATATGAAAAAGAGCCATATAGAATTGTAACAAATATATAAAAATCGTGTATGAACTAGATCTTATTCTTAAAATCTTAACATAGATTTATCTACAAATAACATTATCAGTTAAATATTTATAACAAGCATTTGTAATGCAATCTTCCAAATCCAGCATTTCAATATTAATTGTAGATTCAAGCCCAAGACCTCCCACATGAGAGGCTACAAGTTACCATTGTGTTGTAGGTTTTTGCCCATATGACTATAATATTTAACTTCTTATTTGATAGAGATAAATTAAGGGTAAGATTGGAGACTTTGCTATAGGTTTAAGAAAGATTAACTCATAAACATGATCTCAAGATTTTGTTAGATGACATCTTTACATATGGGGCACTTTTACCAATTGGTGCAACCCATGTGGAAAATATAGTTGCCTGTAGGAAGAACTCGTTCATCAAAATGACACTTAAAATGAACGGTGTCAAGAACATTGATAGACAACTACCAGCAAATGGCGGTGAGAACACTGACACATGCCCACAACTATCGGCAAATGGCAACTTTCCAAATGGGACAACCATGCAAATAATGTTTGTAATTTGGAATGGAATGTTGTTTCAAAGCATCAAAACCTCCAAGAATTTGCCCAAAACCTGCAGTTATTTCTCTCTCAAACCCTTCGTGTAAGCCTTTCTTTCATGATGAAAATTCATGAGCAAAAACATTGTTCAATTTCACATTCACCGTGTATATTTCCTTCAAGGAAATTGAACTTGCAACTTCAAAGATACACTTCATATAACTTCAAATGATTTTCTATTGCAAATTTTGACAATTCAAATATTTAAAATAAACATAATAATTTTTTTGAGACCTCATAAATTGTGGCCTAGAAATGAATCGAAGTTTCTCAAATTTGAATAAAGCAAAAGATTGTGGAAGTAAATGGCCCCTATTGCTGATGTGATGATGGCTTATCTTGTCATGCTCAAGGAGTTAAGAGAAAATAGTTTTATTGTATCGGTCTTATAAATGCATCAAAAATGGGTTTTTGGTTGAAAAGTTCAATGGTGGTGGCTCTAGTTACCTAATTTGTGTCATGTACTCTAATCATCTATCGGCTAAAAAGTTTTCTAGGGTATTCTTTATCAATTCTTGGATTACAAGATCCCTTTATTCATCACCCATTATTTTTCTATGTGAAGGAAATGAAGAGAACTACATGTCTTTTGGATAAGAAAATGTAATAAACGCATAGTAAAAAATGGCTCTTTTGAAGAAGTTTAAGAGAAATTAAAGAGAAATTACTATGTGGTTATGTATTCTATAGCGGAATGTCAATCTTATTGACAAAAGCCTCTAGTAGAAAAAGCTAAATAAAAATGTCAAAGTGTATAGCCAAATAGAGTGTCAAAATAGCCAAAGGGTCTTGTGGGCTTGATTTTTAATGCACATAGTTTAAGTGTAAGTTTGTGGTGACTGATTAGGGAAGTACTATACATACGTCATAATTATTCGGGGCCTATTTTATTAAGATTTTGGGTTGACATGTAATAATTAATTATAAACCTAAAGCGGTAAAAATACTTGTATAAAAGAGCTTAGGGTTAGGGGTTTTTCATTATGTGTGATGCAAAAATTGCTTCTTGTGACGGTATTGAGCTGTAAGGGATTAGAGATTATAAACAGGTTGTAATCACTAGATCGTAATAATATTGGACTTGTGGTTTGGTGGGTGTAGCCCGAGATTTGGGTGAACCACGTTAAATCTTGGTGTCTTGTGTTCTCTTATATGTGATTTATCATTTTTTTGATATCATTTATATTTGTATGTAATTGTTATTTATGTTTGAGGTTAATCGTAACAAGTGGTATCAGAGCTAGACAATCGTCATTTTTTTTAGCCATACCGTCATCATTTTTATTTTTTTAGTGATCCTCTACAAGAAGGTCTCACAGTCGAATGGGAGTCTCACAATTGAGTGGGAGCTATGGCAGACAACGATAAGCTAAAGGTTGAGAAGTTTAATGGATAGAACTTTCAATTATGGAAGATGCAAATGGAAGACTATCTTTATCAAAAGGATTTATGGAAGTTGTTGGAAGGAAAATCCAAGCAACAGGGAACTATGACAAATAAGGACTAGGAGATTTTAGACAGAAAGGCACTTAGAAGCATCTGACTATGATTGGCACCATCAATGACATTTAATATTGCAAAAGTGAAGACGATGGAAGGGTTGATGCAAACCCTAGCGAAATTATATGAAAAGCCCTCTGCTTCAAACAAGGTATTTCTCATGAAGTGTTTATTTAATATGAAGATGATAGAAGGTGGATCTGTTGCAGATCATTTAAATGGGTTTAATATTGTTATTAGTCAGTTATCTTCTGTGGGTATCAATTTTGATGAAAAAATTAGGGCTCTCTTGATTTTGTGTTCTTTGCCTGAAAGCTGAAATGGCTTGGTAATGGCTGTGAATATTTTTGTTTCTAGATCTAATACCCTAAAATTTGATGATGTGATTGGTGTTATTATGAGTGTGGAAACTTGTAGGAAAACCTTGGGTGGATCTACATTAGGAAGTGCTTTGAATGCACAAAGAAGAGGCAGAACAACTGAGAGGGAAAATAATTCTTAAAATCATGGGAAACTAAGAGGAAAGTCAAAGGGAAAGGGGTCTCAATCTAGAGGACCGAGAGATTGTTGGTACTATGGTAAACCAAGGCATAAGAAGAAAGATTGTTGAACTTAAAATAATAATGAAGGAGATAAGTTGAAAAGGAACAAGGAGGCAAATATGGTAAGTAACAAATCTGAAGAGGATGTTTTGCTTCTTTTTTTAGAAAGTATTGATGATTTATGGGTTTTAGATTCTAGTGCTTCATTTCATGCTACATCTCATAGAGGTTATTTGATTGATTATGTCCAAGGGGATTTTGGGCTTGTTTATTTGGGGGATAGTGAACCCTGTCAGGTTGTTGGAAAGGGAACAGTTAAGATTAAGTTGCAGAATGGGAATCATTGGCTACTACATGAGGTAAGACATGTTCCAAGGCTAAGTAGGAATTTAATTTTGGCAAGGCAACTTGGTGATAAGGATTGTGTAGTTACTTTTAATGATAATAATTGGAAAGTTTCAAAAGGTTCCCTCATAGTAGCAAAAGGTGTGAAAGTAGGCACCTTATATCTTTGTACAAGTCATATCATTCCTTCTACTTTGATTGTTTCAAAGAAAAATGAATGTTCAGGAACAATTTTTGTAGTTGAGTAGGGAGAACAAATAGTTGTTGTAAATTCTAATACAGTGTTGTGGCACAATATACTTGGGCACATGAGTGAGAAAGGTATGAAAGTACTTCATTCAAAGAAAGTTTTACTAGGTCTGAAATCTATTAATACAGATTTCTATGAAAGTTGTGTGTATGGAAAACAAAAGAGAGTAGGTTTTGTGAAGACTAGGAAGGAAAAGAAAAGTGAGGACAATAGAGCTTGTGCATATAGATGTACGGGGACCAGCTCAGGTATCTTCCCTTGGTGGCTTTCATTATTTTGTTACATTTATTGATGATGCAATCAGAAAAAGTATGGGTTTATTTCCTTGGATGGAAATTTGATGTATTTCAAACTTTTAATAAATGGAAATGCTTGGTTGAAAATGAGACTAGTAAGAAATTAAAATGTCTCAGATCTGATAATGATGGTGAATATTGTAGTCATGAATTTGAAGATTGTTGTTCCACTAATGGTATTTGTAGACATAAAATTGTTGCAAGGACTTCACAGGATAATGGAGTGGTTGAATGCATGGACAGGACTATAATGGAGTGTGCAAGAAGCATGAGGTTGCATGTAGGGTTGCCATTAAACATGTGGGTAGAGGTTGTTATTGATGTTGTATTTTTTATTAATAGAGGTCCCTCTACTCCTTTGGCCTGTGGTATTCCAGAGGAAGCATGGACTGGTAAGAAGGTGAGTCATTATTTTCTCAAAACCTTTCGTTGTGAAGCATTTGCTCATATAGATTATGAAAATAGAACCAAGTTGGAAGCTAAATCAAAGAAATATGTATTTTTTGGATATGGCATTAATGAATTTAGTTATAGGCTTTAGGATTTTAAAAATCATAAAATTGTAAGAAGCAAGGATGCCATATTCAATGAGAAAGTGTTGTACAAAGATCTGTTGCAACAACACGAGAAGAAAGAAGGTGATTATGTGGTGCTAGATGATACTCCAAAAGATGATGTTCCAACAATTCATCATGATGTGCAACAACTGCAACAACAAATACCACACATACCATTGAATGGTAGATGGTCAACAAGGCTAAGTAGACCTCCGAAAAGAGTTTCTCCTTCTTTGTACTCTATTTTACTAATAGATGTTGGTAAACCTGAATGTTATGATGAAGTTGTGCAGGTGGATACTAAGATTCAATGGGAGTCTATAGTGGAAGATGAAATGGACTCTTTGCTAAAAAATAAGACTTAGGATTTATGCAAGTTGCCTGCAGGTAAATGGGTTTTACAGAATAAATGGGTTTATAGGTTGAAAGAAGAGGATGGAGGTAAAAAAAGATTTAAAGCTAGGTTAATGGTAAAAGGATTTGCACATAAAAAGGGCATTGGTTTTGATGAGATATTCTCTCCTATTGTTAAAATGACTTCTATCTGTACTATTCTAAGTATTGTGGGTACTAAAGATTTGCATTTGGAGTAGCTTGATGTTGAAACAACCTTCCTTCATGGTGATTTAGATGAAGAGATATATATGGCACAACCACAAGGATACAAGGTCAAAGGTAAGGAGAACTTAGTGTACAGATTGAAGAAAAGTTTATATGGCTTGAAGCAAGCACCTCGACAATAGTATCTAAAATTTGATTGTTTTATGCATGAGCATGGATATGGTAGGCATCATTCAAATCGTTGTATTTACTTTAAGAGGTTGGATGATGACAACTACATTATTTTTCATTTATATGTTGATGATATGCTTGTAGCCGGGTCTAACATGGATCATATTAAGGGGTTCAAATGCCAGTTAGCACATGCATTTTCTATGAAGGATTTGGGGGCAGCCAAACAAATCCTTGGTATGAATATTTGCAAAGATAGAAAGAAAAAAACATTGACATTATCTTAGCTTGATTATATTGTGAAGGTGTTGCAACATTTCTCTATGGAGAATGCTAAAGTTGTTGGCACACCTTTACCTAGTCATTTGAAGTTGACTAAGGAGATGTGTCCCAAGACACAAGAAGAGGAGGATAAGATGTTTAAGGTACCTTATGCTTCGGCTATAGGAAGCTTGATGTATGCTATTGTATGTACAAGGCCAGATATTGTACATGTAGTGGGAGTCATTAGCAGGTATATGAGTCATCTAGGAATTGAGCATTAGAATACAGTAAAATGGATTCTCGGATATTTGAGAGGTATGTCCAGTAAGTGTTTACACTTTGGGGGCTCTACTACTAATTTACAAGGATATGTTGGCTCGGATTTAGTGGGGAATATTGATACCAGGCGAAGTACTACAGGTTATGTATTTACTATCGATGGGATAACAATGAGCTAGATTTCTAGGTTATAGAAGGTGAACGTTTTATCCATTGCAGAGGTATAGTATGTTGTTGTTACAGAGGCAACCAAAGAGATGATATGGCTTTAGTTCTTTTGGGAAGAATTGGGACACCCTCGAAAGGATCATTATTTGTTTATAGATAGTAAGAGTGTCATTCATGTTGCAAAGAATTCAGCTTTGCATTCAAAGACAAAACACATACAGTTGTGGTACCATTTCATCTAGTTAGATTTGGATGATGGACAGTTAAAGCTGGACAAGATACATACATATGACAATCTAGCGGATATGTTTACAAAGGTAGTGACAAGGGAGAAGTTGAACTCATCTTCAACTTCAGTTGGTCTTTTACACTATATAGAATAAAAGAATACCAAGGTCCAATGTAGTTTGATCTAGTGGGAGCCTTATGAGGTACTGGCATAGCTATAGGATCAGTCTCCAAGTGGGAGATTGTTGTCTACTGTGAGCCCGATCAGTCCCTAAGTGGGAGATTGTTAGTTTTTGGTAATTGATCAGGGAAGTATTATACATACTTCATAATCTTTGGGGCCTATTTTATCAAGATTTTGGGTTGACATGTAATAATTAATTATAACCCTAAAGCAATAAAAATACTTGTATAAAAGAGCTTAGGGTTGGGGGTTTTTCATTATTTGTGATGCAAAAATTGCTTCTTACGGTAGTATTGAGTTGTACTTGAGATAACAGATTGTAATCAGGTTGTAATCACTAGATCATAATAATATTGGACTTGTTGTTTGGTGGACATAGCCCAAGGTTTGGGTGAACCACATTAATCTTAGTGTCTTGTGTTCTCTTCTGTGCGATTTATTATTTTTCTGATATTGTTATGTAATTATTATTTTTGTTCGAGGTTAATCCTAACATCAAGGAGATGATAGTCTCTACAATATTATTGAGTTAGTCGAGTAGTTATGTCTTTTAGATTTCATAGCTTATCAAATTGAAAAAATAATTATTTACTAGAACTTTCTAGAAATAATTGTTGTTATTTTTTTAGCTGAAAAATAATTAAAATCCTACCAAGATTAGAAGTAGCCAATCAGAATAAAGAAATTAAAGTTGAGAAATTAATTTTAAAACAAATGTATTTCTAAACTTTGGTATTATAGCACTTTTTTTTGTGAAACTAATTAGATGCATGCAATTGAAAACATTAGTTCCCTGCCTATATATAAGCAGGGACTAATAAACAAGTTCTACAAAATTGATAAAAGGATATTTATGTACTTCATTTTCTTGTGAGAAGAGATTTTAGTTTAGATTGTGTTCATTGATTTAGTGAGGTGTTTGATGTGTAGATTTGAAATTTAAAGTTTTTAATCTAATTATTGTATTAATAAGATTAACTTGTATATTTAAATTTTTTATTTGGTTTATTAGAAATTGTTAACAGTATTTCAAAGTTTTCATTAGAGTTTTTATTTGGATATTAGTCTTAATCACATTCTTAGAATTAATTGATTTAATGTTTTGAATATTTAAAAAACTAGATAATTAATTATGCAGGATGTCTAATGTGTATTTATTAATGTGATTGTGATTTAAATGGTTCTCAAATGGTATCATATGATAAAGCTTTTTTTAATTGATGGGTCTTGTTTGTGATCTATAATAAATTAGTTTTGTCCTTTTATACAAGCTTGAACATTTTTAGTTGCTACTACTTTTTCCAAGACCAACAAACTTGAATTAGTTGATCAAGCACCTTCCATTTAATTTAGAACAACCAACTTCGTAATTTTTTCAACCATAGTTGTGGCATGAACTATATTACACAAAGTATGTATATCAGAAGCTGGGGTTGTCATTGAACCAAACGATCGACCTATCAATACTTGATACAACCATTAGACTTATAAAATGCATAGGAGATAGTTAAGTCGTATTGTGAACCCTACAATGGATGTTGGCCCATTGCCAACAATCCCCCTTCTAGTATCACACATCACAACTTGCATAGATCCAAACACATGGCCAAGCTCTAATGGCACTTATAGAAGCTAAGATTGTTCTTGCACCATAAGATCAACCTATCAATATCTAATACAACCTCTATACTTTTAGAATGTGCAGGAGGCAATTAAGCCATGTCACCAACCCCACAAGGAACGTTGGCCCACTATTAACATAATATTCGTATTAGAATGCACTAAGCCCTTCATGTCAAGGTCATCCCTAGGCCTAGACCTAAACCTTAAGGGTTTATTTGAATGGTTGTACATGAATTTCTACTTTTGGAATTAGAGGCTTTCTAGTTCACACACCAATAATATAAAACTACATCCTCACATATGGGATGATATTTGACTTCTCATTTAAATTGTATTGTTTATTAATTGTATGATATCAATTCAATCTAATCAAAATGGAATGATAACAAATACATCCAATCAAGTGTTCATTGCATACAAGCACTAGTATTAGGGATAACTTTAAGAAACCCCCTCAAGGGAAAATTTATAAAATTGTGATAAATTTAACGTTATTTTTTAGGGGGAAAATTCAATTGCTATTGGCAATATTTTTTTCAAAGTAGGAGAAACTTTAATTTTATTGACAATTTGTTTCTGACCATAGTAAATGTCACAAATCAAGGTAATTAATGCATTAATATTGGAAAATATATATAATGTATGAGGCAATTTTTTTTTACTTTTGATGGAAAAAATATATAATGCATTGGTGAATGTGTTACCTATAAATGTAAAAAAAAATCAACTTGTACTCATGAACAACCAATTTTTAATGTGTTATGTATTATGTGAGAGAGTTGTAAATGGCAATTGATTAGAGATATCATAGTGCATGATGTTGTTGATTTGTGTGTTGTACACCTAATATTCATCTATTGTTCAATGATTATACATCAACAGTTGAAGTTTTATTTTGGGTTGAGTATTTCAAATAAAACCTTAAACTTATTTAGGTCTCTAGAATGGTCGCACATCTCCCTCTTCCGAGTTCCACTTGTAGTGGACATTAAATAAATGTATTATCGTCGTTAGTAACATTCTCTCTTCCATTTGCCCTGCATGCATTACTTCTTTTTAGATATTAATGATATTACAATGTTGTATTTATTGGAAATATTTCCAAAGATTTAATCATTTAATTCAATATAACTAGAAAGACATAGAGCTAGGGAAGACATTTTTAGGCATGTGAGCTAATTTATAGGCAATCAAGCTTCTTTCTTCCTTGTTGCTCAATTTGTTTTCCTTGTTTTTGTAAGTTAAGATGAGCACTCCAATTCTTTTGATATGCAAATTGGAGGATCTTGAGAAGGCCTTTTTAGGTCCCTTCCCTTATTAAAACCTCTAGTTAATTCACAGTGAGGTTGGGCCATTCGTCTTTTAGGTTGTTAAAATGGTGTTGGGTTACAAGATTCTAGTAAATGATGACAAGCACCGTGTGAAACATGGATATTACATCCTAATCTCTAGCCTCTCTCCTCGACCTTATAGGAGAAAAGGTCAGCATTTCAATGTTGCTAAGAAAGACCTTCAAAGTGGAACTTGGGGCCATGCCATCAAGGTTTTCATCTTTACAGAAATAGGGGTGGAGATCTCTTGGGCAAGTCAAATACTAGAGCTTCTACAACCTAGCTCGAATGTGGCCATGCAACTATTTTTATTGAACCTAAATGTTGGGCAGTTGAAGTGTCATAGGAAATGGGCACGAATTGTTGGGGATTTTTTCTAAAAATTGTTTTTTCTAGAAAAAGTGGAGGGATAGTATGACTTTCTTCATTAATTCTCAAACTTAATCATGTCTAGAGAATTCTACTTAAATTCAGGGGAAAATCACTAGGGTTTCCATGGCTCGTCACCCCTAATTGATTTTTTTTTGTCTTTTTTGTTGTTATTACAAATTAAAATCATTGTACATATAACCTATGGCTATAGATTGTAATTTTCCTCAAATTATTAATGAAAACTTTGTAACTTCATTTCAAATTGTGTTTTATGGATTTGTTGTCTTCTTAAATATTTTAACTTTAAAAGTTTAATATTTTTAGAGGTTCCAAATTTTCTTGTAATTTTTTAGAAATGCAAGAGTCCAATACAAAAATAAGATTTATCATTTAATTAAAATGATAATATTGTGATGAATCATTATAAGATTGTAATTAAGTTTATGACAATATTAAAATAAATTATCCTACATAGTTTACATATATGAAAATAAATATCCAAAAGAAGTCTTCATTTGTTTGATCAAAAAAATTAAAGGCTCAAAGTGTATTTTAGGTCAAAGTTGAGAACGAGAATTAGGTTGTCATACTCCTTTGAAAATGTGACACATATCATATTCAAATCAGAAAACACTTCCAGAACATTTACATGTGTCCATTGTCACTAACCACTGATTGATCAATATAAATCAATGACCCAAGATGTACTTTGGGCTAACTTGGGGAGTGCTCAACCTTTTTTGCAAATGTCCCTTAGAAAGAAGACACATGTTCATCGTCATATATTAAATGTTGGTGATAATTTAACATCATCATGTTAAAATAATAATATGAATTGTTGTATGGATAACAACAATAAAAATAGTCATAATGAATTCTTCTAAATTTTGCAAAACACTTAAGGTCCGTTTGGTTCATGGAAAATGATTGGAATTGACATTTGCATAATCCAGATTTGAAAAAAATTGTGTTTGTGTCAAGAATGAAAAAATGAGATTAAAATATCAAGCTTCTAATTTTTCCTCAAAATTAGATTTCTTCACTTCCCTCTCCAGACTTGTAATTGAAGATTGTAACCTAGTTACACTTTTTTGAGGAGTGTAATAAAATTACATTGGACTATTTTTTTGGAGTCCACTTGTAACTACAAAGTTGTTTACCTAAAAAACAAATTTACAATTTTCATTTTCATATTGGTTCGGACTTTGCTTTGCATATTCATACTTCACAACTATGCATGTTCATACTGGTTCAAACTTTGCTCTTGCTTAGCGTTTACCATTTCTTCTATCAACATATCTACTCAATATGTACAATGATTTAAGTAGGATTCTCAAGATCCTCCAATTTGCATATCAAAAGAATTGGAGTGCTCATCTTAACTTACAAAAACAAGGAAAACAAATTGAGGAAGAAAGAAGCTTGATTGTCTATAAATTACCTCAGGTGCCTAAAAATGTCTTCCCTAGCTCTATGTCTTTCTAGTTATATTGAATTAAATGATTAAATCTTTGGAAATATTTCCAATAAATACAACACTGTAATATCATTAATATCTAAAAAGAAGTAATGCATGCAGGGCAAATGGAAGAGAGAATGTTACTGATAGTGTTAAGACATTTATTTAATGTCCACTGCAAGTGGAACTCGGAAGAGGAAGATGTGCAACCATTCTAGAGACCTAAATAAGTTTGAGGTTTTATTTGAGACACTCAACCCAAAATAAAACTTCAACTATTGATGTATAATCATTGAACAATAGATGAATATTAGGAGGGTAAACATGTTTTAAAGTTAAAATATTTAAGAAGACAACAAATCCATAAAACACAATTTGAAATGAAGTTACAAAGTTTTCATTAATAATTTTAGGAAAATTACAATCTATGGCCATAGATGAAAATTTAATATCATCACATTAAACTAATAATAGATGAAAATTTAATATCATCATATTAAACTAATAACAATAATAATAATTGTATTGATAATAACAATAGAAATATTCATAATAGAATTAATCCATATTATCATCATTATTTGTTGCAGACTACATACTATTGCAATCACTTTATTGAGTTATTAATATATCTTATCTAAATCAATTAAATTCAAGTAGTTTTATATTTTAAATTTTTTTAGAGATTATCCTAAAGTATACATGTGAAATATAAATGTAATGTACATCTAATTTTTAGAATTGAAATATGTTACTTCATGTCTCACACACGCGCGCGCGCGCGTGCGCACACACATATCGATGAAACATTATATTAATAATAACTGGTTCAAAATAGCTCCTAGAGAAAACAACGAATAAAGAAAAACTTTGGTCATTGCCTGATACAAAAAGGATGTGAAAGAAGAAATACTAATCTATTAACACTAATGAATCAAGTGTCTTTGAGATTCCCAAATTGAGAATATTGTGATTACAAAAAGCCCAAAACTCGTACAAGTATAATTCATTGTTTGGTGTCAGAGATAAAACCAAGAGCCAAGCCAAAAACTATCATAAAAGTTTCCATCATTAATCTTATTCGAAACTCCAATCCAAACTGTGATATTAGAAAGTCATCTGATGCAAGTGCAATCCAAGACCCTGAACTGCATATAATATCTCAAAAGAACAAATGAGATCCATAAAGTAAAAACATGTAAAATCATAGAGAAGTCATGATTTACTATCAAATAATATATGAGAAGGACTCAACATTATTCTAAACATATCCTTTTGTCATAAAATTAACCAAGTTGGGGAAAACAAGGAGGTTAAGTGGGGAAAGTAAAGAGTTAATATAAACTCCATCAATATCCAATTAGCCAGACAATCAACCAAAAGATTGTCTTCTCTATAAGTATGCATGATGTAGCATTCAAAGATTGAATCAGGAAGAGACCAAACTTGATGTGATATATATTGTATGGACCATTATATACATGATGTTTAATATACACATTAATAATAATGGATGAATCCTCTTCAACATGTAACTTAGATATAGATAGTGATTTTGCAAGTTCCAAACCAAAAAGAAAGGCCAAGGCCTCAGCTTTGTTATTAGTACACGAAGGGAGAGGAGATGATTTTATTGTAATCACATGACCTTTGAAGTCTCTAATGACTATGCCATAGCCAGAGTTGTCTAGATTTCCTCTAGAGGCCCCATCAAATTTGAGTTTGAAATAACCCTCACTTGGAGGAATCCACTTGGTTTGTGCCCAGATAAGAGGAATCTTGGATGGAAACAATGGAGCAAGAAGATGAGGAGAAAGTAAACCCTTCCACCAATCAATAACATAGTCGTCCTAATGAGAAAAAAATATGTTTACCCTTATATCCACTTACTAAAGCATTAACAAGCTCAACAATTGATCTCTCTAATCCTTCTAGAAATTGAAGGATTGGAGATGATGCCTGTCTAAAAATTATCTTGTTTCTTTCACACCAAATTTCCCATACTACAGATGCAGGGATGCACTTCTAAAGACATGAAAACATTAATTCTGAATATAAGATTGGCCATGCCTAGAATAAATCCCATAGAGATTTAGGTAATGACATATGGAAATTAAGCTTAATAAGAACAAAATGCCAACAATCTAGGGCAAAAGGTTAGTTTAAGAGGAGGTGATTTGTTGTTTCTATAACTTACAGACATAACACATAGTTAAAGGAATAAAAAAGGTTTAGTCTATGAAGACGATCACTAGTTAAAATTTATATCTTTAATGCAAGCCATGCAAAGCATCTTGCTTTTGGTAGAACTGAGCTATTCCAATAGAACTAAAAAACACAATATGTGGTTTGATTAAACTAGTTGTGTTGGAGAGCTAAGTATCCTTGTTTTACAGAGTATTTGCCATCTTTAGTTGGAAGCCAGAAGATGCAATCTGGTTGGTTAGACATAATAAAATTCCTTTCAGCAATCTATTTAATATATTTTATGAAATATAAACACAAAAGTAAAATTTAACTTTGTAGTAAAAAAAATTGTAATGAATTTTTATTTTTTTAAATTTATTTTTTACCTTCTTATTATATCATTGCTACTCTATCTATTTAAATATATGATAATGTAATATTATAATTACAATCAACCAAATTTGTTCCTCTATAAAAATAAAATTGATAGGTAATATTTGTATTGTATTGATAAAGAGAGTACATTATGGTGACATGGCTAAGAGCCTTACAGTTTAAACTATCCTTACCTTGCCCATATAGATGACATTAGATAAACAAAAAATAGAGTATAAACACTCAAAAAGTACAAATCACCCACCCATGCATTAAATTGATCAACCAAGACAGAGCCATCACCACCCCCGTTGTTAGCTACTTCTTGAACCGATTCACTGCTTCCTCATGAGTGAAAGTTAGAGTTTAGCAATCATCCATCACCAAGATCCCCTGGCTTACCCTACAATACTTTCCACTACCCTTCCCCTCATCAGCAAGCAGAGAGGCATCAACCCAAACTCCCTCTGTTGTGGATGCGCCCTCATGCAAGTAATATTTCTTTGCAATCTGATGGTGAATTTGTTGTCCAAGGGCTAGCATGCTCTTCCTAAAGCCTTGTTCATGCTCCTTTGTCACCCAAATGTGCTCAGTTAGGAATTCCATGATCATTTTCCAACTGTGTTCTGCTTTGGGGATATGAGTGCCTTATGGATTTGAAGAAGGCCACACCACCAATGGTTGAATGGGAGAGTCCCCTTCACCAATTAGCCTCCAAGGCTCAGTGCCCATCTCAATTCTAACCCAGAACAACTCTCTCAATAATGTCATCCAATCTCAGAAGCCATTGCTTGTCTACATTTGTAGCCATGACTCGACGAACCTCTTCTTTCGATCCCCCCACCATCAATGCGAGCGCAACAAACAATGATACCACATCGAAGTTTGATCTCCTCTTCCAGAATGTCTCCAGATACTTTGGCCCTAAAATCTATTGAATGCCGTTCAAAAAGCTCGGATCATCAAAAACAAATATATGCTTCAGACGTTGCATGGATATTTGGCCTTCATAGGCCTATATCTGAGAATTCAAGTCGAGAGCAAAATTTGCCTCCATTTCTATCTCAGAGAAAGAAAATGAACTTTACTTGCCTTTAGCCTGAATATAACTGCCTCTGAACTTTCTGGAATAAAGTATCAAAGCAAACTAAACACTTATTTTGATATGTGTGAGGGATACATTGGTAGTGTAATAACCTAAAAATGGTCATCTAGACTATTAGCCCCCTTTTCAGCATTTTGGCTAAATTAATTTAATCATTTATCTAGACCAAATTGCTAATAATCAATTTATTTGATTATAACCTATAGTTTGACTATGCTATCCTAAGTTCATTATTTGATTAAAAGAACATGTCCCCTTTTAATTAAATAAAAGACCCCATTCTTCTAACCCACTTAAAGTGCACACATAAAGTCCTTTTTCTATTTTGCAATTAAAAGAAAAGGCTTTGTGACTTTTGTCTTATATGACAAGTCAACTTATATTCTATTGGTTGACTTGTGTGTGCACATGGATCACTTCTCTTTTCAAATTCCACCGTTGATCATCCACCATCTTCATCTTGATCTCTACTATCCCTATGACTTTAAAAGGGAGAGAGCTTTCCCCCTCAATCCATCCTCATTTTGAATATTGTTATGCTGCAGGTTTTCTAACAGGTTTCTTTGGAGCTTTGTGGAGAACTTCTATTTCTTGTCTACATTCTCTCATACCATAGCATTTTAGCTTAGATTCATGTTGCATGTTAATTTAGTTTTTATTTTGCAATAATCTATCTCACATAGCTTAATATTTGGATTGTAACACTCTCATCCATGCTTAGAATAGCTGCACTTTTCATATTCATTCTAGCTTAATCTTTATTTGCATTGCATCCTTGAAGAACTCCTTGAGACATTTGCATTCTTGCATCTTGTCTTTGGAACCTCCCATTGCATGGTTTACTAGCAAGAAGAGTATTCCTAAGGCTCATCTGAGAGCCCTTGAACTTAAAATATACTCTCTTGCACTCCGTGGATAGTGAGCTCTAAGTCGGCATCCAAGCATTCCAAACTCATGGAATCGTTTGGATAGAATGGTTTAGAGTGGGACACTTTTGAATGTACAGGTAGCATGGAGATTTTTGATTACCATGGAATGATTAACGTCATTTTAAGTCAAACTCATGATGTCTTTCCCTTCAGACTCCAAATTGAAGTGTCATGAGTGAATTATTAAGTCTAATGGTCAAACAAGTTTGCTCTCTTTAATTAACACCAAGGTGATGGAAGTCCTCAAAAATTTCATATTGAGGACCCAATGCTGAATTGGCACCTAAATTGGCTAACCAATCTGCCACTCTATTTGCTTCCTAAAAGCAATGTGAAACCTTAAAATCGTCAAAGTCCAGAAGTAGCTACTTGATTTGCCTTATACTTTGATTCAGATGCCAAGCCTCCATCTTTCCTCTCTTAATACCATTTATAATGATCTCCGAGTCTTCTTCCAAATGTATACATTTGCATCCAAATTTTGCCCCTAATCCCAAAGCCTCCTTGGTAGCAAAATGTATTGCAGTTTTATTTGTACCATCCTGCAAGCGTTTAGCTGTAAATGCAAATATGTTGCCCTTATGGTCTCTTGCCACACATCCACGCCCTAATACACCTGGGTTTCCCCTTGCTACCTCGTCAAAATTAATTTTTAACCATCCCTCATTTGGAGGTATCCATAACGCCACCTCCTTTTTCAAAATTGGATTAGCCCCAATAAGCCCATGAATGGGCAATTTGTTCCTCTATAATTATTACCCTAAAAAATCATGATATATTTTACCTCATTGAATTATGTTTAGTATTATAGTTACAACTTAATTAGAACTAACGAAAATACTTGCCACTACATAACACTTTTTAAGATTAATGAGATAGAAATAACAATTACATGAAAATATAACCAATATTAGAAAATAATATACCACACATAAGAGAACACGAGACACAAAGATTTAATGTGGTTCACCCAATCCATAGGCTATGTCCACCAACAAGAAGTCCAATATTCTTATTATCCAATGATTACAACCTGATTACAATCTATAATCCCTTACAACTCAATACTGTCATAAGAAGCTATAACCTCATACTTCATAAAATCCCTAACCCTAAGTCATTTTATACAATCTATTAGTTGCTTACAAAATTAGGGCTAGAATGAGCCAACCAATAGAAAAGTGTAACTCTTGGTGTCTTTTACAATTTAGTAAATTCATTTTATTTTGCTTCGCTTGGGGCCGCTGACCTGAGGACCCCAAAGGGGTGTTGCCTTAGGAACTTGCAACGGACATTGCCCCTTAACCCCTAAAGCATGGGACCATTGCCCCCAAACCCCCGCAATAAAAATTGGGGGAAAACCATACCGAATAAAGTGGGGGGAAATTAACCTCTAAGTTTGATTAGGCTTCACATTACAATAATGCTTTTATTAAATCAATGATTTTGAATTATCCTTAATTTGAACATAGATAATTATTTTTATATTATGTATTTCATTTGACACGTATCATATTGGGTTTCCATACTCCTCTGAAAATATGACACATATCAAATTTAATTTAGATTAATTATAATTATGGGGCCCATTGTTTATTAAATAAATTTATATTGAGGGTCGACAACCATTAGATCACCATAGTTCAATGACATACAATGTATTTGTGGCCATATGAAAAATGAAAAATATAATTTGTAAAACACTTCCTTAATCATGACACGTGTCCAGTATCACTAATCACTAATGATTATGATGTGTAACAAATGGCATGGAAAATATCAAAGGGACATGCGACATCTACATAAATTACAGCCTACAAACATAGTAGCACGTCAATTAATGATCATCATTCAGTCAACATAGGTCAATGACTCAAGATGTATTTAATATTGATTTGGAGAACACTCAACCAGTTTTGCAAATTCCCCCCAAAATAAGGCACATGTCATAGACATGCCATCAAAAAGAAGTCTTTAGAAAATAACAATAAAAGTTAATGTCAAATATGTTGCATGTTATTAAATACAACTTGCAGTCTTGTAGAAACTTTCTAAAATACTACAAGTTGTACTTAGTGGCAAAAATAAAAAATTGCCCTTTGTGTACACTATAAAGTAGTGTTTTCATTTTTCAATCTAAGTGTTTTAGTTCTATCTAGAAAAAGTATTTGAGATTCAAAAAGGGGTTATGGTTTATGACTTCTAGGTTGAGGAATGCAACACAATCTCTCAACACTTTGCCCACTCTTAGTCTTCCACTTCTCAAATTGATATTCTAAGTAAAATATTGAGCATTATTATGCACCTTTTAAAAAAAAAATTCTTGCCACATGGTTTACAGTACTAGTAGATTATATAACTAAGGGTTTAATTTTGAATCATGCATGTAAGCCTAAATAACTACATTCTAGCTAACTTGCTAAGTAAAATAATTTTTATTTTTTTAATTTTTAAATGAGTGCAACTGCATGATGACCAAGATAAATTAGGGTTTAATTTTTTATTGCACTTGTAAATCATAATCTGTGACCATTTATAGTTATTTAAAAATTTCAACTAGTACATATCACGATGATGAAAATATACACTAGGAGTGCAATGCAAAAATAGGAGAAAGAGATAATGGACTTCTGGAAATTGGTTAAAACACCAGGTTTCACTGATAAATTCTATGATGTTTATGATATAGTTATCTATGGAAAAAAGAGTAACATGGAAATTAGATTTGCACTTGAAAACAAGTGGAAAGATCCACTTAAAGAGACACCATTTTGTAGACTTCTCTTTGGCACCAATGTATCATAAAATTGTAGGTACTTCAATGCCAAGATCACATGTACCTTATATAGATTGTGTTCAAATCAGAAATCAAGTACAATTGACTGATTGGTACTTCATGGAAGAGTACATTGTTTTAAGATTTTATGCTTCAGTAATAGAACCCTACAAACTTCCACTACATGTGATAGAGAGGTTTTTGCATTGGAATATATATAGTTGTTAGAGGGCATAGATGTTGATGAGGCATATTAATGTCTCAAATTTGATATAGTTTTTATATAGTTTGAACTTACTTTTTGAGCCTTGTGAAAAAAAAACATTTCTAATAGATTTGTTTTAAATATCCTGTGAACTTATGTCAGGTATGGCTAGAACCTATTAAACTTATGGATAGTGGATATGATATACCTTGCTTAATATTATACATAATGTGCAATATTTCATACAAGTATTTTAAGCTATGTTCTAATATTTGAATAAGAGCAGAAATGTTGTTGTGCATATGTGTTTCAAATGTTTCTAATTTTCAGGAAATGGAAAAGTGGCGCAAAGAGTAGTGATTACCATATTGAAGGAGGAAGTAATGAAGACTGTTAATGGAAAAAGAAGTGCAAATCAATTCCAAATGATAAGCCACGTCTACAAGGAGAGTAATTGTTCTCAAAAACTAGGAAGATCCGAGTTGCTGTATTTCTCGCGAGCTGCTATTATGTTGCTTAATCAATGTTTTATGTCATGATTGACATTCCACCTTCTTTTCTGGTGATGTTTGCTCACAACTTTTATGTTATGTTTGTAATAAGTATCGAATCCTCTATATATAATGAAGAGGGGATCGTCTAGGGAGATGGAAACAATTAATGAAATTATACTAGTTTAAGATTTGGAAGTTGCTCTTTTCTATTCTTCATGAATTATTCAATCATGTAATCAAAGAAGAATTCTAATGAGAGAGTGATTTTGGAATACCTATTGTGGTTTTAGTTAGTTGAAGCCAACCAAGGGGGCCCACTTGGGAGGTGGAATAGCTTTAGGTAGAGTAGATTCATTTCTTGCAATCTCCTATTTTAAGATAGATTTACTGTATTGGTCCTGTAGCATAGTTATTGTGAAAGTTCCTGCAGCACTTGTGGAAAATGATCATAGTGGATGTTTGAATTGTTAACTAGTTTAGAATTCATTTTTCAAAGTTTTTACAGTTATCTATTGTTAGTCTATGTGTGTTTACTATTTTGTATCAGTAGTATAGATCCCTTTCATACATTTTACTTTCCTGCAGCATAGGTGTTGAGACTCTTTAAGGAACTTAGTGCACATATCGTGCTGACCCATTTCAAGTCCTACATCCCTAGGTTGACAATTCAAGTGTATTTTTCATGATGGAATAGATAGTTCTAAAAAATGGACATAATACCCTTGAGAGAGGAATAATGGTGTGATTATCTTGATCTATTATGGAACCGTGCATTTTTGGCGTTGTTGCCAGGGATGGTCTCAAATTAGGAACCTTTGTGAGTCTTTTATTTTCAGATTAATGTGCTAGTTAGAAACCACAAAATTGTGGGCTTGATTAACAAGTCACCAATTCAATTGCATGCATTGAAGAGGGAGACAACGAGATGAATATGGTAGATTTCTTCCATGGGAGTCTGTTAATCTGAACGAAGAAGTTGAGTTGCCTTTTCTGATGCAAGCCCTATTTTTCCTATAAAATCATCCTCAAGAGCAGAACCTCTAGATACAAGTGGTCTTTAACCTTTTGCTGAAATTTTGGCCAGTTTCCTTGACAGTGCTGATCCAAATCCACTAGTTGTTAACAATCCAATACCCAATGCTCATTTTTAGCAGCAACACCATAATCAAGTACCTCCAGTAATTGCACAAACTACTTTTCCATTTCCTCTCCTAAAACTCGTAACCAATGTTAATCTCAAAAATATACTTCCAAATGCTCTTCCAAAGTTTTATGGCCTTGCAACCGAAGATCCTGATACTTTCTTGTTTGAGTTTGACATACTCTATCATAGCTTTGACTACAACACTGATACCCATAAGCTCAAGTTGTTTCCAACAACACTAAAAGAATTAGCTTTACAATGGTTCATGGGCTTAGGAGCCAATGTAGTAGGTACTTGGGATGAAATGTAAACTCTATTTCTGGACAAATACAAAGAGTATTGCAAATCAAATGATTCTAGAGGAGATGAAATCTTTAGAATATCACAAAAGGAGGATGAAACATTGGAAGACTATGTTTCACGTTTCTTGTATACACTGCAAAAGAACCCTCAACATGTACTATCAGAGGATTCACAAAAGCTAGTCTTCTTGAGAAGGGCGAATGATAATTGTTTAGAGGCACTTGACCTGATGGCTGGTGGTGATGTATATCAATCTTCTTGGGATGACCTTAAGAAAATCTATCTTAACTACTCAAGGTCAACTATGAAGAAAGGAAGGGGACACCAAACTATAGCTACTCAAGGAATTAGTCAGGGTATTTCAAAACTTGAGATATCTAATCTGCTCTCAGATTTTAAGCAAGATATCATAAATGAAGTCGCTAAACATCTTGGCACAATGACTACAAAGAAGAAGCATGAAGAAGCTAAGGTGCAATTAGCTGAATATTACCTACACTATCAAAAGCAGAAGAAAGACTACCAATGCAAATTGGTCGCTAATGTGGAAAACCAACATCTTCCAACTGAGTACATAAAGATAGATGGAGAGGATGAGCAAGTATTCTTCATTGCTCAACGTCGGCCATGGGCCCAACACCAAGGTATGCCTCATGACCCTTTACAAAATTCAAATATATATGGTAATTAATGGAAAAACCATAGTACCCAAGGTCCTCCACAATATAGTCAACCTAATTGGAATAATGCCTAGCAAAATAATCCACAATAGCCTCAATGGCCCCCATATTCCCAACCTTTCTAGCCAATACAACAAAATAATCAATGGCAAAAGTAGCAGAACCAATGACAAACACCCCCAAGGGAATTGGCAGTTTATAAACGAATGGAGAGGACCTCAACAATGGCCTAACCAAAATAATGGTAATCTACAATTACCACCTCTACTCCAATGACCCTCATTAATGCCACCACCTGCAATTTTTGGACCTCAAAAGCAAATTTAATTACCTACACAATCTCAGCCAAATTCAAATAGCTAGCAATTGCAACGACCTATGTATTCTGTCGATGCTCAACAATATCCTACTTATACTGGTACAATCTACTAGCACCTAAACTGCCTCTCATAACTGAAATACTAGATACTCCCGCAGCATCAAAACCCATAACTTCTAAGCCACAAGTGGTTGACCCAACCAATGTAACTAGCCTAGCTCAAACTCAAACAATAGTTGAACCTCCTTTTCTAGAAAAGCTCATACAAAATAAACTTGCACAAATAGAGGGAAAAATCCTTTGACATCATTGATTAGTTAAAGAACATGCACGTCCAAATACCCTTATTCCAAGCTATTAAAGATGTTCCTATTTATGGAAAAGCCATCAGAGAAGCTTGTCTAAAAAAGCCTAGGAGGAAGAAAAATGGTCCAACTATAGTCCATGTTGTAGGACAATTCGCTGACATCATGTTAGGAAAATTGATCATCCCTAAATATTATGATCTAGGAAGTCCAGTTGTGAATGTGATTATAAACGAATAGTCTGTTAAAAATGTTTTAATAGATCTTGGTGCTGCTATAAATATCATGACTAAGGATACTATAAAAAAGCTGAATCTAGAAGGATTGAGGGCTACCCCAACAATTCTGCAACTTGCAAATAGTTCTATTGTCACTCCTGATGGGATGATAGAGCATACAGTAGTAACCCTACACTCTCTATAGTACCCTACAAATTTCATGATCCTATCTTCAAAACTCAATTTATCTAGTTACCCTGTTATTTTAGGATGAGCATGGTTAGCTACAACTAATGCAAATATAAGTTGTAGGTCAAGGAGTATGACCATATCCAATGGATAGGCAACAAAGAAATTTGATCTATATCCTCTAGAACAACCACAACCAGATTTAAGTACATTTATATGGCCAAATTTAGGGGATGGAGAAGAAGAATTAAACTCTATAACACAACTTATGATGTTACATAGATAGTCTTTTCTAAAGCTGTAGGAAGAGGATTTAGTAATTCAGCGTATTCTTAATAATACTTGTATGGTAGAAAAAGATGTATCTGATAGTCCTATCTCAGAATTAACTACATATGAGGAGTATAATGAGAGTTGGTTTCTACTCAAGGAGCCAGAAATTATCTGTCACCTCTTACCATGTGAACTAGATACAAGTCCAATCTCTTTACCAGCTATAGTTGATCTTACAACTACTGTTGAGTTGTCAAAAGGTCATAATCTCGATGTCAATCCCAAATTGTCTTCTACACGAATGAAACAATTAACGGAGCTTCTTCAAAAACATGAAAAGACTTTTGCATGGGACTATGAGGATATGAAAGGGTTGAGTCCTACATTATGCACTCATAGAATATACATCAATGAAGGGTGCCTACCACTCCGTCAACTCCAGAGAAGGATTAATCCAGCCCTCAGAGTAATAGTTAAAACTGAATTACAGAAATTGCTTGATGTTGGTTTTATATATCCTATATTTGATAGTAGATGGGTTTCACCTCTGGTCATAGTGCCTAAAAAAGGAGGAAAATAATGGATTTGTGTAGATTACATAGAATTGAATAAAGCAACCAAAAAAGGATCACTTTCATTGATCAAGTTCTGGACACTCTAGCTGGTAAGAAACATTTTTCTTTTCTAGATGGGTACAGTGGTTATAATCAAATAAGTATAGCTCTTGAAAATCAAGATAAAACCACATTTACATGCCCATGGGGTACTTTTGCATATTTTGTCTTGTCATTTGGCCTTTGCAATGCCCCTGCGACATTTCAACAAGCAGTGATCAACAGTTTTGCTGATATATCGCATGATTGCATGGAAATATACATAGATGATTTCACAACATTTGGAGTCACCTTTAAAGAAGCCTTGATGAATCTTGAAAAGGTTCTTGTCCAACACAAAGAACATAGTCTATCACTCAACAATGAGAAATGTTTCATGCTCGTGCAGGAAGGTGCGGTGCTTGGTCATTTTATATCTCCCACAGGAATACAAGTGGATCTGGCTAAGATAGAGGTGACTCTAACACTGCCCATACCTACAAAACCAAAAGATGTAAGATCTTTTTTAGGTCATTCTGGATATTATAGATGTTTCATAAAAGATTTCAATAAAATAGCTAGTCCTCTATATACACTATTAACTAAGGAAGCTAAATTCATTTGGACACCTGAATGTAATGAAGCCTTCCTGCAGCTTAAGAAACTTCTCACTATGGTACCAATTTTAAAGGGAACTGATTGGTCAATTTCATTTCATATCCATACTGATGCATTAGATTATGTTGTAGGAGTTGTATTAGGACAAAAGCATGCTAATCTTGAAAATGCCATCTACTACAGTAGTAAAAGCCTTCATGGACCTAAATTGAATTACATAGTAACTAAAAAATAACTTTTAGCTATAGTCTCCGCATTGAACATATTCAGACATTATGAAACTAGATATCCTATTTTTGTTCATATCGATCACTCAGTTATAAGGTACTTAACGAACAAACCAGCTATAATTGGTAGATTGGCAAGATGGCTCTTATTGTTCTAGGAGTTTGATATTACCATTATTGATAAGCTAGGAAAATCCAATATAGTTGTTGATTATTTGTCTAAATTGACTATTACCAATGAAGATCCAACTCCAATTGAAGATGCCTTTCTAGACGAACACTTGTTCCATATAACAACTCATACACCATGGTATGTAGACATAGCTAATTATCTTGCTGCAAATAGAAGACAACAATTGGATTCACTCCATTTGAGCTTGTCTATGGTAAAGTAAGCATGTTGCCTATTGAATTTGAGCATAAAATAGTGTGCACTACTTTAGAGTTGAACATCAATCTTCCTATAACACAAGAAGAGAGACTTCTCCACTTGAACTCGCTAGATGAAATAAGAAAGACAACTTTGGAAATAATAGAACTTATTCAATAACAACGAAAGAAATGGCATGATGCACATATCCGTAATAAATAATTCAAAGTAGGAGATTGGGATTTCCTATATGATTCTCACTTCAAAGAGACTCTAGGGAAGTTGTAGACTTGATGGTTAGGACCTTATGAAATTCAATATGTATTCAACAATGGAGCAATGCAACTGACTACAATTGATCCTATCTAGTTCAAGTTACTTGTAAATGGCCATAGGTTTCACCTCTATCATAAACCATAGACCAAGGATGAGTTCTTGTACTAGTTACAATCGACCAGTTTACCAGCTCCTACGAACATAGTTCCTGTAGCAGAGGGTGAAAACCTTCTTCTTGCAACCATTCCATGACAAACTTTCATTAAACCCTCATAATAAAACCTCATTTAATACGAGGTCCATTCTTTCATTCACTTTTCTCTTTATTCATATCAACCCATCTCATTTCTCTATCTACCATCCACTCACACTCCACATCACCTACAAATTCTATTTTGATTGTTTTCAATAAATTATACCATCAGCACCCTTTTTGCAGTCATCAAACTTTGCCACCTCATCAATCTGCTTGCGGACATACGCTCTCAAATTTTTAGGTATAACAATTTCTTTACTCTTTATTCATTTTTAGTATATAAGTTTTGATATTTATATCCAATAATGCATTATATGAATCATAGAAGTCTTAAGCCAGTTTCTCATTCCTATGCCAAATTTTTTAAAGTGTAGACACTTGTCAAATTTTAGTGGGTGGCTGAGAAAGTGTATTAATTTCCAAATGTCATGTCCACACTATCCTGATTCACAACCATGTTATAGGCTATACTTTGGTGGTAGTATGATATTTTTCATTAATTTTAAAAATCTTTCTGTATTTGTCATACCTTTTCATTGTGATTTTGGGGGAAGATCACCAATCTTTGGCATTATTGAAAGGACTAAGGGTTATTACTCAGTTAAAATTTGATGTCCTTCATAATTGATGCATTATTATTTTACATGCCAAACACAATGGAGTCTTGTTAAGAGAAGTGGTGATGACAGTTTTCATAAAGATCAGTTTAAAATTTAGAGAAGAGGGAATTTACAAAGGTGAAAAGT